>CM052539.1:53277658-53361492 GCA_028533065.1 Trachops cirrhosus | reverse complement strand
ACAGGAACAGAACCACAGAAATGGAGGAGGGTTAGCAACAGGGGAGTGGGAGGAGGAGAGTGGGGGGAAAGGGACGGAGAATAAGTAGAATAGATAGTAGGTAGAAAATAGGGGGAGGGTAAGAATAGTATGGGAAATGTAGAAGCTAAAGAACTTATGACACATTGACATGAACTAGAGGGGGGAATGTGGGTGGGAGAGGGTGCTCAGGGTGGAGGGGTATGAAGGGGGTAATGGGACAACTGTAATAGCACAATCAATAAAATATATTAAAAAATAAAATATATAAAAGTATATATATATAAAATAAAACAAAATTTAGGTAAAAAAAAAAAAAGTTGGAGGAGTTGCATATCATGAGAGTCCAGAAAAAAAAATCCATATATTTGTGGGCAGTTGATTTTTCACAAGTGGGCCAAGAAAGTTCAATGGAGGACAGCATAGTCTTCAACAAATGGTGCTGAGATAACTTGATATCTATGTGGAGGGGGAGAAAAAAAGAAAGAAAGAAAAGAATTTGAACCCCTACCTCACACCATAATCAAACATTAACTAAAAAAATAGAACAAAATCTCTATATAAAAACATTAGGAAAAATATGTGTAAAACTTTATGGCCTATTAGGCAATGGTTTCTTAGATATAACACTAAAAGCAAAAGTAACAAAAGAAAAAAATACATAAATTTGGACTTTATCAAAATGTAAAATTTTGTGCTTCAAAGGACACTATCAAGAAAATGAAAAGAATGAAAAAATTTGCAAATCCTCTACATCATAAGGATCTAGTACTAAAACATATAAAAAACACAATATAATAATAAAAAGCAAATAACCCAGCTTATAATGAGTAAAGAATTTGAGTAGGCAGTCCTACGAAGATATGCAAATATGGCAAGCACCAAAAACATAATCAACACCATTAGTTGATCAATACAAATTAAAACCACAGTGAGATGCGTGCTCTTGGTTGAGAAGACTCAATAGCACAGAATATCACCTCTTTTACAAATTGAATTATATATATTTTCAATTAAAATTCCAATAGAATTTTGTTATGGTTACTTTGGTTCACTTTGATTTTGGAATTGAACAAAATTGATTTAAACTTTGTACAGAAGATAGTACCTGAGAAATGTAAAAGAAAATAACAAAAAGAGAACCAGTGACAGGGACTTTCTTTAAGAAATGTCACAATACACCACAAAGTCATTGTGATCAAAACAGTATGGCATCAGCATAGAAACTGATGAAAAGATCAGTTGCACGGCTGGAATGCATTTCCCATTCTCCTTCATAATTAGCGGTAGCCATGCTTCTGTGCTCATGCTTAAGAATGAGCATGAAAATGCTATTTACTGCCTCCAAGCTTGGCCCATAAAAATCTTACATGCCTGATTCCCCACTTACTTTTTCATTTCTGGCTAACTGGAACAGTGACAACTATTCAGGGAGGCCTAGAAGCCTAATGTTAAAGATGGAGAGACCACAGAATGGAAGGAGTCTGGGTCCCTGAATCACTGCTTGGAAGAGGCAGTCCAGGAGAGCTTCCACCCAGAAACACCCACATTAGACAGTTCAGCAAAGAAGAAATAATCTTTTATAATTTTAAACCACTGAGATTGAGGGGTATATACATTTTACAGCAGTTAGCAATAAAGATACAAATGCAATTCGGAATAGATTAAAATTAACTTTGGCTAGTTAACTATCTAGCCATTAAGAAGAAATAAAATTAGAACCTTCTATCATACATAGTAATGAATTGCAGGTGGATTAAAGAGTTGTTTTTAAAGCAATAAAACAAATCTTATAAGTGGTGAATATATACAAAAACAGTTACTTTTTGATCAAGACCAGAAACTCTGAAGATATTTTAAATGTAGCCATTTACAAGCAAATGTAAGCAAATTTAAAACTTTAATGTTACAAAAACTAGAGACTGGGCTATTAAAGACCCGGCAACTTCCTCCTCTCCATCCCTCAGATCACTCACTCTGAGGGGCTTGGCTGCCACGTGTGAGCAGCCCTACAGAGAGGCTGCTGTGGAGAGGAACTGCAGACTTCAGCCCGGCCAGTTCACACACGCAGGTGTGAGCAGGTGACAGACACTCTTCTGAGAGCTTTACATACATCAGTTCATCTAATTCTCAGACTTCTTTGAGGTAAGTTTTATGATCTTCATTTTACAGATAAAAAACTGAGTCACAGGAAGCTTGTAAAACTTCCCCAAGGTCACACCACTGATATTGCCTCTCATATTCATGCTCTTAATTATATACATTAATAGGTTATTGATATGATTTGGAGGTGAAGGCAGAGAGCCAGAGGATGGAAGGAGGAAGAAGCTAAATGAATGTGGGAAAAAAATGGCTGAATGAAGAAAATGATATTACAATATCATCACATTTATACATTTGTAATGTGAGTATATGTATCTAAAGCCATTTTTACCAGTAAAAAGAAAATTAAACAGTACAAGGGAATATATCAAAAAATTTTTGAACTGTTTTATTCTGCACAAAGAGAAAGTTGTCTTAATTATAACAAATTCACCATGGTTCGTATTTTTATTGATATTTCATTCATTTAACAAATATTTAAGGAGCACGTACTATATGCCAGGGGTATACTACATGTTGTGAGTAAGATATGGCCTCTGTCTACCCAAGGCGTTGACAGTAGTAGGAAATGGAGATTAACAAATTTGCTGAATAATGAAGTAATGTGACCCTCCACACACCTGTAGTCCCAACAAGACAGATATAATTTGTTTTCAAGTAGCACTAAAAAAAATAAGGTGTGCATTGATATCTGCAAATCCAGTACGATACTCAGCTATGCTAACCTTCCTCACTTCCTCCTAGCAAAACATCCCATGCAGCTAGGTTAAAATAATATCGGTGTAGCTAGCGTTACCCCCAGAGGCTCAAGGGACCATAAAATCTAGAGCAAAAAGGAATGAAACAAGAAGGAAATATTTGATCTGTCAGACTTTTTGAGATTTCTGAAGTTTAGTACATGATCAGCGCTTTGCCGACAGCAAACACAAGACATCATATGTAGCCTTTGATTCAGGATTTAAGTGAAGTGGTTTACATTTATACACAGGAACTAATTCCATAAATGCGCACGTACATGCTGATTCCATTTGGACAGACACCTTCTGCAGCGTCATTTGTCAGGCTCCCCACAGAGAGCGGTTGGAGTCTTTTTTCAGAACCACTCTTCAAATTACTTTATACATCGAAGTCTATTTTACTAACAAAGCATTTGCTGAATGAGTGTTTCAGAACATTACATCTGATTTGGCAAAATATCCTCCCAACTAGCATCCTTTTGTGGAAGCCAAAATATGCCAAGTAAGGAATCATTTGATTATTCGAGATTCATTGGAACAAAGTATGCTGGTATTTATCCCTATTTCATAAACTCCCTTAAAAATAGGTTTGGAATAATGTCTTATGGTTTTTTCTATGAAAGTACATTAAGGCGAATAAGGACATGAAGCACCTCCCCGCAGAGCAGGCAGGAGAGAAAAAAGGGACTGAGGCCCGCTGGGCAGGGTATTGTCTCTATTCAATTTCGTAATTCTGGGAATCTTGCAAAAGAACCTACAAAAAGACATAGAAGTTTCCTCTGAAGCAGCAGCTAGTGCACTGACTAGCATGTAGAATTCAATCTTTTTTGGAATGAATGAATGAATGGAATGGTTCTTCAACTGCATTTTCTACAACTCACCCTTTCTCCTTACAACCCAGTCACACTGGTTCCTTTGGCGTTTCTTGTTCCTAACTCAGGGCCTTTGCATTTGCAGACTCTGCACCAAGAATCTGTTCCCAATGTTCCCACAGGTCTCCACTCACTATTTCCAATGTTAACGTTTCCTTCCCTGGCTACCTTATTCAAAGGAACCCCATTGTCCAGACCCTCATTCTTTAGTTTTCTCTTGTTCTATTTCCTTTAGCAGGCACCACTTTCTGGTATTCTCTTTTTCATTCATTTTTTTACTTATGTATTGACTGTCTCCTTCCCTGTAGAAGGTGAGTTCCATGGGAACAGAACCTTGCCTTGTTCAGTCATAACAGGCACTCAATCAATATTTGTTGAATGAATGAATGAGAACTCTAACCCAGGAAGACCACAAATTCCTGTTGAAGCTCCAGTTAGATACTTTTGGAATTTTCTTTGAAAATCCACTGAAATACTGGTATAGACTCAGAAATCTTCTTTTAAAGATTATTAGGTGACTAAATCACTTGACTGGGTGCTTCCACTTGACTATTACAAGGCCAACAGTAGTTTTTTGTCCCCATGCATTCTCTTTTATTTCCTGCCCAATCTGGGTCGAGGTTGAAAAACCAGAAGAAAAGATGAGACAGAACCACTCGTTAAATTAACAGGGCTGGCTTTATTGCCCTGATGTCACCAGTCTACTCACGCTGTGGACAAGCCTCTTAGACATCCCATCGTTTCAATGTCCTCTTCTCGACTTGTGGCACTTACATGGCTATTGTGAGAGTTAGTGAGACCATGCTTCTATAGTGTTGACAGATGCCATATAATTTTTTAAAACATAATCAACATGCTGTTTTCTTCTGTTCTTGTTTGTTTGTTGTTGTTGTTGTTATTGTTTCTATCACAGGGTCCAGGGTTTCATCTCTTCCCTCCCACAAATTACAGAAAATCACCCCCATTATATGATTGCAGTTTCAGTGGGCCTTTGAGGCAAGTGTCTGTTTTGTAAACCCCAGCTCTCCCTGCCTCCTGGCACTGAACAGGGGATGTGTTGGTAAACACAGTGATGATAATGGCCCTGACGGCCTGTTCCGTTAGGTGACATTGTTGTAGGAATCACCGGGCACCCAGGCCACACCTTAGTCACAGAGACTGATTGCATTCTAACCATTAGCTCTGCAATTATACAAACCCTCTTGATAACTTGGCTCTTCTCATTATTTTTATCCTGTGGGGACTCATTCAAGTGTTTCATAAAAATATTTTAAGTATATCTGCTGGTGCGTGCCTCCACAGATTTTACTCTTTGCTCTCTGTTGCCTCCACATTGTTTCACTTATTTACCAGAACAAGCAGGGTTATGTGCCAAAGGGTTTACAGTTTGTTAAAACTTCTGATAATTTCTGTGTCACTCCTCACAGTAGCTGTATGCAGACAAGGCACGCACTTTCCATAAGTGGGACCATCAATGATAATGAAAACTTTGCTACCAGCTAGCTGTGGGAAAACTAATACAACGAGTATTTGCAACCTGGAGCCTGAGGTTTTTCAGACAGTTTACGGAGTAGCAGCAACAACCTCATCACCATCCTCCAGAAGGAAAGGGTGGAGCCCTGTGTCTGCTGGAGTATCCCAGAACCGGATGCCCAGGATGCTGGACACCTACTGTGGGATCTTCGCTTCTCAAACACGCCACGTACCTTCCTAATTTAGGGCCGTCCAATATGCTTATTCCGTCTGCCTGGAACTCGACCTTCTCAAATCCAGGAAAACTTAATTTGTGATCACGTAGGAAGTCTTGGCTGCAAGCAACAGAATGCCCAACTGAAAGTGTCTTTAACAATGTGAATTTATTTTCCTCACCTAACAGTAATTCCATAGGCATGTAGTTTTGGATGGACTCAGAGGTTCCAAGTTACGGTAGAGCCAGGGGTGAACTTCCTGCCATTTTCTTCACTTTTCCCTCATGGCCACAGATGGCTACCACAGCTCCAAGCATCATGTTCTCACACAACAATATCTAAAGTAGGACAAAAGGAAAGCATTTTCTCCTCACGTGTTTCTCTCTTTATCAGGGAAAGAAAATCTTTCCCACAAGTGTCTCTGTCCCCGCAGACTTCCAGTCAGGTAGATTGGACACAATGTAATCACATGCCCACACTCTACATGCCAGGGAAGTGGGGTGTCTGGGAGTTTAAGTCTCTAAAGCAGGCAAATTTTGTTAGCAAAGGAGAAGGGCTGTTGAGCAGGCAGGCAACCATGCCCACCACAGCAGGTTCTTCCATTTATATGTCCTCATAATAATACCCTGTACCTTTCCTTTGTGCTTCTTATGACAATTGCTATTATGTAATTACCTCTTTGAAATGCAAGCTTCATGAGGGCAGAGTCTGTCTTCCTTGTCCATCATTATACTTCTGTTTCTGAGCATAGGGCCTGGCCCCAGGTCCAGCTACATAATTTGTAGGGTCCATGCAGAAAGGCAAGCAAGGCAACTTGTTCAAAATGCAGAACAGAAGTACTATTAACAGTATTAAAATATAAAGTGTTTTCTTTCCACATTCTTTCTCTCTTAACTCATGGAATTTTTATTTGCTACTAATAATTCTTCTAAGAAAAATTCAAATTGGAATTTGTTAGGATGAATTTTTAGCATTCATCTTTATATTGTGTGTTTCCAGCTTTAAATACGAATGTAAGTTCATTTGATGTATATGTGGAATCACCAAAGTTGCAATTTGTGTTTTGTAGCTCACAAGCACAAAATGTATATTCTTCCCAGAAAAGCAGAAATGCTGCATGCAATTAACTCAACTCTTTTACTTCACTCATTTACGTATGCCCACCCTACTAACACTCAGCTTACTAATGAGTGTGGAATGACTGGAAGGAAAAGGAACTATCTTTCTCTTTCTATATCACCATTTTCAGTGAAGCAAAACTAAGAAAATATATGATAAGGTACCTGGATCATCTATGTTTCAGAAAGTTCTGGTTTGCATGTGTGGCCCCTTGGAGCTGTCGGCACCCCTGCATACTTCATCCTGGATGTAACATGCTTACCTTGTACTTCCTTTGAGTCTCACTGAACTCATATCCAATATGGATCTACTGCAATTCTGTACCCATGGGCATCATGTATGCTGTATGGGGGCGGGGCAGTAAGGAACGAAGCAGACACACATGTGTATCTCCTCTGCTCACGTGCATGCTCTGTTGTTCTATTGAACTTCACTTATATTCAACCACAAATTATGAAGAACTTCAAGATGACAATAGCAAAGCATTAAACCAAGTGCAGCCCTTCTGAGTGTGGGAGCCTCTATAACAAAACAGGTCACCTACCCATGACGCTGGGTCTGTCTAGCCCATCTAGGTGCTCAATAGATATTTAATGAATGAATGAGTGAGTGAGTGAACGCATCTCTGAACCGCTTTCTGATTACTGCCATAAGTTTCTGACATCTCCTTTGAATGAGCTGCTCAGGTTCCTAAAGCATTTTCTTATTCATTATACTAAGTTCAGGTGGGGGGCATATAGACTCTCAGTAGTTTAAGCATGTAGGGATGATCTAGAAGAAGGGAAAAAGTGGGCCAGAGGGATTCAACCATGAAGTCAACAATCCAAAGTGCAGGGCCCAAAGGACCATAGGAAACTTGGGTTGGGGCTTCTGGGCCTCAGGGGCTGTGCAGGTCCAGCCTCAGCACAAGAGACCTGACATGGGGCCAGACAACTGAATGACTTGGTGTCAGCTGCATTGACCACTGTGTGACTGATGTCCCTGGAGCTGTGAAGTAGTGGCCTGAGCTGGGTATTGTGGTTCCTTGTGGTCAGAAGCACAGACTTGACAGGGAACAAGAGGAATCTATCAGTCCTGGACAAGATATTAAGGCCCTAGCTAAATGTGCTAACTTTAAAGTAGAATCCCAGTCCATAAAGAAGCAGTCTTAAGGTAGAAATTAAGACCAAAATCAAGTATAAGAGCCTAGGGTAATTCCACAGTTTTGACTTATAGAGACACAGATAGGGCTTGCTAAGTTACAAACAAATAAGAAAAAGTAAGTGTGGAAGTTATTACCAGTGCATAGTAATATACCCTTATCTCTGCAACAAGAATATACACTTTTCAAGGGCAGGGCCAGCTTTTCAGGCAGGGTCCACTGAATTTTCATACTGGCTTCTCTATGTTTAACAGGCAAACTATTAAACATTACTGAGCCTTTCTTCTTATTTCTAAAATGAGAAGAGCAACAACTATATCACAGGATTGATGTGATGGCTACCTGTGAACCACTAAGCACAGTACCTTCCATATAATAATTCTAAAAACAGATGGTGGCCAGTATTATTAGTAGTATTTTAGCTTTGATATTCTCTAAGACACTTGTGAATCTAATAATATAAGATAATATATTATAATTATTATAATATAAATATAATAAATTATTATAAGATATAATAATAATATAAGAAATGCTTAAAGAAAGTCTAAGCCAGAATGTGTACTTTAATATCAAAAAGATTATTCTTCTGTTCAAAAACTTGCAACTATACAAAATCTTTGCAAAATTAAATTCTTGCCTTGGCATTCAAACCCACTACAACATTGCCCCAACTTATTTTCATATGTATTCTTCCTAACAGTCCCTCTGCTGAGCTCAGTCTTGACAACCCACTGCTCCCCCAAATAATACAGAACTAATGGCTTTCTGCCTCTGGTCATGCCACCTAAATATCTGACCTTCCCTCATTCACCACTCCCCAAGGTTTCTATTGGCTCTCTGCACCTCTTCATAACCTCTGCATCCTCAGTGCCTCGCTTTTGCCTTCCCCAGTCTATCTAGAAGATTTAACATGCATGTTTACTTTAAAAAAATAAATAAGTTAGATTTATTTGTGCTTTTTCCCAGGGTTTGAATTGGAAACCTCTCTAGATAGCTGTGAAAATATCATCTTTCTTTTTTCGGTGTCTGCAGTTCTGCATAATCTTTGAAAAGTATTAGAACCTTCTATTCATTTGGTTACCTGTGTAAAAAAACTACTTTATATTCTGAACTTCCAAGCATCACCTCTCAAGTACACTCTCACAAGGTATTTTTTTGGCTTCATCCTTTTGAGAACTAATAAACTCTTTACATTGGAAAAGAAACAATTTCTACTAACACAATGTTAATTCACTGAAAGAGATCAAGTGGCATTTTAAATTTTCAAGTATTTCTACAAAAACTAGATGTTTTCCAAATACCGTAAGTCCTCGCTTAATGTCATCACTAGGTTCTTCAAAACTGCGATTTCAAGCAAAATGACATATAACGAAACCAATTTTATCATAGTCTAATTGATATAAACAGAAGTTAAGTTTCTAGGGCATATTTCTGTTGTTCCGCTACGATCTCTGTGTTGCCAAACCTGTAGGTCACTTCTCTTTCCTTTTCCACAGCACTCCGCACAGTTGGCCGCTCCATCCTTGAAATACCTCCTTCCTTGGCTTCCATGATGTCACACCTACCTGGTTCTCCTTTTATCTTGCTTTGCTGCTGCTTTTTAGACACCTTTGCTGACTATTCTATTCCCCAAATTTCAACATCGGTGTGGACTAGGGCTGTATACCAAACTCCCTTGGATCTCATCCAACCTACAGCTCCAGTTACACCCGCAAGATGATGAAAGCCGAAGCAAATCTCCAGGCTTGTCTTAGTCACGAAATTTAAGTCCTTAGGTTTACACATCCAACAGCCTACTGGGTATCTCCACTTAGATGTCTCAGAAATAACATGACAAAAACAACTCTTGACTCCATAACCCTTCCCCAAACCAATTTTTCTCCAGCTTCACCCACCCCAGCAAAAGACACCATCATCCTTCTACTTTCTCCAGCCAGAAATCACCCTCTACATCTACTCTATCTGCTAGCCCTGTCTTCTCTATTATCAGATTGTATCCTGAACATCCATTTTTCCTGCTTCTCCTCTAACCAAACCCCTGGGTAAGCCAACATCACTTCTCACCTGGACTTGATTCTCCCATTCCAATACCTTGCTCTCCTGAAAAATAGTCTCCATAATATTTTCTTTTTTAAATATTTGATAACATAAAATATACATTACTGTGTGATGTTTTTAAATGTGATCTTTTAAAAATGTGTATCAGATCAAAACCCCTTATCCCAGCTGAAAACCCCTGGATGACTTCCAACCACATTTAGAATAAAACCTAAATTTCTAACACTAATTGGCAAAATGCTTCATAATTTAGCCTTGCTTACCTCTTACCATACTCCCCTCATCCACTCCATTCCATCCATAAAAACATTCCTCAAACACCCTGAGACTTCTTCAACCTTTGCACTGGCTCTTCCCTCTGCTTGGAGTAATCTTCCAATTGTTCTTTGCATAACTGCATATTTCTTGTCATTTAGTTCTGACCTTGAGATTTTTCTCCTCCAAGGGACCTTTCCTGATCACCCAATCTACAGTAGTGCCTGACCCTTAGTATCTTTTTGTTGCATCACCCTGGCGCTTATCATATCTCTCACTTCTTTCTTTTCCTTCTTTCCTTTGTTCCCCTCTCTCTATTCATCTCTGTACTTTTGCCTCAGAATATAAGCTCCAGGTGAGCAGGGTCCTTGTCTATCTGGATATCTACTACATACATGGCCCCTAAAGTATCCCCGACACATAGCTTAGTATTAGTATGTTTGTATCCCTTTAGATACACACACACACACACACACCCCCCATTGGACTAGCAGGGTACACATGGTTTCTCATTCAGCTAATACAAAGCAGACAAGTAAAGATGGGATTTCAGAATTCAGGCCTGTAATTACCTAATTACAGATTAGCCTGATAGGCAAACCTCTGGAGCCACGCTTCCTTCCCACACAGCCCCAGGGACTGCCCCAGGGAAGAAGCAAGAAGTCATTATACTAGAGACATTCCACTCAGGGGCTGGTGAAGTATCTGAACTGATCCTCTACCCTAACCTGAGCTCTAGAACATTTCATGTATTAACGTCAACAGCTCTGACAATTACAAATCCGTTCTGCATTTTTCATGCCCCCTTGATTGTCTTTAACAAAACTTCAACAGAGTAGCATAAAAAAAAATGACTAGAAAGCAATGGCTGGAAAGAACTCAGAAATACCAAGAGGCAAGCAGGTAGGCAACGCCAGAAAACACGAAAGCAGCAAAAATGATGTAGAAAATATATTCACTTCAATGTAGATTTTAAAAAATATCTTGAACCCATTAAATCTTACATCTTTAAAAATGTTCTCTTAGAAGACAAGACCAGTATTTAAGGAGCATCTATCATTCCCTTTAATTCCTGAAGAGAGAAACACATCACTCCTATTGGAAGAGCCATTCTGGGTATAGATCGAAGTTTTTCAGAAAATATGAGGTTAAGTTTCACATGAATTCTTCTGTTATTCCCGATAAGTCAGGGGAAATTTTCTGAAATGTTTTACTTATACTACTTTACCAGACGCCCCAGGGGAAAAAAAAAACAGTTTTAAACAATATGAAATATTTATAAACAATATGAAATATTAAATAAGGTTGCCAGTTTCTCAGTATTATTTTTAAGTTGATAAATAGTAAATAAGGGAAACTATTGAATATGAAAAATATTATTTCCTAGTTTTGTTTGTTTTTTACAAAATGTAAATGCTCCAACATTTTATTTATATTTTTCCCCATAAATTCATTGATTTCAAATATGCTGCTAGAAAAAGGCAGCATTTTGGCAAAATGAACAATAAAACAGAATGTAGCATATTTATGAAAGAACTTGTAAATTTTCATCTTTTTTAATTTGAGCCATTAAAATAGACATCCTAAATGTAAGAAATGATGTTTAATTGTTTAATAAGGAATTTCAATAAAGTATATTAAGCATTTAGTTTAACAAAAATTATTTTTCATCATATATTCACTGTTTTATTATTTTCCTCTTCCACTATTTGTCTGTATTTTCATCACCTCTAATTAGATAATTGTAGTTATCCTGAAAATTAATACCAAACATTTCATTGCTAACATTAATATAAATTATTATTTGCCCAGAATCTTCAATATTTAAAACGTTGATTAGTATATTTACAGTCACCAAGGAGAAGGAATGAATATTTGGCTTGTAGTCTTTTATTTTTTATTATTTTCCTTTGTTTTTGCTCTTAAGACAGATGGGTCTAACACAGAGGGAACAAAAGCAGGACTGTTTGTTTGGGCATCATCTGTTCCTGGCGCTAGCTCCTCACCTTTAGAGGGTAATCCACTGTTGCAGCATCACAGCTGTCGGTGTGAAACAAGAGTTCTGACGTGGTCTCCTGGTATGATATAGAACTATTTTTGTACCGCATTGGGTTGTATTTTTTAAAAGGCAGGACGTATGGGTGTTACATTTTTCAAAAGAGCATTGCAGATGTAGAAATATGGTATATATAAATATAAGACTTGGCTTGTGTAGATCATTTGGAGAGGGTAGTAAATTGTGCTAGATAAGCACTATAGAATAATAGAATAACCACAGAAGAGCAGTACTAGGGGTTAACCAGTGGAGAATTATTTTAATTGTAGAGGATTCCCCTCTAAAATTATGGCAGTTTAAAAGTTTCTAAAAAGCAAGAGTTAAGGAATCAAAAGATCAGAATGCCTTCAGCTATACGGAGTCATAGGTTAGAGCTGGAAGAGGCCAGAGGCCATCTTAAATGGAAGGCTGTAAGGGACCGTGGCTAAGGGCCCGTGCTCTGACCTTCAGGCACAGAGCCTGCGTTCGAATTAAGGTCCCACAATTTCAGCTCTGTGAACTTTCCCAAACTATCAGCTTTCTCAGTCTCTTATTCCTCTTCTGTATAAAAAGTGTAATTATATCTTTGACATAGTAAAGAGGTTAATTAAGCTAATGTATGCAATGTACTTAAAAATACCTCTTGTAGAGTAGTGAGTAGTCTACAGATGTTACCTATTGTAACCTGCCCATAGATGGAGTATATGAGACCCAGAGATGTCATGTGATTTACTTAAACAGTTAGTTAAAATTGTCCTTGACTCTGGGTTTCCACTTCTATACTGTGGGATATACATAGCCCTGAATTTAAGTTGCTGGAAACGAATATGGTATACTAGCAAAACTAAAGACTTGTGTTCTAGAAACTAGGTTAAAATTATAGAGCTGTTCTTTAAAGCTCTATGACCTGGGCCAGAGGTCTGGATTTTTCAGTTTGGGTTTCTTCATTTATAATTTCTGTTCAGAGGGTTACTGTATCTCTCATGAACATACATTGCCAGGCACAAGGGAGGTCTTCAATAAATGATTTTGATGGTCCAGAAGGAAAAATAAAATTGAGTTCACATCCTGACAGTCTTCTTTCATTCCTCCCCATCCCAAAAGAACCAGGGGGATCGGGCAGGTACTCTAAGATATAGGTCATGCCTATTAGGTTATGCAATAATTTAATAAGCTTAATTTAAATCTTGCTTTGAGACTATTTTGCAGGATTGCATGATGCCCTGAAGTAATAGGAAGTACTATGACAGGACACACCCATATCACATATCCAAATATTAAACCTTGAATTATTACTTAATAGTGACCCACTAGTCTGTAATTACCCATGGTAATTGGGAAATATATTGGCAAATAATATCAGATATAATTGAAAAAATCTTACTTTAGTTGTCAGTTTTCACCTCCTCCCCTGCAAATATTTACAAGCATTGGTAACAATGAAAAAAATGTGCTGATTTTGACTTTCATTTCCATTGTCACAGGCCAAAAAATAAAAAGAGAAGGAGAAAGTATGAATAACCAGGCTAGATACCTAGACCTGGAACAGTAGAACACTGGTAGTAATAGCACTGTGTCCTGATTCGCCAGCCCACTTACCACACAAGGAGAAATTGACACGTAGAAGCTCAATGATGCTGTCATTTTAAGGAGCAACTGCTTTTACTCTGTGTTTTACATTTTGACGCATGGAACATTTATGGCTCCTTCATTGATTCATTCCCTCTCCCTCTCTCTGCCTCTGTCTCTGTTTCTGAAGAGCTTCTTGGAAAGTACACTTCACATTAATGGTTCTTTTTATTCTTCATAATAGTAATTCAGATGAGCTAAAAAATATCCAACGACAGCTGCTTGTCTAGCAATTCTAATGGGTTCGACTTTTAACCAGATGTCTATAGTTCCCACCAAGCAGTAGAATTAAACCAATCCTTTTGAAACTTGAGCCATTTCCCAATATCATTCGAAGGACTGTTTTCAACCATTCCTTTACTTCACTAACACAACTATTATCTCTTAGTTCATCTGGCCAGAGAGTGTTTCTTTATCCTCTTAACCAGGATTTCGACCTAAGCTGTACTGATTTCCACAAGGGTTGTTGATTTACTAAGTAAAACATTTCTGAATATCCACTAAAAAGAGGAAGACAGTCTATTAACAGGAACTTGCAAACCACGGGACAAGTCACAAGCAGCCTCTGGGTGCTCTCGGGCCCCAGGTCATTTCAGCGTCTATGAACTGATGAAGGAGATGCAGAGAAGCAATCTGTGTGGACTCCCAGTCACCTAGTAAAAGAAACAAAACTGCAAAACTAGTGAGCCATATAAGGTGGTGCATATTTTACAACAGAATGAACTTCAAGACCCTTTAAGTTGGAAATATGCAATGAAACATTACTTCTGGATGTTTTGATGGATTTTAGAATTCCAAAAGCATATGCAAGTGTGTGTTAGAAAGCTTAAACATTATGTGCCTTGTTTGTGATGGACTATTTTAAAAATGCAGGGTCTTTATATTTGAATGGTAAGTGTAGCCAGAGGCTCTAAAAGCAAAGACCTTTAATTTATAAACATTTTTTTTATAAACGAAGTGCATGTGAAGTAGGTTATTTTGGGAATACAGTCTGAGCAATCTTAATGACTAACTTGTGGCAATGAAAAAACTGTGTGTGAGGTTTTCGAAGTTAGTATTTTCAATTTTAAAATATTCTTTTGCATTTTATCATGAACTCTTACTTGTACTAAGGCACTGCATACAAAGTAAACCACCAGTTCAAGGAGTTGAACAATGTTTATAGCACTCAACCGCATCTCCACGTGATCACATGGCTTTGTTTTCCAAAAACAATAAGTGTGTGTGAGAGAGTGTGTACTGATGTGCTAACAGCCCTTCCTACACTGAATGTGATTTTGTGTCTCTGAGTATTACACCTGAACATAGGATACTAAAAGGCACAAATGACTCTCAGTTTTCTCTGTTTGATCCCCCTGCCTGGAACCATTATGACTGCTGGATAAATATTTACCAAACACTAAAACTAATGTCAATATTGAAAAGCCTGTAGATGTTCACGACTCTTAAAGATCCATGTTTGCATATTGCTTTCACTTAAAGAGAAACTATTGCTTTTAGCCCATAAAGAAGGGGCTGTTGCCATGGTTGTTTTCCAGTTAACAAGGTGGGTCATCCTGTTTTAAGCTGTGTCTCAATGAATTTTGAAACCATTTCTTCCTCCCCAGCTTCCGATGTCTTAAACTAGTGGCAGGACCAGTAAGAAAGAAAATTGGGACAAATATTAATACATGATTGTATGCCTTGGGCAGAAATAAATAGACAACTTCAAAGAGGACATGGGCAAGTAGGGGAAGGTTAGGGGAGAAACGGGAAGGAGTCGTGTCAGTGAAGGGCCCAGGGAAACACCGGTAGCACATGGCTCCTAAGGTGGGACAGGCATTCTGACTCTAAGAAACAAAAAGTTCACAAAGCATTTTTACAGATATTATTTCACAGCAACTGAATGAAATCAAGGATGTCTTGATCTCAGAGATGAGAAAAGGGGCTCAGAGAGATTGAGTGACCTGCGCGAGGGCACACAGCTAGGACACAAGTAGTAGAGCTGGTATCTAACCTCGCATGTCTCATCGCCATCGTCATTGCCATCATCACCATGCCAGACCACTGCTTCTTCTCAGGCTACCTGATGACCAGCCCCAATGCCACTCCTTTGACCAAGTATTTGTGGGCACCGCACTTAAAAAACATGTGGAAGTACTACTTAATAAAGGATGTTTATAATCAGGGGACAAGGACACACTCTGTAGATATCAAGCAAGTTATCATTACTTATTTTCAACTATAAATTGTATATGTGAGCAATAAGCTGTGAGAGATAATTAATATTTCAAGATCTCTTGCCATGTAGACATAGATTGTTTGAAATATAAAATAACCAGTAACAATAGCAACATAGTGACAGCTCAATAAGTTTAAGTATCTGTATATATTTTATTATAAATGTATTCAATTTTATATTAGGCCATTAAAGTTTTTTTAAGATTTTATTTTTTATTTTTTAAAGCTGGGAAGGAAGAAAGAAAGAGAGGGAGAGAAATATCAATGTATGGTTGCCTCTCACGTGCCTCCTACTGGGGACTTGGCTCGCAACCCTGACTAGGTTGTGCCCTGACATGTGCCCTGACTGGGAATCAAACCAGTGACCCTTTGATTCGTAGACTGGCACTCAACCACTTAGCCACACCAGCCAAGGCACCATTAAAGATTTTTTAATTGGTAAATTCTTTAAATGGCTTAAGGGCATGAAGTCCCTATGACATTTAAAAATAGTTATATATCTTCTTTAATTACTAAAGTAATCATAACCCTCATGTAAAAAAACTAAAACATTAAATATATGTGAGACAAATATAAATACTTTTAAAAAAAACAATTACAGCTCTGGCTGGTGTGGCTCAGCGGATTGAGCACTGGCCTGTGAACCGAAGGGTTGCGGGTTCAGTTCCCTCCCAGTCAGGGCACCTTCCTGGGTTGCGGGCCAATGTTTCTCTCCCTCTCTTTCTCCCTCACTTCCCTTCTCTCTAAAAGTAAATAAATAAAATCTTTAAAAAAATAAAAATATAAACAATTACAGTCCTATGTAAATTCCACCCCTCCCCACCATAAATAATAACTACCAACACCATCAAATCATTTTAAACCATCTCAGTTATAATCACCTCATTTAAAGCTTGAGTCCTAAACCTTCAGCAATGCACATTTACAATGTCTGGCAAATTTCACCCACGTAAGGCTTTTCAGCAATGAAGCAGGTCGGCAGCATCCAGATGAATTTAGTCAGTGCAGTGAGTGTTTCATGGAAGGCTTTGTTTTACCTGCATCCATCAGCCTGCCCCAGGATCTCCTCACTGGGGTCCAGATCAGCCTCTGCACAGCTGTGCCAGGTAACCATCAGTGGGTGCTTCAACTGCACTGCAAGAGGAGGGAAAGGAGGCCAAGGAGAGGAGCCAAGCAGAGCAAAGGAAAAAAAGAAAAGAAAACAGCAGGCAGAACAAGATGTTCGGATGTTCTCCAAAGAAAATCAAGAAAGCCATTCTCTTGTTTCTGGGAAACAGTATCTAAAGATAATTCCAGGGGACAAACTCCCAAAATATTTGGGTAAGGCTGGATTCTTTCAGCACACATAAGGTCTGACGGAAGTAAGGCTTGCTTGAGTGTGGTTGGTAGGGTACATGAATGTCTCGCACGAGATGGACAGCAATTTGAACATTTCACCTGCAAGGTCATTTGGTGTGCTTGAGTGTGGTATTGTTACATTACAGAATTGCATGCTTATAATTTTGTAATAAAAGATTTAATAATAAAAACGGGGGTTATTTGTGCTGGGCCCCATATTAATGATCACCTACTTTATGCCAGACATTGTGCTCAGTGCTAGAAATATAAAGATGAGCCATCTAGACATGCTTCCTGACACATGATGCTTACAAAGACAGTTATCACTAAAATAATCACACAAATATAACATAAAATTAAAACCACGATCATTGTTAAGGAAACTTACACAGTGATATTTTGAGAAGAATCTCATTTACATGACTAAGTTGCAGTGTGCTATGAGTAGGGGGAAAGTTACTTATTTTAAAGATAAAGCTCACATCCAATCCTCCACATGACTCAATAAAGAGGAAAGCGATGCTCTTGCGATGGATGCAGTCCAGGTACAGAAAACACGCCAGACGCATGACTGACTTGATTTTGTGGATCCAGGGCCAAAAGCAATGGTGGGGAATTTGAATTTGCCCACAAGTCAGCTCCAGCTTTTTGATACTGATAAATAGCATTGCAGAGAGGGATCAAAGGGTGGAAAATGCATATAGTAAGTGAGGTTTGGATCAAGCAATTTAAAATGCAGGTGTGTTTTGCATAACATCAGAGACCAAGACGAAGCTGCTGGTACTGCAACTGGCAGTTCAGAAAAGCAGTCATTGCTATCAAAACCAGAAGACTAACAGCCTGATTGCCAGGGCTTAGATCTGATACAGGAAAGTTTATGGGAAAGGGTCCATAAAACAGCAAATTATAAAGCAACTTCTCAAAATCCCATCAAGTGAGGTTACCTCTCCCCTAAGGAGACAAATCTTTCCAACAATAATTATATGAGCTTACCCATGAGTCTCCACTTGATTTGCTATCAGAAAAAATAAGATTTACATGTACTAATTTACATGATATTAAATATACCTGTGAATGATTAATTCATTTGGCTGTTTATATTTATTTGAAATCACTGCAGAGAACTTAAACTGGGCAGGGTTTAGTTGCTCCACCTACATTTTAATAGGGATTTATGGACATTTTATTTTAAAAAGCAGACATCAAGAGCATACTAGACAAGAGAAAAAGAAAAAACTCATGGACATGGACAGCAGAATGGTGATTACTGAGGTAGAGGGTGGAGAGCGATGGAGGAGAGTATAGTAGGAGTAAATGGTGATGGAAGGAAACTTTTATTTTAACATCAGAAACGTATGAGAACCCAGGATATTTTGTTTATTTGATTTTAAAGATGTTAAAATTGAATCTTATTGAAATATATTTATATAGCTATACTCTGGATCACTTCTTAAAAGCTTTCTTTTACGCAACCATGTGAGAAGTGTGTTGGATGATTTAGGAAGTCACTCATACAGTTCCCACTCTGAAATCCAGACATTGCTTTTCAATATATTAATTCTGTACAAAGGTTAACTACAAATACAGCTTTTAAAATTTTATTGTTTTTATTTTTTTAATTTTAAATTATCATTGACATCCAATATTATGTTTCAGATGATTAGACATTTATATAATTACGAAGTGATCATCCCAATAAATCTAGTACCCACCTGACACTATTACAATAGTTATTAGAGTTAATACAGGGATTAATATAGAGTTATAGAACATAGAGTTAATATAGGAATTAATAGAGTTATTACAATATTATTACCTATATTCCCTATGTTGTACTTTACATCCCCATGAGTGTTCTGTAACTACCAATTTGTACTTCTACATCCCTCCATCTTTTTCACCCATTCCCTCAACCCCTCTCCCATCTGATAACTGTAAAAATGTTCTCTGTACCTATAAGTCTGTTTCTGTTATTTTTTAAGATTCCACATATAAGTAAAATCATCTGGCATTTGTCTTTCTCTGTCTAACTTATTTCATTCAACATAATATCCTCTAGGTCCATCCATGTTGTTGCAGATGTGGCCAAATTTCATTTTTTAATGACTGAGTCATATTCCATTGTGTATATGCACCATTTTTTTATACATCTACTGGTGGACACAAGTTGCTTCCATAGCTTGGCTATTGTAAATAATGCTGCAGTAAACACATGGATGTATATATCTTTTAGATTTAATGTTTTGGGTTTCTTTGGATCAATACCCAGTAGAGTTGCTAGATCCTTCTTTGTCTCTGATTACAGCCTTTGTTTTAAAGGCTATTTGTATGGTATAAGTATTGGTAACCCAGCTTTTTTGGTTCCATTTCCATTTTCATGAAGTATCTTTTTCCATCCCTCTATTTTCATTCTGTATATATCTTGAGATCTGAAGTGAGACTCTTGTAGACAACTTATGTGAGTGTCTTGTTTTGTTATCCATTCATTCACCATGTCTTTCAATTGGAGGATTTCATCCATTTGCATTTAAAGTAATTATTGACATATATTTATTGCCATTTTACTATTCATATTTTTTATCTTTTTTCTACTCTATAAAAAGACCTTTTAACATTTCATGTAATATTGGTTTGGTGGTGATTAACTCCTTTAGCTTTTCCTTGTCTGGAAGGCTCTTTACCTGTCCTTCAATTCTAAATGATAGCTTTGCTGGGTAGAGTAAACTTGGTTGTTGGCCCTTGTTTTTCATGACTTTGAATATTTTTTGCCACTTCCTTCTAGTCTGCCAAGTTTCTGTTGAGAAATCAGCTGATGGTCTTATTGGAGCTCCCTTTTGGGTAACTAACTGCTTTTCTCTTGCTTCTTTGGAGATGCTCTCTTTGCCTTTTACCTTTTGCATTTTAATTATGATGTGTCTTGGTGTGGGCTTCTTTGTGTTCATTCTGCTTGAGACTCTCTGTGCTTCCTGGACTTGTGTATCTATTTCCTTCACCAGGTTAGGAAAGTTTTCTGTCATTATTTTTTTTAAATAGGTTTTCAATTTCTTGCTCTCTCTCTTCTCCTTCCAGTACCTCCATGGTGTGAATGTTGGCATACTCGAAGTTGTTTTATAGGGTCCTTACACTATCTTCAGTTATTTGGATTCTTTATCTTTTTGTTGTTGTGATTGGGTTTTTGCCGCTTCCTTATGTTCCAAATAACTGATTTGATTTTCAGCTTCATCTGCTCTACTGTTGAATCCCTGTAGATTGTTTTTCATGTTAGTTCATGTATCCTTCATTTCTGACTTGTCCTTTTTTGTGATTTTTATGTCCTTTTCTATGCTGTTGAAGTTCTCACTGAGTTCCTTGAGCATCCTTATAAACATTGTTTCAAACTATGTACCTGGTAGTTTGCTTGCCTCCATTTCATTTTGTTCTTTTTCCAGAGATTTCTCATGTTCTTTCATTTGGGGCATGTTTCTTTGTCTTATAATTTTGGCAGCCTCCCTGTGTTTGTTTCTATGTATTAGGTAGAGCTGCTATTTCTGCTGGGCATGGTATAGTGGTCTTATGTACCAGGTGTCCTGTAGGGCATCCCCTGTCAGCTGAACTGAGTGCTCCAGATGCACCCCTGTGTGGGCTGTGTGCACTGTCCTGTTGTAGTTGAGCCTTGACTGCTGTTAGCATGTCACCCAAGACCAAATGGTTTAGAGGACCAGCTGCAACTACAATGGAAAACTGCTATGCAGGGACCAACCCCACAGAGCAGGACTTGTTTTAGTGGGGCTTAAATGCCCACTGAGTTCACCCCTTGAGTGCGTCACTCATGGAGGTAGTTGGGTTGTAACCTGGCATAGTCTGAAGCTGTCCACTTGGTGCCCTGGCTCTGAGGCCTCCCAGGAGGTACAAGGTCAACCACTGCCTGTGCCCTGCCTGGGACCACCTGGCATGTGCTATAGAGAGATCTGCTTGTGTTGGGTTTGGAGGTGCCCAGGAGAGGCTAAGCTGTAAACTGGGGCTGGCTGCCACTAGTGCTAGGCCTAGGGCCACTTGGCAAGAGGTACAGGGTATGCTAAGGCCAGATGCTGCTTGTCTGAGAGATTTTAGGAAAGTCCAAAGCATGACCCAAGAGAGGCCATTTGTATGGAAAAGCCACTGGAAATAGCTTGGGTGGGCCTGCAAGTTGGCAAGGGGCAGGTCTCAGGGAATCACCAAAGCAGAGATAACAGTGATAGCCAGGTTAATGGGGCTCAGATATGGCACCCACCTGCTGGCTCTGTGGGAGGAGGGCTCAAAAAAGGAACAATGGCCTCAGCCAGCACTTCAGTCTGGGAGAAAGCTACCCCTCCAGCTCTCATCCTGAAGCTAGACGAAGACAATTCAGTTCCTCCTGTAGTGCCCCCAGCACCTTTAGAGTTGCTTCCCAAGCGCAGGAACTCAAAGTGAGTGAGTCCTAGTAAGTCCCTACATGGCCTTATAAGAGGAATGCCTTGGACTCCCTCAGCCCTGTGTCTTACTCTGCCACAGTTCCCACTGGTTTTTATGGCCAAAAGTTATGGGGACTTCTCTTCCTAGCACTGGAATCCTGGGCTGGGTGTCCTGCTGTAGGACTGGGAATCCTCACTCCTCAGGGGGACCTTTGCAACCAAGATACCCCTTCCAATTTTTATCCCCCATACATGGGTGTGGGACCAGCCCATTCTGAGTCTCTGCCCCTCCTACTAGTTTCAATGTGGCTTCTTCGTTTTGTAATTTTGATGTGGCTGTGGGAAATTCTAAGTACTACATTTACCAGCGTTGCCATTTTGACTGGATGCTCCTACAAATACACCTTTCTAATAAGATTTGACATGAGGAATAGGAAAAAGAAAGCCCAGAAAGGGGGATATTTCTGCAAAGAAAGGTCTTTGCCTTTATTTAAGTAAGTTTCTAACACTTTTCCTGATAGAGCCTTTGCTGCTTCTCCTTTTCTTCTTCATCTTCTTTCTTATCCACCTTGGCCTCCTTCCCCCTGCTCCAGATACCCATTAGCATTAGAAATAAAACGTAAAGAAATTCAATCGAGTTTATTAAATCCATTTGAAAATCATAGATTAAAAAAACACATAATTGCATATTTGAAAGAGGACTTATATTTCCTGTTCATTCTACTCATTAACAGATGTGAAGACCAAGTCTCACAAGTATTGCCAACCATCATTCAACTAAAGGAATAAAAACAGAGTTTTTAAGTAATCTAAAATTTTTATTATCACATGATACTTGCATTTTCTATTACTATGCATAACCAACTAGTAAATACTGATTGATCTGCCCATAACTATAAGATTTGATGTGTGACAGACAGTCAGTTTGCTGGAGCTCAGGATGAAAGAGTTCACAGTGGCTCAGTGGTGAGGGGAGGCAGGTTTAGAGGGGGAGGGAAAGGCTGGGAAAGCCAGCATTGCCAGCTTTGTGAGGGTGAGGCTGTGCTGCTCCCATTTACAATACTTCTCAGCCGTGCACATAGTGCACATGCTCTGGCAGGCAGTACACTTTCGATCTGTGTTGGTTGAATAGACAGAAAATGAAGAGCTGGAGCATCAAAAACACAGTATCATCCAAGTCCGAGAGTTGGGAACGTGCATGGTATTTAGGAGAATTGCAAATAGCTCAATCTAGTACAGAGAGTTTGAATAAAGAAGTGGTGCGAGTTAATTTAGAAAAGCTGGTGTCTTTCCTCTGAACTTCCACTGAATCCTCACTTCACTTTTATTACACCTTTACCAAATTGTACAGGGAATGATGTTTTGGTTATATGTCTCCCTCTCCAAAAAGTGAACACTGTGCTTCGTGGGTAGGAACCATGAACTCCATGTATGCCATACAGGGAATGGGCCAGCAAGATGTCAATAAATCTGAATGAGTGAATTAATGAATCAGTTTATATTATCTTGTATAATGCTTACAACAATGGCATACCCTGATGTCAGACCAAGTTTGGATTTCATCTGGAAGGTGATGGGTAATCAGTAAATATGGTTGTGTGGGAACATAATTTGACCTAAAAGATGAGGACCAAGAGGATAATGTCAACCCTAGCAATGTGGCTCAGCTGGTTGGAGCATTGTTCCATACATCAAAAGGTTGTGGGTTCGATCCCAATATAGGGCACATACTTAGGTTGTAGATTTAGTCCCTGGTCAGGGCATGTATGGGAGGCAACTGATTGATATTTCTCTCTCACATAAATGTCTCTCTCTCTCTCTCTCTCTCTCTCTCTCTCTCTCTGTCTTTCTCTTTCTCTCTCTCTCCCTCTCCCTGCCCCCTCTCCCTCCCTCCCTTCTTCTTTCTCTAAAAAATCAATAAACATATCTTTGGGTAAGAATTAAAACAAAAAAAATTTTTAAGGCTAATGTCTTTGTACAGGTGACAGTTGGTCTGGGCAGTGGATACGGGCAGGAATGGACCTATGAATGCAAAATATATTGCATATAACTCCGCAAAACACATTCAAATGGATACTATGCTCCAAAACTCACTAACATCCTTGTTCTATTGATCCATTTCTAGCTACTACCTATGTTATAAAAATATCCCTATCCATTTTGAGTTCAAAATATTTCTGGCTCAAAATATTACCTTTTATTGTCTAGACCTTTCATTTTCCACAGTACAATTATCCAGGGTACATTTATATCATGTTCCATCATGTCTTTGAAGTCTGACAAGTACACCATAATTTTATTCAGAGAAAAAAAAGAAAGAGCCCTACTACTTAATCTGACAGTTTCTATTGATTTTGTCAACAAAAACATCATCAGACACTGGGAAAACAGATGAAATCAGGTCAACAGACCTTATTTTAGAATGAAAAAACAGAATGTTCCAGCACCTTAATATTTTGATATGGAAAATTCCTTACAAATTTCTTACCATTGAAAGGCCAGGAACAAATAATTAACCTTGACCTAAAACACATAGACCTTGTGGAGTTCCCAAATGCTGAAAAAATCCTATTTGCTAAGTTAAATTTCTCGTGCAATACCTGCAATTGCAGATTATGCATTTACAACATTAACGCCTGAACCTGGAAAGATTATGTATACTTGCCAAAATATGTTTCACATACTGATGAACCAACTCCAGAAACTTAAAGGTTCTCTGCATTTATTTGAAAGCAAACTAATAAAAAAAAACGTGATTCTACAGAGGACAATGGAGTTCCAACATTATCATCTCTATCTCTGCAATTACTGGAGAAGGAATTGACAAATAAAAGAATTGTATAAGGAAATCTCTGGATGAATATGCAAACGAGGGAAATGATGTCCATCATAAGAAACAGTTGCTTCATTTACAGACTTCCAATACAATATCTATAGTGAGCCACAGTCAGGAATGCTGTCATTAGTTCCAGAATACATATAATTTAAATCTATTAAAAGTGATATTGAAGCTGTGTTCATTTGAAAGATTTTCCACGGACATGTATATTTTAGAAGGTTAGTTATGACTAACCTTCTGACATATACGCCATCATTTGAGAGCCATATCTTTTTAAGTTGTTTTATAGTTGTGTATCGACAGTAAATGAGTAACTGAGAACTGAAAATGACAGTTTATAATTTGATGGCCAATCTACCTATAATAAAATCCTCTGATAATCCTGTAAAAAAAAATAGTTAACAGCAATTGAAAATTCACCAACAGTGAGATGAAGAGGTAACAGTAGGCATGACTAAATGCCATTCTTCTATCAGCCCTTTAGAGAAATTGCCCAATGCGTGCAAGTGTTAGATGATACCCAAATTATCAAGCCAGAATTTCCCCAGGCCAAGTCAAGAATTCCATTTTTATTTGGATTCTCAAGGCAGAGGTCAGCTCACCCTGACACTGAGTGAGGTTTTGTTTTGTTTTGTTTTTAAGATTTTATTTATTTATTTTTAGAGAGAGGGGAAAGGAATGAGAAAGAGAAGGAGAGAAACATCGATGTGTGAGAGTAACATCAGTTGGTTGCCTCTTGCATGTGCCCCAAGTGGGGACCAAACCAGCAACCCAAGTATGTGCCCTGACCAGGAGTCAAACCAGTGAGCTTTGCAGGATGACACCCAACCAGCTGAGCCACACCGGTCAGGACTGAGTGAGTTTGTACATGCTACACAAATGCTCAAATTCCACATAGGTATGGTAGAATATTAATTATAGTACCCTGTTCTTTTTTAACCTTTAGGATCCAGATGTTGTTCGGTTGCAAAAATATTTCTTCCACGTGCAAGAATTCAGCTCCAGAATGCTGCTATAAGAGAATTTGTATAGGATCCCAGTGGTATACATCTTGTATATGGGATTTGTGTGCAGTTGCTTGTAATAAAGTTTGAGAAAATAGTGGCTTAAACCAGTTCCTGGTAAGAAGTCCAGAGGTAGCCCTCCAGGGCTGGTACTGTAATGTCATTAAGTCCACATGCCAGGTGTGAGGATAGATACTATGAGTATGGTTGAGTTTTGTCCATGAGAGGACCTCAGACCCCAGATCACTGTATTTAATCCTCAGACTTTGGTGTATTAGCTCAGATGAAGTTCTGAGCGTTCATGTCAAAATGGGGCTTTGAGTTCCTCCTGTATTTGTTTTACTAGAGTAGTTTATTCCATTCCAAACCCTGAACACTCAACAAGAACAAGCCTGCACAATCAAGAGTCCTGCCGGAACTAACAGTTGTCAGCTTCCCCTGCTGTAGGTCTTTGAAGCCTCCTTAAATTTAGTGATGAAGTTTCAGTACTTGCCAGGCTAGGGACAAGGCCCTAGAATTTGCCAGTGCAATAAGGGCTTCAATTTCATCACAAACTATGGTGGGCCTGGACCTGCAGATGCTTTGGTTCCAGTACCTAAAGTTTACAACAACCCCAAAAGGTTAGAACTCTTTATTTTCTATAAACTGAGACTCAGAGAGGTTAAGTGATGCATCCAAAATCATGATGCTAATAAAAGCTAGAATCGTGATTCAAATCTAGTCACTAGTCTAGTTTGAATGAAATCTGAATGAGGAAGGTACAAATTACTTGGCAGGATAGCAAGGCATTATCCCTTAAACTTCTTAATTCAGCCTTTGCTATTAGACGGCTGACCCCACCCCTGAATTCTCACTCATGTCCTAGTGACCTAAAGGGTGGGTCTAGAGCCAGACCCAGTGTTGTTCCTAGCATGTTGTTGGGTTTTTGTCTATTTGTTTGTGTTTCCCTAAATACCACAATACATATATGAAAGCTGGTCTGTTGGCACCAAATCGATATGCTTTCCTAGGCTCCATGTGTACGTTAAATCAATCTATATAGTTTCTACTCAAGTGCAGAAAAACCCTCTATTTAGGTAAAAGAAAGTCTGCTAACTCCAGAAAAAAATCTCTAATAATACCAAGATTTCAATGTCAAAGCTGGTACACAAACCAAAGTTGGTATACTCATTTGGTAAACTTAAAGAAAGACTGGCCTCCACAGAAACTGAGGTGACAGAGCCCTATAGTCACAGCTGTGCAAGGGGTTGGGGTTTAGCCAGGAGCCACTGTCAAGAGTCTTGGACATCCCAAGCCTGTCTAGGTCCAGACTAAACAACCAGGACAAACAGGATTAGATTAGGGCTTGGGCAAGTTACCACTGCCAAACAATTTGTTGTTACAAAAAGGAGGCGACCAGATGTCAAGCTATAACAATACAAGGGCAAGGAAGGAACAGGGTGACAGGTGGGATCAGAAACCCCTTTGTGGTGGTGACAATTTAAATGGAGGATCTACTTAAAGACCCCAAGACTCAGAATATAAGGAAAGCATTAACCAGATGTAGTAGCCTGGATTGCTCCCAATAGGGCGAGTTCTGACATTTCTACCTTGTACCTCATTGCTAGGTGCTGCCTTTAGTGGATTGCTCGTGGTTTGCCTGGGTGTCACCACCTAGTGATACACTTTGTGTTGGGTGGTTCTAAAGTCAATCTAGTCAAACTAGAAACTTCATTTTCCAGAATTTCTTGCCCTATTTGGTTTCAAGTTGGCCTGACCTGAAAGAACTTGTGTTTTGGGAGACAGAAGTGAAATTGTGACTATTATTCTCTGAAGGTCTTTGCATTCAGATGACAGGCAGATGCTTAACTTGAGGTCAACTAAATTTGGAAAACTGGATTAAGCAAAGTAAAGCAAGTTCCTTAGCTGTAGTAGTTCTCAGAGTCTTTAACATGCTAGTCTTCAAGTTTAAACTCATGGGGGATGTCACAGGATTATTGCCTGAGGAACAAACCACAAGGAAGTCTGCACCAGAGCAAGATGCAGACTCACAAGTCGGAGCGGCAGAGCCTAGGACAGGTGAGAAGGCTGCAGCAGGGTGACTGGGGCCAGCTGCAGTGGGAGAGTCGGACCAGGTAACCGCTGGTGAGTTCTGAGTGACATTTGAACACTAACAGAGTGGGGTTATTCATAATAAAAGTCCTTCTTAGGCTAAACTCCCTGGCAGAAGATTCAGCTCTGGTTTCAGGTCTCATGAATCTCACCTTCTATAGCTGTCCTGTCTGATGCAATGATGACTAGCTGCAGATGGCGACCGAGCTTGCACAGTGGAGCTCGTGCAGATGGAGAACTGAACTTTTATTTCACTTTATTTTAATTTATTTGCTTTTAAAAACTGAAGCAATTTCCATTAAATATAAATTTATTGTGTAAGAAGAACTATATTCTTCTTTAATTGTTGAAAAATTAGTACCTGTATTGAAACTTACATGGTTAGTATAAAACACACCGGATTTGAAAGACTTAGTAAAAAAAAATTAAAATATTCCATTAATAATTTTAGATGATTCCATATAAAAATATTTTGGATGTATCAGCCTAAATACAATTATTAAAGTTAACCTAATTGATTTCTTTTTACTCTTTTCCATGTGACTCCTGGAAAATAAAGTTTCACGTGTGGCCTCCATTACACATCTATTAGATGATACTGCTTTCACATCTCGTAAAACCAATCAATCCCCAAAACCAGGTCCTCCTTCCCCAGGTAGTGATATGTTTCATATGCCCTTCAGGGTCTTATAACAAAACAATCATAACTAATCAGCAGACTTAAGGCAAAAGTGAAAGAAAAAAGGAAAACCAATTAGAAAATCTATTAGTCAGCATATTTCTAAACCTAAGTCATTTGAATCCATTTTTCCTTTGCCTTCCTCACACAAATTAGCACCTGCCTACAAAAGGTAATGTGTTTGAACTTTACAAGAATGCAGAAAATTGGCATGCTCTGACTTTTCTAAATGATATGACAAGATCAAACAAATTTTCACTCAAAGAAAGACAGCTAAATCAAGATCTAAAATACTTAAGTTAAATAAGTTATGTTGCAGCCATAAAATGAAATACTTCTGCAGAAATGAAAAAGGTAGAAGTAAATTTATAAGTACTAATTTTGAAGTCATATCTCCAAGATATATTACAAAATCTACAGTATTTTACCCACAATTCCAAAATCCAAAACATTCCAGAAACTAAAAGCTTCTTTTGAAACACAGTAGGTGGAAAAACCCAACCAGTCCTAAACTCATTTGACAGCAAATATCTCCCTATCCCGACACGAAAATATGTAGTCTTAATTGATCTCACATGGTGTGAACAGAATATTCATACCTTCCAGTGAAAAAACAATTTAATGTGTTTAGTTATGGGGAGCTGCCTTAGACCCCACCAGCGGTGTTATGTGATATTTGGTATATGCAGAGTATCACTACTCTAAAATCCAAAGATTCTGACTACCTAAACTCAACTGACCCTCAACAAGGAATCATGCCCAGCATTAAGTGAACAAACAAGATGCAGATTAGAGTCTGTTGAGATGATCCAGTTTGCACAATTTAAAAAGACACATGCCAGTTGATGTCTGGAAATTCTGAAAGGAAGATATACGTTTTATAAAGAAAGAATTTACATCAATTATTTTTAAGGAGTAGAACAACCCTATTAACAATGGAACTGGCTCATCTCCTGGGGACTGGGGCCTTTCTCTGCAGAACTGCCATGAGATTATTTCACTGCAAGCTCCTTGTGTCCCTGTGTGTCCCTCCTCAAGATTTCATGCTCTAGAGACAAGAGTTAATTGACCCATCTTTTTAAAAAAATATATCTTACTGATTATGCTATTACAGTTGTCTCAATTTTCCCCCTCTGGCCCCCTCCACTTGGTACCCCTCATTCCCTCCAACAATCCCTCCTTAGTTCACATCCATGGGTCCTGCCTATAAATTCTTTGGCTCCTCCATGTTCTATACTGCTCTTAACATCCCCCTGTCTCTTTTGTACCTACCAATTTGTGCTTCTTAATTGCTGCATCTTTCCCCCCATCCTCCCCCTTGCCCCACCCAACTGATAACCCTCCAGATGATCACCATATTGATTATTTTATTCCTGTTCTGCTTGTTTGCTTAGTTTGTTATCTGGATTCAATTATTGATAGATATGAATTTATTGCTATTTTAATGTTTATTGCTTTGATCTTCTTTTTCATATATTATTCCCTTTAGTATTCCATATAATAATGGCTTGGTAATGATGAACTCCTTTAGTTTTACCTTGTCTGCAAAGCACTTTATCTGCCCTTCCATTCTAAACAATAGCTTTGCTGGATAGAATAATCTATGCAGTAGGTCCTTGCTTTTCATCACTTTGCCAATCCCTTCTAACCTACAAAGTTTCTGCTGAGAGATCGGCTGACCAGATAACAAAGGAGTCTTATGAGAGCTCCTTTGTAGGTAACGCTCTGCTTTTGTTTTACTGCTTTTGAGATTCTCTCTTTAGCTTAAACTTTTAGCATTTTATTTAGGATGTGTCTTGGTGTGGTCCTCTTTGGGTCCAACTTGTTTGGGATTCTCTGTGCTTCCTGGATTTATATGTTTATTTCCTTCACCAAACTAGGGAAGTTTTCTTTCATTATTTTTTCAAATAAGTTTTCAATTTCTTGCTCTTCTCCTTCTGGCACTCCTATGATAAGATTTGAGGATGTTTGAAGATGTCCCAGAGGTTCCTAAGCCTATCCTCATTTTTTAAAATTCTTTTTTCTTCCTGCTGTTCTAGTTGAATGTTTTTTCTTCCTTGTGTTCCAAATCATTCATTTGATTCTCAGCTTCATGCCCTCCACTGTTGGTTTCTTGTAGATTTTTCTTCATTTCACTTAATGCAATCTTCATTTCTGCCTGTGTCTTTTTTATGCTGTTGAAGTACCCACAGAGTTCCTGGAGCATCCTGAAAACCAGTGTTTTGAACTCTACATCAGATAGGTTGCTTATCACCATTTCATTTAGTTCTTTTTTTGCAGTTTTGCTCTGTTCTTTCATTTGGGCCATAGTTTTTTGTCTCCTCATTTTGGCAGCCTCCCTGTGTTTGTTTCTGTGTGTTACATAGAGCTGCTTTGACTCCCTGTCTTAGTAGTGTGGCCTATTGTAGAAAAGTGCACCTATAAGTTTTCTGGGGCAGAGCCTTAGGTAATCACCAGAACAGGGCAACCTATGTCACTATGCTGTGGCTCTGTGTGGGGAGGACTTGGAAAGAGGACAATACTGCTGCCTGGCCTCTGGTGTTTTGTGCAGGAGGCAGCTGTCTCCCGGTACTTGCCTTGATACCAGTCACTTGACTTTTTCCGCATATGCCACTGGTGCCATTCTAGCTGTTGCCCTGCTGCTGAATCCCAGAGGGAGTGAGTCTGCATGAGTTCTAAGTCTGTTGCAGACCCTTAAAAAAGAGTCTCTGAGACTCCCAGTTTCTTCTGGTGCCCCAAACCCCGCTGGTTTTTACAGTCAGAAGTTATGGGGACTTATCTTCCTGGCGCTGGAACCCTGGGCTGGGTGGTCTTGCCTGGGATCCCTTGCTCCTGAGGTATCCCTCCCGATTTTGACCCACCACACATGGCTGTGGGACTGCCCGTTTCTGTCTCCAAACCTCTCTGCACAGCTCTGCATCTCTGTGCCTCTCTGAATCTGTGCCCCCTATCCATATGGATGAATGTGGCTTTCTTTAATCCTTGGTTGTTGGACTTCCACACAACTCAATTTCTGACCATCCTGGATAGTATTTGTTTTGTAGTCTTGTTGTACTTTTTGCTATTGTTGTGTAAGGAAGCGACGCATGTTTACCTATATTTCCATCTTGACCAGAAGTATAAATAACCCATCTTAAGTCACACCCCACTGTGGGTGGGAGCAGAGTAGAAAGTTGAGAGGAAGTCTCCTTTGGCTGACAGTGCAGATGTGACCTCCAGTGCAGATGCGGCTCTTACAGAGCGGGGAGAATGATCTGCTGGGCTGACCACTAAAGCCAATGTCAGCAGTACCAGGTATAGAACCTGACCTGACTATATATCTGCCACTTGCTACCTGCCTATAGTAACTGGGTAAACCTCTTGAGTCTTCTGGGCCTTGTTTTCTATGCAGGGAGGGTGAGAGACCTCCATGTACTCACAGCTGTAACAGTTTGAGGTTTAACTGGACACAATGTCTCTCGGACTTGAAAGTGCATATGAATCATCTAGGGATCTTGTTAAAAATACAGATTCTGATTCAGCAGGCCTGGGGATGGCCTGCCCAAGCTCCCAGGTGATGTCAAAGGTACTGGTCAGTCAGACCACATTTTCACAGCTAAGTGCTAGAACACTGCTGTGCTGTGTCTTTGCAGGTGATAGGACAGTAAACCAAAGTTAGCAAAATTGAACCTGGAATGGTTTGCTTTATAGTAGTGATACACTGACCAAAACTTCCTTAGTGGCCCAGTTTATTGCATACATTGAAAGTACAGATATAAGCACTAATGGGTTTGTCCTTTGGGAAGGCAAGTGACTTTCATTTAATCATCGATCATTAATCAATAAACCAAGACTATCCATATATAATATTGTTCTGAAGTATAACCTAAGAGCTTTCCCATCAACCATATTAGGTACTTAAAATATAAATGATTCTAACTTTGGCTTAGAGCTAATACAAGAGATAATAACTTTTCAAGGTTTTCATGATGAATGTCAACTCCAGAGAATTTCTTTTTGAGCTTTAGACCAGTCCATTGTCCAATAATACCAGGATATTAACCAACAGAGTTTAGCTTGGGGGCCCTGAGGAAGGCCTAGGTTTTCATTTATGACTGTTCAGAGTCAAGTACACAGATGGATTTCAATAAATAATTTATTATAATGGAATTTGTCTAAAGTGAGTTGAGTACAGTACTAAAAGTATCACAATGAGTTTGTTTATCTGAAGTTATGCCTACATTAGGGAGTCAAATCCCCCTCTGATAGGTTTGATGGTGTTTAGTCTACATTAGGTATAATTTTAGAAGTCAAGTACTCTCATGTCAGACATTTTCCAAATTACACTCTCGCACGAGAAACCACATCAGAAAACTGAGGCGATGGTGACATTAATTACCCCAATCCAACACTCCCTCCCCTGACAGTGTTCCTCCACTCTGTGTCCTCTCCCTGGATTACAGTGGCAAGCCTTGGGGACACAGGAAGCTGAGAGAGCCAAATAAGATAATTACCTGCCAATTATCAAATAAGATGGTGTTCTGGAGATCTCAAGTTCTAATTTACCTGAAGGACATAAAGCAGCTGAAATTTTTTTTTAAGTCTTCAAAAGGCAGCAGCGTTTTGTTCCAAGTGGACAGCTTGAAACCTCGGGTGTTATGGGACACTAGACAGTGAGCTAAAAAATAACTATAAGAAAAGGGCTTCTAAGTAGTAACAGGCAAAATCAAATAAATGAATAAATATTTAATATGACAAGAGGTAACAAAGAACTTCTGAAGCACTCAGCCCAGAAGGCAAGCTTTCCCCACTTAAGACGAAAGAGCTGGCAAACCCTCTGTCACTGGTTACAGCAGGGATTTCCGGAAGTCCATCAGGTGTCGATGGCAGTGCAGTGGGGCGAGCTGGGGAAGAGGTACCCCTCCAGCAGTTAAGAGTGGAGGGGACACTGAAGATCCACTCACTTAACACCTTTCATTTCTGCATATAATTATTGAACTATAATCCCCATGCTATGCATTTGACCCCCAAAACTTATTCATCTTCTAGCTGGAAGTCTGTACCTTTTGATCACCATCTCCTCATTTCCTCTACCCCCCAGCCCCTGGTAACCACCATTCTACTTTCTGTTTCTATGGTTTCAGCTTTTTTTTAGATTCTAACTTAAGTGGTATCATACAGTATTTGTCTCTTTCTCTGTCTGGCTGCCTAAAGCCCTCAAGGCCCATCTATGCTGTCACCAATGGCAGGATTCCCTTCTTGGTATACATATTCCATGGACTATGTACATATTATAGACATATGTGAATATGTACATGTATACCACATCTTTATGCACTTATCCAAAACTTGTTAGGAAAATGGATCTTAAATGTTCTCACCACACACACACACACACACACACACACACACACACACACAAAAGGTAATTAAGTGCCGTGATGGAGACGCTAACTAAAATTAGGATGTGCTGGTTCGGAAACTCAGGAGCTTCCTGGGTGAAATCTGAAACCGGCCCCGATGCACAAAGGGCAAGGAGAGATTTAAGAAAGAAGCAGACCACTCCAAAGAGATGGGTGGCAGGTTTAATATGCAAAGAAACTTACATATGAGATTTGTTTTGGATGGCCTCAAGACAACGAGATCTTTGCACCCGCCCATCAGAATCTTAAAAATTTATACATAGGCCTTGAAAGGGTTCAGTCACGTATACCATCCAGGTGGCCTTAACAATAACTTCCTTTCTCAGGATTTTGTCCTTGAAATGGCTCTAGCTATAGGAATGGTTGGCGGAATGCACATTCCCAGGACAGGGGAAGGGGTGAGGAGCTTTCTATTGCCTGGGTCCAGCTCATGAGTCTGTCAGTGGTCACATACTCTCCTTCAATGTGGTGGTAATCCCTTTGTAATACACAAGCCTATCAAATCAACATGTTGTGTATCTTAAACCTACACAATGTTATGTGTCAATTATACATGAATAAATCTGGGGAACATATTTGAAATTAAATAAAGATATGCCCACACATTCTATAATCCATAATTCCTATCTCTAGATAAATTCTGTTGTTTGAACTAGGGGAAATCTAACACAAATGCATAAGGGAATGTGTACAGGGAAGTTTACTGAAGCTTTCTTTATGACAGCAAAATATTGAACTTCAGCCCTGGCTGGTGTAGCTCAGTGGATTGAGTGCGGACCTGCAAACCAAAAGGTTGCTGGTTCGATTCCCAGTCAGAGCACATACCCAGGTTGTGGGCCTGGTCCCTAGTAGGGGATGTGAGAGACACAACCAACCACACATTGATGTTTCTCCCCCTCTCTCCTTTCCTTCCCTTCTATAAAAATTTTAAAAAATTAAAAAAAATATTGAACTTCACCTTCCTGCCTATAAACAGAAGAGGGTTTAAAAATTTAAGGTATATCATGTAATGGAAAGCTATTGAGTAGGTAAAATTAATCAACAATAGTGACATGAATATGTGTGGATAAATCTATAAAACAATATTGAGTGGGGAGAAAAGCAAGTAAGACTAGTATACCTCTTGTCACAGTAAACACTAAGAACACCCAGATCATTCCCATCTATTGATGAAAACACAGAGGTGCCGCACGTGGGTAAAACCACAAGAGGAAGGGGGGCTCACGAACCTCAGCACAGTTGTTACCTCCAGGCACAGAAGTGAGAAGTTGCATGAAGGAGTACAAGTGGAGTGACACCTGTATAATCAATGAATTTTTAAGTTAAAAAAATCTGAAACAAATATGTCAAAACATTCACGTTTCAGTGCTAGGGCTGCTAGGCTCCCACCTCATTTTCACCTTCTCTTTCCGTCTTTAAGATCTGCTGCAATAACAAGAGAAACTGTTATCACAAGCTCTGGGAAGTTTTTTGTATCGCGGGGGCCTTAAGTAAGCTGAGATGTTCTTTGTTGTTTTTCATGTGGTTATAATGACCAGAGGGGAGGGAATTTCAGGGGAGAAGGGAAGGGTTTACAGGAACAAATATAGAGGACACATGGACAAAAGTACGGGGCTTGGAAATGGAAGAGAGGTAGGGAGGGATGGGTGGGTGGGCTGGAATGGGAATAAAAGATTGAAACTGTACTGAATAATCTAAAATAAAAAAAACAACAACTGTAAGTTAGTCACAGTGGGAACTTTTTTCATTGATTCCACAAATTTTTACTGCTTAGTTTTTTTGTGTGCCAGCCACTGTGCAGGACCCAGGTACACACTATCTGACTGAGGGTGTATCAGCCTCGGGGCAGCCGCTTTCCCGCCCTGACACTGTCCAGCACACCAGTTAGAAAGCAGATGGTCTCCTACCCTCCACTTGCATCTAAGTACTCTTTCTTTTGTCACAAAGTGTTTAAATTAAATGGGGTACAAGTTTCAAGTGTACAACTCAATAAAACATCATCTGTACACAGTGGGGGATACAAAAAAGGAAGGTAAAGAGTGGGCAGAAATCAAGGAATATAAATATCTGAGGAAACCCGCATAAGGGGAACTTTCCATATAATTAAGTCGGATACCACAAATTTGGCTCTAGAGAAATTTCCAGGTCACATTCAGAATGTCCAAACCTACTGAAACCTTAGATAAGAACCAGGAAAAGCTTCAGCAATGTAATATAATTTACTTAGTAACCTAGGCATAAAATGTCTACTAAAGAGAGGTAGGAGAATTAAAATGCTTTGAAGGAGACAAGTGTCATTTAAATGCTAAAGTGTTCTAATTGCAGCAGGCGGGTGGGGGCGGTGGGCAATGCGCTGGGGGAGGGCCTTGGCTCGGGCAGAGGTTATAGCTTCAATATGAAGAAACGAAGAACTGTTTTTAATCCTTGTTCCCTGTCCCTTCAAAAACATGGAGAATTTGCATTTTGGTTTGACAATAGTTAGCAATATTAAGTCCATGGCATTTCTACAAGGACAATCCTAGATATTGGGAGCTATAAAAACAGAAAATCTATGCTTCAATTTAAAGTCAACTATGTATTTAAATCTTGCTTCCATTGCTTACTGGTTGTATGACCTTGGTTGAATCATTAATTTCTCCGAGTCATACTTTCTCATAGATAGTGTCTGGCATAAATAGCACCCCATGTTTATTACAAAACCATAAGCATACAATTCTATAACATAACAATACCACACTTAAGCACACCATATGACATTTTAGGTGAAATGTTCAAATTGCTGTCCATCTCGTAAGAGACATTCACGTACCCTACCAACCACCCTCAAACAAACCTTACTTCTACCGGACCCTATATTTAAGAGGAATGCTTAATTAGCTAATTATTTTCCACATTGTTGGTGAATTCTATTAAGTGCCTGATGCATAAGTCAATGTTTGTGCTTAATAAATGGTAAATACTTTCATTATCATCAACAAGAAATGGGAAAATTCTTTCTGAATATCACAAATGTTACAATTACTGAGAAAAGAAAAGTCAGTTAAATGTTTAATGTGTGTGATGCAAAACTAGTCTGACTACATTTTTGACCGAATGGCTTATTTTTTATAGAATTTACTGAATTTTATTTTGTTAAATAGGAAGAACCTACCTATGTTATTCGCTATGTTAAAATCAGTCTGATTATAAACTCATCAAAATCACATCTCATATTTTGTTGACTCAGTAAGAGAAGCTTAGTAAATATTAGTCGCTCTTAATTGAACTATTCTTATTGTCAGGAAATTACCTAAATTTCATGATCCTAGGGAAACTGCTGAACTATTACTGAGTAAAAAAAAAAAAATGTTGGAATTGGATTGTTTTCAGGCACAGATAACAAAATAAATGGAAGGAGATTAAATTTATCTGAGGTACCATAGAAATAAGGCTGATATCAACTGGAAACATCCTTGCCTATGAGATCTAGATGAAATTTCATTGAACCCCTGTATTTTGTGACCAGTGGTACCCCCACATCGTCCTGAGTTTCTTGAGTTCTTTCTCCTTCACACAATGCCTCTCTCCCACAGTACAAAAACCCTAACCTAAACTTATTGGGATGACATTGGTTCACAGGGTCATATAGGTTTCAAGTGACACTTCTAGATCAATACACTAAAAAGATAATACATCACAATCAAGTGGGATTCTTCCCAGGGGCACAAGGATGGCTCAACACACACAAATAGACAACATAATATACCACATTAACAAAACAAAGGATAAGGATTGCATCAATAGATGCCGAAATGGCACTTGATAAGATACAACATCCATTTATGATTAAAGATTCAATAAAATAGTATGGAAGGAAAGTACCTCAACATAATAAAGGCCACAAGCCTCTTCTTTGGATCCACAACAACCCTCATTCACACTAAGCTCTCTGGGGATGAGCAATTTCACTGGTGATTATAGATTGTGGTGGCGAAGGGTGCCCCGACCAGCCTTCCTCCAATCTGATGGCTTTATCTCCCTCTCCTTTGTCCCTCTCTGTTTATCTCTGCTCACCTCTGCTCTTTCCCTTTGCATCCTCTGCCATCACACCGGCAGCTTCACTTTCTCTCCATTGTGCTTGGCAGCTTCACCCTCCTCTAAAACCAGGGTGCCAGCTGACATCTCAGCCATTGGAGGACTCATCTTCTGCCCCACAAGCACATATCAAAACATTTTCCCCAGTGTTGACAGTTTCCTCTGTAGGAGGAATTTCCATGCTGGTTGTTAAGGCAATACTGTTGGTTCACATTAAGTTTGCTTGAAGCTGCAAAGGGAGATAAAAGAAGACACTAAGTTGCTCAGGTTGGAGAAGGAAACCTTGGGGAAGATGTCCTTCAGGATGGGTGTAATTCTCCAAAGGATCAAAATTTGTCCTGCCTGCAGCCTCCAAGCGAACTGCTGTTGCCATGCCTTTCTCTTCCACCAGGACTGGCAACAATAGAGAGACTCAAGGTCGCTGTCAGCACAGAAGGCCCTGTAGAATCAGCTGTCTCCCTACCACATGCTCCCCTCATCCTGATGGAGAATTATACGGTTTTAACTTTAAGTAGTCAGGAGTCAATTAACCTAAAGTGGTCTAAGAGGACAAATATTAGAAAATAGTTCTGAAATGTGAAGCTATGCCAATGGAGAAAGGAAAGCTTGTGGCAGAGGTCCAAACAGAGTCCAAGGTCTGGAGGAAAATCAAGCCAATTACGGGTGCTTTGGTGGTCAGGGAGATTAAGAAAGTTGGGCAACTTCAAGCTTTAGAAGTGGGAGATTCTGAGAAAAGAGGGTGAGGACAGGAATATAGTCACAAGTGAATTAGGATTTAAGGCATGGATACAGGTTAATGAAACTGGTTTTCACAGTAGGTGTTGAATAACCAGAAAACATACCTGGAGTCAGTTTCTTGAAGATCTAAGAGCAGAGTTCACAGTAACAGTTCACATGTGGAAGCAACCTGTGCAACCTGGTTAAGAAGCCCAGCCTTTGGACTCAAACAACCTGGGTTCACATCCCAGCTCTGCTACTGACTACCTAAATAACCTAAAGTTCATATCTCTCTCTAAGCTTCAGTTTCCTCATCTGGAAAATAGAGATAATAATATAATCTCCCTGGCTGTAAAGATTAGTTGAAGTTAATAGTCATAGAGTCATCCTTAACTTCCCTCTTTCCTTTCTCACAAACACTTCCAGCTAACCCTGTTGCTCTGTGTCGGAGTAGATATCCAGTATCTGGTCATTTCTCACTAGGACCATTATTATTTGCTCTGAGCCCTGATCTTTGCTCACCTGCATTTTTATACAATAGGAATCACCTTCTAACGCATTAGCCTGCTTCCACTCTCATCCTCCTAGCTAGAGTGATCCTTTTGAAGCACACAGGTAAGTCAGACATGACACCTCTGCTCAAAATCCTCCATGGCTCCCTATTCCATTCCAGGTGAAAGCTAAAGTCCTTATCATGATCAGAAGGCCCTATGGAATCAGCACCCCCAAACCCCTAGCCACACTGACTTCTTTACTGTTTCTCCAACTCAATAAACACATTCTTGACTTAGAGCTTTTCAGTTGATGGTTTCTTCTGGCCAACATTTTCTTCCTCGAAATATCCACATCATCAGCTTGCTCATGGGCTTCACACTGTGCTCAAACATCACCTGCTCAGCGAGGTCCACCCTGACCAACCTGTTTAAGGTTACAGCTCACACCACCCTCTTCCACACATACACTTTCCACTTTCTCTGCTATGTATTTTTCACAACATTTATAACCTGTCTACATACTATATAATTTACTTATTGTTTTTATTATCTGTCCCTGCTTACTAGTGTGTGAGTTCCACAAGGCAAGATTTTTCTGGTCTGTATTGTTCACTGATATATTCCCAACACCAAGGGTGGGCTCGCCTGGCACACAGGAGGCACTTGAAAAATATTTACTGAATGAATGAATAATGATGCATGAAATGCACTTGGAACATTGCCTGATACACAGTAAGCATTTATTTAATATAAGTCTTTTGAAAGGAGTGAGTATAGCTTTGATATTGTTACAGAGGCAGGGAATGACTGCTGGCAGAGGTTCTGGAATCAGAGATAACGAGGGACCTGAGGGAAGCATTAGATGGGACCAGCCTCTGCTCTTAGAGGCATACAGTGATGAAAAACCAGGCAGCCCGCACAGAGCCCTGCTTCAGGTAGCACGCTGAATCTTCTCTCATTAGGCGTGCCCTTCCTTCATATGTGTGTTTTCTTTAAAGAAAATTACTTCAACTCATTTAAACTTTCTTCAAAGACATTGCTTCCGATCTTTATAGTCAGTCTGTGAGCCCTGTGAAGTTAGTTCTCCCGTCCTTATAAAGAAATGTAAGGCTCATAGCTAAATATCAGAGGCAGACAAATAAAATAATCCCCCTTAGTCAGGCTATGTTAAATAAAAGCCTTTGATGGTTACATGCAGAGGAATTAGAGCACAGAGCTGCCTCCTCTATGTAGATGACAAGACTGCCTTAGGATGCTATCATCCTGGATTCCATCTTTCAGAATTTACAGTCCCGTTGGCTGGAAAAGGATCAAGAACAGAGCATATTTCCTGGAAAGCATAGTTGTAACAACGTGGTATGGCAGATGCTGCATCCAGATCCCCCCAAAATGGTTTTCTAAAGAGTGACAGTTCCACAGTGATTTCACAGAATATTAATAGACTATTTTGCAGGAAATAAAAGGGAGGAGTGGCTCTTTAGTCAATTTAGTTTAAGAAACTATATAATCGATTTTAAGTAGATTTCTTTACTACATGATTCTTGGAAAGTTTATTTGCTGATGGGCAACTGGGAATATTCGAAAGGATGACTTAATATGCAACATTTTCTAAACCTACTGGTCAGGTAGCCCTTTTTTGAGAGAGCCTTTCAAAGGCCTCCTTTATTAGGCTCTCTCCTGTTGCTCCTTCTATCCTAGGCCTTTCCTTGTTTCGCCATCCCCAGCGTCAATAAACATACTCTCAAAAAAAAATCTATTTCACTCAGTCAATAAATATTTATTTAACGCTATGTGCACATGTTGCAAGCACCCAGGATTCATTGTTATGTAGGACAAAGTCAGTCCTTGTTCTCGTGGGATTTTTAGTCTAGTCGAGAAGGCACACACACAAAACTCATGTTTGAAAGTTGATGCATGTGATGGAAAGCTAAGCGCAGTCTGCCATGAGAACATTTAAGAGAGGATGATGTTTAGTACAATGCACTGTGAGGAAGCCTGACTTAATTGATTTTGTGAATCAATTTTATCTTTAGGTGATTAATCACAACTTGTTTATCATTTACTGTGTGTATTACACTATACTAAGTGATATTGGGAAATACAGATGTGTAGGTGTGAAACTTGCTTTAAAAAATTTCTCTAATTGAAACAAAGACCAATAAAAATAAAATGAAGTTAACTATCCAAGTCAGAATAAAATTACATGTAAATTTGAATGGTTCAGATACCCATTAAAATACTACTGGTATTTCAAAGACTAAAGCATCATAGTTTCTGGGAAGGCCTCTCCCAACTGCACGGTAGCGTGACTTTTCCAGTACTTTTCACACACACTGCCTTATAGGGCAGTGATTGGTGTGCATCTCTGATGTACCACACTAAACAGTCAACTTTGTGGTGCACATGCTGGATCTTTAACATCTTTGCATTCCTCACAGCACAGTCATTTTTGAGAACCGGCAAGGTATAATGGTAAAGATCAAAAGCTTTGGAGTCATACCAACTGGTTGAATCCTGGTATTGGTTTGAACCCTCATGGGTTCCCTGGGTGAAATCTATATAACATCCCCCAACACACACACATGCACGGGACATGGAGAGACCAAAGAACAAGGCAGACCACTCCAAAAGAGACTTGTGTTGGGAGGCCACAAGAGAAGTAGATCTCTGCACCTGCCCGCCAGAAGCTTTCAAGTTTATATGGAGACTTTAACTGGGTCCAGATGGTCTCAACAACACGGCGTTCTCTCAAGGTTTGTCCATAAGGCAGCTTCTAGTGCAGGGAAGGCAACCAAAACCTACAGTCCAAGGACAAGGGTAGGGATTGAGGAGCCTCCAATTGCTCAGGTCCATCTGGCAGGTCAACTGGCAGTTCCACCCTTTCAATGGCCAACTCCAACACCTGACTCTGACATTTGCTAGCTGTATAACTTTGTGCAAATTTCTTAATTCTTTGAGCCTTTGTTTTCTTGTTTGTAAAAGGAGGTAATGATACCCATATCTACCTAATCGTGTCATTTTAGCAGAGATGACACGTGCAAAATAATTCAGTCCCTGACATAGTAGTAGTCAGTAATGAAAATATTGTTGTTATGTCTGTTGTTGTTGCATGGTGCCCTGCAGTAAGTGCTTAGGCAGAACAAATATTGAAGGAGGGGGAGAAGGAGGCCAGGCACTGGAGGACATGGCCCACCATCTCAGCTGTCTCTCACAGAGGTCCAGTACAAATACAGATGGAAAACATTTGAAAAGTTCCCCTGGGCCATCCTAACTAGCTACTATTAGATTGAGGCCAAAAGGCTAGATGTTGGGATAAATTACGTTGAACAGGCATGGAGAAGCCTGATGGTATGGTTGGAGGGGACTTGAAATATGGGCTGAAATGTTCAGAGGCCAAAGAAGTAAAATGATTTGTGCAAAGTCACTTAGCTAGTTAATAGGCAAGCTAGTACTTAAAACAGTTACCAACTTTATAAACCATGTTTTCAACTGAGAAAATGCCATTTATTGATTCATATTTATTTGTTCATTCTTCATTCACATTGCAAAGAACCATTTGCTGCATTGCTGCCAGTGTGTAGAATCTTCTGCTACATGTTGAGAGAATTTAAAGACCACAAACTGCCTTTTGCTCTTAACTAACTAAAATCTAATTGAGCATAAAGATGGAACATTTGAAAATTAAATTGATGTACAAGAGTTACATAAACATAAAAGTTATGTCATCATACATGATTATATGTGAATTGAGTTATTCACATAATGTGTTATGAGTTCAGGGAATGAAGAGATCAGGGTGAATTTGAGATTTCAGAAAAGCCCTCATAAAAGACACCCATCCATCTGTTCATTAAATCGATATTGAGTAGCCATTATTTCCCAATACTAAACCAAACCCTACAAATACAATGATGAAAGATATTGCTCTTGATCTGCAAGAGTCACAGTCCAACAGGGAAGACAAAGAGAAAAGGGCAAGAAACAACAAGAAGTAGAGGGAGCACATGGCATATTTGTTAACTATATGCACTTATATTTTCTATTTTATTATTGTTATTTTTTATCCTCACCCAAGAACATGCTCATTGACCCCCGAGAGAGGGTAAAGGAGAGAGGGAGAGAAACATAGATGTGAGAGAGAAAGGCACATTGACCATTTGCCTTTCATAGGCACCCAGACTGGGGATCAAACCCACCATCTAGGCATGTGCCCTGATTGGGAATTGAACCCACGGCCTTTCATTTTACAAGACAATGCTCCAACTAACTGAGCCACACCAGCCAGGATTCTATGTTAACTATAAGCAGAGGCAGGATGGGGGTTAGGGAGGCAAACAAGACAGAGCACAAAATTTAAGGAAGCTCTCTTGATGTTGTACAAGTGCAGAGCAGCACTTGCTCAGACCTGAGAGGGAGCACCTCCTCAAATTTTGTACCCTAGACACCTTACTTGCCTTATCCTAGTCCTGGCCCATTAGCTCTTTTTAGCCATCATGCAAAGGGATGTAATGACGTAAATGACAGCAACAACAAAACCAGAAAACCTTGGGTAGGATCTGTATAAGTGACTCTGAGCCTCAGTTTCCTCTTCTGCATAATGAATGGATCGACCTAGATTAGTAGTTTTCAAGCCATGACTGCACAGCTCATGGAGTCTTCAGAAATAACTCAGAGGAGGAAGGCCAAATAGGTAGAGCTTTGGATCCCCCACTCTTGCTTTAACAAGGCTAACCATCTTTTATTGGTCTTAAGATGATTCTCTTACATTTATTTTTTAAAAGATTTTAATGATTTTTTAAAATCAATTAGAAAATCAAATATCATATTGACCCTAGATGATCTCTAATGTCTTTGACAGTTGCCCATTTGTCTTTTTATGAGGAATCTGGTTTCTGCCAAAGGCCAGTGAGAACACCTGTAACTTTTGTTCTGATGACTGATGGCATTAAATGAATAATATTCAAGAGTATCAATTTCTTGTCAGGCCTACAGTGAGTACATGAGTCTGGCTGTCCCCCACATAAAGTGCTAAATGAGTCTTGGTGAGTTGGGTGGAGAATAAGAAATGAATGAGGGATAGGCTGAAAAGCTAGATCAATTTGATGTTAATCTAGGGTGCGGTGGGAGTTAACAATCTCTGAGTCTGATTATCCTATAGACTTGAAACCAGGAAATACTGAGGCAATCAAATTGCATGTTCTTATAACAGTGCCTCAGACTATCATAGTACTTTCTATCTCCCCTTCAGAAATCCCACTTAGTCAATAATTGGTCACAAATTATCACACGTGAGGTGTTTGTTGAACAAATTCTGGGATAACTTTGTGATTAAAGGCTACATATATTATTTACTCCATTCTAAGTAGCAAAGTAATGGTCTCCAAAGATGTGTGAGTCTTCACAAGCATCCTAAAGAAATACTCAAGAGAAAGGACACAGTGGGAGAACAGATAAGGAACAGCAGAGTAGTCAATCAGGTTCATGTCTGTGAAGTGGCAGTGTTATTTAAGCAGCTGTTTAGAATGTGAGTAAAAGCATAGCCGGAATTCTGTTGTGTAAAACAAGAGTGGGTAACTTCATGCTCCTAATGGGAAATACAAAGAATGACGTTTAGTTTTAAGGACTAGGCCCTGTACCCAAATTGGGAGATGTGCTTCAAAACAGGATGAAGGGAAAGGAAACTCCTGGGAGAGTTCACTTATGGAGTATCTACTCCATGCTAGCATTTTGAAGACACCATCTTAATTAGTACAATGATTGAAGCTGGACAGTATCAGTCCCACATGTGGGTAAAAGAACCAAGTTTCAGAGACATAGTAAATTGCCCAAGTCATATAGCTAATAATAAATAATAGATTTGGCCTTCCAATCCAGGACTAATTACAAAGCAAGTGGTTTTCTACTACAGTCCCAAGGATGCCAAGGAAGAAGTAATAAATATAATCATTTTCAGCATTAGTCTAGTGTGTGAGAGTCATAATTCTCAAGAAAACACAATATGAGGAGAAGCAAGGGCATGTTGGGGAAAAAGTTAGAAGCTTGTGCTTCTGCACAGCTAAAGAAACCATCAGCAAGACACATAGGGAACCCACAGTACGGAAGAACATTTTCACCAAGGATATACCTGATAAGGGTTTAATCTCCAAAATATACAAAGAACTAATATAACTCAATGCCAGGAAGACAAACAACCTAATTAAGAAATGGGCAAAAGACTTGAATAGACACTTCTGCCAATAGGACATACAGAGCTCCCATAAACATATGAAAAAATACTCAACATCACTTATCATGCACTTTAATTTGCAGAGAGATGCAAATTAAAACCTCCATGAGATATCAATTTACACCTGTCAGAATGGCTACCATCAATAAATCAACAAACAACAAGTGCTGGTGAGGATGTGGAGAAAAGGGAACCCTAATGCACTGTTGGTGGGAATGCAGTCTGGTGCAGCCACTGTGGAAAACAACATGGTGTATCCTTTAAAAATTAAAAATGGAACTGCCTTTTGATCCAGCATTCCCAGAATACCCTTGGTATTCTGGGAATATACCCCAAGGATCCTGAAACATCAATACAAAAAAAATAGATATGCACCCTATGTTTATAGTAGCTCTATTTACAATAGCCAAGACTTGGAAACAGCCTAAGTGTCCATCAGTAGATGAGTGGATAAAAGAGCTGTGGTACATTTACACAATGGAATGCTACTCAGCAGAAAGAAAGAAGGAACTCCTACCTTTTGCAACAGCATGGATGGACCTGAAGATATAAAAGAAAAATACCACATGATCTCAGTTACATGTGGAATCTAATGAACACAATAAACCAACAAACTAAATAGTAACAGAAGCTTAGATACATAAAACAGACTGACAGCTGCCAGAAAGGGGGGCAGGGGGAGGGGGGAACGGGATGAAGGATGCTGAGGGGATTGACCAGAGAACATTTATGCACAACCCATGGACACAGACGACAATAGGGGACTGACTTGGGATGGGGAGCAGGTGGGGCTGGGTGGAGGTGGGAAAAGGGAGAAAAGGTGGGAACAACTGTAACAGCATAAACAAAAATAAATAAAACTAAATAAAAAGTGAGAAGCTTGTGGAAACCTGTTCAGTTACTTGAGTTCTCTAAGTGAAAGGTGAGTGAGGAGGAGGAGGAGAGGGAGATGAGAATGTGATAAAACACAATACATGCTCAGTATCCTGAAGCTTCTGGAAAGTTAGGGGCACAATTGTTCAGTTCACCACTGTATACCTCAGCACCTAGCACAACGCCTGCTTGTTAAATCAGTACGTAAATATGAAATGAAAGTTGAAAAGATGGAGGTAGAGTTGGGTGTACCATCCCAAGGCCATGGCAAATAGGCTGTCAGTGTGCACATATATCTACCGTATGTGTATGGAGGAAAAAGGTATGCCTTTTGCTGAGTAATGGCCACATTCATAAAATTTCTGCCTTTATATTTCAAAACCAGCTTGACTCCTGCCTGGACTGAGAAGATAGTTGCTTGCTGGGTGTGTTTCATCCCAACATTTCTCCTGATATGGTTGTGACTCTCTTCCTATATTTACTTATTTCCAGTAAACTTAAATGTAAATGTAACAGGAAATTAGGATGAGATTCTAACTCAGTTTGAGTGAAGCAATAATCACAGTCCCAAAGTCAGACTGAGACAGCCCCCCACACCACCAGCACCGTATGCAGACTTACAGAAGAAATGGACCTCAGAAGTTGTCCCACAGCCCTTGATCCCCTTAGTCAGCTGAAAACCATATAAAGAGGCCAAGGAGTTGGACTGGTGAAGAGATTACTTGGGAGAGGCCACCAGCCTTGACCCAACTTCCACCTTGAATGGGGAGCTGTGAACTTCTAACCACAAACTTAAAGACAACCATTTCAGAAAACTGCCTAAGTTTGGAGACACAGAGTGCCAGTGCCTGACTCACATATGAGAAAGCTTGAAGTGGTTCTAAACAGGCATCTCATTCCCACCTAGGAAATCTAGACAGTGAGAGGGAGGCAGGAGAGGGCAGCTCTTGTAGGATTATCCCACACTCCCAGAGTTTTATGGGTCAAACTGTGTATCTTCTTAGGGACCAATGGCTTGAGTTATGTTGGGTCTTGCCCAATAGAGCCGTCTGGAGTGAACTGAGATCTTTCGCAGAAAGAAGCTGAGGTAGACCCCTGACTGCCCAGGGTCTGATGAAGGAATCCAACAAATTTTGTTTTAAGATTTATTTTTTTATTTTTAGAGAGAAGGGAAGGGAAGGGAGGGAGAAAGAGAGGGAGAGAAACATCAGTGTGTGGTTGCCTCTCATGTGTCCCCGACTGGGGACCTGGCCTGCAACCCGGGCATATGCCTTGACTGGGAATCGAACCAGTGACCCTTTGCTTCACAGGCCTGTGCTCAATCCACTGAGCTACACCAGCCAGGGCAGGAATCCAACAAATTTTTGTCTGCCCAAGTCAAGGGACCTGCATGAGAAAAGGGCCTAGCAGAGGTAGTGTCAGCATGAACTGTTGGCCTCAGGTATAGAGTATGAAGCCACTGAGCCAAGCAAGCCTGGCTGATTGCCTTACCTCTCTCCATGTACCCTGCTCACCTTTGACCCTTGTGTAATCCAAAACAGCAAATCACCTGGCGAATACCAAAATAATAGAGCAGAAAAATCACATTCCCTCCCCTCTTTCAGCCTTCAGTCCTGAGGCTGGCCCAGGCTGGAGAAGAGTTCAGAGTTTTGACAGTTAAACAAGATTAGATATTGTACTTACTGAATTAAAGCTGTTTTTTTTTTTTTTTTTTGGTACCAAAAGTGACTGCAGGACTTTTATTTTTTGAGAGTTCCCAGAAAAGATATGCCTGCCTAAGTCTTCATGTAGGGTGGCAATGTATAATTTTCAAAAGATAAATGCATGACTCTGCTAGAAGCTAGAATAACCGTGTCAAGATTTATTTGTCATTGGAGAGACACAGAAGGACGTCAATGCTGGTTCAATGAGCATTTGAGAAACTGAGTATTTGTGGGAACTGAATGAGGACAGAATATTGGAAGACTGAGACATTAGAAACTAAAATGGTTCAACTCTTACAGGACAATAAAACCAGAGCCTTTGGGTAAATTTTTTCCTACCAGACAGAAATAATTTGCATCTCTGCTGGACAAAAATCTGAAAGTTAACATGCAATATTACAAAATGTGGGCCCAAATGAGTAACAAATGGCATATTCCTCTTGACAATTAAGTGACCCTTGGGTGGGCAAGTGAGGCAATACTCCAGTAGGACACAGAAAGAACGTGTAGCCATCTTCTTGCCTTAGTTCCAAGTTTTTAACAGTTTTCCTTAATAAAGATCAGGGGTAATTAGTTCCTCTCTACCCCTGGTCAATTTTAGAGGCCTGCAGGGGACAAAAATAAGGTTACATTTTGATCATAATTTTTGGCATATGCTTGTTCAACATACTAGATATATATTTTCTGACCTGAGAAAGTGGCTCATGACTTCCTGTCTTGACCAGAATACAAGGGGTTTGGTATCCAACTCAACATTAAGGTGCAAGACTCAGTGGGCTGGGCGTGAGGACATTGGAAGAAAAAGCTGAGACAAAGGTCTGAATGATCAGGGAACCAGGAGGGGGCCGGAGACTGGGAAAGGCTAATCTCCATAGGCTTCAGGATGGTCTCTCTGGATGGAAGTAGGTACAATTAGGCAGAAGGCATAGAGGGCAAACTTAGCTCATTGTAGTTTTGTTGCTGGCATTCCCAAAGCAAAGATAGGATTTGTTTGCTTTCAACTGTAACCAACAGTAAGGTTCTTTTTCCTAGTAACGTAAACATTTTCCTTAAAAAGAAAAACAAGCACAATTGTCTACTTGACCAAAACATTAATGCATATTTAAATAGTTTAACCTAGTTACTGACAGGAAGCTTGAGTAAAACCACCCAGTGTGCAGTCAGTGTTCTTTGTAATGTAAGATAGTCAAATATTCTACATCGGTTCAAAATTAGGTTTTGTTCCTCATTACCAGTAGACAACACAGGCCGGTAACTCTCCTACAGAGTGTTCTGACATTATGCAAATGTTTGTGATATCTGATTCAAAGGATCACAGCGGCTGTTTAAGAGGGTGATACTATCTCCCTTGGTCACACGGTGTGGTTTTTTTCCTTCCAGAAAACAAAATGGCATACCAGAGACTGAAGTGCCTTTGTTTGGTTTCCGTAGAAAAACTGGTCCACCATGCAGAGATTCATGGTGCTGCTGTGATTCACGTTCTGCCCTTGAACAAGGCCATGGAGAGCTAACTGCCACCTGTCTTGGTCTGACATCCTCCCATAATCTAACCCTGGAATGGGCAGCTGACTAAGCAGTGGGTTCTTTCTTACAGACCCCCAAGCTAAAACAAACAAAGAAGCAGATATGTTTTTCCTAAGTGTTTCCAAAGAAAAATGCTTCTACTGAAACCAACAGTTCTTATGACTTTGATTAAATTTAGTTTTAAATCCTAACTCTAGAAATTCTCTTCTCACACTCTCTCTCCCTCTTTCTCCCCGAGGCAGAGACCAAGCCTTTCCCCAGGATAATCAGCAACCCCCAAGGCATCAGAAGACAAAGCTGGACCTGACTAGTGGTCACATGATCTGGACCTCTGGCCAGCTAAAAATAACATCCTGACCCAAGTGATGTTTCAGTTCCTGAGCCCTAAAGTGAATGAACCCCCTGGCTACCTTCCCATGAGACTGGACAGAGGGATACCCACAAAGACCTCAGAGTTGTTCTCAAGACCTGAAGAAATGATTCCTCACCCTTACCTCACCTCCACCAATCAGATCCCAGCATGACCCCAAAACCCTAATTGATGGTGTCTTGTGATTTTGGCCTGTATAATCTGTAACCTATCACACCATCAGGGAGTTCAGGCTTTTGAGTATTAGTTTCATGTTCTCCTGGATGGTGCCATTCATAATAAAATAGCCAATTTTTCTCCACTGAGATTCCTGGTGCCTTGTACTTGGCTCTCCCAGCACTGGATGGATGATTTGTTTGTGTTCTGTAACACTGCTAAGTAAGTGGTGGAACAGCAATTGGAATAACAGAAAACTGAAAGGAAGGAAAAACCCAACACCATCTCACATGACAAAAATGAATGAACAAAATAGGTTCAGGAAGGAAAGGGATGGGAAATAATCTTAGTCTGATGATCTTTTCTAATGTGAGGATGATCAGAAATAATTTTTTAATTATATTTTATTGATTGTGCTATTACAGTTGTCCTGATTTTTCCCTCTTTGCCCCCCTCCTCCCAGTACCCCCTACTTCCTTAGGATTGTTCATGTCCCCCACCATTGTTCCTGTCCATGGCTCCGTCTGTAAGTTCTTTGGCTACTCCATTTCCTGTACTGTACTTTATATCCCCATGGCTATTCTGGAACTACCTGTTTGTACTTCTTAATCCCCTCACCTCTTCACCCATTCCCCCACACCCCCGTCCCACCTGGCAACCATCAAAATGCTCTCCGTATCCATGATTCCGTGTCTGGTATTCTTGTTTCCTTAGTTTGTTTTTTAGATGCATTTGATGATAGATAAGTATTATTGTCATTTTATTGTTCATAATTTTTATCTTTTTCTTTTTCTTAAATAAGTCCCCTTAACATTTCATATAATAATGGTTTGGTGATGATGAACTCTTACTTTTTTTCTTGTTTGAGATGCTCTTTATCTGCCTTCCAATTCTAAACGATAGGCTTGCTGGGTAGACAAATCTTGGCTGTAGGTCTCTGCTTTTCATGACTTTGAATACATCTTGCCAATCTCTGCTAGCCTGCAAAATATTTTTGGAGAGATCAGCTGATAGTCTCATAGGAACTCCCCTGTAGGTAACTAACTTCTTTTTTCTTGCTGCTTTTAAGGTTCTCTCTTTATCTTTAACCTTTAGCATTTTAATAATGTTGTGTCTTCTAGTGGGCCTCTTTGCATCCATCTTGTTTGGGACTCTCTATGCTTCCTGGATTGGCTTGTCTATTTCCTTTACAAGTTAGGGAAGTTTTTCATTATTTTTTTCAAATACATTTCTGACTTCTTGCTCTTTCTTTTCCCCTTCAGTCACCCTATGATGTGAATGTCAGACCTCTTGAAGTTGTTTCAGAGGCTGCTTATGCTATCCTCATTTTTTTGGATCCTTTTTTCTTCTTTTTCTGGTTGCTTGTTTTTTTCTTCCTTACATTCCAAATCATTGATTTGATTCTCAGCTTCATCAACTCTACTGTTGTTTCCCTGTAAATTGTTCTTTATTTCAACTAGTGTATCCTTCATTTCTGACTGGATCTTTTTTATGCTGTTGAGGTCCTCACTAAGTTACTTGAGCATCCTAATTACCAGTATTTTGAACTCTGCACCTGATAGATTGCTTATCTCCATTTCATTTAGCTCTTTTTCTGGAGTTTTGATCTGTTCTTTCTTTTTGACCATATTTCCTTGTCTTCTTGTTTTGGCAGCCTCCTTGTGTTTGTTTCTATGTATTAGGTAGAGCTGCTATGACTCCCTGTCTCAGTAGGATGGCCTAATGTAGTAGGTGTCCCATAGGGTCCCATGGCACAGCCATCCATGTCCCCCAAGCTAGGTACTCAAGGTGCACCCTTCGTGTGGGCTGAGTACACCCTCCTCATGTAGTTGAACCTTGGTTGCTGTCGGCAGATCAATGAGGGGATTTATCCAGGCCAGTCAGCTGCATGGATTGGCTATGACCACTGACCAGCAACTTCTACCCTCTGTGGAGGATCAGCTGTGCAGAGGCAGGGTGGTGGTGCTGCAGTGTGGTCTGTAGCTGTCCACTGGTTGCACTGGTCCTGGGGTTTCCTGGGTGCTGCAGGCCAAGGTCAGACACCAACTGTGTTTTGCCTGAGGCCACCCTGCCTGAGCTATAAAGGAACCTGAAATGATTGCTACTTGTGCTGGGCTTGGAGATTCCCAGGCAAAGCCATGCTGTAAATATAGGCTGGTTGCTGCTAGTGCCAGACCTGGAGCTCACTAAGGTCAGCTATTGCTTGCTTGAAAAGATTTAGGAAGTTGTACAGCATGAACCAAAAACAGCCATTTAATATCAAAAAGCAGCTTGGGTTGGCCAGTAAGTTGGGTGGGGCAGAACCTCTGGGGATCTCCAAGGCAGGTCAAACAGTGTTAGCCAGGTTGATGGAGTCTCAGATATGGCACCAACTTGCTGGCTCTGTGGTTTTGTGGGTGGATGGTTTAGAAAAAGAACAATGGCCTCTGATTGCCTTGATGTCAGACACTTCAGTTTCTCCCTGTATGCCACTGATGCCTTTCCAGCTGCTTCCCCGGTGCTGGAGTTCAGAGTGAGTGAGTCTGAGTAGATGAGTCCATGTGTGGATTCTTTAAAAGAAACTGTTTGGGGTTCCAGAACTTTCTTTCACTGACTCAATCCCCACTGGTTTTTGCAACCAGAAGTTGAGGGGACTTATCTTTCTGGCACTGGAACACTAGGCTGGGGGGCCTGGTGTGGGGCCTCACTCCCGAGATAGCCCTTCCAAATTTTTATCCACCACTCGTGGTTTGGGACCAGACTGGTCCACAGTTGTGCCCCTTCTACCAGTCTGGATGGATGTGGTTTCTTTAATTTCTTAGTTGTCAGATTTCCATTCAACTGTTTTTCCAATGGTTCTGAGTTACAGTTGTCCTATATTTTAGTTGTAATTTTGATGTGGTTGTACAAAATTGTACAAAGAGGTGAGCCATGTCTGCCTACACTGCTATCTTGACCTGAAGTCCCAGAAGATAATTTTTAAAGAATAAAAACCTCATCCTTTTTTTCTGTAAAATCATGGAAAAGTAGTGTCTTGCTTGATAAATGAAAAAAAAAGTTTAAATTTGTAAAAGCAGTGCTGACCAGATAGCTCAATTGGTTACAGCATTCTTTCCATACACCAAAGTTGTAAATTCGACCCCTCCTCCAAAAAAATCAGGGCATATACAAAAGGCAACCAGTTAATGCATCAATAAGTGGGACAACAAACCAGTGTTTCTCTCTTTTTCTCTCACTAAAATCAATTTTAAAAATTCTAAAAAAATTTTTGTAAAAGGAAGAGAGCAAAGGACACAGCACTACATAGACTTCATAAAAGATATATTAAAATTACAGATAAAAGGGCCTTTTGAAAAATCTAGTACTTAGTTGTTTGTTTTGAAGAATCAGTAAATGTTCACAATTTTTTGTTTTTTCCCAAAATCCCTTCATCTTTCCACATAGTGTATAATGAGGACTGGTGACTTCTAAGTATAGAAGCTCAAATATTAGAGTCATTATTTGCTTTGATTCTTTTATTATCAGAGAACTGATTCAGTGAATTATAGCCTTGGTCTTTTATATTTACCTAGTACTAATCTTGCACTAAGGATGAGAACATAAAAAAAAGTTAATAACAAATGTTTTATTTTCCAATAGCAGATACTTACTGAAAGATAATAATCAGAGATATATAGATACATGTAACTCCAAATTACTTACCTATGCTTTTGGAATGAACACTCTTTTAGTTCTGTTTGAATCTAGTTCAAGGAGGGAATTATAATCTTTCCAATAAACAAGAGGAACAGCACTGAAGCCTGAGGAGGGAATTGTGCCCCCTTCTCCCATCATTTCACAGACTTAACTCAAGCCAGCAAGGCTGCCTCCTCTCTCCAAACTCCTTTTTCTAGAAAATACCTTCCATGGCATGAGATGAAGAAGAAAGATGAGGGGAATGAACTGCTTTGTTTAAAAAGCCTTTCTGGGTAGTTGAGACAGGGGTAAAAGAAAAGGTAATGCAAGTGGCTGATTTGAAATGTGGATCTGAGACACAGTAAATAAACTCCTTGACTTTCAAATCTTTAATGTCAAGCTCCTGCTGTAATGCAGAATGTGTTCAAAACCAACCAACCAAACAAACAAATAAGAAATGCAGTGAGAGCCCCAGCAGAGGATTTAAAAGTTGTCTGTGATTTCCCTCTGTGGGAAAAAATATGGGTGATAATTTTGTATTCTTGTGGCGGGAGGAATGAGGCATGAGTATCTGATTTGATTGCATAATTGAGGTTTAAGAATTAGCCACCTTGGGAGGGGTAAGTTTTTGGTATGTTTGGAGGCTGGAGACAGACACTTAATTGCCTTTTTACACAGGGCGCTCTCAGTGAAAATGACAGATGCTATTTATTAAATGCCTACTATGTGCCAGGCACACTGTAGGTACTTTCAGCATATTATTCTAGATGTTCTAGAATATCTCAATGATAAAACATATGAATAAAGAAATGAATTATTCTACAAAGTTCAGTTCCTAATATTAATCAGCCTCATTGCTGGGAAAACAATACTACGTGTATTCTGACACGTATAAGCACTGATTATTAGTGAGCTTCTTTAGACTTCTCCCCCTACTACATTTTACAACTCAAGTTGGTTCTTTTAAAAACTAAGTTGATTTTTAACTGCCATGCTTTGTAATCTTTGGTAATTTCTGAAAATATTTTTCTATTGTTTTTTATGAATAATCGTAAAACAATGAAAAACAAATGTTTACTGGAAAAGAAAAAATGGTAGATAGTATCATTATTTTCAGGTAGAGATCATTTATTTCTGGGTGGTATTTTTGCAAATCATTATATTTGTGAAAGTTGATCCTGAATTTCAAGTTGAAAATTCAGTAACAGACATTTCCCACATATTTATTTATGCTGTAATAGAAAGGCTAAAGGTATTAACATAGGGGCATTCAAAATAATTTTGTTAAAGATTTTTTAAAAATTTATTTATTTTCAGAGAGAGGGGAAGGAAGGAAGAGAGAGGAGAGAAAAATCAATGTGAGAGAGAATCATTGATCGGTTGCCTCTCACCTGCACCGCATGACCAAACCCACAACCTAGGCATGTGCCCTGACCGGGAATTGAGCTGGAACCCTTTCGCTTTTCAGAACAATGCCCAACCAACTGAGCCACACAGGTCAGGGCCAAAATACTTTTATATTAAAATTTAGGACGTATTTGGATTTTTTTATGCATTAAATAAAATGTTTTTCAACATATGAGAACATTTATACTAAATCTAGTAACTCCTGAACATCAAAATTTGGATGCTATGGACAGGTATTGGGGTTTATGAACCTTTCTTTTAACTCCATCTTCTTTTATTCTAGAAAGTGCTACTAAAATTTCTCTAATTTGGCCTTTGAATGAGACACTTCTTGCTGCCATTCCCTCATTTATTTATTCAACCTGTATTTAATAATACATGTAATGTTTGGCAAGTATTGTAGATTCAAAGAGAGTAAAAGAAACAGCCCATACTTCAATTATCTTACATTGCAGGAACCAAAGTTTTAACACAATGTGATGTGCTATAATTGTGGACAGAGTTTTGTAAAGGTGCTTTGGGAATATAGAAAAGGAAGCTTTTAACTGCCAAAAGGATGTGAGGGATATGAAAAAAATAGGAGTTAGCCACTGGGTGAGGGGAAAGGGGCAGGAGGAAGGGACTGCAGCATTTTAAGCATAAGAAAACAAGTCATGAGTAAGACAAGTAAGACAAGAGGGTGGGGGCCAGGGCATCAGATTCTAGAAATAGGTCACGAGAAAGCCTGAAGCAAAGTTGTTGGGATGGAAGATAGGTTAATCTGTGACTAGAAAGGACATAGATCAGGAACAGACCGTGAGAGCTAAGGGTAAGAATTTTAATCAAATGGCCAGTTGGAAAATTTAGACTGGGAAGGAAATAACATCATCAGGTGAAAGCAACTCATAGCTGTTGTGTGAAAGATAGCTCTATCTGACCACCAACAAGAATCTGCTGGAGAAGTCTGAGTATGAAATGATGAAGATCTAAGCAAAATTAGTGGACTTGGGAGGTATTTGGAAGGCAGAGTCAACAAAAGTGGTTGACAGACTGATATGGGAAGAAAAGAAAGAGGAAGGAGCAGCTCTCTCCATCCTGTGTGGCAGCAGCGACCGGTTCACTCACTCCCCCACGTGCCTCTCACATCCTGCCTGCACCCTGGCTCCTAACAGGCCACCAGGTCCTGTCTGTCAGTGGCCCCAGGGTTTGGAGACCCCTGGAATAGAGGATACCCCTCAGATTTCTAGATTGCATAAATGGATAGTGATGTAATTAGGTGAGACTAAATTCTCAGGAGAAGGAGAAGCAGAGTCATGGGAAGATAATGAATTCTATTTGTGACATGTTAAATTTGAGGTGCCTGGGAGATATACAAGAATTCTGAGCCAGATTAAAACCCTCAGGCATTGAAAGATTATATTTGGTGCACTAGTCCCAGCAGTTAAACTAAAAAGCAATACAAAACCATACAACAAATATAAGGAAGGCTAAATAGGTTATTTTTTCCAGTAATGACTACTTTGGTACTTTTAAAAAACATTACCAAAAATGCAGATTTTTAAAAATATATATTTTCAATATAAAAATTCATTTGTAAACTGCATTTATATATTACTTTTTTTCCTGCCATTGCCTGGCACATGGCAAAAACATGTGCATAGAGGGACTGCCTATAGGGTATCCTGCCTAGGGGATGATCGGCATGCAGTGGCCAATCCTACTTCCTTCTCTGCAGCTTCCCCCATGCTGAAGAGTTCACATGTCTGCCCACAGCAAATGTACTGAGGGTTCTACACTAACATAAGCCCATGGAAATCAAGCAGAAATGGACTGTTCTTATGTGTGTGAATAGATCCAGTTGATTAGTCTCATTCATGGCTGCTCTTGTTCTATATCCATTTATATTCAAAGCACTCGGGCCACTGGGTACTTCCTTATTTGATATATTCTCTGCATTTCTATGACTGTCTGTCCATTAAGTAAATAGTACATGTTTTCCATATGCCATGTTTTTTGAATGGTTTCTATCAGAATCTCGTGTAGTGCTTGTTAAGCTAGATATTTTAGCCCCTACCCCCCAGGGATTCTAATTCAATAGGTCTGAGATGGGGCCAGAGAATATACCTTTCCAACAAGTTTATAGGTGATCCTCTTGTTGCTGGTCCAAGAATTGGAAAACTAACATGCCAATTTTCCTCAGGTAAAGTAATTAGAAGAAAGTTAAAACAATAAATTAATTTTCTAAATTTGCTAAAGTAGAAGTAGAGAAAACATGATAAAAGTAGAATTTGTTCATTATCAAAGGATAACTAGGGTAATTAGGGTGGGCAGTCATGCTTTTGAATAAAATGTGAAATTATTTGCTATGACATTCTACTTTGTTGTGTTTTTTAAAAAGCAGACCCCAAAAATATTAACAGGAGATCATAAAGTCTCCTTTCTTTTATTTAAAATGCAGTTGATGACAAAAAGGAGAAAGCAACTAATTCCACATTTCAAGATATTTCTAGGTAGCTGTCATACATACTAGCATAGAGCAAAACTGATCCTTAGAGAGAAAAGTAATTTGAGTCCATAGTTCTTAGTTAAAAAGCTGTCTCTAACTGCTTGATTTCTGAATTTTTGCAAACCATGTACCCTTCTCTGAGCAAACACCGATTTTTCATTCAGTGAATAATCTTCATTGGCTACTTTGCTCAGGCCACTATTACCTTGGAAGAATAATCTGGATAGCAGGAATTTCAAAATGGCAGGAGAGTGGGGAGAAAAATCATATTTAAAAAGAGAAGTTAACATGGCAAGGCTTGGAAGCAGACAGGTGATATTATTATATTTTTAAAAGATATCTCAATTGCATAGCATTTAGAATTTTCATACAACGTTAGTATGACCCGGACAGCTCCCAACTTAAAAACAAGTTTTATCTAAAAACCTCACTGGAAAGTAATAAATTTGGATTTTGGAACAAGTTCCAAATGACATTATGGTACTTATAACATTCTATCTAAGGTTGCTAAGAGATTTTTTAAAATTTCCAAATCCACAGAAAATTTTCAAAATCCTTAAGATAACTGAAATAGCAGTTCTTTACTTGGAAAAGGTAGAAAAAAGCCTTTCTTTTTCATGACATATTTTGAAAAGGACCCATAGGACAGAGTACTGCTTCATTACTAGTTGTGTGTTTAGGACAAATTATTTACATTTACCCAACTTGTGTCCTTAATAGTAAATAGGTGGTATTGATTAAGAGCATTAGGACAAATGTTTAACATACATTGTTGGTTGAGAGCATTGGAACACTGATTTAAACTCCCCCTCCTCCAGTGCAGGGTGCTGTCAGCATCACAATGCTTATTCTGCATCTGTAACCACACATTCTGTACCAGAAAGAGTGCTAGGAATATTCATGTTATTTCATTTAATTATCAAATAATTCTATGAGGTAGGTGTTGCTATTTTCATTGTTGTAAGTGAAGAATAGACAAAGAAAATGGTTTAAAATTTTAATATTAAAAATTAGTCCCTAAGGAAAAAAAAGTTTTAACTAGAGGATGGTGATAACCCTGGGTCAACATTAGTTATATCATACTTAGAATTATTATCTTGCTGATTCTTGCAACTACCCTGTGATGTTAGAATGATTATTTTTTTCCATTTTTAATATAAGTATTCTGCTACTTAGAGTTTAACCTCACGTAGGTAATGGGACTAGGAATTATGTAGAAGGGATTCAGGATTATACAATTCCCATATAGTTACAAAGCAGTGGTTTTGGTCTAGGACAACATGGGCACAGGATAGAATGGCCTACAGGTGGCCCTTCTGAAAGTAACAGGAAAAGTCAGGTGTAATTCACGGGTTGACTGTGCCAGCCATTCCAAACTCAGATGTTTACAATCTACGGAATGTTTGTCTTTGATGGATAGAAAATTTCCTAATACTCTGTAAGTCCATACTTATCAATCTTTTGGTTCACAAGGAAATTATTTATAAATAAGAGGTTTTGTTTCCTATGGAGAAATAAATAAATCCTTTCCAAAGAGTCAGGAATTTTCAGCCAATATATTACTACATATGAAACCAGAATCTAAACTATTGCTGAAGCAAAAACAAGTTAATGTTAACTATTTTAATGTCACATCCCAGTTATGTACATCAGGTCAGCAGTGTGGTGTGGAGCAGACACCCATACGACTGCATAACCAAGCTATTATCTGGATACTGACTAAAGTCAGCTAAGCCTTATTAGATATCACAGAGTAAAGAAGTTCCACTTATACACGACACAGATCTTAGGGAATAAGGTGAGGAAGATCTTTAAGAACACAAAGGGTATACATATAACATATTTGATTATTCAAAGAAGTTATGTTCTTTCATCTCTGAATGAAATTTTTAAGAATTATTTTACACACTGAACCCTATTACTTGCTAGGCATTAGGTTAAGTGCTGAAAATACAAAGATGATAAGAAGCCTCTTGTCCTGCAGGATTTCCCGGTCTAGGGGGAGGACATGGATAAAGTGCTGGTTATAACACCAGGAGAGCAGCGCCATCATGAAGGCGTCAGTCCACAGCGAGAGGGGTTAGATCCTGGGAAGGTGCCATTTGCCTTTCTCCTGGCCTGCCTTCCAAATGAGCATCTGCTTTCTCCTTGAACCAAACATGTCCTTGGTTCTTTTAAAAAGTTTCTAAAAACCTGGGTCCTTTTTATGTTATCTTTGCATACCCTGCATTCCGCTTGCCCTCATGGTGACATCAAAACTAAGAAATTAACATTGGTACAGGATTTTAGTAGGGTGTATCTTCTTTGTCCCCAGTCTGTGACAGTACTTCACACTTTCCTAGTCTTTCAGGATCTTAACACTTTTGAAGACACCTGGTCAGGTATTTTGTAGAATATGCCTAGTTTGGGTTTGACTCATGTTTCTTATGATTATACCAAGGTTAATAATTTGAGGACAAATATCACAGAAGGGATGTGCCCTTTTCAGTGTATGATGTCAGGGGTAAAGGATGTTACTGTCTCCCTACTGATGGTGTTAATCTTGATCATTTGTTTTAGGTGATGTCTGTCGGGTTTTTTTCACTGTAAGTAATTGTTTTTCCATTGTAATTAAACTATTTAAGGAGAATCTCTGATGTTTTGACTGAAGAATTTATCCAGACCTTTTTTATTTTTATAATATATTTTATTAATTATGCTATTACAGTTGTCCCATTTCTTTCCTCCTTTCCCCGCTTCCACCCAGCACCACCATTCCCTTTGGCAATCCCTCTCCTTAGTTCATGTCCATGGGTTGTGCACATAAGTTCTTTGGCTTCTCCATTTCCTATACTTTTCTTAAAATCCCCCTGTCTATTTTGTACCTACTAATCATACTTCTTAATCACTGAACCTTTTTCCCCATTTGCCCCCTTCCTGCTTCCAGCTGATAAACCTCCAAAAGATCTCCATATCTATGATTCTGTTTCTGTTCTGCTTATTTGCTTAGTTTGTTTTTTAGATTCAATTGGTGATAGTTGTGAATTTATTGCCATTTTAATGTTCATAGTCTTGATCTTTTTCCTATATAATTCCCATTAACATTTCATATAATAATGGCTTGGTGATGATGAACTCATTTAGCTCTACCTTCTCTGGGAAGCACTTTATCAGCCCTTCCATTCTAAATGATAGCTCTGCTGGATAGAGTCATCTAGGTTGTAGGTCCTTGATTTCCAACACATTGAATACTTCTAGCCAGTTGCCCTTCTAGCCTGCAAACTTTCTTTTGACAAATCAGCTGACGGTCTTATAGGGACTCCTTTGTAGGTAACTCTCTGCTTTTCTCTTGCTGCTTTTAAGATTCTCTCTTTAGCTTAAACTTCTGGCATTTTAATTATGATGTGTCTTGGTGTGATCCTCTTTGGGTCTAACTTGTTTGGAACTCTCTGTGCTTCCTGGATTTGTATGTCTATTTCCTTCACCAAATTAGGGAAGTTTTCTTTCATTATTTTTCCAAATAAATTATCAATTTCTTGCTCTTCATTTTCTCCCTCTGGCACCCCTATGATTTGAATGTTGGTACATTTGAAGATGTCCCAGAGGCTCCTTAGCCTATCCTTATTTTCTAAATTATTTTTTCTTCTTCCTGTTCTGATTGGTTTTTTATTCTTATGTTCCAAATTATTGAGTTGATTCATCCCCTCCACTGTTGCTTCCCTGTGGATTTTTCTTTATTTCACTCAGTGTAATCTTTCATTTCTGGCCTGGGTCTTTTCTATGCTGTGGAAATATCCAAAGAGGTACTTGAGCATGCTAATAAACAGTTTTTTGAACTGTGCCTCTGATAGGTTGCTTATCGCCATTTCATTTAGTTGTGGTTTTTTTTCCAGTTTTGTTTGGTTCTTTTATTTGGACCATAGTTCTTTGTCTCCTCATTTTGGCAGCCTCCCTGAGTTTGTTTCTGTGTATTAGGTAGAGCTGCTTTGACTCCCTTAGCAGCATGTCCTACTGTAGAAAAGCACACCTGTAAGTTGTATGGGAAAGATCTGGGCTTAGGTAATTGCCGGGGCACAGCAACCCATATCACCACTCTGTGGCTCTGTGTGGGGGAGGGCTCGGAGAGGGGACAATGCCAATGCCTGGCCTCTGGTGTTTTGTCCAGGAGGCAGCTGTCTCTTGGAACTGGTCCTAATGTCAATCACTTCAATTTCTCCTTGTATGTCACTGGTGCCCTTCCAGCTGTTGCCCTGGTACTGACTCACAGAGTGAGTCTGCGTAAGTCCTAAGTTCTTTGCAGGCTGTTTAAGAGGAATCTCTGGGGAATCCCACAGTTTCCTCCACCTCGCCAACCCCCCACTGTCTTTACAGTCAGGAGTACTGAGAACTTATCATCCTGGCACTGGAACCCTGGGCTGGAACCCGCCACACATCTCTGCATCTCTGCCCTTCCTACCTGTCTGGATGAGTGTGGCTTCTTTGAATCCTTGGTTGTTGGATTTCCATACTGCTCAATTTTCTGACAATTCTGGGAGACATTTGTTTTGTAATCCAGTTGTAATTTTTGCTGTAGTTGTGTGAGAAGGTGAGACATGTTTACGTACATCTCCATCTTGACCATCTTAACTTCTTTTCTAGTTGGTTTTTTTCTGTGGTTACTTATCTATCCAGAGCTTTTTTCTTTTAACTGTCTTACTGATAGGACAGAGTCACTGAGTAGTCAAAAACATAGCATTGTAGGCCCAGAAACAAGATTAGTTTATATTAAAAAACATCCCATAATAAGGTCTATGTATCTAACCTGTAAATGAATATTCTATTGAAATCTTCAATCCACTTTTTCCAGGAGAAGGAGAACACAGAGAGACAAAAATGAAGGGTACCTATTGATGACTAGGGCATATATTGGGGCATAAATACATCAAAGGTCTGTTTCTGATTGCTGTACCATTAGAATTTAGTGAATCACTAATCCTACATCTGGGAGCACTGGTACTCTCAAATTTGCATCTGCAATAGGTGTGAAAGGGCACTTTTTTCAGAGGATCCCTAAAATGGATTATTGCTTCATTTTAATCAGGATTTCCGCTCCCCCCTTCCCTGCTGAAACACTGATCTTCATGAATGACATCACTGATGAATAAATTTCATGGAAAATATTTCCCTGGAAAATCCTGGGATGGGACACTGACTTTAGAGGTGTGTATAAAAATAAGGCAGCAGATTTATTAGTTAACTGTGAACACTTACACTATGGAAATATTCGAGGGAGAACAGGCATGGAATCCCTGTTTGCCTGCTGTTGGTAGAACAAAGTTTGCTGTGCAAAGCCACAGATATAGCAGCATTTTTCCATAACAAAAATAATCAAGTTACAAAGAAAGAGTAGGATAGCTCCTTACAAAAGCATTGATTCACAAATACTTAATTATGCTAAGTATCCTATTAGAGATAAAATCGTGGAAGCCTATAGAAAATATTAACAGTAGTGACCCCCTCCAGGGAATGTTTTGGAGTCTTTTGCTATCTCATTGTTAGTTCTGTGCTATTGGATTTTATTTATTGACTATGATCAGGTACTACTTTTAAAATGAAAATAAATCAGACAAGAAATTTTTAGAACTCTTATTGCTAGTAAATACTAAAGCCTTGCCATAAAGTGAAATAAAGGGAAGAACATAATCTCTTCTGAAGTTAGTTACTGAAGTATCCAAAGGACATGGTTAAAAGGTAATTGTTCTACAACAAAAGCTTGAGTAAGGGGTTGTAAGTTTATCTGAGTATGCGGTTGGTTGGATGGTTAGCCACTACATAGAGATCTCCCATTGGAATTATAGTTTAACAAAGCAAAGGATTATAGGATTGGTTTTACTCTTTAGATTTTGTATCATTTAGAATCCTTCCCCAAAAATTAAAGTTAAAAAGGCCAAGTAAAATTACATTGCTGTTTTGTGAAAAGTATTAAAAGAACTCATTGACAGGAATGTTATTTCACTGAAGGTTAAATATTATTGTTTTCAACATATTTATTTCCTATACAGTAAATTGGAATACTGATTCATGAAAAAGCCCAAGGGTGATTCCACTTCTGGGTATATATCCAAAGAAACCCAAAACACTAATTAAAAAAAATACATGCACCCCTATGTTTACAGCAGCATTATTTACAATAGCCAATATATGGCAACAACACGAGTGCCCATCAATAGATGAGTGGATTAAAAAGCATTGGGGTGTGTGTGTATATCTAGAAGTCCAGCCATTGTTAATATAATGAGAACAGGTTGTGTGACATCCATGTAACCTGGCAGCCAAGGAAGGTGGACTGGAATGTGCATGTGTGAACAATAACGACTTCACCGTACTAGTCAGTGGGGTGAGTTGATGCCATTGAGTGAGCACCTGTACTGTGTGGCCATCACATTTAAAATGACTGAATGAGTAGTGCAATGAATGTATCAGGTTTTGCATTAAGCTTGAGCGTTCCTCCACAGAAACTATTCAGATGATTCAGAAGCCTGCAGCTATAGGAAACTGGCGATTGGCAGCTTCATCACAATAATATACCCGCTCATGCATCATGTTTCATGCAGAGTTTTTGGCAAAACATTAAATCATCCAGGTGACTCAGCCCCTCCTACAGCCCAGATTTGGTAACCTGTGATTTCTGGTTTTTCCCAAACCTAAAATCACCTTTGAAAGGGAAGAGGTATCAATGAGATTCAGGAAAATATAATGGGGCAGCTGATGGTGATTGGGAGAACTGTGTGAGGTCCCAAGGTGCCTACTTTGAAGGGGACTGAGGCGTCATTGTCCTATGTACAATGTTTCTTGTATCTTATATCTTCTTCAGTAAATGTCTCTATTTTTCATACTACATGGCTGTATACTTTCTGGACAGACCAATTTTATATATATATAAAGGCATCTTACTGGCCATAAAAACATGAAATCTTACCATTTATAACTGCATGGAGGGACCTAGAGGGTATTAACGCTGAGTGAAGTAAGTCAGACATACAAATACAAATACCATATGATTTCACTTATATGTGGAATCTGAAGAGCAAGATAAATGATCACACAAACTAGAAATGACTCAGGGATACAAAGAACAGACTGATGGTTGCCACAGGGGAGGGGGTTTGGGGGGATGGGTGAAAAAGGTGAAGGGATTAAGAAATACAAATTGTTAGTTAAAAAGAGTCAAGGGGATAGAAAGTAATTATAGGAAATATAGTAATAATATTGTAATAAAAAGGTATGGTGCCAGGTGGGTACTGGAATTATCCATGGGGGGCACTTTGTAAAGGATATGATTGTCTGCCATTATGCTGTACACCTGAAACTAATACAAAGTAATATTGAATTTAAACTGTAATTGAAAAACAACAGCCAAAGAGGAAAATGCCTTAAAAATACAGCTAGTAGGAGTGGGGGGAGGCTAGGAGGTGGAGGGATTGAGCAAAAATGCTAAAGGACTCATGGACAAGGACAGCAGTGTGGTGATTGCTGGTGGGAGAGGGGTATAAGGGGATGAAAAGGTAATGTAAAATATACAAGAAAGGTTAAATAAAATACCCCCCAATTATAAAAGGAATCAATGAGGCTTACACAACCCTCCCCTAAGAGCAAGGATTCCAATTCCTCCTCAGAGAATTAGCTTCAGCTCCAACACCTGGGCTGCTCTTCCCGCTCCCGCCTCCCCACCCAACTCCCTTAGAAAAACGAGAGCCTGTATTTCCTCCAGAACTCCAAGTGAGCAGTCAGTGCATAACTCCACAAGTAGCATAGAATCCTGGCAAATTAAATGGTAATTAAACATAGGAACAGGATACAGAATAAGTAAACATGAACAGGATTCAGCTGTCTTGCAAAAACAATTCTTTAAGTCCAACATTTCATAATTTTACGCCTAGTGAAGCACATTCGTTTTTCCTTTTTTTCTGTTTTAATACACAACACCACCAAAATTTTTATCGTTGCAAACATTTATTCATTTTTCCTTTAGCATTTCGTCGAGTTGCTATAATTTATTTTATTTCCTTTAGTTTTAAAAGGCCCTTAATTTTGTAACAACTTTTCAAAATACGAAAAAATAAAAGACTGCATTAAGTTTCTCAACGGTAAACGGGCAGCTTTGAAAAGACACTTCTGTTCCATTTTCTGGAAGAAAATGCTTGTATACATTTATTAAACATTTAAATACTAAGTAAAATAGGGCTTGCTTTTGATTTCTTAAGAGTTCTTTCGATTTTTCTTTGCCGTTAAACTTATTCTGGGTTTGTAACGGGGTTTGCTCGGTAGATGATGATGCGTCTGGGGATAATGAACAAGTAAAGTAATTCTAGAAATGTCTAGGGAAAAACTTCTCGTGATTCCTGTGCAGCTATTGTACGTTGTTTTTTTTTTTTAAAGCTCTGAAAAGTCTGTTACACAAGGTATTCCTCGTTTCCACTGTAGGTCTTGGAGCATCCCACCAGAATCCTACCTGTGTTCTTTCTCTCCCCTCCAGCTCCCAAGTTTCCTTTCCCAGAGGTGCAGGCAGCATTCCTCAGAGAACGGATTCCTAACTGCCTTTTCCAGGCAGCCTGGCCCCACGTGACGTCCCCTAACACCTGTACTCGCTCCAGCTCACAGCGCCCCCAACCCCTCCGCCAGTAACAGACCCTGCCGGGATCCCCCTCCCCTAGGAGGTCAAGATCTTAGGGCGAGCCTCGCTGGGCCAGCAGGGGAGGGGCTGAGCTTCGGCCAAAGCTGCAGCTAGAGCCCGTGCAGCCTGATTATCACATGACTCCACGGCGGCCGTAGCCGTGGCAGCAGGCGCGCCGGCTCCGCGGGCTGGCCTGGTGGGCTCAGTTCCGCTCACTTAGGAGTCGGGCGCAGCGGGCTGGGAAGGGACTTGCTGAAGCTGCGGCTGCCCCGCCGCTCCCGGAGTACGCGGCAGACCCCGGCCCGGCCCGCCCGCTCCATGCCTCTCCGTTGCGGAAGTGTAGCCACGGGAGGCGGTGGCGGCTGGGAGCGCGGGAGGCCGGGGCTCGGCCCCCTGCAGCGCTAGGCTCTGGGAGCGGTGCGGCGCGTCCGGGTGGCCCGGCTGCTAGAGCGCCCGGCACCCACCTCAGCCTGTATGCTCCGCGCTGCGTCTTGCCGGGCCCCAGCCACCTCCTGCTGCTCGCACCGCTGCTGCGGGGCGCCGGAGTAATATGCTCACTCGAGTGAAATCTGCCGTGGCCAATTTCATGGGCGGCATCATGGCTGGCAGCTCAGGCTCCGAGCACAGCGGCGGCGGCTGCGGAGGCTCGGACCTGCCCCTGCGCTTCCCCTACGGGCGGCCGGAGTTCCTGGGGCTGTCTCAGGACGAGGTGGAGTGCAGCGCCGACCACATCGCCCGCCCCATCCTCATCCTCAAGGAGACCCGGCGGCTTCCTTGGGCAACTGGCTACGCAGAGTGAGTGCAGCGACACCCGCGGCTCCCCCGCTCTCTTCGCGGCCCTTCCCCGCCCGGTTCCAGCCCTCCTTTCTTCTTGTCCTCAGCCCCAGGGTTCTCTGGATGCCGGCGCCCAGGCCTCGGCGGGTACCTCTTAATTTATACTGGCCTTTTCTGTTTTCTCCACTCCCCCTTCCCCCATCCCCAAGGACGCGGCGTCTCCAGCCCTGGAGGTAGATAGGTGGGTGAAGCGCTGGACCGTGGGAAAGCTATGACAGATCTGTGATTCCGGGGGCCGTGACACTTGAAAGTGCTCAGAACAGTTCTGCTGAAGTTTGAAACAGCAGGGAAATCTGGTATCAAGCGCTCTCCCCCTCCCGCCCGCGTCTTTGTGCCTCCGCGCGAAGTTTGTGGGGTGGAGAGCTTGGAGGAGCCCCCGGGCGGCGTCCGAGAACTGGAGGCAGCCGCGTTCGATTGTGTGGTAGCACATTTCAGAAGGTCTTAGTTTCTTGATTACAGCCTAGTAGCTCATTCGCTTCTCCTTTCTTTCTGCGTGTTCGTTAAATGCCAATACAATATCCTCCAGTCCTTTGGGAGGGGCAAACTTATTCCAGGTGTTTAATGATAGCATTTTGGGTAATAAGCTTGAACAAATAAACGAGCATTTGAGTGACTTACTACTTGAAGAACCGATTGAGCTTTGTTGACCTGGAGTAAAACTGGGAAAGGAGAGATGGAGGATTTTAATGGCCTCTGCCCTACTCTACGGCTTCCCCTTCATTGACTATTAATGACCATTTTATGAATGGTAGGATAAATAATGTTTCTCCTCCTACTTAGCATTATGAAAGTGGGAAACTTTGAAGGTGGAATTTAGCAGACCGGAGTTCAAGGATTGCTAGTGACCTGGTGGGTGCAAAAATGCACGTGAAACCCCGGTGCCTTGGCACACCTGTCCCTTTAGCTTTAACTAGGTCCGCTCTGTAACTGTGCCCGCCCCAGTCAGTGCACAGCCTCGCCCTCTGATTGGTTCATCAGGAACCAATCAGCTCTCCCGACGCCTGGGTGCTTTGATGCTGACCCTGTTCTGGTGGCCCGGATACCCCCGGGCAGGCTTCGTTCCTGACACGCCGGGTTCCGGTGCGGGAGTTGGCCTGGAAGATGCCCTGGCCTGGAAGATGCCCTGCTTAGAACCTGGAATTATCTTTTCCTTACTCTTTCAACATATAGCTGTTTCTCCATGGGCTGAAATAGAAAATGTGTATAAATGGGAATTGATGGCTGGAGTGTGAGAGTGGGGAAGCAGAAGTGAAACTGATGGGTGCTAAAACAATAAAAAGTAACACAATAAAGGATAAGCACAGTAGAGAACATTGAGGATGGGGAGGTACAAAATAGCTATGTAATGTCCAGGAGAAAGCCAAAGCGAAAGTAAACACCTGTGTAAGGAAAGACTTAAGGAAAGGGTGCCTGCCAAAACATACCAAGCATTGTTTCTTGACTGAAGTAAGAAAACATTGTTTAAAAGCACATTTGGACCCCTTTCAAAATACAAAGCAACTTGAAGGCATACTCTGGCCTGAATTGTGTAGATGGGGGCCCCTGTGCCTGCCAAAAACCTGAAAGTGGAGGGCCAAGTTGTCCCTCCAATCGGGTTTCCAGGGCAAGAGCACTTGTTTGAGGGGCAGAAAGACAGGTAGAGAGAAAAGTGGTGAGAAAATTATAAAAGAGGTAAGAAGGAAGTTGTTAAAACGTGAAATGTGGAATCCTCTTGGACAGAATAAAAGTACTTCAGATTAGCAGGACAGAAAGGAAAGGGGGGAAAAAAACACCAGCTTCAGAATGTTTCGATCCTGTGTCAGGCACATGATTTGCCAAGGGCTCTAAAGATTATAAGGGAATCTGAAATGAGACACCTAGGAGAGATTGTACTTAGAGGGTTCTGCCTCTTCCTAGTCACGCCTTAGTTTCCTTATCTCTAAGAAGCTTATCTTTTCCTAGACCAGGACGTGAGAGACGTAAAAATTAATTATAAAATTAGTACAGACTTGTTAATTCAAGCAAAGACCAGTATACAAGTGTAAGCCCTACCCCATGCCCCAGAGGTAATGACAATTCAGTGTTTGGTGTGTGTGTCTTTCTAGGCTTCTTTGGATGCACCTATAATGTGTATCATTCATTTCTTCTTTCTTCCCCAATCAGAGCCCTACAAAGCATGTTATTCAGTAGCATTTTCTTTTTTAAAAAAATAAAGATTAAATGGTATTTTTATTTTATTTAAAATTTTTTTCTTGTTATTCTATTACAGTTGTCCCAATTTTTTCCCCTTGTGGTCCTCTGCCCAGCCATCCCCCCGTTCCCACAGTCAGTCCTCACACTGTCTTCCATGTCCATGGGTCATTTATACATGTTCTTTGACTAGTTCTTTCCACCATTATCCCTCTCCTACCTCCCCTCTGGCCACTGTTCCATGTTTCCATGCCTCTGGTTCCATTTTGCTTGTTAGTTTATTTTGTTTATTAAATTCCTCTTAAAAGTGAAATCAAATGGTATTTGTCTTTGACCAATGACTGGCTTATTTCACTTAGCATGATAGTGCCCAGTTCCATCCACACTGTCTCAAAAGGAAGGAGTTCTTTCTTTCTGATGCGTAGTATTCCTTTGTGTAAATGTACCACAGTTTTTTGATCCACTCATTTACTGATGGGCACTTAGGCTTGTTTCCAACTCTTGGCTATTGTAAATAGTACTGCAATGAACATAGGGGTGCATAAGTTTTTTTTGAATTGATATTTCAGGTTTCTTAGGGTATAATTCCAGCTGTAGTATTGCTGGGTCAGAAGGAAGTTTCATTTTGAATTTTTTTGGGAAATTCCATGCTGTTCCACAGTGGCTGCACCAGTCTGCATTCCCACGAACAGTGCACTAGGATTCCCTTTTCTGCACAACCTTGTCAGCACTTGTTGTTTGTTAATTTATTAATGAAAGCCATTCTGACAGGCGTGAGGTGATTCTCTTTGTGGTTTTAATTTGCATCTCTTTGATGGCTAGTGATGTTGAACATCTTTTCATATGTCTGTAGGTCGGCCATCTGTATGTCCTCCTTAGAAAGGTGTCTATTCAGGTTTTTTGCCCACTTTTTACTTGGGTTGTTTGTCTTTCTGGTATAGGGTTATACAGTAGCATTTTCATAAGACAGTGCCATGGACTTTTTCTAAGTCAGTACATATGGAATTTCTTCATTCTTTTAAAATATATACATAGTACTGTGTGTATTTTACATAGTACTAATAACATAGTTCTTGCCATTTAGTTCTTGGCACTCTTTCCAAGTTTGTATCATATCATTTGATTCTCACAACAACTCTCTCAGATGGCGATTTTCAGCTTTTTTCATCTCACGGCATACACAAATTCTCCAGCATATATATATAGCCAATCTGACAAAAAACAGGTATAATTTTGATTCGTTTACACTGGACAGCTATTGTTGTGTTGGTGGTTGTCATTTTTTTTAATTTGACAATCTAAGGGAAAAGACGACAGTGCCCCTGACAAAATAGTCGGCTATTGCATGCTTTAAAAATCCTTGCCCAGAGTCATACCACCTTAGCAGAACCTGTATTTGAACCTAAGCAGTCCGACTCTGGAGCCCACAACAAACTCCCTCCTTACAGTGTATGATATTATGTTACATCCATCTGTCCCCATGATTAACCACTAACGTCATCTTGCCACCTCCCTCTGTCAGACGTTGCACTGTACCACTTCCTCAAACCTTGAATTGTAATTTTATCTTTCTGCAAAAATACATCTTAGATGACCAAAAAAGGCTGAAATAGGGAAGGGGCGAGAAAGACAAGTAGGAACTGGGGCTGTGATTAAAGGCTGCTACCAGTAATACTGCCCCTTACTACATGATGTACTGGGAGGAGAAATTAACTTCAGTTTTTTCTAGAAGGTATTCAGTACTTGAGGAGTAGCATGGGTAGGAAGATTGCTCAGAGAGTAGAGATAAAAGAGATGCTAATGAGTCAAGGCCTGAGTCAGAAGTGGTTTGCTTATCTTTCTCGAAAGTGAGCTACTTTCTAAGCTTTCCTGGTGAGGAGGAATTGGCATCACTTGGGTGAATGAGTGAGGAGTTACAGGAGAGTCGAGTTCTGGTGGTGATGACCTTTTTTTTTAAATCATTTTTTATTAATGTTCAAATACAGTTGTCTCCATTTTCCCACCACCATTCCCCTCCACCCCATCCGTCCCCACCTCCCACCCTCAATCCTACCACCCTTTGGCTTTGCCCATGGGTCCTTTATACATGTTCTTTGATGACCCTTTCCCTTCTTTCCCCTGTTATTTCCACCATCCCCCTCCCTGTTACTGTCAGTTTATTCTTAATTTCAATGTCTCTGGTTATACTTTGCTTGCTCGTTTGTTTTATTGATTAGGTTCCACTTACAGGTGAGATCATATGGTATTTGTCTCTCACTGCCTGGTTTACTTGATGACCTTTTTGATGGTAGATAAAAAATGAGAAATGGTGTATTTGTTGCCACTTAGTATTAATCCCTTTCAAGAAAAGATACTCTGTAGATTATAGAGCAAGAGAGGTAATTTAAGCAATCCCTGTGAGATTTTTGGGGATCCAGAAACTGAAGACCCTCATTTATTAATTCAGTATTTGCTGGCATTGTGCAGGGTGGAATTTCCTGGTTCTTCTGAAAGTGTCCTATTGTCACTGAAAAATTTAGCTGCATGATTAAGGGGCTATGTGCTCAGTTTACAAGCACTGCGGTCACAAATCACATCCACAGAGCTAAAATCTTTCCCCCACAACTTGCATTTTAGTTTGACTTTGAAATCACTGATTTAGCCCATTAAATCTGCTCAGAGCCAGCCCACGGGAAGCAACAGTCTGACCCAGAGACCCTACCAGGCAGCTACTTCCTTTCTCTTTCCACAAGTTTAAATACCACTCAGGTGGTCCCTGTGAACTCAGTTCAAATTTTAATAGGTTAAGTGCCCAGTTTGAACTTTTTTTCTTCATGACTTATTTGCCCACTTTTCTCCTATTGATGGTCACTTGAATTTAGGAATAAAAGTGGGTATGGAATTTGCATTTGAAACTATGGCAGTAGAGAATGCCAGAGAAATGTGCAGGACTCTATATATGAAAACATCATGTCCACGTTTTTATTAGTGGTAAATTGCTTTGTTTGCACAGAAAGAATAATAATTATGGCATGATTTTACTTAGGCAATAGCTATAACTATGCAATTCTTTAAAATTTTTTAATACCTTTCTCATAAAAGTGCCTTGGACATGGGTACAAAAACAAAACAAAACAAAACAAAACAAACAAATAAAACAAATAGAACAAGCTACCTTGCAAGCTTTGATTAAATGAACATTACATAAGTTCTTTGTGTCTTGCAAAGTTCAAAATTGTGAAATTTTGGATGAAATAACCTTGTTTAAATCCTGCAAACAGCCCATAAGTATATGCGTTTATTTTGGAATCTCTTTGCTGTTTGTCTCCTGTCAATGGCATTAATTAGCAATTACCAATACATTTCACTACCTTCCTGTGCAGTGATGGCGACAGAGAAACCACTGTTTCTCCCTTGCTCCGCAGCTCAGAAATCCCCTGGCCTTTCTTTTTTCCTCTTTAACCTAGTCTGGCACACCCAGCCCTTCCTTTGTCACCTCTTAGCAGGGCTCCTGCCTGAGAGCTTCCTGTTTGACTTTGCAACTGAAGAACTTCCAGGTTCTCCACTTTTTGTGCAAGGATGAAAAAGCAGTGGGGTTGGGGGTGGTGTCTCATTTAAGAGAGCTCGCCACAGCAGTGAAGTTCAAAGTCACCTGACATATTTCTCTAACCTTTCTGGTAACTTGCAGAAATTACTGATTTTCCTATTTTAAAGGAGGTGGCTAAGCTCTTTTCCCCTTTTCAAATTTAACAGTATAATGAAGTCATCCTCTCTAAGATGAACTTCCTGGGCTGTCCTTTTTCATAGGAAAATGTATCAGCTTCCTTCAAAGACTACTGATGCTTCAGCCAGAGGACTGAGCTGATCTGAAGGGTTGTGCTTGTTCTGTGTTTCATCCGCAGCTAGGTAGACCGTTGTCTCTGATACTCCCCTACCACAGCGTGCTTCCTCAGTATCGCTAAAACCATACCAATTAATAATTTAAAATGGGTATTAAAATTGTTTCCTAAACATATTATTGAAGACAGTTTTTCATTGAGATATGATTGACATACAACATTAGTTTCGGGTGCACAATGTAATGATTTGATATATGTATATATTGTGAAGTAGTCACCGCAGTAAATCTAGTTAACACTTAACACCCATAGCATACACAGATACAAAATGTTTTTTCTTTGTGATGAGAACTTTTAAGATTTACTCTTAGCAACTTTCAAATAGGCAGTACAGGATTTTAACTATAGTCACCAGACTTAGTGATTTTATAATTGGAAATGTATACCTTTGACCACCTTCACCTGTTTTCCCCCCACACCTCCAGCCCTTCCCTTTCCCCACAACCACCAGTCTGTTCTCTGTATGAGTTTGGGTTTTGTTTTTGTTTTCTTTTTAGATTCCCCATATAAGTGATATTATATGGTATTTGTCTTTTGCTGCCCGACTCATTCCACTTAGCATAATGCCTTCGAGGCCCAACCATGTTGTCGCAAGTGGCAGGATTTCCTTATTTTTTTATGGTTGAATAATATTCCATTTTATATAGATATATGTACATATACATATGAATGTGTGTGTATGTGTGTAGATCTATATCCATTCATCCATTGATGGATTTGGGCTGTTTCCATGACTTGGCTATTGTAAATAATGCTGCAGTGAACATGGGGTTGTAGATACCTTTTTGAGTTAGTGTCTTAATTTACTTTGGCTAAATACCTAGAAGCGGAGTTGCTGCATCCTACAGTAGTTCTATTTTTATTTTTTGAGGAACCTCCATATTGTGTTCCATACTGGGCTTGCACCACCTTACATCCCTACCAACAGTGCACCAGGGTTCCCTTTTTACCACATCCTCATCCACAGTTATTCTCTCTTCTGCTATTAGCTATTCTAACAGGTGTGAGGTCATATTTCATTGTGGCTTTGATTTGCATTTTCCTTGTGATTAATGATGTTGAGCACCTTTCCAAGTACCCATTGGCCATCAATATGTCTACTTTGGAAAAGTGTCTATTTAAATCCTCTGCTCATTTAAAAAATCAGATTGTTTGTCTTTTTACTGTTGAATTGTGTACGTTCTTTTATATTTTGGATATTAACCCCTTATCAGATATATCTTTGCAAATTTCTGCTTCCATATGGTATGTTTCATTTTCATTTTTTGATGGTTTCTTTTGTTGAGCAGAAGCTTTGTAGTTTGATGTAGTCCCATTTGTTTAGTTTTACTTGTGCTGCCTTTCCTTTGGTGTCAAGGCCAAAAAAAATCATTTCCAAGACTGGTGTCAAGGAGCTTACTGCCTATGTTTTCTTCTAGCAGTTGTACAGTTTGGAGTCTTATAGTAAAGCCTTTGATCTATTTTGAGTTAATTTTTATATCTGGTGTAAGATAGTGGTCCAGTTTCATTCTTTTGTGTGTTTCCCTGCACCTCTTATTGAAGAGACTGACCTTTCCCCATTGCATATTGTTTTTTTGTTGTAAATTTATTAACCACAGATGTGGTGTATTTCTGGGCTCTCTATTCTGTTCCATTGATCTATGTTTGTTTTTATGCCAATACCATATTATCTTGATTGCTATAGTTTTATAATATAATGGGAAATCAGGAAGCATGATGGTTTCAGCTATGTTCTTCTTAAGATTGCTTTGGCTTTTTGGGGTCCTTTGTGGTTTTATACAAATTTTAGGATTGTTCATTCTATTTCTGAGAAAAATGCTGTTGGGATTTTGATAGATTACATTGAATCTATATAGGGTAGGGCAAAAGTAGGTTTACAGTTGTTTGTTGGAAAATAATATAATAACTAATAAATAATAATATAAGAATTAAACTCTGTGCATTGAGTACTCATAACTGTAAACCTACATTTGCCCCACCCTGTATATTACTTTGTGTTGTGTGGATATTTTACTATTATTTCTACTCATGAGTATGGAATAGCTTTCCATTTATTTGCTTCTCTGGTTTTTTTCATCAATGTCTTACAGTTTTCATGTACAGGTCTATCACCTCCTTGGTTAAATTTATTCCTAGGTATTTTTGATGCAATTGCAAACAGGATTATTTTCTTATTTTCTCTTTCTGATAGTTTATTATTAGTGTATAGAAACACAATTGATTTTTGTATATTGATCTTATATCCTGCAACTTTAATGAATTTATTATTTCTAACAGTTTTTTGGGAGAGTCTTTTTGGTTTGTGATATGTAATATTTCATCTGCAAATAGTGACAGTTTTCACAGCTTCATATCTGTGAGATGCTTTTTTAAAGAAGATTTTACTTATCTCTTTTTAGAGAGAGGGGAAGGAAGGGAGAAAGAGAGGGAGAGAAACATCAATGCGTGGTTGCCTCTTGTGCACCCCCTAGTGGGGACCTGTTCGGCAACCCAAGTATGCACCCTGAGTGGAAATGGAACCGGTGACCCTTAGGTTTGCAGTCTGGTACTCAGTCCACTGAGCCACACCAGCCAGGGCTGTGAGATGCTTTTTATTTCTTTTTTTTTTTTGGCCTGATTGCTCTGGCTAAGACTTCCATTATTAAAATATAAAAGTGGGAAGAGTTGGGCATCCTTGTCTTATTTCCTCTCTTAGGAAGAGCTTTCATCTTTTCACCATTGAGTTAGCTGTGGGCTTGTGATATATGGCCTTTGTTATGTTGAGGTACATTCATTCTATACCCACTTTATTGAGAGTTATTATCATTAATGGATGTTGACTTTTGTCAAGTGCTTTTTCCATATCGAGATGATTATATGATTTTTATCTTCATTAATGCAGTATGTCACTGCATTAATGCATCCATCAACTGCATTGATTGATTGGTGTATGTTGAACCATCCTTGCATCCTTGGAATAAATCCCACTTAATAATGGTGTATGATCCTTTTAATGTATTGCTGGATTTGGTTAGCTAATATGTTGTTGAAGAGTTCTGCATCTATATTAATGAGAGACATTGGCTTGTCTTGAGCTGTGCTTGTGTGGTTTTGCTATCAGGGTAATGCTGGCTTCCTGAAATGAATTTCAGAAGTATTCTCTCCTGTTTTTTGGAAGACTTTGAGAGGATAGGGCAAATTATTTTTAAAGAAAGATATCTTTAATTTTTGATGTTTGGTAGAAATTAAAAATCAAGTGCCTTTATAATTCTCTCTTATTTGTCTAATTTGAACAGAGGATTGGTATTTTTTCCCATTGAATGTATGCTGTTTTCTTTCAGGTAATAAACATTCATCTGCTTTTGTTAGTTATTCAACCAGTGAAATCATTGCATTCCTACCCTGTGTGTCAGGCATTGGTCCCATGCTGGCTCCATAACATGGCATAGTCATCATCCTCAAGAAAATTTTGTGCAATTGTTTTTCTCACTTTAGTGTTGTTTTTTAAGAGCAAGGGAAAGGGAGGGAGAAAGAGAGGAAGAGAAACACCCATGGGAGAGAGAAGCATTGATGGGTTGCCTCTCGTACACACCTCAAAAGGGGACTGAACCTGAAACCCAGGCATGTGTTCTGGGAATTGAACTGGTGACCTTTCACTTTGGGGGACAACGCCCAAACAACTGAGCCGTCCTGGTCAGGGCTTTAGTGTCATTTTTGAAATTCAACTGAAATGAAATCATGAGCTATTGCGGTTGAAAGAGACCAGCACCGGGAAGTGGTGGTGGTGGTGGTGGGGTGTTGTTTTGTTTCCGATGTCTTAATGCTTCTGAGCAATTACAAATCTCAGTATTTGGAGCATCCTTTAATCCACATTACGGAAGCAAGCTGTTCTCTCCAGCAAGCATTGGGATTAGCTGCCAAGTTCTCTCTGTACCTGTATAGAGGTATGAGTAAAGAAAAAAATTACTCTGATACTTGTTAAAATATTAAGACTTTATTGAAAACTATTGCAATAGGGACATTGTAATAGGAGAGAGAGATTAGACTCAATTCCAAATCCATCAAAGACAAATGGTAATGTATCACCAATGAATGGAGTGAGGAGGTCAGTGGATGGAAAATTACTAAGAGGAGATTTCAAAGGTAGGATTCTTCCTGAAGGCAGGTTAAGGATTTAGACATCAAAGGCAGAAGATGAGGCAATTGTTACATATCAAGGATGATGAGATTTGACTGCTAAGTCCTTACGTAAAAAACCAGATCCATTATTTACCATGACCAACATCAGAACCAGTGTAGAGGCAGAAAGAAGTTTTGAGGGTTTTTTTTGAAAATGCTGTGATATTGCTCCTGTTTTTCTAATTTTTCACAAAACTATAAAATCTTGTATTTATCTGCCCAGGTGTATTCCCAAGCACTTTCCAGTTGAAAACTCTGCGTTCTTGGAGTTAGGCTGAGAACTAGTTTCCTTTCAGGCCAAGACACCGCCCCCCCAGCAGTTCCTGCTATCACTGTGATTACAATTTTGAATTATTTTCCCCCAGTGCTTACTATGAAAATTTTCAAACATGCAGGAACATTGAAACCATTATATATTTAGTACCTATATGTCCACCATTTCGATTGAGTGATGCACATTTTGCTATATTTGCTTATCCATCAATACAGTCTTGTTATCCCTTTTTTTTTCTTTTTTTTTTGACAAGACAGACAGATACCCATACATCAGTTTGTCATTCCACCCATTTATGCGTTCATTGGTTGCCCCATGTATGTGTGTTGATGGGGGATGGAACCCACAACCTTGGTGTATCGGGATGACACTCCAACCGAGTTACTCAGCCAGAGAAACTGTCTTTTTATTTTTAAGTATATGTTTCTTTTAGTCCAATGGCTTTGATTTATTCTATTAAGTTATTTTCCACAGTACATTAAAAATTGGGTTTGAGTAGCTTTAACAGTCAGTTGAGAAAACCACCAAACAATTGAGTCCTCACCCAAGATTTACCTTTTATGACATTGACACCCTGCAAATGCTCCCTCAGTCCACACACTGTTCATAGCCTGGATTCACATACCTGGGAGCTTTACCTGGGGTCAAATGGGAAAGGAGGAGTTTGCTGTGCCCCTGTCTACTTAAATCAGTACAAGTTTATTTGTAACTTGAGTCACTCCTCTTTTCAGCTGGTAGCCAGTTAGTTGAATATTATCTAAGGGGTACTTTAGTAAAGACTTCAGAATGTGTTGTTTGGAAAGTACTTGTGATGAATGAAGAGAAGACACTATTGTGCTGTGATCTGGTACTTCCAAGTAGATATTGTCCACTAGGAGCCCCAGGGAAATCATAATACCTGCTTAATTGCTGTTTTTCCGGTGTGTTCAGATTAGTTGGGTCTTCTGGAATGTGAATCCACAGTGTTTTCTTTGTTATACTCTTTCTTTGTTATACTCTTTCTGACTTAATTTTTTCTAAATGGTTATAAAATTTAAATACTTACCTGTATTTTCTGTCTGCATGGACTTTACGATTCCTTATTTAGAGGAGAGAATAATGATACCTCTCATTTACATCTGTATAGCTCTGGATGATTGTTAAGGCCCTACCATGTACACTTAAATATAAGGAACTTTTATCCATGTTTAATTAAAGATAAATTAAGGCCCAAAGAGAACCTACACTACTTTAGAATCACATATCCTGGTGATCATCTCAGAGTCATTGAACCTGACCATTCATTTTGTGAATTTATTCATTAATAATAATACATTGTATCCTTATAAACAAAAGTCACAGAAGACAGTGTAATGTATTTTGTAACTTAAAGGACACTAATAAGGCCTAATCTCCAGGTGGCTTTAAATTGCTTAAGGGCATATTGGCACTTCAGGTTTTATATGAAAGGATTCTTTTCAAAGCTTTTAAAAATATGGTTGACCCCTGAACAACTTAGGTGTGAACTGTGCATGTCCACTTCTCAGCAGATATATATATATTTTTCAGTAAATGCCTATATTGTTTTGATCTGTGATTGGGAGTCTGCAAATGCTGACTATATGCATTGGCCTGCATCTTTTTATGTAAAGGACTTGAGCATTCATGGATTTTAGCACCCACAGGGGAGGATGGGATCCTGGAACCACTCCCCTGCGATACTAAGGGACAATTGGTATAGTTAAATTTTTGGGAAAATCAAATATTATACGTGGATTATCAGTGGTACTGGGGTTGGTGCTCCTAATCCCCATGTTGTTCAAGGGTCAGTTGTAGTTCTGTTGAGTAAAATAGACTTAATTATACTTAAATTTCTTAGTATATGTGTACTTCCTAAACAGTCCAGATCTTGTCAAAATTACATTTTTTTTCTTAACTTCAAAGTGCTTCTAAATATATTTTAATGTTTTTGGAACTTTATAAGTCTCAATACCAATCTACTTTTTTTAAAAGATGTTATTTATTGTTAGAAGGGAAGAGAGGGACAAAGAGATGGAGAGAAACATCAATGTGTGGTTGCCTCTTACACACACTCTACTGGGTACCTGGCCTGAAACCCAGGCATATGCCCTGACTGGGTATGGGACCAGCTACCCTTTGGTTCGCAGGCTGGCATTCAGTCCACTGAGCCACACCAGCCAGGGCCCAATCTACCTTTTTTTGTAGTGGTGTTTTTCTTTCTTCATTCATTTTTAGAGAGAGAGGAAAGGAGGGAGAAAGAGAGGAAGAGAAACATCGATGTGTGAGAAAAAACATTGATCGGCTGCCTCCTGCTTGCCCCTAACTGGGTACCTGGCCTACAACCCAGCCATGTGCCCTGACTAGGAATCGAACTGACAACCCTTCAGTCTGCAGGCTGACCCTCAGTCCACTGAGCCACACCAGCCAGGACGGTACTGGTGTTTTGCTAAAGTTCATAAATAGATCATGTGTCTTACTATAAATAGTAAATTTATTTCCTCCCTTAGAAGGGAGGAAATATACTTGGGGATTCCAAATGATGGGGCTCAAATGATGAATCAGGTTTTTTGAGAAAGCTCCTTTTGAAATTTACTTGGAGTTCTATTACCTAAGTTTTTACCCGACTTAAGCATAATCAAGTTTTTCAAGTTTCAAGGGAACTTTTCAATATAGTGACCTTTTATCAGTGCCAGTGTAGCATTTCTTTGCTAGTCCTCAGCATCATGGGCTCTGAGTGACTGTCTTGTGTCATCAGTGACTTGCTGGCCAAGTGGAGTCTTGCTGGATCGGTGGTGTGGTTAATCCGCACAGGGCTATGGGCAGAGAGAGAGAGTCAATTTGCCAAGCTGAGAGGACCAAAGTGTTTTGTGTACCCTCCTGTCTTTTCAGAGAGTTGACAAGTAGACACTTAAGCTATTAAAAAAAAAATGGTGCCTCTTTATCGTATCAACTTTTTCATGTCACTACTAGAAGAAAAAAACTCAAGTGATAGATTGTTTTATTAAATAAAAATGCTGTGGATTACTGAGTTACTATATTTAGATAGTCTGCTGTGGTATACTAATAGTTATCCTAAGCCTTTTTGAAAAGGTGAACATTGACAGATTATATTTAGAACACACAGCTGGCAAAGATAAAAGACAGAAAATAAATGTTTAGTAGGAAGCAAATTTTAAGGTACAGTGACTATGAATAGCCCATTAGAGGATGTGGGGGGAGGGAGCAAACCAAACTGGTATTACTATAGAAAGAATTATTTAGAGGTTTGGGTTTTCTCCCCCCACCCCAAGGTAAAAGGAAACAGCTACCATATTTTGTTGCAAGTAAATAGCCTATCAGATTGAACTCTAAAATATACGGTTGGAAAAAGTTAGCAATTTTATCAGCCTTTTAGGACTGTGTTTACCCTGTGAAGTGGCTTTAGAAAGCCAGATTAGATGGCCTCTTGGCACCCTTCCCTGCGCTTGCTCCTAACGGGGCCATGCTGCCCTGTTGTTAGAACCAGGTGTCCACTCTGGGCTGGTGACTCAGTGCAGCAGCAAATGGGAAGAAGGGAAGAATTGGCAACTCGGACCACAGCAGCTGGTGTTTATTTTTTAAAATATTTAGGTGCTTAGATGGGAATCGCATGGGCCCATAGTTGAAGCCCTGCCTCTCCTCCTCTCCCCGTGCCCCCAGGTCATCAGGTCAGTGCTGAATGAGGCCATCTGGCCACACTGGCCCTTTCCCACCTGGAGCCCTGCCTGCTGCCTCGCCGGCCCCACAGGCATCCCTGGGCAGCAGGTCTCTGGTACAGCTGGGGACAGTCCTCGCCCTTAACCTTCTCACTGTGATGGGCCCTTTTATTTTTAAATTTTTCTGAAATGGATCCCTTGTAAAGATTTTGTCGGCAAACTGTAAGAAATAAATATTAAGCTTTCTCCTTGGAAATTTTTTTTTTTGAACCAGACAGGTAGTATCTTCTAGTCAGCAGGAAATGCGCCTGTGGCAATTGAACTAACATTTCAGCCACTATTAAAGGATTAACCTTTGTTTCATTAAAGGTGTGAATCCTTATTGCCCATAATCTATCTTTCATTAGTTTTTTTACCCCTTCAGTATTTAAAATAGCTCCAGTCTCATATTGCTCCCCAGAACCTGGACCACAAGTGGAAACTGTGCCAATATACTTGGCTTTAGCATCACCCTGGGTTTTCAGCCAGGTGTGCTCGGATTCCTGTCAAATCACTTTGTTTGGGATTCAGTAGTGTAACACCTTCCTTTAGCACATTACTTCAAAGTCCCTAACATCCTTTTCCTGTTGAAAAACTCTGTTTTATTTCCTTGGCTCACACAGTGCTGCTAGTTGCCCGACAGACCTGATGCTTGTCAGCTGCAAATTTAATTAAACTCATGCTGAGAATATTCCTTTTCTAGCAGATTTTTGACTCTTGGGCAAATGTTTATCTTGTAGAAATTTATATCAATGACTGACTGTGAGGGAGAAGAACTTTAAAACATTTTTAGGTGTCTACAAATTTTTCAAGGTGGAGGAAGGCATTGATCAGTCAGGAACATAGAATTAATTTTTAGAATGATTATCTTTTTTCTCATTGCAGAATCGATGGGTTCATTATAGGCACTTTCAAATTCTCATAAGTACTATGAAGAACCTAAACAATATCCATAAATTCTTTCACTCATAATTAGCTTCAGCTGATAATTTGCATGTATCTCTAAGTACATTTACATTTATTTACAAAATGGAATAATTCTGCATACTGATTAGTAGTTTTTTTCCATTTTAAATGGTGTGACTATCTTTCCATGTAAATAAATATTGTACTTTGTCATTTTCAATAGCTGCATTGCATTTCATTTATGATTTTAACATACATTTTTTTTCATTGGTGGTAACCATTTTCTTTTTCATATTAAAAATAGTCCTGGGATGAATATCTTTGTGGATAAACCTTTGTTAAGCCTTAATTTGAAAAGTGACATTTTTCTGGGGAAGAAAGTGTTTAAATTGGACTGTTCTAATATTTTTAGTGACATTATTTAATGATTAGAAAAGATGAATGTTAAGATTGAAAATAGTTTTGAGTTATATACTTTATTTTGAAAATAGTTTTGAGTTATATACTTTCTTTTAAAGTAATTCACCAAAGTAGTGTTTTGGCAAGACAGGATTACTGATTTAAGAAATATTATTGCTTCTTTTTTATATTTGGTATTAAATAATGAATTATAGAAAAATGACCCTTAAGTACTAACTTAAGACCCTACTCTGAAGAACTGCCCAGTGAGCCTGTTTTTCTCCAGTACAATGGCGCTCATTGACTGTCATGCGTTTAATAGATAATCCATGATCTCTAATTTTAATTGTTTTAACTTTTAATCAATAATCTTGAGGATGTGATCACTATTATACACATTTGAATTCCTCCAGTACTTAATTTAAGCCCATATACATGGATACTCAAATATATAAGCCTGATATAATGGGGACATAATATAGTTCTCTTACTTTCAAATGAAGGAAAGATCATGTTATTCCATAGGCTGATTTCAAATTATGTGCTCAACTCCTGGGAATACAGCAGTTATCACAGTACAACATTTCAGGTGTCTGTCTGCTCAGTAAGTGTTTGTTGGAGGCATTGCCTGGTATTCTTTGTATGTGGACAGCCCCATGGGGAAACAGGGAAAAAATACATCTAGGTTTCTGACCCTTAGCTGGAGGTAAGCAGTAGGAACAGAGTCAACCGGAAAAAATAGATTTCTTGGTGTATATGAATGAGTGGCTAGCAGTGGGAAGTCTGTGTGGATACTGAGTTCAGAAAGCCATTGAAATTTCTGAACATTACCAATCTTCTCTGCCTGCTCACCTGTTCAGCATTTTTTCCTCTTCCTCCCTTTCTTTCCCTTGTAGTTTTTTCTGTTTTTAGTGTATTCATGAGGCACACGCTCATTAATACTTTCTATGTGCACAAGCTAAAGCATTATTAAATAAGGTACAATCTGTGGTGTAGTTCATCTGTGGCCGCATTATTTATACTGAAGCTTGTAGTTTGCTTTCGACACAAAAACCCAAAGTCACCCACCGTAGCTGGCATGTTTCTGTGTCTGTCCAACCCCAAGTCAGTATCTTCTTATTTAAAATCATGTATGTGTAGATATGAACCAATTAGAAGAAACAAAATCTGTATTAAAATTTAATTTGAAAAAATAAAATTTAATTGATTAATTTCCACTCCTATATTGGTGTTAGTTCTGAAGTTGACCTAAACAGCTTTTTTAAAAAAATATTTTAATTAATATATTTTATTGATGATGCTATTACAGTGTCCCATTCCCCCACTTCATACCCCTCCAACCTGAACACCCTCTCCCACCCACATTCCCCCCTTTAGATCATGTCCATGTGTCATAAGTTCTTTAGCTTCTACATTTCCCATACTATTCTTGCCCTCCCTGTCTATTTTCTACCTACCATCTATGCTACTTACTCTCTGTACCTTTTCACCTCTCTGTCCTCCTCCCACTCCCCTGTTGCTAACCCTCCATGTGATCTCCATTTCTGT
>CM052539.1:53231994-53277158 GCA_028533065.1 Trachops cirrhosus | reverse complement strand
GTTTTTTTTTTTTTTTTTTTTTTGGTCTTGTAGCACCTGTTATGTGTGAGGGGCAGAGCCTTAGGTGTTCACCAGGGCGGGGCACCCCAGTCACTGGGTTGTGATGCTGTATATGGGGGCGGGGTCCGAGAAGGAACAGTGGCGCTTGCTCCTCTCTTTGTCAGACCTCAGGCCCTTCCGCTGCTACCCCCAAGCAAACTGGGCCCCTCTGGTGCCAATTCCTGTTTGGGTGGGCCTGTGCACCCCGAGAGACCTTCCTTTTTAATCAGTGCCCCAAGGCTCTATTTCCTGGCACTGGGACCCTGAGTTGTGGGCAGTGCCTTGGTTCACAATCGCCGCCTTACCGGGTCTGCTGGTTGCCACCCCTAGCCGGACCACCACCCACAGCTTGTGCGCCCAGGGTCTGCCTGCTGTGGTCTCGTGCACCGCCCTGGTTGCTCTGCTCTCTGCTCCTTGACCTGTGCCCGGCTGTCTGACTCTGCCCCTCCTACTGGTCTGGATGAACGTGTCTAATTTAACTCCTTGGGTGTCTGACTTCCATACAGTTCAATTTTCTGTCAGTTCTGGTTGTTACTCTGTTTCTAAGTTGTTGTTGTCCCTATCTTGGATGTGTAAGGAGGCACAGTGTGTCTACGTATGCCTCCATCTTGGCTGGAAGTATTGTGGCATTCGACCTAAACAGCTTTTGTGTTTGTCAGCTAAATATAAATAATAATTGCCATATTAGAAACTAAAACTGAGAAATTGAAAAATTTTTTACATTTATTTAAAAATAAATATGTAAACGTTTTTAATGAAAAAAAACAAACAAATATATTTTCCAAAACCAAAACACAATTTAGTGAGAAGAGTAGCATCATTGTACACTTGTAAATCTCTGTAGTGCCTGGCTTAATGGAAGACAGCTGGATTTTTCCCTGCTTCTGTATTTAATCTGTGTGTTATCACACTCACATCTAAACCGGGCTCATACTCCTGAAAGAATGAGAGGGCAAAGGAAAGTAACAGGGCAGCGTTATGGTGAAAGTCCTTGGGACCTTAGGAATCCTTTGAAGGGGTCTTGGGGACCTCCAGGGTTCTCAGGTTACACTTTGAGAGCTTTTGGTGCAAAGGACAAAGAGCATCACTTTTAATCTTATTTTTTTAACTGTATTTTATAGATGGAAGAGTTTAGACCACTTTTTAGAAGTTATGGTGGAATGCGGAGCTTCCACTTGCAAAGAATGTCTGTCCTGATTCAGGAGGACACTGCTGTACTCCCTGTGGTCTTTCTCCCAGATGTGCTTCGTCTTCTCCAGAGTTTGGGCTGTTTGAGACTGTTTGACAGTTGAGGGGGGTTAGTATTATCTGTCTTTCACAGATACTAATGAAAACAGTAGGGGCCAGAATTTGCTAGAGTTAGAGGACAAATCTTTGAGTACTTCTAGGTTATAGCAACTCTGGGATTATTATTAGTAGTATTGCACTGGTTTTCTTTGTATCATCATACATTTACTGCACACTTCACGTGGGCTGAAGGGACAAAAGAGCAGAGATTTTAGCCTAAAAAGGCTTAGACTGTTGTTGGGAAGCAAAATTTGTGAAGAGAGTAAAACCTAAGCAGTGTGCCAGAGGAGTAACATGGTGCTGGGAGGAGACGAAGAACTGAGGGGCAGCCTGAGGTCCTCATGGCTCTCCTAACCAGCTTGTGGCTTCAGCAACCTGGTTCAGTTACTTAGTCCTCAGCTTTACGGCTGTGAGGTGCTGAGGGAGTAAGGAGCACAACAAAAAGTGTGTACCTGTTAACTTCTGCTTACTTTTAAGTAGGATACTTGTATACCGTTCATAAAAATGAACGCCTTTTCATTTGTGTTATCTTAAAATCCCTGAAGGATCTGCAGACTGAAGTGCATTTTAGTCAAAGGTGAAAGTGAATTGAAAATCTAATTATATCTGATTTAGTGATGCAAATGTATAAATCTAACAGTATGGTAAACTGATTACGGTGAATTCATAACTGAGCCTCTTGCCTGGAGGGTAGTCCTCGCTCCCCCACCCCACACAGCACTGTGGGAATGGGCACCAAGTGCAGATGGTAGCACCGTTTCTACAACAAACACAATAAAAATAAGCTTCTAAATAAACAGCCTATCCTGGATCTAAATTTTTGGGCTTTTTCCCTAATTCTTTCAGAGTAATAACAGTTACTACAGTGTCCAGAAATGTTGTGATTAAACTATTTCTCTAGAAGAAGAAATGCTTCAAAATGTTATTGGTAAAGCAGGTGAAATTAAGGCAGTGGTGATTCCAGCACAGTAGTACTGTGGGTCCTCCTCTGGGACGCCCTTTCTGAGGCAGCAGCCAGTTATAATTTGTAAAGTCATGTGGATGTCTGGACTGAGTCTATGAAAAGTTGAAAAAAAAAAGTGAAATTGTTTGAAACCTCCTACGAGTCCTTCCGGAAAAAAGATCACAACCAGTTTTACATTCAGTCCCTTCAACAGCAGGTGAGCTGAGGACATCCTGATGTTCCCAGAATTGTGCTGTCACTCAGTGCAGAGCTAATGTCCTCTGCTTTGGCAGTTAAATTGCTGTGGAAGCAGCTGTATTTGATGTAATTTTGATCAATACCTCGTACTTATATGTGGCCCTCTAGCCACTGAGTCACTCTGCTCTTCTCAGCGTCTCTGACCTAATAGCTAAGGACACAGTGTCTTGCTTGAGATTTGGTTTTGAAAACTCATGTAAGTCAAATTATATTTTAAAAGCACTAGGAAGCTTGCTACTTAAATATCCGCAAGTTAATATCTTCTGCAGGACATATTTTCACAATGTTGAGAATATTTCTCTAATTCAGCATTGGTTCTTTGTGAGTTGAATTTTATTATGCTACAATTTTCTGAAGTGGATGATAGCTAGTTGATGTGCTCATTTCGAACATGTGTGACCAGCAGCTACTAGCATCAGTAATTCTCTGTAGGTCATCAGGGCTAAGTGGCCCAGGATGCATGAGGGGCTGGGACTCCACCTACCTCAGCTTCTTCCCTAATGAGCTTTTTGATACCCTTATAGGCTTGATGTATTTTACCTATCAGTGTGTTTGTTCATACCACAACTGCTTGAGTTTCCATTCCTGTGGTAGTGGTATTCTAATTTAAATGGGTACTATTCAAAACAGTATGCTAACTTTTTTCTCCCCAAAACAGTGTACTCTTAGTGTTTGAACTTAACTTACATATCCTTTCCTGAGATCTTAATTTTCAAAGCAGTGATTCACCTCACCTGTAAAGCTAATTTTGCAGCTTTATAAGATACTAAGTAGTTATTTTATTCCATAAATATAATTGGTTAGGTAGTTCTAAACTGAAGGGTGAGCCATATTCATTTCAATTCGTATGGCATTCAAGCTTTCAGAGTATGTTATAGGACAAACATTAAAACCAAAACAGAAGGGGTTCAGATTGTGTTATGTTAATAAAATAAACCATTTGATTGTTCAAGTGTGTTTATTAAAGAAAATAATATATAACAACTCTGTCTATTAGTGAGTGCAAGTAAAACTTAGACTATTTCAGCTAGGTTGGCAGAAAACATTAAATTAATTCTGTCTTTAATCAGTTAATATTTATTAAACCCCTACCTACTGAATGAATGTAAGGCTGTGATGGTTAAAAAATGCATATCCTGTCTTCAAGATGCTCACAGATTAGCAGAAGAGACTCTATGTGTAGCTACAGTACAGTGAGCAGCTATGGTAAACCAATTGATGAAATGCAGTGGGAACCTGGCACACGTGGGTGGGGGAGGGGCTTAGTTCTTTCTGGGGAACAGGGGAGGGGGATTAGCCAAGCTGACCTTGAGGAATGGGTGTTGGCTAGAGAAGGCTTATGAGGGAGACAACTCCATGAGTAAAAGCGTGGTGGTATGAAAGTGGCTGTCTCTGGGAATTAGAGTACTATTTGTATTTATATTTTTGTAGAGGCTCCTTAGAGAAAATCCTTACCTGGAGTCTGTACCACCTGGCCTAGATGTTGGATGGTTCCCCTTATGGAAGGAGTGGGTGCTGATAAAATTTTGACTGCTCTTCATGTCTGCCAAGTGTGGCCTCTGGCACCTCCCTGTAAGATTGTGCTTCCCTTCATTATGGTAAAAGGAGCCATGTCCGAAGGATGCCTCTGCATTTAGGAATCCCACTGGACTGCTCATGTGATGTGCACCTATACACTGTGTGTTGAGGAGCGGAGGGGAAGTGGGAGGGGAGTGAGATCTTACCTGCTTCTCCGATGTTGTGGGATTTGTCGTGGATGGAGGTCTCAGGTGAATTCACTATGGACTACAACTTTTGCTGCAGGAGGGTAACAATGAGGCACATCTCCCTCCTTTGTCGGTAGGATCACCTGGATGTCCTGCAGAAGCTCCGCTGTAGTCTGCCAAACATCCCCTACCTCCGCCACCTGCTGATTGAGAATCACCAAGGGAGCAGAGCTCATTCTGGAGTGCAGGGCCCTAGAACTCCAGAAGGCCCTGCCTGGAGGCACAGGGCTGCAGACACTCTGATACCGCCTGTGTTGGACAAGAAGAAAACGGCCATTGGAACCCTAGGACAGTTCTTCTTTTGTCCTGGGATTTCTGACTCACTGCAATTAAAATCAGAGTTAAGACCCATTTCCCAAAGTGTCAGATCTTTAAAAAAAAAAAAAAAAGTGCAGAGAGACCAGGGCATAGGGCTAAAAGCTCAAAAGGTAGATTGGGATGAAAATTGTGAAGGCCCCTGTATCTCATGGTAAGGGACTAACTGTAGACCATGGCCAGTGAGCAGCCACAAAGGATTTTTTTTTTTTGTAAGCAGGTATTGAGAACAATCCAAGGAGATTTACATGATTGGGAATGAGGAAGAGGTGTTTGGTAGAGATGTCCAATGCTCACTGTTCTCTGATTCTCTTCTTGTCTGGACATATAGAAGTCTTACTTTTTCCTGCTCCCCTTTCATCAAGGTGAACCATGTGGCTAGTTCTGGCCAGTGTATTGTGAGCAGAAGCCAAATGTCCCTTCCAGGCTAAAGCATTTAATTGTCTCTGGAAGACCTTCCGGCTCCACCTTCGTCTTGTACGGTGGTGAGGAGGCCGTGTGTTACAGATGCTTAAGCTACAGGCTGTGGGAGCCTCGGTCAGCTGAGCCCCTATAGCGGGGACAGTTGCCCTGAAGAGTTGTTTATGTCTACTGTGATCAGCTTTTGTTGTAGGGGGCTACTAAGATTTAGGAGATGTTCATTCACAACATATCCTAGCATATCCTGACCAATACATGGTGTCATTTGTAGCATACACTTGTAGATGGAACCTAAAGTGGAAAAATGGGTTTTACATTAATGTGTTCCCATATACTGAATAGGGGCCACACGAGAAGAAACCTGCACCCATGCTGGGTTAGAGTTAAGTAGGTTTTCCTGTAGGATTTCTTAGATCTTTTGATATGTTATGGTGAACTTTGAAACTCCAAGCTAAGGGACACTATGCACTGCTTCCTAAACTTTCCTGAGTGTGGAATCCATTTTTCTGTGCATTCTCAGTAAATGCACTGACATTTTCAGGAATGCAGTTAAGGAAACACTGGCACCAAGTTACACAATTGTAATGGTCTAGGCATGAAACTGATTGCAGAAACCAAGAAGAGTCCTTGACTGGAAGGGAGGGGTGGATTTGAAGGAAACATTGAGGGAAGGATCGGCAGGAGTGGGACCTAGTGGATGTGTAAAGGGACAGTAAGGGGGCGTCTATCGTTCCTTTACATCAGCTCATTTCCAGCTGACTCCTCACCAGCCTCTACAGTGCCTCTGTAGGCCTTTGTTCCTTTCCTTTGCCTGGCCAGAGGGTCTTACCTTTCCACTATACGGAATCTCGGTCAGACGTGAGCTCCCCTTCCAGTTCACTTCCGGACACTCTTAACATCATCCCTTTCATTTCCTGCTGTCTCAGATGGAGAAACGTTCCGCCAAAAGTGTTAATGCCCCCTCCCTCTGCTGTGCCCCATCTTCCACTTCCTCTATTTGTTATCCCAGCATCTTGAGTCTTTTCCTCTCCATTTCCTCCTCTTCTGTCTATAGATGTCTGAAGTTGCTGCTCTCAGGTCAAACAACATATCTCCCCTTGAGTCTGCATCACCCCTTTAAGTTACCGTCGCTCTGTTTTTTGACACCTTTATTTCCTCCCTTACAGAAACTGTGGAATGACTGTTCTGCGCCAAGAACTCTTCCAGGTGCCAGGGACACAAAGATAAATAAGATAAACCTCTTCCAACTGGATGATCCATCCAACTGAACAGCCACTGCAAAGGAGTGCATTGGGCGGCATTACAGAGCAGCAGCACAAGCATCGTGGGGTGCCAAGCCAGGAGCACAGGGTTAGAGGTGCGGGGCATCAGAGGAGGCTTCCCACAGGAGATGAGTGACCTTTAAAGAAGCCAGCCAGCCAGTGAAGGGGCTGGAAGGAGAACAAGTGTGGGTTGCACAGACAGGTGGGAGCAGGATGGACTTCAGGATCTGTGGGCGGTCTCCACGCATTGTTGCTACTTCAGTGCTACCTAGAACAAGGCTTACCAGAGGCCACCAGTGACTTCTTAGGTTCACCAGTGACTTCTTAGGTTCACATGTCTTCACTGGACCAGTAATTGTTGCTGCTCACTCTCTAGTCCATGAATTCTTTCATCTCTTAACTTCTGAAGACTCTTACCTTCTGGTCCTTTTTAAAATTTGCTAAACGTGCTTCCTTTTCCCAGAAATCTCTCTCAAATACTGGTATTCCCAAGCTTTCTAGATCTCTCCCCTTCTTTCACCCTCTCCATTCGCAGGTCTTTTTTTAATCCATACAACTCCCCCTGGCCAGTATGGCTCAGTTGGTTGGAGCACCGTCCGTACATCGAAAGTTGCAGGTTTGATTCCCAGTCAGGGCATATACCTAGGTTGCAGGTTCGATCCCCTGTTGGGGTGTATGTGGGAGGCAACCAGTCGATGTTTCTCTCTCACATTGATGTTTCTCTCTCTCTCCCTCTCTCTCTAAAAAGCAATGAAAAAATGTCCTCGAGTGAGGATAAAAAACAAACCTATACAAACAACTTCCTTTGGAATTTGAATTTACCTCAGCCTTACCTCTCTGCTGTGACCATCTCTTCACTGTGCCTTCCTATATCGTTTGCTTTGCGTGAGTCTGAATATATATTTGTTGAAAATGTGAGTGTAAATTACAGGTGTTGTGAAGAATGTAGTAGATACTCCATGCCCTTGAGTCATTCACGAGCTGATGGTTTTTGACAGTGCCAGGCGGAGGCAGTCGGTAATGCTGAGACCTCCTTGTGCCTGTACCTGTGGACAGCTGGGAGCAAATCTGCTTTTAGTTTCCAGAGCTATGTTGGGCTGTTAATAAAAATCTGTATGTATGTTTTCTGGCAACATGTGTTCTTTTCTTGTTTGATTACAGTATTGTAGATTCTTCTTTTTGGTGAATTACTATATAATGAGAAATAACCTGCATCTGTATTGTTAGCTTTGTTACAGCAAAAAATTGAGTCTGTGTATTAATTCAAAGTTACCTTTTGGGATGCCCCAAGTAGGAAGTTAACTGCTGTTTTTAGAATGTTGACATGTCTGCCAAACCTCCTGTGGTGTGGTCACTGATGCGGTTGGTTCACCAGTGATCCACAACTCTCCTCCTCCCGGGCACAAGGCTGTTCACCATTGCCCCTTCCTCGCCAGCTGGTGACCCTCTAGATGTGGAGGCTCTGAGCTCCTTGCTCTGAAACATGAAGCCAACCTGAAATGGACATGCAGAGTGTGTAAGAAATGAAGTGGTGTTACTGCAGCGTGATAGAGCCGGTCCTTACTGATGCACATTTGCAAGTTTTGTGTTTGGAAAATTAAAGTTAATGGTTGCCTGGGGTATTAAAGTGGTTTCAGATATTCTTAGTATCCCAGGCTGTATGTTGGTACTGTGAAGCAATAATTCTCTGTTGGGTGAATGGATGTTCTAGCTTGGGTTGGTTTCATTATGTTATCTGAATTTCTAATTAGAGTCCTTTAATATAATCACCATTTTGTGGCATTACAGGCTCTCATGAGTATTATGAAATAGATGTAATGTTTCCCTTTTTTATTGATATGTGGAAACAGGTGAGTTACTGAAAAATTTAATAAGGATGGTCAACAGCTGTTGCCATGTGCTGTGGAAGACTTTGGGATTTAAAAGTAACCAAGATAAAACATGGGCTTTCAAGAATTTAATCTAGCAAAGGAGATAAACCACAATAAAAGTATCAGGTGATAAATGCTAAAGGATGTTAAAGACAGGAGGGGAGGACCCTCTGCCCCTGAGTTGTGTGGCGTTGGGGAGTTTTCTTGGGGAGGCGACATTTCTTCAGCTGAGGTTTGTTATGCACCTGCCGTGAGCCAGGGAATGTGACGGATGTTGGAGGTGATGGCAGACAAGAACAGCTTGGTGCCTGCCCTTGCAGAGCCGTGGGTCAGCGCTGAGACCGAGGGGTGAGTGGTGATTAGCAGGAGTGAGCCATCTGTGTGCAAAGGCCGGGGACCTACGATGAGGCTGGAGAGCAGCAGCCAGGGACCAGAGGACGAACGGCCTCGCACACAGTAAGAACTGCAAACATACTGGTTAAGTAATGGCCGGTAAATTAATTGTACAAGATAACAAACATGTTTCCTGGAAATATAATGTCTTATGCAAAAAAAAGGAATTAACAAAGATTTTGAATGCTGCATTTGATTAAGAAACTTGTTAAATTAGAAGTTGCCTTTTGGGAGAGTAAAGTGAACTTTTATATTGTAGTATTTAAATGTTTGGCAAACTAGGGTGGTTTTATAGCTTATAATATTGTTGGGGGGATAAGGAGGAGTCAAGGATGATTTCAGAGTTTTGGGCCCAATTCTAAGTTAGGGAGGACAGGTAGAGGGACTGCTTTAGTGTTGCCTTAAAGGAAAGAGCCCTAGTGTCCCCTGGCCCGAGTTCCCATCCCAGATCAGCTCCTCCTAGTTGATGCTTAATGGCACTTTCACACGTGTGAGCTGGAGATTAGTCATAACTCATAGGGACGGGGTCCCCAACCCCTGGCTAGGGACCGCGACTGATCCATGGCCTGTGGAGCCAGGCTGCACAGCAAGAGGTGAGTGGTGGGTAAGAGAAGGAAGCTTCATGTGTACTTAGAACCGTTCCCCATCTGTCCCATTACCGCCTGAGCTCTGCCTCCTGTCAGATCAGTGGTGACATTAGATTTTCATAGGAATGTGAACCCTACTGTGAACTATACATTCAGGGATCTAGGTTGCGTGCTCCTGATCAGAATCTAGTGCTTGATGATCTGAGGTGGAGCCAAGGTGGTGATCCTAGCCCTGGGGAGCTGCTGCAAGTATAGATTATCATTAGTGGAGAGGTTTGACTGCACAGAGAAGTAATAAGTCAGTTGCTCTTAGACTCATATCAAAAGTGTGTCAGTGAGTGTCAAGTGACAATTAAGCTGCATCTGGTGGCAGGCTTTATAGTGGCAAGTGAGTCGATGTACTTCAATTGTACAGCTGCATCTGGTGGCAGCCTTTAAGTCAGAATCCGACGCTGGTTGCAGGAAAACAAGCTCAGGGCTCCCACCAATTCTGCATGATGGTGCGTTCTGTAATTATTTCATTGTATATTACAATGTAATAACAGTAGAAATAAAGTGCACAATAAATGTAATGTGCTTGAATCATCCTGAAACCATTCCCCACCTTGGTCCATGGAAAAATTGTCTTCCACGAAACCGTCCCCTGGTGCCAGAAAGGTTGGGGACCGCTGTCATAGGGTGCTTGCGAGGATGAAACAAATGTGGGAAGAAGAAAATATGGGTACATGGTTACCTGTGATTGTTTGATATATACTCTTACTGAGAGCTCCACAGGGCGAGGTCTGGTCTGTTTTGTTTGCTGCTCCATTCCCAGCCCTAGTGGAGGCTGGGCACATAAGTGCAGTGAAACGCCCAATAATGCAATAAGGAGCGGGGAGTTCTGTGAAGGAGGAAATGTAATTTCCCCTCTACCCTTCTCAGTTCCTGGCTGAGCCCACCCCTTCCCTTCACAGACTAACAGGAATAAAACAGAAATTTAATAATATGTATAACTCCTGAATACATGGAAGAGGCCCAGGAAAACAGTAATTCCCCAAAATAGCCAAAGATATCACTTTAAATACCTTCTTCAGCAAAAGAGTAAAGATGTTTTGAGGGAGAGGTGATGGTGGTGGGGGAGCCAGTTATGGGAGGTTCCCAGGACAAGCGACATTCAAGGGTAAGGCTGTTATACTGATTTAAATCATGGCCTTCTTCATTAATAAGAGTTTCTAGACATTCAGAGGTCCTCACCATTGTGGTACAGAGAGGGGGACACTCTCACAAATGGAAATTCCCTTATAAATGTAAATACCTTTTACAAAAGGGTAACTTCTACTAGGTTTTCAGAGCTTTTCCTGTGTTTGCTTTTTCTTAAAAGTAACCAGGTAATTCTTATGCCAGAAGCATATTTTGGGGGGTGGAGTTACATTCTGCTTCCCTTCAGGTCCAAAGAGAATTCAATTGCCTAAAATCAAGGGACATTATTGTAAGGGTCAAGAAATAGCTGAGGCAGCTCTGGGAAGCCAGCTGGTTGGAACTTTCTGTGTCCAGCTGCAGATGCAAATCCTTCCTGGTCACTGGTCACCATTCTGGCATGGCGGGTGTCCACATCAGTTTAGTTATCAGGTGGGTCAGCTCGGTGTCCTCCAGCTCGTTGAGACATTTGAGCCAGAGGGGCAGTGTGTAGGGAGCTTTACTGTACATGGGAAGTGCTTGTGAGGTAGTCCCTAATGTATTCACTTTACAGGGCTGCTGGAAAAAATTACCGTAAACTGGATGGTTTAGTGCAACAGATTTATTTTCCCACAGTTCTGGAGGCCAGACGTCTGAAGTCAGGGTGTTGGCAGGACCGTGCTCCCCCTCTGAAGGCTCTTGGGCAGAATCCACTCTGTGCCTCTTCCAGCTCCTCAAGGTGGCTGCTGGCGCTCCTGACAGGAGAACGATTCATCAGATAAACAGAGAATTAGAGCACAGGCTTATTTTTAATACTTTTTTTTTGTGGAGTTTCAGAGTCAAGGTTTTGACTTAGCAGTCTGTGTGAGAAAGGACTGTTGACAGGCAGCCCCCGTATAGAGTGGGGCCGAGAACCCAAAACGCAAAGGACGCAGGACAGTGGAATAGCCTGCAGGCTTTGGCTGCAGACCTGGACACCCACTCAGTTGTTCTGACGACCTTGGGCAGTTTGCTCGTGTTCTCAGAACTCCAGTTTCTCCATCCCTAGAACTAGGGTGATGATAGCCAGCTCCCAAGATTCATGGTGATGAAATGAGATTCATGGAAGTTTTCCCCACACGGGGCCTGGTCTATGTGGGCACACATTCCTATTGCCGGTCTTAAATAGGGGAAGGGGCAGGAGAGCCAGGAGTGTCCTAGGAAGAAACAGATCCAGCTTTCAAAAGAAAATCACCACAGTGCTAAGGAGAGTGAGTAGTTGCCAGGTGTGGACAGACCCAAGCATTGGGAGGTGATCTGTTTTGGTTCAAGCCCTTCTTTGGGAAGAAATAAACGGGCCTGTAAAATCTCGAGAGCTTCCTCAGCCCCCTCCTCCTCTTATGCTCCTCCACATCTGAAACTCCACCATGGTATCTAACTTGTCTAGACACATTCGCATTCCTCATCATTTTAAATTCATTTTATTTTAGAGCTGAAAGAGTTTATTGTTATGCCATACATGTCTAATTACATTTACGTGACAAACTGACTGGAGTCTGTTGTGGTTAATTTCCCATTATTCCCATGTCCTACTTTGCATAGATAAGCAGATGGAAGCACTTTTAGCAGTGGTGTGGCATTTACTTCTCTATCTTCTTTTATTGCTGCCTTTATCTTTCGTTTCCCTCGGGGTCATTGTGATGGAGGAAGTGGACTCCTGTGTTTCTGGAGAGTCTTTGATGTGGAAAAGTACAGTTTATACCCTCTGAACATTGTATTGCTGACCCACTTTTTACATTCTTCAATGTGCAAGGTTTTTGTTTGTGGAGAGGAGCCCCTTCTACCATGTGTATTTTAGTGTTCAAACTATTAAACTTATATCTAAAATCAAACTTTAAGAATCAGTTTCTTAAACAGTTCTTCAGTTTACTTCAGCATGATTATAGACTTAACTTTCTTTTAACAATTTAAATGACAGTGACGATCCTTTTGAATACCCCAAGCCCTGCAAACAGCAAATGAAGATGCAGTAATTAGAAAACATATAACACACTTAAACCTATTCTAAAATGTCAGTGCCATGAGGGTCGCTTTATTGTTCTGAAACTTGTGTGTTGACTTTTCTCAGGCCTGTAGCAATATATATATTTTGATAACTTCTCATGTTAGAGCAATACACATTTTAATACTTTCCTAGGGATACAACAATACAGAAACCTTATCAGAGCCAGAAAATAGCCTGTCCAGCTGAGATGACAGGATCTAGTGATCAGTTGATTGATTTTTTGTCATCTTTATGTTCATCACATCCAAGCAACTGGTCCATCTGGCTAGGCTCCTTTTTATTCAGGGTCCAGCACAAACAATGCCCCTTTTTTATTACAAAATCATAAGCATGTAATTCTGTAGCATAACAATATCACAACTTGAGCATACCCTATGACATTTTAGGTGAAATGTTCAAACTAAAACTATAAATTATTACACCCATATTATTACCCTACCAACCGCACTCAAGCAGGTGTTACTTCTGCCGGACCCTGTATTTTTCCTGTTTGGTACATCAGTGAGAATTGGAGTCGTGCCTCCCGTACAGGTCCTAGTTTTGGGGCATGCTGCTCCCCCCAGAACATTTTATTCTCCAAATTTTGCTTGGCCAGCGTTTTCATGGACCATTGCCTGTCACCCTGATGGTTGCCAGGTCTCTCTGCGGCATTGGAATCGTGTATGTGCTTATGACTGACTGACTGCGGTTAGTAGGGCCAACTAAGGTGTCATCTCCTAGGACATGAGGGGTGAAGTCTGCAGGTAGAACATTTAGCTAATTTCTCACCTCAGTTTGGTTCAGTTTTCTTTCCCCCTGGTTTTGTAAAGAGTGCTAAGGACTTTCCTATTATCATTATACTCTGCCTTTGCTAGGAATAATATTACTAAGTTCCCTGCATTTACCCTTCTCTGTTTAAACAAAGAACTATTTATATGAAGCAAAACACTGAACTGATGCTCTTCTCCCTTTTGCGTGGTGGTACTTTGTTCTGTACTTTTCTTGTTGGGGCATCATTAGGAAGTCATGCCCTTCCCATTGGGATAGCATTACCAGCCTGTGGTGCCCATGTTGTCCCGTCTTGGCCCGTGATTTGTCCATTCAGCACTACCCTGCCCTCCTTGCATACCTTCTACCTTTCTGGCAGTTCCAGGTTGGGCCTTGCCCCTCCTTAATTTCCCCTGCACCAAGATTTGTAATTGTTTGCCCTCTGAGAAACCCTTGGTTCCTTTCTCTGGAGAATGGCTTGAAACCCAAGTCTGGGTGCTAGTTTTATGTAACACATTCTTCCATGGTGTTTACTATGTGCCAGGTATTATTCTAAACTCTTGACAAATCTTGTCTTATTCACTTACTGTAACAATCCTGCGATGTGGACCCTATTACCCCCATTAAATAGGTGAGGAAACTGAAGCCCAGAAAAGATAAGTAGCTTGCCCAGGGTCACACAGCGAGCAGGTGGCCCAGCCAGGATTTGAATTCAGGAAGAGGCGCTCTGGGTTTGTCTCTGCTGCTTGGGCGTGCACGCGAATGTTGTGGGCATGGCGAGAAGCTGTTGTAGCTATGAAGATCTATCTAGGTCAACGCTGGGAAATTTTTGTTTTATTATAGGTTTAATTGATTTTTTCCAAGAAATTAACATTTCATATACTATAAAACACCATCAGTTTTAGACAAACTATTCTTTTATGACCTACTAAGAAAAGAAAAAGACACCGCAGACTTGACTAGGACACAGGGCAAATACCGAGGATCCTGGTGACTCCTGAATGGGTCACACCACCTCAGTGGCTTTGAAATTCCTTCCCTACTGCTGTTTTGTCCTTTCTTAGGCCTCGTGGAGCAGTCGATTAGAGTGTTGCAAGGAAATACGGCACAACAGATGCTGGCTTTCGACAAAATGAGTTTCATACCCCGCAGCTCTGTTTGTGGGCCTGTGTCTGTGCATGCATGACCACTTTGTGAGCACACAAGCTCTTTCTGTTTCAGTGATAAGTGGATTATCATCACCCTTTGAAGGCTTTTTCAATGGTGTCTCAGTTCCACATGAGAAGTACCCACAGTGCACATCAGTCAGTTGAAGTGGTGGCAATGTGAACAATTATAACCAGTTCAAGTTTGCATTATGTTTTTACACCCTATTCTTATGGTGTGAGGTTTCCTCAGCCACCGAGACTTCCTGTTACAGGGCGACTCCAAAAGAAGGAAACCCTTTCAGAACTGTATTACCCAGTAATTAGGTGGAACATGAGAACATGAACATGCAAACGTACACCAAATTTTGGAGTTGCCCTTCCATTTCTCAGTTGTTTTCTAGAAATTGATGGCCCCTTGCCAATCTGTTTTGAATAAATATTTACATGTAACCTAGTTCCTAAGAACTTTTTTCAAAAGGTTTTAATTTTCTTAGACTCTGCATCCCTCTGCTCTCCCTCTCTGTTCCCTGCAGTGACAGCTAGACATGGAGCTGGTTCCTTGGCACTTACCAAGTTTGCAAATCTTAAGTGAAGTTGACTGTTAGTGTTTTATTTTTACTTCTGCCGTTGGAAGGGTTTGGGTGGGTAGATATTCTTGATCATCTTTTTATCCAGCTGGATCTAAAATTGTGGACAGAATTCATATCCTCAGTGGCTAAGTGACAACTGGTCTCCCTCCTGGTTGTTACTTAACCAGAATCCATTTTTTCCAGCATTGTTATTTTCCCACCCCTTCCTTCAAATGTCACGGAAGCACTAAAATATGAAGGATGAGATTACGTCAAGGGTGGAAACCTTAAAATAATATTTCAGGCTATTTCCGGACTTAGAGTGCGCCCGTCTTCCTGTTGCTTTGTGTTTCACTGGGCCCTGTGTTCTCTTTAGAGCATTTGCCGCCGTTGTGCTGCCGCCTCTTCCCCAGCCATTTTCATCTCAGTCTGCAAGCCTTAGAGAAATTCCTTAGGCTTTCAGACGTGCTGGGTAAGGGAGACCTCTCTTAAGAAGTGAATTGTACTGATTTCTTCAAATAGGAAGAGCTGGGATCCTGGTGATGCCTCAAACGCAGTGGCCGTAAAACCTGACGCCTCACCAGTGCACTTTCTAGTCTGTCCATGCGTCCTTTAGGAGGGGGTTGGCAGTTGTCCTCAGAGTTGTCTTACAAAGTGAGCTCTTTGCTGCCCATAATGGGCAGGCATCATGGTTGTGTCCCCTGCAAACCCACAAGTTTGGTTGCTCTGTAAGTACCCAAAAGCGGTGGTCAGATATTCCATCTAATTAGACTTGTTCAGCCTACTTGATGGGGAGGTGTTCCTTTGGCATAGGAGGCTGGCCTGTATGGTTATCTCCAAACTGTGGCTGGTGTTTCACATTATAAATAGGTCCTCCACCTGTTGTAGATTGCTACTGGTTCTCTATCCACTATCATTCTGTCATTCTAAGGAATAAAAATAATTACTACAGCCATGAGAGCCTCAACAAGTATTGAGCCCTTTCTGTGTTCTGGGCACTGGGTTAAGAATTATACATATATTATCTTGATTAATTCTCAAAGTAACTCTGTGACGTCAGGCAGGGTTGTTACTGCGTGGATGAGAAGTGATTCCCATAGGTTAAATGACTTGTCCAAGGCCGCAGCTAGCAAGGGGAAGCCAGGATGCTGGTCCAGGTAGACAGCCACCAGGGCAGGGTGGGGGCACCCCGGCCACTGAGTCTGGTCCTCATGAGGCTGTGCCAGAGCAGTTGTGGGCTTTGTCTGGAAGACATTGTCACAAATAGTGCAGAGTATTTCTGCTGTGTGAATTTTGAAAAAATCCTAAGCCTTTTAAAAGAGCATTTTATATTTGGTTCTTCAGCCCTCTGAATTTGTTTGAAAGCAATTATCTAAAGTAAACAAACCGTGGTACAGTTATATTATTTCTCATTTATTTTCTGTTTTATTATCCTATTTTATTCTCATCTTAGAGCTCGCGTCAGAATTAGTAGCTGACAGAACTTCCCCTTCTTGCCTTCCTTAGGAGCCAAAACCGCCGTGCACTTGCCCTTCCCCGCGTCAAGGGTGACTGACGTGCAAGCGCTTCAGGGGTGCCTGGGACAGAGGCTCTGCTTCCTCAAAGCCTCTGTCAGGGCCTTGCCATGACGGAGCTGACAGCACGTTAATACAGTGTCCACCCCTCATCCACAAGAGATGTGTTCCCAGACCCCAGTGGATGCCTGACACCGTGGCCAGAACGGAACCCTGTATATACTGTGTTTTTTCCTGTGCATACATACATACCTATGATAAAGTTTAATGTACAGATCGGGCACAGTAAGAGATTAACAACAGTAAAGCTACAATAAAGTAGAACAATTATACTGTACTAAAAGGTGCGTGAATGTGGTTGCTCCTTTCAGAGGATCACTGGCTGAAGTCCTCACATGGGCTCAGTGCCTTCTGGTGCAACACGTTGCCGTCGACCAGAGCAGATGTTCTGTTCAGGTCTGCTGCCCGCACGTTCGATGCCTTTCCATCTCGCTACGCATTACACTGCCCTGTGACTCTAATTTCTGCAGTTTGGGGTGCGACCCCAAAACTAGCATGAAATTTCCTTCTTCACAATTTCACAGATAGAAGATTCATTCTTACTGTTGATCTTAGCAACCTCAGCATATGATTTCTTTTCTTCCTTTATTAAGCTGGGAACCTTCACCTTTCTATTTAAAGGAAACACATTACAACTTCTCTTTGGTATATCCAAATTGCCAGCTTCACTGCTCTTGTGGTTTGGGACCATTGTTAAGTAAAATGTGGGTTACATGAGCACAAGCACCGTGAAACCAAGAGAGTCAATTTGACACCGCAGAGCACTACTAAGTTACTAAGTGACGGATGGGCGGGGGTGTCACAGTGTGGATGTGCTGGACAAAGGACGAGTCACGTCCCAGGCAGGGTGGAGCTGGACAGGGAGAGTTTTCATCATACTACTAGAATGGCGGGCAACCTAAAACTTAGGAATTTTTATTTCTGGAATTGCCCATTTAATGTTTTTGGACCACAGATGACCTTGGGTAGCTACAACCACACAAAGCAAACTTGTGTAGTTGTTGATTGGATACTGTGGGTGGGGTTTCCTTTACCCATTAGGAGGGGTAAGCCTGTGTATCCCTTGGAGAACAGCTCTGCCCTTGGATTCAGGGGCTAGCCATCATGTTACTGCACGTGCACCACTGTGGTTGCACTTCCGCTGAGGCAACTTCCGTAAAGATGTGTACAACTTTAGAGTGAGTACCGCTGGCAGGTCCTGTCAGCACAGAAACATAATTTTACCAAAAAGGCCTCAGTTGTTTAGGGCATAAACTGGCATGGTTTCTCTTTGGCTTGCTTCAGCTTTTTATTGTGAAATGGCAAACTTTTTATGAAACTAGACTGTGACTTTATTAGCGTTACTCAGTCTTTTCCTCTAAGTCAGGTAGTTTAAAAATGCAGTTATGAGAACTAATTGGACTTGGGTGCTGATAGTTGTCATTCCTTCACCATCAATGTACAGTCATCTCCTAAGTGTTTGGAAAAGTGGCTTTGGAGACTTGGTTGGTGCCACTGGGGCTTATGGAATCACCGAGGACTAGTTTTCGTCGTGCAACAGAAAGCCCTCCACTAGAGTCAGAAGGCACCGAACTTGCAGGACTGGAATCTTCTCCTCTGTCCTGAGCAAACTACCTGTCACGAAAACCGATCAGGTTACATGGGCAGAGAGGTGGGTGACCCTGGCATTCTGTAGCCTCTGAGCTCCCTGTGCTCTCTAGGTGTGAGATTTTCACCGGCCCCGAGAAAACCAAGGCACGTGGGGTGAGGGAAAAAAATAATTTTCCTCCCACTTTTCTCAGTTCTTCTGGCAGCACTGATAATCAAATTAACATGAGACAGATTAACGGGGAAAATGTCCAAATTTATTGTGTTTGTACACATAGTAGTTTTAGAAGAACATGAGAACTGAGGACGACAGATGGGGCAGTTAAGGCTCATAAGTCGTCTGGAGCTAAGGAGAACGGGGTGTTGTACTTTGGGACTTGAAAGGGCAGGAAAGCAGTTAACATGAAGGCAGAAAAGCAAGTGTTTGGTAGAGCAGCATTCGCGGGGCCATCTATACACAGTGGGGCACCGAGGGGAGTTTGATCAAAGGGGCCTGGCCGGGCTCCTCCCTGTCTGTCACACTCAGTTCATACTGAACCACTGTTACCTGTGATGATGGCGCTTCCTTCCCGGAGCAGGTCCTCTGTCTGAATTCTTTTAGGCAATTAGGGGGGAGGTCAAAGGTTTTTCCTCAGTCTTTTCATTTTGTAACAATAACTAGCTTAACATAATCAATATCCCAAAAGGGGATATTTTGGGGTGGCCAACTCTGCTCCCCTTACATGTCTTCTGGGTTTAGGTGGTGGCAGAAAGGGGAGAAGGCCAGGCAGTTTGCTGGAGAGGATGGGATCCAAGATGTGACTCAGAAGTGATGGTCCAGCATGCGGAGATAGAGGTACTTGGGAACACTAAGTTTTGTCCTCCAGCTCTGGAAACAGAATATGTGAAGTAAGTGTAGCATTTGGGCTGTCATGCTTTGAAGTCAGAGAGACCAGAGTTTAAATCCTACCTATACTCCCTTCCCTGGCCTCACTTCCCTCTTCATAAAATCGAAAAGTGACATGAAGATTAAGCAAGATGATGTCAGGATAATGGCCGGCCACAGAGGATATACTCAGAAGACAGTGGCTCCTTCCCCCACACCCCACGCTCTCCACACCCATCTTTCCTCTTACCCAGAGGAGGAAATCAGCTTTCAGGGAAATGAAAGGCCTTGCCCGAGTGGCAGAATTGGGGCTGCACTCGGATCTTTTTAGTCCAGCCCTGTCGGGTTGGGGTGCAAGGCTGCGTGAGCTGTCTCATCCTCCTAGTTGGGTCTGGATGTGTTGTTTTACATGCAAATACAGGCAGCTGATTTGCGTCAGCAAAGCTGGCCGGCTCCCATGATCCACTATGGTTAGGGTAGAGGTACCACTATAAAAACTCTTTAATATGTACATGGCTGTTAAAGATGTATTCAAAATGCATCCTTTTTAAGGAGAGGTGTGTGCCTGTGAGGCCTGTCAGCATCTTGTAAACTGAATCATTTTCCTGTTGATTTATAGTCTAGTATCAATTATGTTGGAGTTTTTTGATCTTCAGTTGTCAGGAGCACCTATTAATTCTTTGTTTCTTTCCACAGGTGATCTGTCAGGAAGTTAATAGACTAAACAGATATATAAGTACACCCAGGAGTTTTAAGGGAAAGATGAAAAATCTTTTCTAATATCACGATCCTGTAATTTCTCTGTTTAACAGCACGTTGTACTGCATGCCTCAGTTTCTAAATTAAGGAACAGAATTATTACTGCTGATGTGTTATCTTTCCCAGCTCTGCATACAGATGCTTTGCTTACAGTTCCTCCCTAATCGTGACCAACGTGCCCTGAACACCCAGCAGAAATCAGGATGCCTGCAGAGCCTTTCACCAGCCTCCTGATTATCTGAACACCAATTGAAGGCTGTTTGTCTTTCAGTTAAAGGTTGACTTTCCTGTCGTTTTCACTTTAGTTAAGGAGTAAAGAGATATCACAAATTTTCCTGCGTATAAACTGAGAAAGCCACATACTGGAGATGATAAATCTTGGAGTTTGCATGAGTTACCCAAGCATTCAAGTTGTTTAGAGAAATGTGGGTTGACCATTACCAGATAAAATTTTACCTCTTAAGTGCCTGCCTTTTCAAGGTTTTTTTTTTGCAAGTCTGCCTATTTTCTAAATTTGGAAAAATCTGTGTATTTGAGCCTTGAACAGACAGTCTCTTAGCAACATGGAAGGATGAAGAGGAACAAATGAAGTAAGAAGTGTGCAATGTTCTGTGTATGTTCTGTTTTGAAAACCACTCTAAATAAAGGTGGGTATTTTTTAAAGTTGTTTATAACACTTGATAAATTTTAAAAAGTAACAAAAACAAGAGTAGTGTGTTTTTCCTGCTCTGTGCCTTTTTTTTCCTGTCTCCCCACACTATATTTTTGCCCACTTGGAGGACATATGTGGGAATTCGTAATTAAGAATTAATTAAAAGTGTTTGCATGGAGGACTTTCTGCTCCATATTTAATTAACTTAGAAGACATTGCCTTGATAAACAGAAGGATCGGTTTTAAAGAGAAAACAGACTTTGCCCTCATTTTAAACATGTATAATTTATTTAATTAACCTTGGAGACATTTTGCATCCGTTATGAATCCTTAGATAAGGAAATGCAGAAGTGCCTGCTGCCCCCACTTAAGGCTTATTAAGTTCTATAGCTTAGTTCCTTTGCTTGTGGGGAATAGTAAGTGGGGACAAAATGGGAAGATTTATAGCGAGGCTGTTTCCTGGGCTGGGCTGAGCAATCCAGCAGGGACCCTGGCTGCTCTGTCTGCTACATTTCTTTTGGTGAAAGCAAGCCACAAGCCCAACTCAGGTAGAAGGGGGTGGGGGGTGGTGGTTGTGGTGGTGATGAATTTATCCCTTAAGGGGAGCAGCAGCGTGTGTAAACAGGGATGGGAGAAATTTCTGGTGTCCTTCTTTGGGAATAAATTTTTACATAAATTAAAGGAGTATTCATTTATGTCTCAGGTACTGTATTCCATCTATTTGGAGATGCACAGCCACCCTCGCCATGTTTCAGTATCTCTGAAGTCAGGGTGTGTTTATATGGTGCCATCTCATCACCATTGGTTGGATGCCCCTGGCACATTGTTGCCATTACCTGTGATTATGCAGGTGTGGACGTGGCAATTGTGTTTTATGTATATTGTCGGTAATGCAAATGTCCAGGTTAATAGCACATGGAAGGTCTTCGGAAATATTGAATCATGATTCAACGCTGAAACAAAAAGTTCTTGTGTGCATTAAAGGCCATAGAAATAGAACAACAAGATGTCAGTTTGATATCAGTGAAGCAAATTTTCATTTGAGGAGTGACCACAGTTCATATTTTTTTGCAAAGCAATAACCAAGAGCTTTGCTGGACCTGAGACAAATGATGAGTATCTGAAGCTGTGTTATAGAGTTATGGCAAAAGTATTGCCTTCCAGATGACAAGTCATGTAGCTTGAAAACAGGAGAGATTGTTAGGGCTCTTCAAAGAGATGAAAGGAATTTCAAAGCCGTGAGTGGCTTGTGTGTCCAATTCATAAGTTGCATAGGACTGTGGTTGAGGCGTAGAATGCCCATTTATCGAAAGTGCCTACCAATTTAGAGCGACAGCTGCTTATTCTCTAGTGATTTGTGATTTGAGGGGAAAATTGAGTTTAGATAGATAGGAAATGCTGATAAAACCCTAGCATTCTTTAAAAGACTCTGAAATCTTTCTGTAATGTTAAAGGTGCTAAAAAGAGATCAAGGTCATGAGCATGTGCTGGGAAAGCAGTTATTGTTGTGATACTTTGTCCAGTTGCCAGTGGTTGAAAGTTGGAGCTGGAATAATCACAAACTAAAGCAGTTCCCAAGAAAGAGTTCTTCCCTCAGGACGTCACTGTGCCTACGCACACGTGTGTTCACGTGTGTGGCAGGTTTTAGTCACCAAAGATAAGGCTCTCTGAAAAGCCTTCTGTTGTGGCATCCAGTAAGAACAAGAAAGCCCCAGCCTAAATCTGGCATTTGAGTGTCTGGCACCTGGAGGACTGTCCCAGAGAGGACAGAGGAGCCTCAGGTGGGAAAAAATGGGCATCAGCAACTGAGTTAAAGTGATTCAGAAGGGTCAGGTTGGCATGTGGAGAGGTGTTAAGAATAACTTAACCAGTTTTGTTTCATTTTTATATGTAGGTACAAGAGAGACAGATGACAAATCTAATTATATAAAGCTTTTCCAATAATTAGAAAATAGTTCTGAGTGACAAGAAAGCGTTGTGTTGTATTTTACTTGGCAGCGTTTTTCTTAGGGGCGTGCAAACGGAAGGCTTCTTTTATCATCACTTGCACCTTAGACTTGATAACTATGTGCCAGGCACTGAGCCTAAATTTGCTACTTTCATGGAGTTCCCAGTTTAGGGAACAGGGAGGATTTCTACTCAAGTCCTAGCATGCATTTCAAAATGCATTTTCATAGACAGGGTGTGTATGGGAAAAAATTATTAGGTATTTGCATCACTTTTATGGAAAAATAAGCTCCAAATTCCAAACAGTCAAATCTTAAAGGCATTATGTGTTAGACTTATTTTCTTGGAGAGAGATATATATATTTACATATATTCCCAGCTGATCAGTAGGTCCTGAGGGTATTATATAGGTCCCATGAGTAACTATTGAAAGATTTCAAAATCAAAGTCAGGTGTGAAGCTTTCAGTTGTTAATGGCCGTGTACTTTTTCAGGGGCTGCTAAAATGCATCCTCATTGTTTTTGTAACAATGTCGCAGATGGTAAATGCCAAAAACGTTTTGACTTTTTTAACTTTTTAGAGCAGTTTTAGGCTCACAGCATAATTGAAAGGTACAGAGATTTCACACATGCTTCCTGCAAAACATGCATAGCCTCCTTCATTATTGACATTCCCTACCAAAGTGGTACCTTTGTCACAGCTGATGGATGGACATGGACACAACATTGTCACCTACAGTCCATAGTTTGCATTTGGGTTCAGTCTCGGTGTTGTACCTTCTCTGGGTTTTGACAAGTGTATAATGACATGTAGCCAGCCACCAGTACAGTGTTATACAGAATAGCTTTGCTGCCCCCAAAACCTTCTGTGCTCTGCTGATTCACCCCTCCCTACCCACTAGCTCCTGACAACCACTGACTTTTTTACTGTCTTTATAGTTTTGTTTTTTCCAGAATGTCATATAGTTGGAATCATTCAGATTGACTTTTTTCACTTAATAACATGCATTTAAGATTCTTCCACGTCTGTTCATGGCTTGATAGCTCATTCATTTTTAGCACTGAATGATATTCCATTTTTGAATATACCACAGTTTTTCCATTCACTTAATGAAGAGCATCTTGGTTGATTCCAAGTCTTGACAATGAGGAATAAAGCTGCTATAAGCATCCATGTGCAGGTTTCCATGTGGGCATAAGTTTTCAACTATATTGGGCACCGAGGATTGTGGCTGCTGGATTGCATGGTAAGGGTATGTTTAGTTTTATAAGAACCCGTCCAGTGGTGTTCTACTTCGGCTGTGCCATTTTGCATTCCCACCAACAGTGGATAAGAGTTCCTGCTGCTCCCCATTCTCACTAGCATTGGGCGTTGTCAGTGTTCAGGATTTTGGCTATTCTAATAAGTCTGTAGTAGCATCTCATTGTTATGTTAATTTGCATTTTCCTTTGCATTCCCACACAGGATGTGGAGCACCTTTTGTATGCTTATTTGCCATCTGTAGATTTTTCTTTAAAGATTTTATTTCTTTTTTAGAGAGGGTGAAGGGAGGGAGAAAGAGGGAAACATCAGTGTGTGGTTACCTCTCATGCATCCCCTTCTGGGGGCCTGGCCTGCAACCCAGGCAAGTGCCTTGACTTCCATCTGTGTATCTTTATTGGTGAGGTGAGTGGTAAGGTCTTTGGCCCATTTTTTAATCGGGTTGTTTTCTTATTTATTGAGTTTTAAGAGTTCCTTATATATGTTGCAAAACAGGCCTGTTATCAGATGTCTTTTGCAAATATTTTCTCCCAGTTTATGGTTTGTCTTCTAATTCTCTTGATATGCCTTTTGCAGAGCAGAAAATTTCAATTTTAATTAAAGTCCAGCTTATCTGTTCTTTATTTCATGGATTGTGCCAAATTCAAGGTCATCTAGTTTTTTCCTCCTATGTTACTTTTAGAAGTTCTGTAGTCTTGCGTTGTACATTTATGGCTGTGGTCCATTTTGAGTGAATTTTTTGTGAATAGTGTAAGCTCTGGGTCTAGATTCTTTTTTTTTTTTTTTGCATGTGGATGTGTGGTAGTTTCAGCACCATTTGTTGAAAAGACTGTCCTTGGTCCATTGTTTTGCCTTTGCCTCTTTGTTAAAGATCAGCTGGCTATATTTATGGTGTCTCTTTTTGGGCTCTCTGTTCAGCTCCATGAATCTGTCTCTTCTTCGCCAGTACCACAGTGATTTATTACAGCAGCTTTACAGTAAGTCTTGAAGTTGGATAGTATTAATCCTCCAGCCTTGTTCTTCTTTAATTTTATGTTGGCTCTTTTGGGTCTTTTGCTACTTTGTATAAACTTCAGAATCAGTTTGTCTACAATCACAAAAATAACTTGCTGAGATTTTAATTTTGATTGTATTGAATCTATAGATCAAGTTTGGAAGAATTGACATCTTGACAATAGTGAGTCTTCAATAATGAGCATGTTTTCATTTTGAAATTTTGAAATTCTAGCTCCTGAATAGATGTGGGCTGAGGCTGCATGGGGCCAGGCATCTGTCAGCAGTTTGGGCCATGGTTTCCAGTGAGCTGCTGCTGGAGGTTCTGGGCAGTTTAGTATGAAAACCATGGACGTAGGCCACTAACAGACCCTTGTTAAAGTCACATTCAACTTCCTGAAGTTCTGCGTTAGCGTTTGAGAACTCAGGCTCTGAAATCCCATTGTGGGTTTCTAGTACTGACTGTAGGTATTGCCTTGCATCACTTATAGGACTTTAGGCAGATAAACCTCTTGGTTGTGAAGTGGACTTAATCTGAGGATTAATGAAATAATCAAGTAAATGCTTCAAAAGTTGTTTGTAAATCTGATTCTATATTCCATTTTGCCCTCTCTCCACCCTTCTCCTGACTTCCTCCCCAGTTTGCTTCATGAAACTCCTTTTCATAATGTCACCAATGACTACCATGTGGCAAAATACAGGGGTCCCTAGGACTTCTTACTTAGCAGTTTGTGGCTCAGTGGGCCCCGCCCTCCTTGAAACATTCTATTCTTGTATTGGCTTCTCCAGTAACAGCCTCCTGGTTTCCTTCTCCCTGACTGGGATGCTACTTACAAAATTCCCTTTGCTTGTTCTTCCTCTTTTGTGTAATCAACCAGGGTTTGGTTCTAGATTCTCGACTTTCTACTTCATTGTCTCTAAATACCATTTATATGCTGATCCACCAAATGATGACCACCTCAGGCCTGAGCCTGAGGCCCTTAGAGACACGGGCACTGGACCCCCTTGGATTCCTCACCAAGGCCAGAAGTCTCAGTTTCCAGGGTCTGTTCCCTTTCCCCTAAATCCTGCCCTCCTTCCATTGTGTAGATTTCTGCAAACGGCATCAAGGAACATACTCAGGCACCGTGCTCTGCACTGATAAGTATCCCCGGGACAGCGGCTGTGTGTTGAGTGACGATGTTCAGGTTTTTTTGTTTATTGTTAAAAAAAAAAAGTACTTTTATCAGACCACTCAGGAGAAATTATATGTATCCAAAATATACAAGCTAACTTGGATTAACACATAATTGTCCTCAGACCACTGTACTTGAACAATAAAAAAATATTGAAGATAGAAAAAACACATTGTCCTTTAATAGCATAGTATGTATGGTTCATTAACTGTCGAGGTATCATCTCCAGTTAAGAGACCTGACACTCAGAAGTGACGTGTAGAGAGTCACTGTACGTGCACACGTGTGTAATGCGGTGCTTGCTTGAGGAAGATAGTAATGGTGATAGAACGTCAGGAGCCATGTGAGATATGAAGGTCCAAAGACAATGGTGGTGAAACATAAAAGAAACCAGAGTAAAAAGGTAGTTCATCAATGAGAAGCTTTTAAAGTTGAGACAGGTACTGAGTACAGATGTACAGTAGACTTTTTCCATAGCTACTTTCTGAGGGTGATCTTAAATTCAGGATGATTCACCTTCATTTGAAGATAAAGAGGTAGTATTGTGGAACCGTGTAATTCTCATCCCAATAATTTGATTTGATATGTGGCTTTAGAGAAGATTTATAGCCCCAGTGTAACTTCCCCTTTCAGTAAATTCAATATAACATAGGGCAGAGAACAGGATATTACAGATTTGCAAATTATTATGCTGTTTCAAAGCCAGTGGTTTTTATCCTATGTTTTTAAGTTTTTCCTTTTGAGATACAGAATAATTACAAAAGTACTAAGAGTTTTTCTGTTTCCCTTATTGTAAACACCTTACATAATCCTAAAACAGTTACCAAAACTAAGAAATTAACACTGGTACCTGCGGGAGGCAGAATTGCAAGATGGCCACAAGATTCCCAACCCCAGTGTACAGGCCCTGTATCATCATCCCCTTCCCCTGAGTGGGAGGACTTGTGAATATGCTGGGTTAGCATGCTGTGATCATGGCATGTTGTAGGGCAGAAGGGATTTTGTAGATGTGACTTCAAGTAGTCAAAAGGGAGATTATCCCAGGTGGGCCTGACGTAATCAGATGAGCCCTAAGACTTAAGCAGCAGCGACAGAAACACTCTTGAAGAAAGCCAACAGCCTTGTTGCAAATGGCCTCTGGAGGGGGCTTGTGGCTGGGACCTGAAGGTAACCTTCTAGGAGCTAAAACCAACAGCCAGCAGGAAAGTAGGGACCTCAGGGACAACAGCCACAAGGAACTGAGTTCTGCCAACAGTGAGGTTGGAAGAGGACCCTGGCCTCCAGAGGAGAACCACAGGGTCCAGCAACTTGATTTCAGCCCTGCAGAACCCAGCTACACTGTGCCTGGGCTTCTGACCTACAGAAACTTGGAGATAACGAATCTGTGTTGGTTTAAATTTTTTTAAAGGTGTGTTGCTTTGTGATAATTTGTCATGTACCAACAGGAAACAAATACAGTGCCACACTATTAACTGAAGTGTGGGCTTTGTTTAGAGTTCACCAGTTGTCTGTACTTTCGTACTTTTGCTAGTGTACTTTTTCTGTTTTAGTATCTAACCCAGACATGAGATTCTTTAATGCTCTCATTCCTAACAAGTCAAGATGAAGTCACTCTTGATGTTTCATGATAAGCAACCAGCTTGTGCAAATCAGGCATCTTGAAGGGATTTCACCTCACTGATGGGGGAGGTGGATATAATCTCAGCATCTGAGATCAAGGGTTGCTACTTTAACACGGAGTGTGGTGAAATTTGCTCCAGGACCCGGGGTTTCTTGCTGGTTAGGTCCCATCTCTGTCAGAGCACGCGTCATACCCTACACGTCCTGCGGGTGCGGAGCTGCAACAGGGGTTAAGGAATTGGCCTCAGGCTCTGCTGTCCGTTTTCCTCTTCTGACTGCACTGGCTCCAGCTGTCTGAGAAGAATGCAGTTATATGAAGAAATGTTCCTGTCGGCTCAAATTCCTGGGCTTTGAATTGTGGGTTTGGGGCCTGGCAAGATGTTTGTGCATGTTCAGATGGCCATATAGTCGTGGCAGTGACCTTCACCTCACAGGTGACAGAGAGGAGGCCATGAGGTTAAAGGTGCACGGGGCTCCGTGGTTCCCGTGGTTGGCATGTAGGCCTTCTTGTCCCTTGTGAGTTGTGCTTGCTGTCAGCAGGTCACTCTCTTCGAACGTGGTCTGTCGACTTGCCTGTGGAAGGGGTCAACGGTGGATTTGGGTAGTTTTTGGTGGAGTTCATCCAAGAAATGCTTGTGCCATGCCCTGCCAGTCCCCATATCCCACCGTGAGGCTCTGGGAGGCTTCCCCCGAGGGAGTCAGAATTCCACTTGATTGGAAGCTTCAAAGGCATCCAGTGTCCTTTCGCTGAGTCAAAATAAAGGCCATTGGCTCTGGTTTAAATGTCAGGGCCAGCCCAGGCAGGTGTGACTGTGGAGAGAGATGGCAGAGTCCCCAGAGGGGACTTCTGTCCATTTACCTACCCAGCCACCTGGGACCAGAGGTAATGAATGGGAAGGAGGTAGTACTGGTTCAGCAGGAAGTCATGCATTCCTGCTTCTTAGACCCAGTGACACCGTGACTGGTAATGGTGACCTGTTGCTGTGGCGCATTCAGAGGACACAGATTAGCAGGGTCTCCTCCCTTGCTTGTCTGGAGGGGAGCCGGAATGGAGGTGGGCAGACGTGAGCCTGATGGATAAGAGGAGTGGGACTGAAACTTCTTTCATTGACACCACCAGGCCAGAGAGGTGGTGGGATATAAAAAATAGCTCCTGACTGTAAGAAGTGTCAATTGTGGTGAAGTTCACTCACAGAAATAAATACAAGTGCATTCTCCCTGAGGGGTGAAGTGAGGAATTCCATAGAAGAGCTATTTGGGTTGAATGCAAAGGATGAGGAGGCATTCCCCAAACCGACGGAGCTGGACGGAGCTGGGGGTTTGTGGGTTGGGGTGGAGGGTGGGCATACTGAGCAGTAGAAGTCTCCTGTGCACAGGCACTGAGGTAGGAACTGCTTTGCGGGTGTGTGGGAGAGGGAGTTGAAGCAATTGTTCAGTATTCCTGAAGAACTCTTAAAACAGTAGTGACATCAGACTTGTATTTCTGAAATCAAGTATTTTTTTCTATTACAAAAATATCAGAAAGCATAGAAAACTGTAGAGAAGAAATGCTTGCCTCAGGTCTGTGTTAGCACCTCCCTGCCTCCCTTAGTTCCTGCAGTGCCCTGGGGCACAACCTTGGTTGCCCCTCCCAGCTCTGGCATCTGTTCTAACTCCCACCACACAGGACCCGCATTGCACTAGTCCTTAATCGAGTACTAGGGGTGTCTAGCCCTTTGATGTCTCTGGGCCACACTGGAAGAAGAAGAGTTGTTTTGGGCCACACATTAAATACACAAACACTAACGAAAACAGAAAAATCTCATAATGTTACAGAACAGGGCCGAGGCGGGGCAGGGGTACGATATACTATTGCTGAAAGGACCCCCCACTAGGTTTGCTTATCTGCCACCAGAGGAAAGACGTCTCTCAATGCCAGAGGTTTGTGAAAAGGAAAGGAAATGTTTATTTAAAGCTATACAGACTTTAAGTAGTGACCTAATGTCTTCATTAAAATATCAGTCCTTTAGGATACTCACAGATGCACACAGCCCTTCCTTCTCCCTCTGCCCTAATTTGGGGGACTGTATCTCAGGAAAAGAAGTAGATTCAGGCTCCCGACACTATCAGCTATGTCGTTGGCTGGTATCAAGCCACGAGGTTCTCCTCTGCAAAGCTGTGGGGGTCTCCACCCTGGCCAAAGCCATGTGGTTCTTCCCTCCACCAAAGCTGTGGGGGTCTACACTCTGGCAAAACTGAGTGGTTCTCCTTGGCAAAGTTGTGAGGGTGTCTCCACTCTGCCAAAACTGTGAGATTCTCCTTGCCAATGGCTGTCATGCCTGGGTTTAAATCCCTGCGCCAATCTTCCTCTGCAGCCCCGTTTCTGACTCCTCCTACAGTCGTTACACCTGCCAGCACTCCCGTATCCTTCCAGCTTTACTGGGCTGCCATCATGAGTATGGGTAGGCGTAGCCCCATCCTGTGGAGCCATTCACCTCCAAGCTCATACGCAGGTGCTATAACCACGTGGAGTTGCCTCCCAGTTAGTTACCTTGGGTGGAAGTCACGCCCTTCTCCCTGGCCCAGGGCATGGCCACAGCTATTTAACATATTTATGAAACCAGTTAAAGGTTATAGATATGTGAAATAACCATGCCAGAAGTTAGCTGCAAAGCTGTTGCTGTACAAAACAGCTCTCCCTGTTCTGCTCCAAGTGTCCCTTCCCCCAACTCACACCTGTGGGAGAAAGGGGTGAGGACATCCTATATATCTTTCTAATATTTCCTGGACACCTTGAGTTCTGGACCCCATTCCAAATCCCTAATTGGGCCCCCTCCCCTTGGCTGCACCCTGTTACAATAATGTTTTAAGTAAACTTATGATTTTGTGTTGGGCTGCATTCACTGCCACCCTGGGCTGAGGGTTGGACACTCTGCTCTCCTAAAGTGGGAAGGACCAGGACTGTCCAGTTTAAAGTTGAGCAGGGCACCTAGTAGGTGCTCATCAGCTGTTGAAGGAAACGAAGAGTTTCAATACACAGAGGCAATTGCTGGGAGTGGCTTCCCTCCTTTTTTTATATGCATAGACTTAATTTTATTTATTGACCAACAAATAAATTAAAACTTAATTTTATTCATTTACATGAATTTTCTAATTCAGTAATGCTAATTTTTTAATTAGTCTTCTTGGTTTTTGAGAAATGTCTGTAGTATTATGTTTGCACTGTTCTAGAACAACAGGCCTGGAGTCTAGAACTCTGCTATTAGAGCAGTAGCAGCCATCAGCCACATGTGGCCATTTAAGTTTAAATGTAAAGTATTGGGCTGGCCAAAAAGTACATTCGGTTTTTTCTGTAAGATGGGTCTAGTAGCGCTTAGTTGTCTTTAACTTCATTGGAAACAATTTTGTTAGATTGTATTGTGACAGCTGTCATATCACCATACATTTTAAAAAACCAAACATGGTGAATTTTTGTGTAGCCATTTTAATATTGAAGATGGAAGAAAATGTGCAACATTTTTAGCACATTATGCTTGATTATTTCACGAAAGGTAAAAATGCAACTGATATACAAAAAGAATTTGTACAGTGTGTGGAGAAGGTGCTGTGAGTGATTGGATGGGTCAAAAGTGGTTTGCAAAGTTTTGTGCTGGAGAGTTCTCCGAGGTCGATGCTCCACAGTCCTCTAGACCAGTCGAAGTTGATAGCGATCAAATCAAGATATTAACTGAGAACAATCAACATTGTACCATGAGGGAGATAGCCAAAATACTCAAAATATCTAAATGAATAAAGTTATTGGTGAAAATGAAACATATGTCTTTTATTTTATGGAAAAAAACATACGGACTTTTGGGGCAACCCAATAACTAAAATTAAAACATCACTTCCTCAGTGACACTGGCTGTGTTTCAAGGGCTCAGTGGCTGCCTGGGGCTAGTGGCTCATATGTTAGACAGTGCAGGTGTAGAACTTCTCCATCATCTCAGAAGTCTCTTTTGGACAGAGCTGAGCTGGAGGGTGGACTGGTGGGGAGAAGAACCAGAGGCAGGGAGCCCAGACGAGTTCCGCGGTCTTGGCATTGAGTGGAGCATGAGATGGAATGTTGGACTAGGCAGTGACTCGGATAGCAGTTTTGGGGAGAGAATCAACTTGTTTTGGGCTGAGGTGAGGCATAGGGAGGTAAGGTTGCAGTCAGGGATCAATCAGAGAAGCAGAAAAATAGGTTGGTAGGCATGCATCTGTTTGTTTAGTACAAGAAATTGGCTTAGGCAGTTGAGGGCTGGCTAGGCAAGCTGGACTCCCATAGGCTCAAGCTGAAGCTTGGTGCCCACTGGTGGGAGCCACTGCTTCTTCCTTCCTCTTCCACTCTCCCTTTCTTTCTCCTGCACTCTCTCCCTCTCCTCTCTCTTCCTTTCCCCCTCTCTTCTTCTCTCCCTTTTCCTCCTCCCTTCTCCCTCTCCCTTTTCTCCTTCCCCTGGCTCCTCTTTTTCTTTTTCTTCCCTTCACTCCTTCCTTCTCCCTGCCTTTTTCTTCCCATCTCCCCCTCTCTCCCTGAATTAACGCAGCCTACCCAGGATAAGCTCCTTTAAAGTCAGCTGATTAGGGGTTAATTATATCTGCAAAATTCCTCCCCAGCAGCACCTAGATTATGTTGGACCATGTACTGGGAGAGTGTGCATGCTATGAGATGGCTTTGCCTCCCTTCCATCCCTGACTCTCACAAGAGTGACTTCCTTGCAGCCCATGCTAACACATTAGAAAGAGAATTCTGGGGGATACAGTTTACCCTGGCCAAAGGGACACCACAGAGCCATCACAGACACTCCCAGTTTTCTGACCAGGGCAGTGGTGTGAGTAATTGTGTTAGGTGAACCGAGATCAAGGTTATAAGAGGAAGGAAGGAAGAACATTTGAGGTTGAGAGGAGTAACATGCATTTATTCATGATCTGCTGCAGCTTTGAAGTGCTGCAGACTAGCACATACCAGCTCGTAAATCTGGGTTCAGGGTCTGGGTGGAAGACACAGATGGTGGGTCCTCCACATATGCACGATAGTTGGAGCCAAGTGCTATGCTCATCATCTAGGGACAGCTGGAAGAGAGCCTGGGGTGGGGAATGTCTGCACCTGAGGGGCTGAGGAGGGAGGCAGAGCCAAAACCGAGGCTGAGCTAGAAGCGTCCCGAGCTACAGCTGAACGCCGAGGAGTGGAAGGCGTGGTGGAGGCACAGTGTGCAGAATGGCACAATACGCTCTCCTCAGCCTGGGTGGAGGAGCAGGTGAGGCTGCCCGTACAGCTGATGCATGATCACAGGAGGGTGTGGAGGAAGTGGAAATGACAGCTGAGCTGAGAAATCACACGTGCCATCAAATACACTCAAGTGCACTGAGGGCCTTTTCTGTGCTGCCTCCAGGCCAGGGACTGCGCACTCCAAGGCCAGCAGGGCCTGTCCTGGAGGAGAGACAGCCCTAGTCCTAACTGGGGGCTTAGGGAAGGCTGTACAGAAGAAATAATGAAAGTTAAGATCTCCGGCATGGGTAGGAATTTGCCAAATGAAAAGGAGACGTAATACCCTGCCTCCTCAACAAGCCCAGTCCAATTTGACCTCTGAAAATTTATTTTTTTACCTCTTTACAGCAGTGTTTCAAAATGTAGTCTGCTATGTATCTTCCCAGTAATGCCTGTTTTCCCCTAAAGTACACCAGTTAAGGTGTTTCACGTGCGCGTTTTATATGTATGAGGTCTGTCCGGAAAAAGTCCAGCCATCGTTAATATAACAAGAATGGTTTGCGTGACATTGATGTAACTTGGCAGCCAAGGAGAGTGGACTGGGATGTGCATGTGTGAATAATGGTAACTTCACTCTACTAGTCAGTGGGGACAATAGATGCCATTGACTGAGCATGTGTACTGTGTGGCTATTGCATTCAAAATGGCTAAGTAGAGCAATGAATGTGCATCAGATTTTGCTTAAGCTTGAACATTCCTCTGTGGATACTATTTGGATGATTCAGAAGGCTTTTGGGGATGATGCAATGAGTGCAGCTCAAATGAAAGTGTGGTACAAATGCTTCAAAGATGGTTGAGAATCTGTTGAAAGTGATTCACGTTCTGAAAGCTCCACGGCAAGCAGAACACCTGAGAATGTTGAACGTGTACGGGCTGCAACCAACAAAGATCAGCGACTGGCAGCGAGAACTAGAAGCTGATCTGGGGATTCCAAACACTACTGTGTCTGAGATTTTGACGCAGGACCTTAGCATGAAACATGTCGGGGCAAAAATTGTTCCGTGGCTTCTGCTACCAGAACAGAAGGAACATTGTTCTGCAGTTGCTAATGACTTGATTCAAACCACTACCAATAAACGGGGTTTGTCACCCTATGACTCTGGCTTTTCCAAAACTAAAATCACCTTTGAAAGGGAAAAGATTTCAGACCATCGATGAGATTCAGGAAAATACAATGGGGCAGCTGATGGTGATTCCAAAAAAGGATTTTGCAGTGTTTTGAAAAGTGGAAGAAACACTGGGAGGACTGTGTGAGGTCCCAAGGTGCCTATTTCGAAGGTGAATGGGGCGTCATTGTCCTATGTACAGTGTTTCTTTTAGCTTGTATCTTCGTCAATAAATGTATCTCTTTTCATATTACATGGCTGGAGACTTGCTGGACAAGCCTTGTGTATTTAATCGTGTGTGTAAAATTGTTCACTTAAACGACATTTTCTCTCTACTTTTATCTAGGAGCGTGCTTAAATTCGAGTCAAATTTATTTGATTCTCCAAAGGTCCATTTTTAAAGTTGATAGGCTTTGCAAAAGATCTTCAGTAATAAAAGTTTTACAGTCCTGTGGACATTTGCTTCTAGCAAAGGTAACTGTAGAGTAAATGTCTGATCCAGGTTCCTACCCTGGCTGCTGTCTCCTTTTGGGGGGAAGGGGGGAGGTGGGCAGTCTTCAGAAATGCCTGGGAGGAGACCCCAACTCCCCAGAGTCCAGTTTAATTGGTCTGCAGCAGAGCCTGGCCAGCGCTAGAAAATTTTTAAGTGCCATAGAAAATTCTAGTGTGCAGCCAGGGTTGAACCCCTGGTTTAATGCTAGCATTGATACCCATTTTAGGTAGAGGGAGAGAAGACCCATCACAGCCTCCTGAGAAGGATAGGGAAGAAAGACAGTAGAAGAAACCCACCCTTCCCCCTAAATGGATGACTCATTAGAACAGTGCATTTTCCCTCGCTCCTCCGCTGCGAGGACGAGAGGCTGATACCGACAGGCTCACTCCAGCCCGTTTGATGGAAATCCAGGGGGGGACTGACGGGCAGGCTTCCAACAGAACACAGCCCCATTGCCTCCACTGTGATACGAAGAAGAGAGAACATGCTTGTCTCAGAAAACCTTTAAAGTAAGGGTTTTCAGTTCTTATTTTTTGTTTCAAACAGCAGAACCATTATTTTATTTTATATTATTTCTTTTTTCAAATTTTTATTTTAATTGTTGTTCAAGTACAGTTTTCTGCCCTTTACCCCCATCCCAGCCTATCCCCCTGCAAGAACCATTATTTTAAAACAAGTTTTTCTTGAAACTTGAACCATCACCCTCCAGACACCACCCTCCCCTGAGACACCCTCTCAGGAACACTAGGGTTCCTCAAAACACAGTTTGAAAATCAAAGCATCAAGTGTTAGAGCTACTTCTGTTTTGAGTAGAAGCAAAAATAGCATCAAATTGAAACCAGCTGCTTCACAACAAGCACTCAAACCGTGGTCTATTATTTCCTCCTGAGGTTTTCCCCTCCCGTGGAGCCCTGAGTATCTTTCCATCACAGCACTGTGTGACACCCCCTGATGGGCTGAAGAACATTTTTCTTCTTTAGCATGCGGAACATTTTTAAACAGGAAATAGGTACTGAAAACTAAATGAAATTTAGTTTTAGACGTTAAAATTGAGTGCATCAGACTCACTCCTTCCTTCTTCATTTAAACTGTCTGAGCTGCCATCCCTGTGAAGACAAATAATAGTAATCACTTTACGGTCTCGACTGGGAACCTCATGTCTGATAGAGTGAACCTCTGTTAACACTTCTCATGTTTTCTGTGAGGTTTCCCTCCGCCACTGTTGTTGAATCATGTCTTCCCCAGGTGGTTGCACCAGGTGCAGGGGCAGACAGGGTGCTTTCAGATCGCAGGTGGTCTGGGTTCTGAGACTGGACCTCTGTGAGGCCACTTGCCGACCACATGACCTTAAGCAACCTCCCGAAGACTGCCATACTTCATCTCAAAATGGGATAATTACATATATCCCATAGGTAGTTGGGACAGATTAAAGGAGACAGTTCATGTAATATGTTTAGTGAGTGCCTGGCACATGGTATGCTCAATTGATATTAGTTACTATTAGTATTCCCTACCTTGGAACAAAATGCATTCTGTCTTCAAGGAGTTTATTATAATCTAGGGGGAGCTGACCATTTGGAAATTATTTGCTCATGCAATAAATATTTGCGGATAGCCTGCTCCTGTCCAAGTTCTGGACGAGGGGCTGCAGTTGCAGCCGTGGGATGAGACAGACAGCAGGGGCTCTGCCAGAAAATCCTTAGTTCTGTTGGAACCGACCCATGGGGAGAATAGAAGCAGGTGGGGCGCATTGGCACAGAGAAGATGGCTTGTGAGCTGGGCCAACCCCTCAACTGGGTGTGAGAAAAGGGGTAGAGAAGGCATTTCCGACTGTCAGGCATGCCCAAAGGTGGTGATGGGGTGTCAGAGTTCGTGAAAGGAAAATCTGTGAACAGATCAGTAGTGAGGGATGAGGCTGAGAGGTGGCTTGGGCAGTGGTAGAAACTCATGCTGGAAGTGTTGGCTGCCTTGTGGTGAGGGGCAGCCATTCTCTGCAAGAGTGCTTAGCACCTCACTGTGTGAGGATGTGCTGATAGTATTTCCTGGTTTGTGTTCAATAACCAGGAAGGCCAGTGCACCTGCAGACACAACCACCACAAGGACAGCCCGTAATAGCAGGCCGCTCACATAGTATTTAAGTCCTGAGCGGGAGACCCAGCCAGATTTAAAAAGATTTGGCCAAGCATATGCCTCCAGAATGGTTGTCTCAGACTGAGCATAGACTGTAGTTTTAATCAGAGCAAAATATACATAGTCTAGGTCAGGGAACACCCTATGCCTATTTCCGAGATGGGAGACTGCAAGAGATAAACTTGGCAGCAGCACGTTTGCAGGAGCGGAACTTAAATTTGTACTCCAGGCAGGTATAAGGTTGACCTGAGAGGTCTTGATGCTGTGCTGAAGGGAAGCCATGGCGTGTGAGTGTGCTCTGAAAAAGTGGGAGGTGGCAGTTACGTCACCAGACTTGCTGTTTGCAAGGGACCGATAAGAGCATCCAAATCCACCCAGTCTTTTCTACATTATTTATGTGGCACCCAGCCCTACTTTGCACCCTCATGCAGTGGTTGACTCAGAGTTGCCCCCCTCCCCCGTTTTACCTCAGACGGTTGGCTTCTGGTCCAGGGGCTGGTTCTACCTTTCAGAGGCATATAGCTGAGGTCTTACATACATCCTCATCTATGTGACAGCATGTCATTCCAGGCCTGCTCACTTGTGTTTTCTCTGTCCTGAGTGGAACATCCCTGTGGAAGGTGGTCTTAAGTCTTTTGACCATGTTGATTACTTGCCTCCATACATTAGTTTTCCCCCTTCTTTTATGAGTAGATGTTTTAGCTCAGGCTGTGCTAGTAAAAATATCAAACTGGATGGCTTAAACAATAAAAATTTATTGCCCACAATTTGAGAGGCTAGGAAGTCTGAGGTCAAGGCTCTGGCAGATTTGGTGTCAGGTGAGATCCTACTTCTTGGCTCATAGACAACCATCTGTCTTTTTGCTCTGTCCTTCTGTGGAGGCAGGAGCAAGGAGCTCTTGGAGATCTCTTTTGTAAGAGTACTGATTGCTGCATCCTCATGACCTAACCCCCTCCCCTGGACCCCGCCTCCAAATATCACCACACTCACTGGCAGCTAGGATTTCTACATGGGAATTTTAGGATGACACATGTATTCAGTCTATAGCAGAGATGTAGAGCACTGACTGCATCATTCATCAGATGGCCCGATTTGCCTCAGATAGAGTAAGGTGGATCACTGCCTTCATCTTCCTCAACTGTGTCTGTCACGGGAGCCTAAGGTCACATTGGAGGTTTTGGTATCAGCGTATTGATTTTACCTGTCTTCTAAGAACTGTGGAAATGGTTTTGTTTCATTTCTTGATTGTTTAACTAGCATCTCCTACTTTTCTTCTCTTCTTCCTGTATTTGCATTCTTCGTTTTTAACGACCCAAGTTCAGACCAGTTGTTGATCCCTGTTACATTTCTGCAGCTTATAGATATGATCGAATCCTGATTCAGTGGGACAGGAAATTCGCTCTCACCCCTGCTTTCTTTGAACTGCATAGGTGATAACCTTGCCTTCTGTGTTGCTGTCAAGTCAAAGATCATGTTCTTCAGGCTGAGTGGAGAAGGAGTCGGTGCCATCCTCCCTCCCCAAGCTGGGTACTCATCAGCATGCTTGGGAAATGCTTGTTAATTCTCCAAACTGACCATCTGGCCAGTGAGAACATCACAAGAACCTTGTCAGAGGCCTCAGTGAAGCCCAGTTTTCTATGGTTTCCTTAGAAGTTCACCAACAGAGAATCAGCAATAACATTTGCAGGTGGTTGGAATGAAGGATAAAACCATGCCAGGTGACTTGAACCCATTTTGAACCAGCCTTTTACAATCTTTTTATTCATCTTGGACTTTCATTCTACCTTAGCACCATTCACTTTCTCTGAAGAATTTTTTTTTTAAAGAAACCAACTATAACTTCCATTAACCTCAAGTACTAGAAATACAGCTCCCTTGATTTTGCTATTTAAAACTTCATGATAATATTAACAAAAGAGCCCACCCCTAAACACCTAATTTTATTATATGTAACATTTCTGAAATCCCCAGTTTATTCTGGCCTTTGGATTCTTGACTGAACATACGGTACCTACGTGTCCACACCGTCCTCCTGAGTTCGCCCTACATGCTTTTCCTTGAAGGCATTCGCCTGTGGTTCTGTGCCTTCCTTACTTTTAGCATGGCAACGCCCTCATTGGTTTCCATAGCAACACTCACTTCTCATTAGGATTGCCTAATCAGAGCTTCTAGACTTAATGAACACTCTACTGTTTCAGAATTTCATGCCCTAGAGTAGCGATTTTCAACCAGTGTGCCATAAGAATTTTTAAAACATGCAGTACCTAGCTGTTTGTTTAGTCAGGGGCGCTGACCTGTTTTCCCTTAGATTGTCAAATAAAAAAATAACAACCAATACAAAAGCAGCCGTCTGGTATGAACGAATCAAAATTAAAACTTTTTTTTTGGTCAGATCGGTAAAAATATATTTTTTGGTGTGCTGCAGAATTGTAGATTCAGTTTGTGTGTGCCAGGGGATGAAAAAGGTTGAAAGTCGCTGCCCTAGAGTCATGTCTGCGTTGTCTGTTCACTGAGGTCGGAACAGTGGCGATCTGGCTGTGAGCGTTTGCGGCTCTTCCCCTACTCCCACGTGCTCTTTCCACTCCTCAGTTCTCATGGTGCGGAAATCCAAGGGCGACTGTTCAAGTGTTTCACATTTCCATATTGGGACTGAAAGTGGTAAGGCAGTTTATTTCTCATCCCTAAATTAACATAAAGCAAGAAGCTATGTAAATGTTTTCATGCTTTTCTTAAGATAATGCCATCTTAATTTCCTTTGAAAGAGACATTTAAAAGCATGCCTATATAGATGAGAATGTCTATCAGTTTTGGTCCTGGGCTTTTCCTAAACAGGGAATAAATAAGCTCTGCCCTTAGGAAATGATTCTCAGCAATCTCGAGTCAGCTGTGTCCCAGTTTCTCAGGTCCCAGGTCTTGGTAGGAACTTGGTAAAGGTTGTTGCAGAATGTCAGGGGTTTGCCTTCTGCATTTGGCTCAAAGTAATATAGAGATAGCTAACGGTATTAAAGGTGGCCAGCTGCCACCGACAGCTGGAGAACTTGACCACCTCTTCACTTCAGATTCATGTCCTGCTTTTAAACTTTGTCTGAGGTTAAGGTGTTAAAGGTATATAACTTGGGCTCTCAAGCCCTGGTCCTTTGGATTGGCCCATCCAGGCTTCATTCTCACTCTTTCTCTCTTTTTTTAAGATTTTATTTATTTATTTTAGAGGGAAAGGGAGGGAGAAAGAGAGGGAGAGGAACATCAGTGTGTGGTTGCCTCTTGCATGCCCCAGCTGGGGACCTGACCTGGCCCACAACCCAGGCTTATGCCCTGATCAGGAATCGAACTGGCAGCCCTTCAGTTTTCAGGCCAGTGCTCCATCCACAGAGCCACACCAGCCAGGGCCAGGCTTCATTCTCTTAATAGGTACTTCTCTCCATTTCACGTTGCTACCAGCTGGTACCAGACACCATCTCACATGGCCTAAGTGCTTCCTCGCTATCATTTTTGTCCCCCTCCAATTCATTTTCTGTACTGGACAGCAGCCAAAATGATCTTCTAAAATTGAAAGTCAGATCCCAGCATTCCCTTGCTTCAAACCCTTTCGTACATCCCTGTTGCATTTGTGATAAGCCCCCATATTCTCTATAGTCTACAGGGAGGCCCGTGATCTATCTCTGGAATATCTCTTCAGTCATATCTCCTAACACACAACCCCTCTTCCAAGATATTTTCTGCCTCAGGGCCTTTGCACATGTTCCCTTTGCCTACTTTCCTCTGGGAGGACTACTCTTTTCCCTCCCTCTTTACCGGGCTGACTTCATGCCTCAGCTTAAATGTAACTTCCTTGAAGTTGTTTTCTCTACCATTTTTATCTAAGTTAGGGCTCCTTGTTATATTCTCTCATAGCTCTTGATTACTTTCCTTCTTGGCAGTTATCACAATTTGTGATTATCTCCTTAAATCTGTGTCCTCACACACTGTCAGGTTTATGGGGGCTGGAGATCGTGTTTGTTTTGTTTCCTGCTCTAGCCCCCACGACCTTTTATACAGCCTGATGTATGCTAAGCGCTCAAATACTTGTCCGATGAATACGTGAGTATAGATGACCAGGTGAGCGCTGAGTCACCTTACTAGACACAGGGAGATAGAAGGTGAGCTGGCACTGCAGTAGGAATACGTGGAATCTAGACCCTGTTCTGGCATTTCGAAGCTTTGTCTAATCTCTTCACCTTCCTGTGCCTTTTGCTTAAGTTGAGTGTCATGATGTTGACCTGCCTACCCTCGGGAGATTTATAAAGATCAACTAAGTCATTGTGTAGGTGAAAGAGCTTGGGAACTGCATGGAACAGTGCTTTTTTTCCCCTCAATGTAATTGCCTTGCAGATGACTAGCAGAAAATGATGAAAACTGGAGGACCTGGAAGTGGGCCAGTGCAAGGCTGGGGACCGAGCAGACGCCAGTCTCGGGAGGCGTGTGTGTAGTTCAGAAGGATGTGCAGACTGTGTGGGGTCATCCCAGCTGAGGTCCCCTTTGGTAGAGCACCCGCAGGATGTTGTGAGACAGCTACTTTATTTAGTCTTACTAATTTCCATACCACTTCCAGTTAGAGGCCATGCACCATCGTGGGAAGACCCTCATCTCCAAGAGAGACATCTTGAAATACAGTCCTAACTCTGCCAGTGACCAGGTCTGTGGCCTTAGAAATGTATTTGACCTCTATTTCTGTTTCCTTAACTGTAAAACAGATTTACAAGAAAAATAGTACTATCTTTATTTATTAGAGGGTTGTTAATCAGGAAGGATTGAATGAAATAATGCATGTAAATGTGCTTTGGAAATGTACTGGGTTGGCCAAAAAGTTAGTTTTGGTTTTTTTCCATACAATGGCCCTAGTAGTGCTTAGTAACCACACTGCAGGTTTAGGGCAAGTCAAGGTTATACAAGGGGGTCTTTGCGAATTTGGCAGACTTTTGATAACCTACACTGCTCTTGACCTTGGTGGAGTTCTAAGTCCTATTATATCTTGTTGGAGTTGATGAGAAACTGAAACCACAATGGCAAAATGAAAACAGAACCAACCCCGTGTCACCAGCCTGGAGTGTGATATGGGCACATTAAAACAGCTCACTGGAGCCCGGGGAGCAGCAGTGGATTTTGCTGCGAACACTGCCCTTTGGACGTCATAAGCAAATTCCAAGAGAATGTTTGCTTTCATTGCTGGATAACTGTATTCATAAGACCTTCTCGGAAGGGGAAGCTGGTTTAAGGTCATTGTATTGGCTATGAGAATGTCATAGCATATTTTGTTTCCCTGGAGTTATATTTAGTGCTGTGGGAAGGGGCAGGAAGGGAAACCTGGGTGCAAGGTAGATAAGAGGGCAAAACAATCCAAGCAGAAAGTTTAGGATAAAAAGTTTGAAGGGCCTTTGATTCGGTGTAAAATAAAAATGTCCATACTCCCAGTTGTGTAGCAAGTGACAGACTATCTGATATGAGTACTGTGGAGAGAAAGGCATCAGAGCGAGGATTTAGCACTAAATTAGCATGGGCAGATTAAAAGTCTGAGCCAAATTTAATGCTCCAAATCCAGAGCCTATATTCAATCTGAGTCATAAACTCTTCATAAAATCAGGAGGCAGGTTACAGATGACCACACTCCACTTTAAGTCCTGTGAGCATTTGAGGGTCAACTCATCTTTTTGGTGTATTTTTCTGGCCTGTGGATATGCCACAGGCAAGGCTGCCCCGGGAGGTATTTCTTGCACTAACAGCTGTGGAATGCGCTGTCTGTGCAGCCCCGAGGTGGGCCCGGGGTGGCGGGGGAGTTGCAGGGGGACCTAGGAAGTACTGGTCAAGACCGGGGTCAGAGGGGCTTGTCCCTTAGGGGTGAGAGTCAGGGACTCCCCTCTAAGGGGTGGAATGGAGGAGGAGGAAGAACGCTGTGTTATTCATTGCTGTGCAACATGTCACACCCGTCTTAGTGGCGAACACCACAGGTTTATCATCTCACGTTGTTATCTCTGGGTCAGGAACCTGGGCGCAGCGTGTCTGGGAGGTTCTGGCTGAGTCCCATGAAGCTGCCATGCAGGTAATGGCTGGGACCAGTTGTCTGGAGGCTTGACTGGGACGAGAGGGTCCATGTCTAAGATGGCTCATTCCCATGGCTGGCAAATTAGTGCTCGGTTTTGGAAGGGAACCTCAGTCCTCGCCACATGTTCTCAACACATAGCAGCTGGCTTCCCCAGAGTGGGTGATCCCAAAGAAAGAGCAAGGTGGGAAAAGCCTTGATGTCTCTTATTATGCATCCCTATGCCATCATTTCTAGCATCCTCTATACAATAGAAGAAAGTCATTAGGTCTTGTCCAAAGTCAGGAGGGAAAGAAGTAACCTCCATTTTTTTTTGAGGGAGGGGTGTTGATGAACATGTGGGCAAATTTAAAAGCCATCAGAGGTGTTGCTTGCAGGTGCCATTGACATCCCAGTGGAACGGGAAGGGGGCATCAGAGAGCCTTGCTGGGACCAAGGGACACAGGAAGAAGAAAACAGAGAATCCTACACAAGTCTCTTTTGACTCTTTCCCTAGGCTGTTCATATTCCAGTGACCCCCCTCCTCCCCTCTGCCATGAGGATGAGACTGCCTAGAAGAGGGGATTCTTGAACTTCACCATAGACTTTGGCTTTGATAAAGACATACTGGGGTGTGGGGCCGTGGCTTTGTGCTGAGTAGAAAGATTAGCTTTATAAGGTAACCTGGACCCAACAGTTACATGATGGCTCTAGTCCAACCCTCTTCCGTTTCTCCTGTGTGAAACAGTTACCTCTGGTCAAGAACAATTGGGGTGTTCAACTGGACTTTATAGGGAGTCAGAAATATATACTTTTTCATATCTCTAACTGGAGATATTAGAAGTAAGGCCTTTAATAATCAGGAAAAGAGGGAAGAAATGATAAAGGGCCAGAACCAGGGGGATGCAGTAGGAGTTCAGATCAGGTGAGATCTACATGGGAAGGTTCAGGAGCAGGGAGGTTAAAACTAGAAGCTGATCCCTGAAGGGCATTTGCAATTTGCCTGGAGCAACAGAAGACGGGAGGGCCAGGTCGATGGGGAGGCAGGGTGGGCTGCATGAATACGAGGGTCTCAGGATGGCAGTTTGTGGGGTGGTTGGAAGTCACCTGCTTGGCAGAGCTATTGTATTATTCTGGGGAGCAAATTGGATTGTGTGAAGTCCTTTTGAAAAGCTTGGACCAGACCTTCGTGAGGCTTCTAAATAAAGTGAGCTGATAACGTTCTTAGTGACAAGACCATTTTAATTGGAGGAAATGAACAAAAGGAAAGACAGTCATCTACTAGGTTTAGCAAATCAGTTGGACACTCTTCACCTCTGCTGAGGGAGCTTTCATTTGACCCGATGAGGAGGGGGCATTTCATGACCTCCATGTTGCCAAATACTCTGTATTATTGGCAGCTCGTCATTTCACATCACGAGTGTTCACATTATCGCCTTAAAGCTTAGCCTTTAAAAAAAAATCCCAGAATAGTCTATTGCAGCTTTTTGGACATAGAAATTATTTTCCAAGGCCATGTAGGGGGACAGTTCACTCCAGTTTGTGCCTTTTCTTGCTGGTTAGACCTTCTCGAGTTGCATGTGCGGCATGTGTTTCTCAGTACAACTCAGAGTTTTTTCACCCATATCACACTGGCGCACGCAAATCTGTTTCACTATTGTGTGATAATGCTGGTTTTAGGAAAGGTTATATTAAGAAATTTTTTCTCAGTAGGAAAGGAAATTTAAGAGCTAAAGAGATTTAGATTTGCAATGAGAATTCACATGTGAATTTCAACAAGAAAAAAATTTAATATAATTTTAAGTACATTTTTATTGCAAAATAAAAATAAATTGATTGAGACTTTCGGCCAAGATGGAAGCATAGGTAGACGCACTGTGCCTCCTCACACAACCAAGATAGGGACAACAACAATTTAGAAACAAAATAACAACCAGAACTGACAGAAAATTGAACTGTATGGAAATCGGACACCCAAGGTGTTAAATTAGACACGTTTTTCCATACCTTCATCCAGACCGGTAGGAGGGGCGGAGTCGGGCAGCCAGGCACGGGTCACAAAGCAGGGAGCAGAGAGCGTTAGGACTGGACCCTTGTAAGGCAACCAGGATGCACAAGGCAACCGGGGTGGCACGCAAGACCGCAGCGGGCAGACCATGAGTGCACAAGCAGCGACTGGGAGACTGCAGCCGAGGGGTGGCAACCAGCAGACCCGGCAAGGCAGTGATTGTGAACCAAGGCACTGCGCCCAACTCAGGGTCCCAGCACCAAGAAATAAAAAGCCCTGGGGCACTGATTGAAAAGGAAGGTCCCTCGGGGTGCACAGGCGCACCCACACGGGAATTGGCACCAGAGGGGCCCAGTTTGCTTGGGGGTAGCAGCGGAAGGGCCTGAGGTCAGACAAAGAGAGGAGCAAAAGCCCTTGTTCCTTCTTGGACCCCGCCCCCACATATGACATCACAACCCAGTGACTGGGGTGCCCTACCCTGGTGAACACCTAAGGCCACGCCCCTCAGATGTAACAGGTGCTACAAGACAAAAAAAAAACCCAAAAAGATGGCTCAAATAGAAGATCAATTGAAAGCCCCAGAACCCATCCTTTTAAGCGACCAAGAGATAGCCAACCTATCAGATGCACAGTTCAAAACACTGGTGATCAGGATGCTCACAGAATTGGTTGATTTTGGTCTCAAATTAGATGAAAAAAATGATGGCTACAATAAGTGAAATGAAGAAAAATGCACAGGAAACCAATGGTGATGGAATGAAAGATGGGTCTCACATCAGTGGAGTGGACCAGAAGGAAGAAAAAAACATAAAACCAGAGAAGAATGAAGAAATAAGAATTCAAAAAAATGAGGAGAGGCTTAGGAACCTC
>CM052539.1:53199443-53231494 GCA_028533065.1 Trachops cirrhosus | reverse complement strand
ATCACCATTCGTTCCTTGTGCATCTTTCTTCATTAAACTTACTGTAGCCTGCATTTTTTCATCTAATTTGTGACCAAAATCAACAAGTTCTGTGAGTATCTTGATAACCAGTGCTTTGAACTGTGCATCTGATAGGCTGGCTATCTCTTGGTCGCTTAAAAGGATGGGTTCTGGGGCTTTCAATTCTTCTTCTGTTTGAGCCATCTTTTTGCTGTTTTTTTTTTGTTTTGTTTTGTTTTGCTTTTTGGTCTTGTCAAGCTCCTGTAGTGAGGGGCGGGGCCTTAGAAGTTCACCAGGGCAGGGCATCCCATTGGCTTTGTTGTGATGCTGTATGTGGGGGCGGGGTCCAAGAAGGAACAATAGCGCCTGCTTGCTCTCTGTAGGACCCCAGACCCTTCCGCCGCTTTCCGAGAGCCAACTGGGCCCCTCTGACACCAATTCCAGTGCGGGTGGGCCTGTGCACCCTGTGGGACCTTCCTTCTCAGTCAGTGACCCAAAGCTCTATTTCCCGGTGCTGGGACCCTGAGTTGTGCGCAGTACCTTGCTTCACAATGGCCGCCTCACTGGGTCTGCCGGTCGCCACCCCCTGGCCGGGGCCCACCAGCTACCGCTGCTTGTGTGCCCAGGGTCTGCCTGCTGCGGGCCTGCGCGCCACCCGGGGTGTTCAGCATTCCACTCTGTGTCCCTCGCCCGGCCAACTCCGCTCCTCCTACCGGTCTGGATGAACGTGTCTATTTTTAAATCCTTGGGTGTCTGACTTCCATACACTTCAATTTTCTGTCAGTTCTGGTTGTTATTTTGTTTCTACATTGTTGTTGTCCCTATCTTGGTTGTGAGAGGAGGCGCAGTGCGTCTACCTATGCCTGCATCTTGGCCAGAAATCCAGAGCAAGTTTTAAAAAAAATTTGTAGAGTTTTCCTTTATATCCCTTTTGTTCAAAAGCCACTTGCAATAAATATCCTGTATGATTTTATTACCAATCTAATATACAGTTTGAATTCATTTTCAACTATATGGTTTGTGTTTTCATTTTTTATTTAATTTGCAAAAGTCAAAATAATTTCTTAAAAAACATACACATACTTTGAAAAGTAGTTCCATATTTCTCTTTACCCCGCCCTCCCACACATAGCCCTGCAGGTGTGTTTTTAATAGTTCCTAGTGTATTCTTTCGGTTTTTTTATTTGCAAGTGTGTGTGTTCTTTTTTCTTATACAAAAGACAGTATAATACTGCCTTCTTTCATTTACTGTATACTGGGGGTTGCGTAACGATGCAGATTTAAAAAATGATAACAAAAGACTTCTGTTCATGAAATGTTCAGTAAAATTTCTGCTTACCAGAAGTTAAGTCTGAGTTTCAAAAGAATAATATGAAAGTGTGAAACTATAAATTATCTGTAAGTCTTTGACTACAGTTACACCGGCATTAAAAATTTGAAACGTCTATACAGCTTTGGAACTTGGAGCTCATTAAAAGTCGTCATTTGTTGTTCAGGTTACTCTATAAATGGCTCTTTGTAATTTCTTGGAATTTGGGAGAGCCTCTCAGAGCAGTTGATGGTGTTCCCTGTGGATTAGAGCGAAAGCCCATTCATGGAGAGGTATGGATGCGATACTAAGTTTTTTTCTTTGCTTATTCGTAAATAAGACAGACAAGTGAAATGCATCCTTGGAACCAAGTAAATTCAGTCTCAGACGTAGTGCATTTTATCACCTTACAACTTTTTTTCTCTGGGAGAGGAGAGAATCTTAGTGCTTTGGATTATATACAGTCCTTACCAACAACTTCTTAAATGCCAGATCTGGTGGACACTTGACCTTTTCTTAGCACATGACACTTTCCCTTAACTCCTCATGGCCTTGGTCACAGTGATGCCAGCAGACCTCAGGTTTTCCTTCTGGATCTGGGAACTTTCAGCTTCCTTTCTCTGCAGCGTAAAGGAGTTGTAGAGATAGACTTGGGAGTCAGATGGGGATCTCCCTTTGGCTTTGCTCACAGCTCAGTAGCTGTGTGAACCCAGGTTATCCAGTCAACTTTCTGGACTCAGTTTTGTTTTTGATGGGACAAATAACACCTTTCCCATCTGCCTTACTATTTGGGAGCTCAAATGAGATGATGTACAATTAAGTTTTAAAGTATTGACAAGTGTTATATTAGTCATTTTTCTTAATAGTGAAAAGTATCTTGTAGCTAATAATTTGGAATATAAATAGTGTATAATTATCTTTGCTAAGAGAATAGTTACCCTCCAGAAGATTTACCTTCCAGGTTTGATATGCTACATACTTAGAATGCCCTTCACCCCTTTGTATTGCCCCCACTTTCACCATTGGGTAGCCTTTTCCCCCTCCACCTCCTCTTACCATTCCGTTTTTATTGACAGCCATTTCCAACGTAAGTCCCATGCGTGGTAGACTCTCAGCCACCACTGTGCACACCCACTCCCCCTGCAGCCAGCAACTGCACAGAGCCCTGCCCAGGCTCTTATTCTCAGCTCACTCTGTGGGGACAGCTCCTGTCACATCCCTGCCACACTCACAGCGACCCACCTCCAGTTCATGTTCCTGCCACCGTAACTCCATGCCTCTCTGGGGTACCCTTTCCATCTCTAGAAGCCTCTTGAGCTTTGACTCCAGCAATATTACCCAGCACCAGTGGCTTGTAAACTGAGTATCCCATACTCTTCTGTAGCTCAGGGTGCCTCCTCCCCCACTGAAGGGCATTCCAGTCCGTGGCCTCACCGGCAGGGCTGTATGTCATCTAGGCCAGTGCTGCACCGTGTCACTAGAAAGTCAAAAGAATCACCACCACTTGAGGGCTTTTTTCAGGTCCTACCTTAAATCTATTGAGTCAGAATCTCTGGGCGTGGGACCCAATGATTTAGTAAGGGACTTGCAGGTACACAAAGGTTGAAAACCATTATAAACAACAGAGGTTGGAACTCTAAATGTCATTTTCCACAGAAACAGTGTCATTTTTAGTTATTCAGTGTTGTGCTTCATTAGTTTATGATTTAATAAAATTTCCAGTTAAGCCTGTAAGTGGGTCTCATGTTTTGGTTGAAATGTACATTAAGTTAATCAGTCATCTATTTCACAAGCTCTTTGGACTATAGCCCTTTAGAAATGCATCAGTAAGAAAGTATTTTGAAAATGTAGGATGTGAGAATTTTGCACTATTTTTATTTATTGATTAATTCATACTTAGTGGCCATGCAGAAAGGATATGTTGTAACCAGCATACAGAAATACGTGCAGTTTAGAAATGTAATGAAATGAAAATTAGGCTCATGACCCTGTTTATGAAGAAAAATTCTTCCTCCTGATTTCCTCCATCATGGACCTGGTTCCGCTATTAAAATTCACTCGCAGCCATTTAGAGCCTATTTCTTACAATAGCCAGGACTCCAGAACAGTGGGATCTATTTTATTCTCTAGATTGAAATGCAGTAAGAAGGTAAACAGCTCATTTCAAGTATGTGGAATTTCCAGCAATTTCCAAGACTTATGAAAGACCCTCTGTATCCGAGGGTCATGGTTGGGAAGAGTGACTAGTTCTCAGTGGCTAAATTTCTAGTAACTGAACATTTTACTCTCTCTTTATGGTAAGCTTCAGGAATAGTTTTCTATATTAGTTTGTATTATGTATTCATAGACTACACCTTTAAAAAAAGTCCTCCCAATAAACATTGATTAGCTCAGCTAATTATAATAAGACAAAGATATTGAGGGGACTGTGTATGCCTGACCATTGACTCTCGGAAGTCTATCTCAGGGCCTCTTTTTGGTCGTAACTGTAAAAATTTTGCTGCTTTTTTTTTAAGGTGCCTCTTTTACTGCTTAGGACACATATCTAGAGATTCTTGAGCTTTTGATAGAATTTTAACCCAAGTTCCTATTTAGGGGAGAACTAAGGTCAGCCTTTCATTCAGTAGATATTTGCCTGCCTGCCATGTAAATCAGGTGCTACACTAGTCTGAGAATACGAAATCAAATAAGATTCTACCTCTGCCTTTCAGGTACATACTTATTACTATAATAATAGTACAAATGAGTGTGTATGAGAGTTGGGTGTTGTTAGATTCAACCAGCAATTGACAGCCACCCAAGGGGAATTTATTATAGGATATTGGGGTTACCCATGTTCCAAGGCTAAATGGGTCTTAGGAACAGTTAGAACTAGGGTAGGGACTCAAACTCCACTGAGATTCTCTTACATAATCTGCTTCCTTTCTTTTTGTCTCTATCGCTCTTCCCACTATCTTTTTCTCTCTTTCATTTTCCATGGAATGGCCCTAATGGCTCAACTAAGATCAGGTGGCCAGCTCTAGACAAATCGGCTGTGGCCAGGGAACAGCTGTATGAGTGTGGTGGGGAGGGTAGGAAGCAGAGAAATGTCTATGAGGAAGGGGGTCTGAACAGATACAACATGTCTCTGCCAGGTCTTCGCTGGGGAGTTCCCATTCATTTATTTTCTTAATCTACACAGTACCCCAAGCGGATAGCTAAAGAAACTTGAGTTTTAGAAAGTAACTTACCCAAGTCACACAACTAGTAAGTGGTAGAGCTCGGAAACTAGTCCAGGTTTCTGGTAATTTTTGTGAGTGTCCATTAACTACTTATGGTTAAAAAGTACAATAAAGTAACCTTAAAACAATGGTGCTTAAACTGAGAATTCAAGGGCAGGGGGCCATTTGTCAGGCAAGAGGAAGTTAGATCATTCTAGGCAGAGGGAAAGACCTGTGTGAGGCGATTGTGCTAACACTGCTTTCCATAAACCACAGGCTGTGTGGTAGAGGGTAGAGGGTGTGAGCAGAATAGACGGGGAGGCTGAGGACATGGAGAGAGGCGAGATCATGAAGACCCTTGTGTGGCAGGCGAAGGAGTTTACATTTTAATCTGAAACACTGGAGTCTCTTTGAAGAGAGAGATGATGAGAGACGGGGCCATGTTCGTGATTGGGAAGGGTCAGTCTGGCCCCAGTATATGGGCTTTATTGTGTGTATGGGGGCACAACGAGGAAGGAGAGTTATGCTGTGGCACATGGAGGATGTGATGAAGGCCTGAATAAGGCTTGGGACGTGCAGGACTTTAGTCATAGTTGTGAAGGAGGACCTACTGACTAGATGTGGGTGAGAGTAAGAGGCTGGGACAGGGGATGTTCCTTGGAATTCTTGATCCACTAAGGAACACCAGGAGGAACATGGTATCGGAGACAGAGGTAGATAGCAGGAGGAAGGGACAATGAGTACAAGTTGGTGCAGCTTGCATTTGTGCAATATGCAAATGCAGGTCTTCTGGAGGCAGTCAGAAATGCAGGCCAGACACCCCAGAGATCTGTACTGGAGATGTGACCGTTGAAGTGCTTAGTGCTTAGATCTTAAATGCAGCCTGGGGAACAGAGAGGAGCCCCCAGGGAAAGTTGGGCAGGAAGAAAAGCCAGATTGGGAGCCTCAGGGAACAGCGGTGTTTGAGGCTTACTTGCAGCCCCCACATTGAATGGCTGGTCGGAATAGGAAGTTTCAGTTAATCGTATTTCCATTTCAATTTGCTGTAAGTCAAATATGATTTAGCAGATATCAGAGAATTATCTGAGCAAGACAAGTACTGCTCTAAGGCTGTGTTCCATGTAAATTAGTTTTAGCTCTGAAGGCAGTTGAGGTTTTGCATTAACTGGAGGTGAGGGTGGGGACAATTATAGACGCAACAGTTGGAAAAGAATTTTTAGTACCTTCTCATTCAATGCGGGGATCCTCAGAGTATCCATGAAAGATGACAAACCAGCTTTTGGACATTTCAAGACAGAATTCCCACGTTTATAATTAATTCATTGCTGTGTGGTGCAGCTTTACGCTGATGGTGTCAGAATTGCCTGTCTGCTGCCTCTGGGTCCTCCTTCGGCCTCTGGATTTTCCCTGCTGCACAGCAGTGTTTCTGTGTCGAGAGCGGGGACCAGCCCGGCCCTCCCAGCCCTTTTAGGTCGGCATTCCCTGTTAACAGAGCGCTGTCACCGTGTGAGCCCTTGGCTATAGGCAGATGGTGTAGTTCAGATGACGACTCCACCCAGAGAGGGGCTAGCCTGTGACGTCAGCCCCTGCTCTGCTGCACATGTTTGGGGCTCCCTTCACATGCCCTGCTTCTGGGTTCAGTAGTGCTTGTTATGAAATATATTTTTCCTTTGAAATGTAGACTAATTTTCCTTGAAGCCAACTGATGGCTTTTATGCTTTAAGAAACAAACGGGCAGGGTTAGAACTCAGTGATTATTCTCGTCCCCCCTGTGGGCAGACGTGACTCCGTTTGTTCATTCCTTCAGCTGACACTGCCTGAGTGCCCGCCTCTCCTCGGTGATGTGCGGTCGCGGAGAGCATAACCAGAATCAGCAAATGGCATCAGGGAGCACACCTGTCTTTGACTCATTGAAGTATATCGGCGGCCCGCCTTGTTCTTTTTATTTAAGGATCATATTGGACATCCAGTTTTAAATCAATTACATTCTTGCCATGCATTTTCCTTCTACAGGGCCAAAGCAGTCTCACTGTACCTTCTAGCTTTCTGAGGGTGGAGGGATCAATTAGCCTAACATGGAACCCATGCCACCCCTTCCTAGGCCTCCGTTGAAACTGGCTCTTATTTCCTTTGTAAACTAGGGAGACTTCAATGGTTAACTGAGATTTGACCTGGGTCTGAGCACAAAGGTAAAAAAACATTAGATGAGATAACAACCAGCTTCCAAAGGGCTACTTTGTGTATTGTTCAGGCTTAAATTTGGAAACAGTATAGACTTTCTCTACAAGTTAGTGTTGACAGGGTTAAAGATTTTCCAAAGCAGATTGTTTTCAGTTAAAATAAACCATGTGTTTTAAAACAAAAAAAAGACTAAAGTAATGAGGGGGAAATTAAGTATTGCTCTTATGTACACCTGCAGTGACACTGTGCTTGCCTCGGGAAACGTGCTGGAACCACGTGACACATCACAGTTCCTGCTGGTGATGCCTGTGTTCTATTTATAGGCTGTTGTACAACCAATTACAAGAGCATGGTTTTTGTGAGCACAATGCATTGTTTCAAACCTTAGTTGCTATGGGAAAATGCCAGAATGGCTTGTCTCAGATGTTTAACTGAATGATTTTGCTTATGATATTGTTGGGGCCAATAAAATGAAAAAATGAGGATAATGACGCCCCTATGCTTGGGTTCAGGGTTACAAGCATTAGCGAAGTTGTTAGATGCACCGTGCTTTAAACAGTTTGGTTTTCCAGCAGTCAGATGACTACCCAGTAATGAAAGTAGTGCTGATCATTCCCATTTTACTGATGAGAAACTGAGGCACTAGTACAGGGGTGTCAAACTCATTTTCGCCGGGGACCACATCAGCCTTGCGGTTGCCTTCAAAGGGCCGAATGTAATTTTAGGACTGTATAAATGTAAACTACTCCTTAACAGTTAAGCGAGAGCTCGGAGCTGCTGCCAGGTAGAAACAAGGTGCCTGGCCAGATAAAACAAGGTGGAGGGCTGGATTTGGCCCGTGGGCCTTGTGTTTGCCACCTGTGCTTTAAGGCAAAAAAGGAAAATATCAGAGCCTTAGATTGCCCAAAACTTTCTTTATCCCAGAGCAAGGGAAAAGCTAAGGTTGTAGCTGGATTTTTTAAGAGAAACTGCTGATTAAAATTTATTTCTTTTATTTGATGTCTTTTGAGATTATCTTTTGTCTTTTGCTTTCATTTTATTAGTTTCAGGCTTTTTAAAGTGCACATTTTTTTAAATTACCCATTTGGAATTGGCTTTCACATTGCTGATGGTACAGATACATCTGGTGAATAAGGAAAGGAAACCTTACCTTCATAAATGCAGGAGCTTTGAGCATAATGCCTTTCTCCCCTTAACTGCCAACAGAAGTTGACAGCTACATGCAAGTAATATTGTTCTGAACCAACAAAAAGTATTTTTCTGCTTTATTTAACATAAAACTACCAACCTTAGAATGTTTTGGGAGAAGGCCTTTACTTTCATTTCACTTGGCCCCAACAGAGGAGCACCGTGGCCTCATGTGGGCATTTCTCCAGCCTCTGAAAGAGCGCAGACTTCCTTATTTAAACACGGAAGTTGGACTTCGGTGATATTAATTGTTTTCACAAGAGCACCCAGACAGTAACTGAAAGGAAATGCCCAGAGGCAGTTGAGATTTATCTCTATATATGTTAAAAACTCATTTCTAAGGAGCTGATAAGAAAAAGAAAACATGGACGTTATGTGTGGGGAGAGCTGTAGAGCCACACTGTATCTTCTTTTGATCTTTAGTGTTTACTTTCTGATCTTAAGTTATTTAATGACATTGGTGTGGTGGGTAGATGCTATCAGTGGCCACCACATGCTAGCAGCAAAGTACGAGGTCTGTCCAGAAGGTACCCAGCCATGTAATATGAAAAATAGGAGCATTTATTGAAGAAGAAAGAAGATATGAGAAATGTTGTACATAGGACAATGCCACCTTAGTTGCCTTCAAAGCAGTCACCTTGGGATCTCACACAGTTCTTCCAATCACCATCAGCTGCCCCACCATATTTTCCTGAATTTCACTGATGGTCTGAAATCTCTTCCCTTTCAAAGGTGCTTTTAGGTTTGGGAAAAGCCAGAAGACACAGGGCGCTAAATCTGGGCTGTAGGGGAGCTGAGTCACCTGGGTGACTTGATGTTTTGCCAAAAAACTGCATGAGACATGATGCATGAACAGGAGTGTTGTTGTGATGAAGCTGCCCATCACCAGTGGCCCATAGCTGCGGCCTTCTGAATCATCCAAATAGTTTCCATGGAGGAATGTGCAAGCTTAACACAAAACTTGATGCAGATTCATTGCTCTACTCACTCAGTCATTTAGCATGTGATGGCCACACAGTAAACGTGTGCACTCAATGGCATCAACTGCCCCCACTGACTCGTACGGTGAAGTCGTCATTGTTCACACCTGCACATTCCAGTCCACTCTCCTTGACTGCCAGGTTACATCCATGTCACACAAACCATTCTCGTTGTATTAACAATGGATGGACTTTTTCTGGACAGAAACAGGTTTCAAAAAGTTCAGCCCAATTGTTAAGTTCAGGGGTCAGCACACATTTTCTGTAAAGGTGTAGTTAGTACATAGCACAGGCTTTGTGAACAAGACAGTCCATGTCAAAACTACCAACTCTGCCATTGTGCTGGGAAAGCTACCATAGACAAAATGGGCATGAATGAATGGGGCTGTGTTCCAGGAAAACTTTATGGACACTGAAATTTAAATTTTATATAATTTTCATGAATTAGTCTTCTGATTTTTTTTCTCCCAACAACTGAAAAATGAAAGAACCATTCTTAGCTTGGGGGCCGCACAAACACAGGCTGTGGCCTGGATTTGGCCCGGGAGCCAGTTCGCCGACCTAGTTAAGCTGCAGTTGGCTGCCATTGCCTTTGTAATTTCTGGAGTCATGGAACCTCCTGTTCACTGACCTAAAACCTATCTCATTATCTCATCCCACAGAACTGCCTACCTTCAAGACCTGTTTCATTTCCTCATCTCCCTGTGTAATCAGTGTTTCTCATCGGTTCTTTCTGCCAATAGAAACCCGAGAGCCATCCTCGCTGCTCCTCTCGGTCCCACCACCCACGTCAAGCAGGTTTTACTCAGTTCATTCACCTCTCAAACCCTCTCTGCTCTCCACCCAGAGCCATTGATTGGTTCACAGCCTCTTTGTCACCAGGACTCTTACACGAGATGCTAACTGATCTCTTTACTTTTGTCATTTATCCTTTATAATCTATCCTCTGTTAGACCACTATTCTTATTTTCCTAAATAATTTTGATCATACCAGTCCTGTGTTTAAGTGTTCTTAGAATCTTCCCTTTGCTCATGGGCTCTGCAAGGTCAAGTTGCCATAGAAATTCCTGGTCTGGCTCTGATGTAGATCCCTGAGCAAGTCTGCACTTAGGTCATATCCATCCCCTCTTTATCAAGTTCACATCACCCTATTCTTGCAGGTTGTTCCCGTGCTTGGATAGCCCTTTCTTATCTTTTCTCTGACTGCTGATTTCCTCCCTTATTCCACACAACTGAGCATGATGCCACCCCATCTGTGATACTTCAGTAAAAATATATTTTATTGATTATGCTATTACATTTGTCCCAATTTTCCCCCCTTTGACCCCTTCTACCAGTACCCCCATTCCCATCAGCAGTCCCCCTCCCTTAGTTCATGTCCATGGGTTGTGCACATAAGTTCTTTGTCTTCATTTCCTAGACTATTCTTGACATCTTCTTGTTTATTTCTTACCTACCAATTATGCTTCTTATTCCCTGTACCTTTTCTCCCATTCTCCTCCCTCCCCCTTCCTGCTGATAACCCACCATGTAATCTCCATTTGTGTGATTCTGTTCCCGTTCTGCTTGTTTTCTTGGTTTGTTGTTTTAGATTTAGTTGTTCATAGTTGTGAATTTGTTGCCCTCTTAATGTTCATAGTTTTGATCTTCTTTTTCTTAAATAAGTCCCTTTAACATTTCATGTAATAATGGCTTGGTGATGATGAAATCCTTTAGCTTTACCTTGTCTGGGAAGCACTTTATCTGCCCTTCCATTCTAAATGATAGCTTTGCTGGATAGAGTAATCTAGGTTGTAGGTCCTTGCTTTTCGTCACTTTGAATACTTCTTGCCAATCCCTTCTTGCCTACCAAGTTTCTTTTGAGAAATGAGCTGATAGTCTTCTGGGAATTCCTTTGTAGGTAACTCTCTTTCTCTTGCAGTTTTTAAGATTCTCTCTTTATCTTTAATCTTTGACATTTTAATTATGATGTGTCTTGGTGTGGTCCTCTTTGGGTTCATCTTGTTTGGGACTCTTTGTGCTTCCTTTACCAAATTAGGGAAGTTTTGTTTCATTATGTTTTCAAATAAGTTTTCAATTTCTTGCTCTTCCTCTCCTCCTTCTGGCACCCCTATGATTTGGATGTTTGTATGTTTGAAGATGTCCCAGAGGTTCCTAAGCTTATCTGTGTTTTTTTTAAATTCTTTTTCTTCCTGCTGTTCTGATTGAATGTTTTTTCCTTCTTGTGTTTCAAATCATTGGTTTGATTCTCTGCTTCATCCTCGCCACTGCTGCTTCCCTGTAGAGTTTTCTTTATTTCACTAAGTGTAATCTTCATTTCTTCCCTTATGTTTTTCTGTACTCAATGAGCTTGTTGAACATCCTGATCACCAGTGTGTTGAACTCTGCATCTGATAGGTTGGCTGTCTCTGTTTCGTTTAGTTCTTTTTCTGGAAGTTTTTTTTCTGTTCTTTTATTTGAACCATATTTCTGTGTCTCCTCAATTCAGCAGCCTCCTTGTGTTTGTTTCTATTAGGTAGAGCTGCTTTGACTCCCTTTAAAAGGCACCTGTAAATTGAGTGGTGCAGACCCTTAGGTAATCGCCAGGGTGTGGCAGCTTGCTTCACTGCTTTGTGGATCATAGAGGGGACAGTGCCACTGCCTGGCTTCTTGAGGTTACCCGGCACTCGCCCCATTTCCAGTCACTTTACCCACTTCCAATATGTGACTGGCACCCTTCCAGCTGTTGCTCTGATGCTAATTCCCAGAATGAGTAGGTTTGCTTATGTTCTAAGTCCGTGCAGGCCCTTTAAATGCACTGTCCTGAAAATCCAGCAGTTTCTTCCACTGCCCCAACCTCCACTGATTTTTACAGCCGGAGGTAATGGGGATTTATCTTCTGGGTGCTGGAAACCTGGGCTGTGCTGTGTAGCCTGGAGCTGGGATTGTTCACCCTCAAGGTATCCCTCCTGATTTTTATCTACTACACGTGAATATAGGACCCCATTCTGCCAGTGCCCCCGCTACGCGGCACATGGCGTCCCTGTGCCTCAGCCTTTCTCTGAGTCTCCACCCCTCCTACCTGTCTGGATGAGTGTGGCTTCTTTAAATTCTTGATTGTTGGACTTCCACACGTGTTGATTTTCTGAGAGTTTTGGTTATTATTTGTTTTGAGGAATAGTTATGATTTTCTCTGTGGTTGCGGGAGGAGGCGAAGCGTGTCTACCTACACCTCCATCTTGACCAGAAGTCTCATCTGTGACACTTTGGCAGAGTTGTCCCAACCCCTGCCTCCTCACACCCCTTGTGGCATGTACCTCGAGCGTAGCAGCAATCTGAGCACTCTGTAGTTATTTGTAAGGAAGTCTCCCTGTTATCGATGACTCTGGGCTCCTTGAAAGCAGAAAGTATGTCCTAGTCTTGGTTTATCCCTATTGAGTTACACAATGAGTATTTTAATATAATTATTTCAACCAATATGGTGAATATATGCTATTCATCTAATAGTTTTCTTGATTTATTCATAAAGTTACAGGGACCTGATTGCACAGTTGCAGAATCAAATGCCTCTGGGGCCAGGCTTGTTATTTAAATGGTGGATGTGGACAGAGCGATGTGTGGGGTGAGCTAGGGTAGACATTTCATAGCCGGTGGGATTGCCTCCCCTCAGGTCCAGGTGAATGTTGTCGCACAAGAGTATGACAGGTGTGTAGCCTGATGAATTTCTCTTTTCAAGAGAAATGGGAAAAGTTAAGATTTTTTTTAATGTACATATCTAAATTTGTAAATATTGGTAAGTAATTCACCTTAAAAAAAAGACTTTTTGGAAAAAAGTTTAAAAATAGCAGCCGCTCTGTGGGCTGAACATGGACCCTGCTGCGCCGGGTTGCAGCCCCTGATTGGTCACGTCCTTCCATCAGCCACAGACGGGGCCTGACACACAGAAGGTGTAAGTTTGCATGATGGGAGAAGACCTGCAGTTATGTGGTCTTTCCCTGGCCTGTGTTTATCCTGCCTTTTCAACCAGGTGGCTGAAATTGTCTGGGAGAAGCTGTTATCCTTGATGGATGTCTGGCTGCTTTTGCTGATGGCTGTTATTAAGGGCTTGGGGCCCTAGTCAGACCTGTGGTTTTCCAGTGCACCAAGGAAGAGAGGTTATTAACTCCCTTGGGCTTAGGAATTAAGTTGTCCTTCGGTTCCAGCCCATCTGGGTGGTCATTAACCATCTCAGAGAATCACAGGACACATTGCCTAAGAGGTTACCTAGAAAAGAGAATTTTAATAATTGATAGCTGTGTTTGGTCTTCCATAAATGATTCATTTACCACCTCTCTCTCTCCCTACAGCCTTACTGCTGTCTGCTTCACAGTTGTACCTGAATCAGCATGTCTTATCCCCTCATGACCTTTACAAAACACTTCCTCTTTCTTGCCTTGTGTCATTCCTGCCTGCTTAGAAGTATTGACACTTGGTGTAAACTTTTTAGCAGCCTAAGCTGTTCAGGTTTTTATTTTCTTTAAAAACAAAGCAGTATTACAACGACACCAACAACAAACCCCACCCAATTAAACTAAATATAATTCTCTATTTGGTCTTTTCCTGTGAGTCTGGGACCAGAGCTTCTGAGTCCGGGAGCCTCGAGGCCCAGAGACAGCATCTGTGGGCAGGTCTGGGGAGGAATCTGGAAGCAGCACATTCCTGACTGTGTGAGTGCCTTCCTGTGCATCGATCACCCTCACGTATGTGGGTTGCATGGTGCAATAACATTGAGAAGAGGACTCAGAGGAGCGGTGGCCTTGCTGAAGGTCCCTATTCTAAGGAGTGTCATGCTGTGCCACCCGAAGGCTGTGTATGCCTGGTACTGATGGAGATGGGAGGGGGAGGTGCTCCTTAAGCCAGCATGGCTGGGGAAAGTTACCGGGGTCCAACAGAACAGGTAGACAGCTTTGTATTTGATATATTATTATTTGATAATGCATGTGCAGTGCTCACTATGTGCCAGGCACTGTTAAATACTTTTCATGCTAGATCAGTTAATTCTTACAACTTTTTATGGTTAGTTGTGACTTTACCATCCCCATTTTATAGAGAGAAAGCAACTTGGGCAAGAACACACAGCTAGAGGTAGTCATTAGTGGAGATCGAGTTTGGACTAGGTCTGTGTGACTGTTGTCCCTCTTTGTGCCTTCCTCACTCTACCAAGTACCTCATGGTGGGGAGGGGGTGGGGGGAGGTGTCGGCAACAAAGGACTTGATACCTACCAAATGCTTAGCACAGTACATGACACACAGACATCCTTCAAAACATGTCAACTGTGACTGTCCTCTGTGTGTGTGTTAGTCAAATGTAAATGAGCCCTCATTGGCTATCTTTTCTAACTCCTTTTGAAAAACCATTCCACCATGAGTTCTCTGGACCGGTGGCCGTTGTGACAAGGGCTCACTACTTGAGAATACTTACTTGTCTCTCTTTAGTAATAGGGACCTGCTCTATGTGTCAGTGTCAGAGAGTGTCCTTGTAGTTAAGGTTTTGAGCAGATGAGAAGGCAGGTAACCTGATAATTTAATCATTGCAGTGAAAGGCAGGACTTTTCTGCTAAGACTCAGGTGAAGTTGATTTTTTAAAAATTTGTGACTAGAGTATTTCACAAACAGAAAGAAGGAAAACCAGGAGGCGCAAGCGTATGACAGGAGTGGAGAGTGACTCACTTGCTCTTTTTGAATAGGCTCTGCTGTTGCTGTGATCTCAGGTCCCTGTCACGTTCATCCCTGGTGTCCAGGTCATCACTTCAAGCTGTATCTGATATACACAGAGGATTTTTGACTTTCAAGTACTTAAAATTCTGTGTGTACCTGGTTTTACAAGGGAAAAAAATCTAGGTGCTTTGGTTCAATTGAATGTAGGTCGGTAGGTGAACACAGTCTGTTAATGAGTGTAACTTTGCATTGCGTCTCTCTCCCAGGGCAAATGTGTCATGATTTTTTAAGAGTTGAGAGACATAGATGTTAGTTTTCTGTATTGAGACAGTAGTTACCCTTCCCCTTCATCCTCTAACATTTCTCCCACTCAAGTTTTAATCCTAATTATAAAGTCACCCTCTTCCTGGTTTAAGATTTCTAAAATCTCTCCTCAACACACACACAGACGCACACCCCTTAGCAACTCCCAGAATTTAATCCATGAAATACTGCTAAGGAACTGAGGCTTCCTGAAGTTAAGTTACATGACCAAACACTCTGTCATTTGCCAGCTGTGACTTGTCTTTATACAGTGGAGAGTGATGGTGGCTAACTCGTAGAGCTGACAAGAGGATTAAATGAGTTAGATTTCTAAATGTAAAATGCTAACAGCAGTCTCTGGCACATAGTTAGTTCTCAACAAATGTAAGACGCTATTAAGGCTCCATGTCTGGGAAGTAGCAGAACTGATCCCTGCCTGATTCCATTCGTTCGTTCCACAAACATTTGCTGAGCAACTGCTCTGTTGCTGGATGCTGGGGAGATAGCCTGTGTTCTCAGTGACTGTGCTCTATTACCTCCGGTTTAACGTCGCAGAAGCTGTTTTCCTGCTTTGTATGAAGCTGGAAAATAAGGCCACCAAACGAGGGTTTTGTTTAAAAGCCTTACAGTTAAGCATCATGGGTAGGTATTGTTCAGGGAAAGAATGCACACCTAACAGTCATTCCTGTTGATCTCAAGTGAGTGCTGGAGTGTAGGGCGAGAGGGAGCATAGCTACGATACAGCGGCTTATTACATTTAAAGAAATTATCAAATCTTTGACAGCATGTTGCTCCTTAGCTTTGGGAAGTGAAGTTTTCTTCAATTTATATGTAATTAAAGGGCTCATTTACATTTGGTTAACAAAGCCTTTGCCTTTGAACAAAATCAAATAAGTAAGTTGCTAGAGGTCAAGCTTTTCAAAGCAGGGTAAACTGAGAAGAATCAGGACTTTCTCCTAAAGCTGTATGGTGTGAGGAATTTGGAATAATATAAAATATGGGGTAGGAGTTGTATTTTTTAAAAAAGGCAGAGACTTTAGCCTCTGGCTGGTGTGGCTCAATGGATGGAGTGCCAGCCGGTGAACCAAAGGGTCACTAGTACGAGTCTCAGTCAAGGCACTTGGCTGGGTTGTGGACCAGGTCCCCAGTAGGGGGCGCATGAGAGGTAACCACACATTGATGTTTCTCTCCTTCTCCTTCTCTCTCTCTTCTCCTCTCCCCCCAAATAAATAAATAATAATAAAATAAAAGGCAGAGTCTTTAAATTACTGTAACTTTATCATATAAATAATAATCAGATATTCGACCAAACAGGTTTACAGGGTTGGGACCCCTGTCTTGGCACCAGGTTGCCATTTCTGACTTTGCAATATTTCATTAGTGTCACTCACAAGCTGTATTCAACATGAAATGGCCAAGTAAGGCCACCCATGATTGTTCCTTTGTAGTTCTCCAGTTTCATGAGTCATTGCAGTACATCCCTCTGCACCAAGGGCTCATGGGAATAGACACCCAATAGGAAAATAACACCACAGAGAGCTGAAGCAGAAAGTGCAGGGACCTCAGAAGTGTGTCCCCAGCCTGCCATGTTTGGCCATGTGACCTTGTACAAGTCACAGCCTTCCAGGGCCCCGGTTTACTCACACATAAAATAAAGTTTCTAGGGTCTCTTGCTGAAGTTTGGTCCACTCTGGAGTTTAATAATACCCGCTGAGAGAGAGAAAAGATAAAGCACTTTCAGGGGACAGTGCTTCGTGATTGATGTAATTATAGCAGCTTTGTTGACTTGGAAAACAGCAGTGGCAGATGAGTCAGCCGGACACGTAGCTATTGGAGATCTGCGATGCTTTTTTGGTTTAAAAAAAAGACCTGACTACAGCATAAGTTTAGGAGGCAATGGTCAGTGTGACGTCAAGTTCCAGAAATAGCAGTTAGGCTCTTGTACAGAGGACGATATGGAGGGGACAGTTGTCACGAACTGGATTTTCCAGCCGAACCTCCGCTTCCCTAGCTGTCCCTAGGGAAGGCGCTCATGTGGGAGACCATGGGGGTGTAATATCCCCATCCAGTAAACAGTCCATGCCAACTGTGTTGCTTTGGATGTCACTACCAGTGACTAAGAAGAGGCAGGTGGTATTTTTGAACCTCCTTCTGCCTGGTTTTGTTCTCTCAGGGTGGATGTAAAAGGGAAACTCCAGTCAAGTGCATGTTGTGTCTTAAGAGCTCCCACTGCAACCCCCTGGACCAACCCCATGGGCTTCTCTGCAGACACGCAGATCTGACCTGCCCATCTTCCGTCCTTCCTTTGGGCCGAGTTCTTCCAATCAAGTGATACTGGTCAGTTAAAGAGGAAGGATAGAAGGCTTATTATGTATGCCAAGGCTACCCAAAATAAATCAGCTGGCACACATGTGTTCACATGTAACAGATGGGAATGAACTTTCAAATTGTTGCCTTTTTTCCAAAATACTTATACTTAAAATATATATATAAAGTAAATGTTAAAAGCTATGAAACACCTCCATAGGATCCCAAGGTTTGGTGCAAAAGTACTTGAACCCCACTCCCTTAGGTTTCGTGGCGCTCAAATCTTGATTTGCTCCGTTTCCTGTTTGGTCGTGGCGTGTATGTGTTGGCTTACGGAGATCTGTACAGTTTTCAGAACTAAAGACCATTTTGTGTAAAAGGTGTTAGAATGTGAATGAGACCTGCAGCCTGGTTGACAGTGCTGTGTCGGTGTCGATTGCTTGTTTGATACCGTGCTGTGGTTATGTAAAATGTTACCATGGGGGAAGGTGGGTGAAGGGCACATCTGTATAGTACTATTTTTGCAATTTTTTCTGAATCTATAATTATTTCAGGATTTAAAAGTAAAAAGAAGTCATTTAAAGACAGTCGTACTGGTTAGGAGGGAACACAGCCAGATTAATACAGCAGTGGAGCACAGCACACTTACAGAGGGGATTTTCATTTATCTTACCTTAAGAAAAAAACAGCATCTTTTCTCTCCCTGCCACTGAGTTCTATATCCTCCACACTCACTCTGTCACTGACTATGACACTGTTGATGTTTTGGAAACAAAACACAGCCAATGGCACATCAAGGAGAGCTCTTTCGGGAAATCTATTCTAGCTGCTGCTTAATTACTTAATAAGAAAATGGTGCTGAAACCCAAGCTCCATCTGCAGTCACCTAATACACAAAAAGGTATATGAATAATGTAGGATGTTTTTTGGAAGCTTTCCTGTGCTTAAAACATTTAGTAATTAGCAAAGAAGTGTTGACATGTTGTGACATCATAATGTGACCACACGTACAAATCAGTGTCCTGTAGCCTGGCGTGGTGATACACTGTGATGAGTATTCCACAGGAGAAAAGACAAGGGTTAAAAGTAACTAAAAAGAGTAAACCTTTGATCCATTCACTACTCTGTGTGTAAAGGGAAAAGGGATGGGCAGTAGCTCCCCTGGGTTTTACAACATGCTGTAAATTACTGCCTTGCTCTTTGATAAGATTGATGGCAGTTTTGCTCTTTATCACTTGGAGAAATGCAACAGAATTTCCTGAGCCAGCTGATCTCTTTCTTACTATTGCCAAAAGAGTGATTGTCTTTTCTTTTTTTGGCTGTAATGGATCAGTGCAGTTGATCCCATCTGTCAGACACCTGTGAAGGTGAGCTGAGCTCAGAACTGTGCCTTAGTGAATGTTTTCATGTGTGCTCATATAACTTCATTTTTAAAAAAATCAGTTTACTCAGGAACACGAAAGGACCTTTGCATTAAGTAGGACGATAGTTTTGTGCCAGGTGTGGAGATGGAGTTGGCTGACTCAAGAGACTAAGCTCTCAGGTTTTTGGAAATCACTCTGCCTGACACCTTTTCTGGCTTCTTCTCCAGGGTTATCAATGCCGGGAAGAGCACACACAATGAGGACCAAGCCAGCTGCGAAGTGCTCACTGTGAAGAAGAAAGCAGGGGCCATTACGTCCACCCCCAATAGGAACTCCACCAAGAGACGCTCCTCCCTTCCCAATGGGGAGGGGCTGCAACTGAAGGAGAACTCGGTAAGACCCTCCTTTACCCCTGGTTCTTGAGGGAGAGCACGCACACTCTGGCCCCACTGTGAGATGTCCGAGCTGCATCCAGGTCTGTCGTGGGAGAGAAAGAAGCAGTGTCCCCAGAGTTAGCAGAGTGGTGGGTCTCTACTCAGGCTGTCAGTGAAAGCTGAAGGTGATGTATGCATGAGGAAACAGTGTTTAGGTTTTTAATCTTGAAAGTAAATAAAACACTCAAATCATATATAGATTTTATTGTGAGAATTAGTTTAAAGAACTTTCGATGGTTTTAAGGTAGCCAGTGCACAGGTTTTGCGAAGGAGCTAGTTTGGCTCCTTTCTACTGACAAGGGGTGGAAATAACCGACACCATTGGCTCACAGCCCTGCTGTGACTTTGCCCCTTTCCTCCCCTTTCCCACGCATTGGGGCCTGTGCCTGAGGCTGCTGCATGTCAGTACTTGTTTCTCTTGGCTTAAAGGCCTGGTATCCCAGGGGGCGACCCTCCAGGCAAACAGCAGAGCATTTCTCCTCTCTCCAGTTTTCTGGAGGATACAGCAGACGTCTTCAGAAAATTCATAAGAAACCCTCAGAAAGGGATGGGGAATGATTGGCACTCTGTGCACAGCAGCTTATTTGGCCCTGCAGAAAAGATACATCGAATGGATGACCCAAATGTGACTATTCATTCTGACAGTCTTGAAGATATTTTTGTATATAAAGTTTTATAGTTTTGCAAAGGACCTAGGATTCTCTTTGTAGACTAAGGAAACAGCGTCTCATTGCATTTATGTTTAGGAACTAAGAGTACTGATTTATTTTGCTAGCATTACTTCAGCACCGATGTCCAGGCTGAAAGAAGCATTGGTTTGACTTCGCGCACAGTCAGACAGGCAGCAGACACAATAGTGGTGAAGTGTGCAGGAGCTGCAGTGAGGCATGTTGGTGCCGTCCATCACTTATTTAGTTATTTCATTTAGGGTTAGTTAGTTATTCTTTGTGCCCCAGTATTCTCGCCTATAAAAATGAATAATAATGGTAGTAATTACTAAAGATAGTTAGAGCAAGCTGGCCAGAAGTATAAAGTTCAAAATCCCACAGAAAATGTTGAGCCAGTGTCTTAATTAATCAGCCCTCGGTAAATGTCAGTGACGACTGTCCTAGAGTTTGTCCCACCCATGTCATTCTCCCTGGGCAATGCCCGATGAAATTTGTGTGTTTGTTTATTTGCTAATTTGGAGAGGATGCAAGTTCTTTCATGCCTGCTTGACAGATTAGGAGGATTGCATTATCATGGAAAAGGGCTTAGAAGATGTACGGCGTTGATAATAATTTCGTATGGGTGCCAGTGACGTAATGTTGCCCCTTCTCTACAATTTCCCCCTGCCACTGGGATGTACATTGATTTCTGTCAAAATAAGTCTGTGTTGACACTTGGCCCAGGGCCAGTTGGTGATGGCATTTTCCTTTGCTAAGTCCCTCCTGTAAATGCAGCCAGGAGTACCGTTTTAACTTCCTGTTCTTAAGCACACTGTGCTGCCCTTTTTGTTGTTCTGTACTATGTTTCCCAACAGTTACTCTCTTAACCGTTTTAGCTGTGCAGTTCCAAGTGGCATCAAACGCATCGCTGTTGCCGTGCAGCAGTCTCCGCCGTCCACCTCCAGAACATCTCTCTGGGTCCTCCCTCCCCCACTAGGTTGCCCCTGGCAACCACCATTCTACTTTCTGTCTCAGAATTTGACTACTCTAGGTACCTCATGTAAATAGAATTATAAGATATTTGTCTTTTAATGTCTGGTTTATTTCGTTTGTCGTAATGTCTTCAAGATTCATCCATACGTAGAATGTGTCAGAATTCCATTCCTTTTTAAGGCTGAATACTGCTACTTCTGCTCCTTTGTACGCGCACACCCCATGTTGTTTAGCCATTCACCCGTCGATGAGCACTTTATTCCATCTTTTGGCTATTGTGAATGATGCAGCTGTGAACATGCTGTACAGATATCTATTTAAGTCCCTGCTTTCAGTTCTTTTGGATATATTCCCAGAGTGGAATTGCTGGATGATACAGTAATTTCGTTCAGTTTTTTGAGGAAGCATCACACTGCTTCCGCATCAGCTGTGCCATTTTACATTCTCACCCGTAATACACAAGGGTTCTGATTTCTCTACTTCCTCACCAGCACTCACTAATTACTTTTTTTAAAAAATAGTAGCCACCCTAGTGGGTGTAAAGTGGTAGCTCCTTGTGGTTTTGTATTTCCTAGTGGTCAGGGATGTCGAGCATCTTCGGGTACTTATTGACCAGCTGTATGTCTTCTTTAAGGAAATGTTTATTCAAGTTCTTTGCCCATTTTTAAGTTAGGTTGCCTTTTTTATTGTTGTTTGCCCTGCTTTTTAAAAGCTTGAAATACTATAATCTAGTGTGCCAGATGAATCACCGAGTGCTTGTCATGTACTGGGAACTCAGTGCTGAGGATTAAGCAGGGAACACACCAGACAGAAAGCCCTACTCACAGGAAGCTTATATTCATTGACGAAGACAAACAATTAAAATACACAGTGTCAAAGATGATCAGCTTTCGGAGAAAGCAGAGTAGGGAAGCAGGAATATAGGAAGTGTGAGGTGCAAGAAGCGGTTAAAGAAGGCATCCCTGAGAAGGCGACATTGGGCAGAGACCTGAAGTGCAGCTCTTGGGGGACGAGTGTTCAAACATCCCAGACAATTGCAGAGGCCCTGAGACGGGAACAGGCCTGGTGTTTTAAAGAACCAGCAGGGGGGCCCATGTGGCTGCCGCAGAGATAGGAAAGCGTGGATTGCAGAAGATGTTGTCAGAGCGATACTGAGAGTGGAGTGAGGCCGTCTGGCAGGAGCCGAAAGGCCCATTGTCAGTTCTTTGGTTTCTACTTGGAATGAATAGCTTATTAGCAGAAGACAGAGATTTTTCCATCTTGAGGACATCCCCTTAACTCAAATGTGGTGGTGCTTAGGAAAGGTGGTGACAAAGGGCCCAGAGTAAGAAAATACCCGCAGGAGTCAAGTGAGGTGGGTCAAGCCCCGCCCCCTGTGAATCCCTTTCTTCATTCAGCAGACACGCACTGAGCGCTGAGTCAGCATGCTAGTCAGAAGGAATGAATCAGTGCAGTTCCTGCAGCTGAGCTGAGGAGGCATGCAGGGTCCATAGGAAGGAGCACTATAATGAAGTGAGTTTTAGGAGAAAGATGAAAAAGCTGCGAGTGTATGGAAGCCTAACCCAGACTGGTCACTGGTAGTTCAGGAAACAACAGAGGAGGGTGTAGGGTGGATTAGGGAAGGCGTCCTGGAGAAAGTGACATTTGAGCTGCCATCTTGAAAAGTGAATAGGGATCAACCAAGCAAATAAAAGAAAGGGCAGTTTCTGCCAGAGGGAACACGCATATGCCAAGACCAGTGGTGCCAGAGCATGTGAGGCATGTCTTCTGGTGCTGGAGCATGGACGGTCACTTGTGGGGTGTGACGAGGCTGAAGCAGCTAGCAGGCCTCACACACAAGAGCCATTTAGTGCCCTGATAGGCTGCAGTGTTAATTAACCAGGTGATATAGACAGGAGTGTAATGGACAAGACAGTGATGGCAGTGGGGAAGCTCACTTGGGAAGACTAGGGGAGCAGACTGGAGGCTGGGACACCCACAAGTCTGGCTCAAACGGAAATCTGGGTGAGAAAGGATGAAAGTTCAAATACGGCAGTGATTAGAGAGCAAGGGAAGGCTCAGAAGAGATGATGTGGGAGATGAATTCAGGTGACCTGATGACCAGCTGGAAGTGGACCACCGCAGCAGGCTCTGGCGTAAAGGTGAGGGGACGTGTGGAAATGACTCGAGTTTTGAGTGTTCTAACTCTCCAGGTAGAAGTGTTTGGAGCTCAGGGGCAACTGTAGGGAGGCTTAGATTTTGGGAGTTGCAAGTCTAATGAAGTTCCGAGAAGAGAGGGGAGCTGCAGGGTGGGGAGGTGGCTATGACGTGGGCCACAGAGAGGTCCAAACAATAAGGATGAAAAAATAGGCAAGTGCTATAAGCTTAAAATGGGATCACCAGAGAAACGACAACATCGTTATCGCACTTGCAAACGGAGGGCGCAAAAGGCAGATGCAGGAGCTCCCTCTAGAATACGTGTGATCAGTGTCTCCCTCATTTCTTGACCTCTTCATCCCCAATAAATTCAGTTAAGTCAAAGTGTTTTCACAGAAGTCTGTGAAAGACTTCTGTACATGAAAGAATTCATGTATAGTATCACCTCCTTACTGGATATTGAAGAAAACCTAAAATTTCTATAAAATAACATTGAATTCACACTGAACAAAAGGAATGATCATGGGAGTTTTTTCTGTGTTAGGAACATTGGTGACACGCAAAGGAATTCACTAGAGGTCTAACTGTACGAGTATATTTGTTAACATTTCTTATATTGAGTGGCAGTAGGGCAACTGGGTAGCAGTGAGATGATTTTTTTCTTCCTGCAGATAAGTATTAGTTGGTGTAAAGATTTTAAGACAACTTTATACCATCTCTCATGCCAAGTCATAGAGAAACCTTTTAGCCAAAGGAGTCAACATAATCTTCCTGTGTGAAAGCAAAACTTAAAAAAAAATCTTGGTGGAGCCCTGGCCAGTGTTCCTTGGGTGGGAGTCATTCTGCAAACCAGAAGGTTGTGGGTTCGATTTCTGGTCAAGGTGCATGCCTGGCTTGTGAGTTCAGTCCCCAGTCCCTGTCTCTAAAATCAATACTCTTGTCCTTGGGGGAGGATTAAAAAAACTTGGTGGATAAAATGACATGCACTGTATTCTGCCTCACCTGGCTGCCGTGAGGCAGTTCCTGAAGGAGTGTTGTTTCCCTGCATTTGACTGAGCTCTTAGAAGCAGCAACTGACTTATAAGGAAGGAAACACAAATTAACTTCAGATTCCATCTGCACATATGGAACATGTCAGGAGCTAAAGGAGCAATGTTTGAAAGATGTCATGAAACTTAAAAGTGATACAAATAAAAGAGTTTCAAACTGTTCTACTCTGTAGTATTTTAGCCTGAGGATATGCAAGGGGACTTGGTTGACTTACTGTATTCTCTCTCACAAAATAGTCAGCAATGCCGTGGCCAGTGTGGATCAGGTGGTTGGAGCGTTGTCCTATAAACCAGGACCAGAAGGTCCTGGGTTTGATTCCTGGTCAGGACACATAACCTAGGTTGCGGGTTAAGTCCCCGGTCTTGGTGCGTACAAGAGGCAACTGATCCATGTTTCTTTCTGGCATCAGTATCTCTCTCCCTCTCCCTAAAATCAATAAGCATGTCCTCAGGTGAGGATTTAAAAAAAAAACCTCAGTAATGGATCCAATTTCTTCTTTTAATTTAGAGATTAGTGATATAATTAGTGAAATAAAGAAATAAACATCTCCCTTTTGAGGAATAGGAAAGAAGTTTTGAAATCTTTGAAGTGGAGATGAGGGATAGTTTCTGTGATGAGACAGGCCTGGAACTTCCCCTGTGCCAGGACCACGTGGGGCGTTTTATGTGTGAAGAACCGCAAGCCCACAGCCAGGCAGGTTGGAAGTAGATACTCCAGAGTGCAAGCCTCTTACCATTTCTGTGCTTCTGATAACTTGTTTGGGGACATAGGGTGGGTAGCTGGGAAAGAAGAGAATCTAAAATGCTGGTATTCCCAAAAGACACCTTTGTAAGATTGTCCCTTAGGAAAGGCACTGTAAACTTGCTGGGCAGCACCTTATTCCTAACGGCCTCCTGCCTGCTCCCCAAGCCTTGTTGGGGACTAGTCACCATTACTGGGTTTTCCTGCCTTTGATTTGAGAAGTTTTAAAGAGTCTTTATTTATCACACTGATTGCCAGCCACATGTGAAGACATAGCCTTTCCAAGAGCTTTGCTTTTCACTTCTCCAGTACCTGATTCTAGGAATGAGACAAAGAGAGGACACCAGGCGAGTTCACTCTTGAGGGCATCTTATAAACCCAGTACAATACTAAGAAGTTCTTGTCCTTCCCAGCCAAGGCAAAGTCAGCTGGAGAAGTGCATTGCCACCAAACTAGAATTACAGAAAATGTTGAAGATACTTCTTTAAGAAGGAGGGGGAAAAAAGATAAATATGAATAATTAAATGGCAACAACTACACAATTCTCAGTGATTACTGTAAATGTAAATGGATTTTTAAATTGCTGGGTTAGCAATACTTATTTCAGACAAAATACACTTTAAAACAAAGGCTATACAGAGACAAAAAAGGACATTTCATATACATTATCCAAGATAGGGAAGCAGCCTAAGTGTCTGTCAACAGATAATTGGATAAAAAAGTGGCAGGACACAAATATACGATGGAATATTACTTACCCTGGAAAAAAGAATGCAGCCTTACCATTTGCAACAACATGGATGGACCTAGGAGGTAATTTGCTAAGTGAAGTCAGACAGAGAAAGACAAATACTGTATGATTTCACTTATATGTGGAATCTAAAAACCAAAGTAAGTAATCAAACTCATAGATACAGAGAACAAATTGATGGTTGTCAGGTGGGAGGGGTTTGTGGAGCTGGGTGAAAGGGTTGAGAAATACAAGTTGGCAGTGACAAGACCGTCATAAGATGTAAACTGCTGAGTAGGGAATACCGTCAATGACATTGTGATAACTGTGCGTGATGACAGGCGGGGGCTAGGTTATCCAGGGGATCGCCTCCTCAGATACGTAAACAGCTAGTCACTGTGTTGCACACCTGAAACTGATATAATACCAAATGTGAACTGCCACTGAAAAATAAAGGTTCCCGTCCTTATGTGTGTGAGATGTGGGGGCAGGAGATAGGGCATTGTGGCAGTGACCCACGTCTGACTGCCTATTTGGCACAGGTTGTTTTGGGTTTAAGATTAGACTGAGGAGGCGTGCATTCCAAGTCTGTTTTTTTAAGAGCACCCTCATGTTGTGTAATTTAGTCAAAACACATCAAAGTATGCGGTTTCCGTATCTATTAGTTCAGTGTCTGATTACAATAACAGGAGATGGCCGTGTCCCCATTGTGGCCAAGTTCAGCAGCAGGGGAGAGGAAAGCGGATTATCTTTCTCAGCAGAGGCTAGGACAGCCCTGTGGGAATTCAAGGCAAACACAGCAAATTGGGGCGGGGAGTAAAAGGGCAGCGAGCAGGGGCTACTTCAAGGCTCTGGAGTGAAGGTTTGCTGTTCTTTTCCTCTGTTTGCTGAGAGGATGTTCACCCCGGGATGTTAACTGAAGGCCGCTGTGGTGCCACTTCCACGGTGGCAGTCCCTGTGGGGCATTTGGCCCTGGGTTGGCAGTCTGCTTCCTGCAATGACATCAGCCATAAAAAAAAGAGAAAGAAACAATAGGACTGGCCTTTTATTTCTCTCATTGTGTTTATTACTCTAAATTTTCCCTTTTAATTACGGTCTTTGTTCTGTGCATGTCAAAAGAACATAACCTTTCTATTTATTGGCTTAGATTCTTTGAAGCCGTGGGACAGCGGTTTCTCTCAAAACTCTTTAGTTCCAGGGACTCTCGCCAGTGATTAAGAAGGATGACTTTACAACCAGGAAATGTCAGGCCGAGGCCAGTTAGAGTGGCTTTACAGTTCCCTCCTCGGAGACCAGGTTTAGCCAAAGATATACACAGTAGCTGAGAACATAACTAAAATTTGGTTCCACAATAGCAAGTGTTGAGTATTCCTACTGTAGGGAATGTTAAGGCTAAAGGAAACAGAAATTTCTCCCTGCTTCACTTGTAAGCTGATTTCCATACTGATTTAGGTAGGAGGAAAATTGCCAAGGGCAATAAGCTCTTAAGATTTTCTTTTCCTCTTCCTTTCTTTTTTCCAATCCTCATTTGAGAATATATGTATCAATTTTAGAGAGGAAGGGAGGGAGAGAAAGAAGAGAGAGACATCGATGGGAGAGAGAAGCATCAATCAGTTGCCTCCTGTACACATCCCGACTGGGGATCGAACCGACAACGTTTGGTGTTTGGGACGATGCTCCAACCAACTGAGCCACCCAGCCAGCGCCTTTCTTGCTTTTTTTTTTTTAATAACACAATCCTCAGCATTCATGTGCCAGACACTGATCTTAGTATTTTGCCAATATTAATTCATTTAACCTCATAATATGTATAGAAGTATGTACTGCTGTTTTCTTTATTTTTCTGATGAGGAAGCTGAGGCATGAAGCCAGAAACTGTGGAGCTTGATTTCAACCCAGGCACTCTGGCCTCAGTCTGTACTTGGAACCTGCTGCCTCTCTATCCATTAGCACTTGGGAAATATGGCAGAAACATCTGTTTGGAAAAGTCTGAAGTGAAAGAAGAATAACTCCTAATGTTCCTATGTGTATTTTCAGTGTCATTTGATACTAAATATTTTCTCATGTCCATTATGATTTCTCTTTTGATTTAGGAGTTATTTAGTGGTGTAACCTGCCAACACAGCAACTGGATAGCAGCTCTTAACCGACTCAGGTGAAGAACAGAAAGGAGATGAAATTGTTCATCATCTTATTGTCCTTTTAGTTCATTTCGTCTTGCTAAATTACTGGAGTTTGCATAAAATCATGGCAAAAAGAAAAGCCCCTGATTGAATAATGAGCATCTTGTGATTGAATCCCAGCTGTGCCGCTCATGAGATGTGTTACCTTGTGTAAGTTACTTGCTCTTCCAGGCCTGTTTCCTCATCTGTGAATTGGGAATAATAGTTTCGGCCTCATAGGGTTTTTAGAATTAAATGAGTTAGAAATAGGAAAAGTGCTTAGAACAGTGCTTGACCTATGGTGAGTGCTCAGTAAATAGCATCTGTTGTTATTCTAATAGCAGAGTTTGCAGCTGCATTTCATTATTATTTCATATTACTTATGTTTTACTGTAAGCTAATATAGGGAGAAATTGTTGAGGTATAACGTAATGGTTTGTGAATGTTTCCAGGCTAATTTATGAGTCTAGAACAGTGATTTTTCAATCAGTGTACTAAAAGAATTTTTAAAACATGCAGTACCAATCAGGGGCATTGACTTCTTTTTCCTTAGATTGTCAAATTAAAAAAAAATGACAACAGCCAACACAAGAATTGACACAGACACTGGCCTGCAGTGTCTGCGGTGTTATGGATGAGACAAGATAAATTCACATGGACTACCAAGCCCTGTGGAGGAAAAGGGACAGCGTGGCTACTCTCTCAAGAGGAGAGCGCCCTGACCTTTGCCTTGCCAGACTTTTATTGGGTTGTTTGCACAGGAATAAAGCTCATCAATCATTGTCAGGCAGAAATGAACAATAGATAACATTCAGAAAACTCTGAGGGCTTATTCTGAGGGTCAGATAGTTAAAGGGCCATAAAACTTCGGGAAACAAACTCATTTCCTGCTCTGACCCTTATTTAATTGAGAGCATTCTTAGCAAAGCAGGTTTCACAGGATTTTATGTATTCTTTCTTAGGCCTGATCACCTGGGGAACCTGCCCTTTCTAGCACAGGGCTGCACCGCCCTCTGTCATTGTTTCAGGCTTAAGTCAGGCAGGGGAAGTAAGGCAGCCAAGAGATTAGGAGACTTCTCCCAGACAGAATGAGGACTCAGGCTTTGTCAAAGCCAAGGGACGAGGGTCCATCACCACCTTTTGCCATAGCCCCCCAAGTCCTTCCCTGGGGCCTCCCCATTGTTGTGCCTGTCTTAGGTTGTCCCTCCCTTGAGGAATCTTACCCATCATTGGCTAACCAATCAAGCATTGGGGGCCAGGCAGGGTGAAGTAAAAGGAGGAGAGGTGGTGCTCCTGCCAGGGAGATAAGCTTTGTCTCCTTAGCGGCTTATGGTCCCAAGGTCACTCACTCAGCCTTAGCCACTGGGGGGTTTACAGCTTCTGAAACCAGAAGGGCAGTTCCCAAAAAAGAATAGCCATCTGGTGTGAATGAATTAAAATTATACCTATTTTTCTATCAGATTGGCAAAAAATGTGTTTTTGGTGTGCTGCAGAATTTTTTGATGTGTGCCAGGAGATGAAAAAGGTTGAAAATTATTGGCCTAGAATAAAGCACATTACAGCTAAACCAAAACCTGTTGTGAACTTTATACTTCCTGTCTCTCAGAAATTAATTTAATATTTATTTAGTATATTTTAAGAATAGGGACTAAATTGCCAGTTAGAGAGAAACCCCAAATTAACTAAACTTATGCTACACCTTACCGCCTCATAGTTTTGGAGGAATTGAACCAAAGAAATCTGCCTTCTACACTGTCAGCTCCTAAGAAGGAAGCAGCATTCTCACTTAAGTATATGAAATTAAGTGTTCTTCCCACTGGAGGGCAGAATATTTGAATAGTTTAGTGAAAACGAGAGGTACGGTTTTTGTTTTTGTTTTTTAAGCAAACTACACACCGGGCATGATTCCAAGTAGGCAGCAACAGAGCGTGGGTCAGATTTTCCCTCATCTCAGTTCCATCATTGGTGTCTTCCTTTCCCCCTTGCTGGGTTACTGTGCGGGTCAGGTAAAGACCTGGAGACTCAGCCCTGTGTTTGAAATGCCTAAAACAGTTACTCCAGTTTCTGAATTATCCTCCTCGCGGTAATGCCTGGAAAACTGGCCAGAAACCTTATGGAAAACAAGCCATAGGGCAGTAGCTTAGAATGGGGAATCCGAAGACTAGGTCAAGTCTGTTTCCCCAAGGGAAGGAAGTCATCACTTTTCTTTGGCAGTGAGAAAGGAGGGAGCCAGGTTGCGTCCCATGCCCCTACTCAGCCTTTTGTGAAATCTGCCATGGGATTTGACTCGAAGTGGGATTTCCACATCTGTGATATTCCTTTCATGCTGCTGATAGATGGGGCCCCTCCTCAGGCGTACCTGGTTGGTGGGGTACGGAAGGGAAGATAAGTGTCAGACGAACTGAGTGCTTGCGTCTTGAAGCCAGGCAGCCAAGAGGAGGACACCACTTGTCCCGTGGGACCACTGATTCTAAGTAGCCATCTCTACACTGTCAGCTAAAGACAGTGTTTTTGAATAGGCACCTTCAATATATTTTTCCGTTTGTTAATATACATATTATATTTTATATTCTATATATTTATACACTTAAAAACTAAAGGTAATAAGGGTAAAAAAGCAATATTTTAAAATAACAACTAGCGGTTACACGGTGTTTATTATATGCTAGGCATTGATCTCAGTGTTTTTCACACAGTGATTCATTTACCGTCTCGATAAAAGCAAAGACTTCCTGTTCCCATTAGCTAATATCTCAGGGCACAATTCATCATTAACGATAGCGAGTATCACTCCATAGTTCAGCTCTCGCCTTGAGCATCTCGGGTACTTTCAGCTGGAAGGATTATTGTCATATATGACTAGACTGGCTTTGCTTGGAATTCGTTAAGTGCCAGCTGTGACTGCTTTTTGTTTGTTCATGTTTTCTATCAGCACTTTCTTTGCAGGAGTTTGTTTTTAAAACCTGTTTTCCACTTTGTGAGAGATAATTTAGTTAAAGACTGAGTAATGTATTGGACAAGACCACCTAGTGGGGGCTCTCGTAGGCCGCAGTCGGTCGGCAGGTCGGAATTGCCGAGGCTAATGGGTGTGGGGGAGCATCTCCATTGCTGGGAGACGGCTGACAAACCTACCACCTGAGGGCGCCAGAGTCGGTCTGTGTGAGAAATACTAGCAGAGTTTAATTTCTTCAGATTAGGGTGAAAAAAACATGAAAGAATCTCTACCGTTCCTCCCACATGCCGATGGATTGTTTTGAATGCCCCTCAGCTTCTCGCACTTTATTGTGGAGAGTGCTCACCTGGGAGGGCAGAGCCCAAAGGGGGTTGTCGATTGCTAGACACCTGTGCAGTAGAAGGCGGCAAAGCCCTGGCTTTAAATCGGTACAGATGTTGTCAAACCTAGTTCCTCGCTTTTCTTTGTGTTTCCTGCCTGACATCTCAGCATTCCCATCGGACTCCGAAGGAAACATCTAGGTTTTGTTTAGAATGCCCCTCTCTTCGTCAGCAGGGCACTAGGGGTCACCCCATTGCCTCCCAGATGGCTCACGAGGCTGGTTTCCCCGTGGGATCCCCAGAGTTGATGAGGCTCCGGTTTCAATGGGGCTAAAGTGTAGGCTACTGATTTCCGGCACGCGTGATGAGCTGTGCTGTGATCGCGCCTGAACCGAAACGCACCCACGCTGCCCCCACGCTGCCCGTGTCAGGGCTGGTCTCGGGGCCCTGTTCCATCGGTGCATTTCTGTTTGGAGCACGCTGTCTTTGTTGAAATGCTCAAGAAGCTCTTCCCAGTTGTAACTCATTAATTTAAGCTCTGGCATTATAGGTAATCATGAGAATAGGAAAAGGAAAATAAACAATATTATTAAAAAGCAGTTTCTAGAACTTTTGAGAAAGGAGGATGCAACATTGAGCCTACTGTAGAGAACTGCTGAAAGAGAAACTGTGAACTTGAAACTCCCAGTTTGTCACCTTCTGGAATCTTCCTTGATTTGGCTGCAGCTGTGTTCCTGAAAGGGGGTAGGAGTGCGTGTATTTGTGGTAAATTACATACAAGGCTATTTTTTTATTTTATTTTTAATATATTTTATTGATTGTGCTATTACAGTTGTCCTATTATCCCCCCTTCATTCCCCTCCACCCTGAATACCCTCTCCCACCCACATTCCCCTCTCTTTAGTTCATGTCCATGTGTCATAAGTTCTTTAGCTTCTCCATTTCCTCTACTATTCTTGCCCTCCCCCTGTTTTCTACCTACCATCCATGCTACTTATTCTCTGTACCTTTTCCCCCTCTCTCCTCCTCCCACTCCCCTGTTGCTAACCCTCCATGTGATGGAATGAAAGATGGGTCTCACATCATTGGAGTGGACCAGAAGGAAGAAAAAAATATACAACCAGAAAAGAATGAAGAAATAAGAATTCAAAAAAAATTAGGAGAGGCTTAGGAACCTCTAGGACATCTTTAAACGTTCCAACATCCAAATTATAGGGGTACCAGAAGGAGAAGAGGAAAAACAACAAGTGGAGAAGATATCTGAACAAATAATAAAGGAGAACTTCCCCAATCTGGCAAAGGAAATCGACTTCCAGGAAGTCCAGGAAGCTCAGAGAGTCCCAAAGAAGTTGGCCCAAGGAGGAACACACCAAGGCA
>CM052539.1:53005870-53198943 GCA_028533065.1 Trachops cirrhosus | reverse complement strand
CAAAATGAAGGAGAGAATCCTAGAAGCAGCAAGAGATAAGGGGATAGTCACCTACAAAGGAGTTCCCATCAGACTGTCAGCTGATTTCTCAAAAGAGACCTTACAAGCAAGAAGGGGATGGAAAGAAGTATCCCAAGTCATGAAAGACAAGGACCTACATCCCAGATTGCTCTATCCAGCAAAGCTTTCATTTAGAATGGAAGGGCAGATCAAGTGCTTCGCAGATAAGGTCAAGTTAAAGGAGTTCATCATCACCAAGCCCTTATTGTATGAAATGTTAAAGGGACTTACCTAAGAAAGAGAAGATAAAAAACATGTGTAGTAAAATGACAGCAAACTCACAATTATTAACAACCACACCTGAAACAAAAACAAGAAGAAACTAAGCAAACAACTAGAACAGGAACGGAACCACAGAAATGGAGATCACAAGGCTATTTTTTTAAATAGATGAAATAATTAAAAATGCAACTGGGAAATGGCTTCAAAATTACTTTTTTGAGGCAGAAGTGATGGCTGCCAAATTTAATTATGTGGTTAAGTCAGGAAAGGGCTTGATTACATTTTCCTTAGAGCACACTTTTAACCCTTGTTTATCTGAAGCAAAAACAAGGTAAATGTCTGTTAAAGTATAATATTAGTAATTTTAAAACTCATTGTGTCAAGAGTATGTTAGTCTGAATTTAAAGCGTTTGAGCTTTTCCGGTGTAGAACTTTGCATGGTGGACTGGTGACCCAGAGGCATTTCTGACCCTGGCAGAGACTAATCTGAGGCCTGCTGAGAAGTGCCAGCACTCCGCTCATGGCCCAGGACAGGTGTGTGGTCACTAGTCGGCAACAAACAAAGTAGAATAGTGCTGAGGTGCTAAAGGCTATGGAGTCACGGGGAGATTGATTAGACCAAGTTGGGTGTATTGGGAATTTGGAAAGATCCCTAACTTGAAATCCAAGGAAGTGGGTTCCAATCTCTGGTGTCTCGAATCACCACTTACCACAGGGGTACTGGACTGTCTGAGCCCTAGTTAAACCATTGGTAAGTGGGATAACAATGCCCATCCTATGGTGGCGGTGTGAGGATTAAACACAGTAGGTACTCAGTAGAGGCCTGTGAACCTAGATTTCCCATGGAAAGTACCTTAAGAACGGGAGTGACCGGAGCTGCACAGCGGGGGAAGAGGAGCCTCCCGTTTGGCAGAGTTGAAAATAAGGCGCCAGCGTGTGCGTCTTGGTGTCCTTGCCTGCTCACTGTCCCCCACCCCGAGCCATTCAGTAGTGTGTGTAAGGAGTTACACTGACCTCCGGCTTTTTGTGTTTCTTACATGCTGCGCATAGTGCTATACATTTTATCTGTTGTTTAAAAATTATTGTACAGTATAACATTTGGTATATAGTTTTATGAGTTTTAACGTGTGCATAGATTCCTATAATCACCACCACAATGAGGATGCAGCAGCCCGGTCACTACAGTTACTCCCTCCCGTTATCCCTTTACAGTCACCCCCAGACCCGGGTTGTCTGCACAGTTAATACATATCTTCCGCTGCTGGGGCACCATGCACTTCTCCCTCCTGGCACACGTGTAGTTGCCTGTTCATATTCTGCATCGTTAGCTTCCGGAGCTGGGGAAGCATGATGTTCTTTCTTCCTGCCACGACCCCAGCCCCCAGCACGAACCTGCACACAGGAGAGGAGACTCCGAGACACGTCTTACACAAACGAACCCCTGCAGTCTATATCCTAGTTTTATATTGTTCTTTAAATAAGGAAACAGTAGGGAGAAGGTAAGAGACCTGCCTAAGATCATGTAGTAGCAGATTCCAGAACCCAGGTTTGTCTTGCTGTAAAGCCTGTTCTCTTTCTCTGCTTGGACACATGACAGACAGGCTTTGTCTGTGTTAACTCATTTCAAAGTGCACATGTGCATTACCCAGCTTTTAAAATAACCATGGTGTGTTGGCATGAGTGACAGAGTTACCCTTGGACTGTTAGATAATGGAAAATCTAAAACCCTGTTTGTTTACCATATAAACTCAAAATCTTCCCTGAGCTGATACCAAACTGAGAGGGTGTTTGCTCTTCAAAGTGACTAACCATAGGACAGATGGGGCGGTGGGTGTGTGAGGTGGGGCGGGCAGAGGCTGCTGAATGGGGCTGTGTCCTTCACATCCCTCCTTTGGTTCTTTTGCTTGAGCTGAGTGGTGGGAACACAGCTAGCTCTCCAGCTTCCCACATGCATGCCTTAGCCCCTCAGTCACTGGTTCAAAGGATAAAGCAGTAACAGATTGTACATCCCAGCAGGGTACAAGAGATTAAAAAAAAAATTATGGTTTTCAGCAGTTCAGGAAGAGGAATGCAGGGTGTGTGTGTGTGTTTGATTATCCTTTTTAAAAAGTTACAGGCCTTAGCATAGAAGAAAATGAAGTGGGGGGTGTGTCTGAGTGTGTGTGTTAAACTGGCCGTGTGGGGCCACAACACCCAGCAAACCACGCACAACCAGAGAAGGCAGTGTCCTGTCCCTTTGGTTTCCTTGGAGAACCTCTGAGGCCCCAGGACCCTAGATTTGGCTGCTTGTTTGCCCAGCAGTCCTGGCCTCAGAGGGCTGAGAGGTGGTGGATAAAGTTAGGTAAGTCAGCTCCAGTCCTAAAGTAGGTTAGGTTTGTTACATTCTGTTGGTTTTGCTAATATAACATGTCTGATGTATAAATCTTACTTCCCAAGCTACTCTATTGCTCTTTAACAATAAAAACATAAGAAAATCCATTCTTTCCCTTCCTCTTTTGTGTTTTTAATAAATATTTACTGAAAATTTATTCTGCACCAGGCACCCCCTGGGAGCATCACGGTCAGTGAGAGACACATGAGTTATTAGTCTCCTCTGCAAGACCATGGATACTGCCCTGCCCAGCCCTCTTGGCCTCAGGCCGGTCCTCCGGTCCTCCGTGAGCCCTTAAATTCCCCTCTTCCTTCTTGCTGGACACCTGCAGACTGCCGCTGGTTACAGGCATCTCACTGCTCCCTCCCACTGCCCCAGGACAGCCCCTTGCCAGACTCCAGAATCTCAGTCCAAACTGACCTAGCCCTCAAAGTCGGCCTTAATCTGGCCACTGTCCCTGCATGTAGTCTTCTTTTCACCTGCATGGCCTATGAGTTGTTCCCTTTCTCCAGAATATTCTTTCCTTCATTCCATCATCGCCCAAGCGGGTGAACAGTCAGGTACAATACAATGAATTCTGCAGGGGGGGTGGGCTTAGGGTGCCATGGGAGTTTCCAGAAGGAGGTGAACTTTAAGGTGAACACTAAGACAGGCGAGGGTCGAGCAAAGGGCGTGGGGGCAGCCGTGGTTTGTGCCGAGCTGCTGTTGCTGTAGTTTGCTGCAGCTGGGATTTGGAGGAAGAGTAAGAGACTAGATCAGAGGTTGCAAACTGGGGCTCATAGGCTGGAGCGAGCCCCTGAACAAGTTGTTAGGCTGGTAAAAGAAACATCAGATTTTGTGTTTTAGAAAAAAAAATTACCCAGGTTGCAATTCCGGTTGCAGAGTGGAGAAGGGCATTTGAGTGCCAAGCATACATTCGGGCAAGCTTTTGTCCAGGGGTTGGTGGAATGTGGGGTAGGGTATTTAGCTTAACCACAAGGGTTGGTGGCTTAGAGCAGGGGCCCTGGTCCCACCTGCACCACTTAGGTGGTGACCTCGGGCAGTTACACTCTCTGGCCCCCGTTTTCTCCCCTGTAAAGTGAGGATAATAACCAGTCCTCTTAGAGTGGTTATGCCTAGGCTTGGAGTAAGGCTCATTGAGCTAATATGTGTGAAGCATTTAGAATATCTCCTGCTGTGTAAGGCTTGGCACATGATGTTAGGGGTGCCGTGTACCCGTCCCTGGGTGTTTCTGTGATTCTGTGCTCCCTTGCACTTCGGTAGCTGGCCTAGAATCGAAGCCTGTGGTGAGAGCCCGCCTTGTGGTTGGTTGTATTTCCCCAAATAGTGTATCACTCACTTTAAGATCCCTGCTGTAGGAGGACACTGAAGATTTTGAAATCTCTTCATGGGCTTGGTTTTATCTAGTTCAGGGGCTTTTTTTATGCAGTTGTATCTTTTTGTACAAAACCTTTCGCAAAACGCTGATATTCATAACTGATAAAATTGTGCTGCTCTGGTTAAAATAATTGTCAGAGGAACTCATCACTTAAACACCCACCGAACGTCCTCTTTGCTAAGGTCCCACATCAGAACCAGGAGCACAGTTTGGACACCCCTGGCCTGGTCCATTCAGGGAGATGCCAGTGACTTATCCAATGGCACACAGTGAACCAGTGGCAGATGTGGGTCTCCTGACTGCTTAGCAGCCCCTTCCACGAGACAACTTTGGCTTCTCAACTTCAGCTGCCCATTGCAGTCCCCCAGTGGGGGGCGCTTAAAAAGGATCAAGGGTCGGACCCCACCTTCAGAAATACTTAATGGGTCTGGGCTTGGCCCCCACATTGACCAGTGCTAGATTATTCAGTTAGAAACAATCTTCTTTGTGAAAAAAAATTGCCTTATAAGTTTTAGTTGTGAAAATTATTAATTGCATTTTAAACATTAGCTGTACCTGAATTTATAGCACTGCTGTGCAGAGGGGTTCTCAGAAGTCCCCCAACCTGGATTCCTCTTGAGTGTTTGGAAATTCCCCAGATAGGCTGTCGCCTGGTGGTGGTCATGGTAGCCGCTGCAAAACCCTCCGCCTTGTTGAGGGAAATGGTTGGAATACTTGTCAGAAGAATTTCAGAGTCGCTTTGGTTTTTTAATTAATTAATTAATTTTTAAATTTATTTTTAGACAGAGGGGAAAGGAGGGAGAAAGAGACGAGAGAAACATCAATGTGTAGTTGCCTCTCCTGCACTCCCTACTGGGGACCTGGCCTGCAACCCAGGGATGTGCCCTGACTGGGAATTGAACTGGCCACCCTTTGCTTCACAGGCCGCCACTTAGCCACTGAGCCACACCAGCCAGGGCCAGAGTTGCTGTTTTTTTTTTTAAATGCAGTAGTATTCCATTGCAGTGCAGCTCATTTTTTTTTTTTCCACGGGGTTTGATCTTTGTTTTAAATCATGGCTCTAGAAACACGATGACCTTTGGTGTAACAGACCCTGTGCCTGGCCCCTGAGACAGCTGCCCCTCTTCCGTCCCTCACGTGCCCCTGCCCAGCTTCCTGGGGCGTTTGCTGGGAGTTCCTTTCAGTCGGGTGCAGAAGGACTGTATGTGCGCGTGTTACTCAGGCAGCCTGGACTCTTTGGAGAATTAGATGTGATGAGCAAGAATGCCCTTCATTTTGCCACTTTTCCCCAGTTATGAAGATGTCACATGACAGGGTGCACTTTATTTGTGCAGCAAATGACAGGAGCCAGGGGTTTAGTAACTGCTGCTGTCATTGCAGGTAGCGCTGAGCACAAATGATGCACCAAGATGTGTGGAATGACGATACCTCACTTCTGTTGGTGACCAAGGCACAGGTGTTGCTGGTACCACTGTGCTTTGTTGCCTCACCATCATAATAGGAGGAAATGCTAAGTTTCAGGAGTTTGTAAAAATAAAGATAGATAGACTCTGAATTCTGTGCAAGGGTGCCTTAAATTAAGAACCTTTTCCTGGGGGTCCAGTTTTGTTCTACCTACACGTGCCCACTTCCCATTCTTTTCTGCGCTCCTGCCTTACTTATCTTGCACACTTCCTTCCTGCTATGCATGCTCAAATCCCTGGATACCACATAAACATGCATATCCTTTCTTCTCCATGTCCCCACCTCTTCTTACAGAATCTGACAATAGCAGCTTATCAAAATGTCACGGAGCCCGCATGACAGGACACCCAGAGGCCCGCTGTCCAGGACCTGTGTGGCACGCCACGCCGGACATCAAGGGCCAGGCTCCTTCTCACTTCCTGCCTCACCACACTGGGTTCCAGCTTTCAGGCTTTTTGCAAGAGGGTTACTTCACCCGCAGGTGTTGCTTCTGGGACCCAAGGCAGGAAGAAGGGGGGACGATGAAAGGCACAACACTGGGCCAGTTAAGTTGTCCTTTTTATCAGGGAAACTGTAGCTTTTCTGGAAGTTGCACCCAGGAGACGTCCACTTGCAGCTCACTGGAGAGTACAGGTCCCTGTCACCACACACAGCTGCAAGGGAGTCTGGGGAGGTGTTCCCAGTGGATACATTGCTGCCTCAAATGGAATCATTAGTGAGGCAGGAGGGGGACTAGATGCCAGGTAAGCGTCTGCCAGAGCCCGCCCTGCCATTTAAGCCTCCCGGTACTTTCCTCTTCTGGGCCACATGCCACCTCTCAGCCCATCCAAATTCCACTTGTTCAGTCCTCAAGACCCAACTTCTTCCTCCACATCCCCAGCACACATTGATCTATACTCTTAAATGCAGAATTTTCAGAGTTAGCAGAAGCATCCGAGTCTTCTAGGACAGCCCCTCGTTTTGCTGAAGAAGTGCATGCTGCAGTGGCAGTGATGGCAGGTCTGCACGGGTGCGTGCTGCGTTCCTTAGCTGGCCACTAGGCATGCATGACCAAGTAACCCTCCCAAGCACCCCTCCCCCAGAAGATAGCCACAGCTCGCATTTTACAGGAAAGCGCAGCACAGGGATGGTAAGCTACAGGGACGTCCAGCTCGAGTGACCCGCCCAGGTCTGATGCCTGCACTGCCTCCACTCAGTGGATTGGTGTTGGACGTTCTTCTAATCCGCAAATCCTTGTCCTTTCCACCTGATTCTCCTCTGAGTGAGAGGGGTTATTCCTCTGTTTCGTGGTACGTTTAGTTGTTCCTAAGTGTTTCTTCTTACCGCCTGATGATTCAGGTTGAATGTCTTGTTAGCAGGGCATCCGCACTTGCACTCTCTCTCCTCTCCCAATCCTCGCAGCAGAGTTTGAGCGCCGTTTTAAAGACGTGAGTCAACTAGGTCATTCCCACCTCAACCAGTGGCTTTTTGTGACTCGTGGGCTACAGCAGAAATTCTTCACGTGCCCGGGCAGGGTGGACTGGTCTAGCTGCTGCCTCCCTCTCAAGCGTGACCTCACCCCCTCCTTTCCTGCCTCCCCTCTTCAGCAGCATTGGCATGGTTCAGTCCCTGCTTCTCATCAGGCGTCTTCCTACCTCAGAGACTTTGCGCCTGCTCTTGCTGCTGCCGGCATTCTCTCCCCTCCTTCCCTTCCCTTGTGTCCTTCCCAGCAGCCCTGGCCTGGTCCTCCTGTCTGCAGGCCTCCTCCTGCACTGTGCGCCTCTGCAGGCTGGCCTCATAGCGCCCAGAACGTCCTCTCGTAGCCCGCACCAGAGTTACGATCTCGGGTTTACTTGCGCTCATTTGACCACTGTCTCTTTCTCCCACTGGGGTGCTGATATTAGACCACGTCTGACATCTCTTTGATCTAGTTGTGTATTCCCACTGCCTACTTTTTTGCATCTGTCCTGTGGAGAGTGCTCAGTAAATGTTTGTTGACTAAAAAACAAACAGACAAATAAAAAAATCCCCAGTCTGTTAATTCTTAGCACTTAGCAGAGAATGCAGTGAAAAAGCCCTGGCCAGTACCTCATTTGGTTAGAATGTTGTCCCAATACGCCAAGGCTGTGGGTTTGGTCCCCCATCAGAGCACATACAAGGAGTAGCCAATAAATGCATAAATAAGTAGAATAACAAACTGATGTCTGTCTGTCTGTCTCTCTCTTCCCCTCTTCTCCTGTGTCTCTCTCTAAAATCAGAGAGTAAAAATAAAAAAATTATAATTAAAAAAAGAATTGAGTGAAAAAGTTTCAAAGGGCACAGTTAGAGTGATGGCATATGTCACCGCACCTGTACAGTATCTTCCAGCATCGATCTGAGATGGACCGAAAATGGGGGTTGTTGCCAGGGTGCAGGGTAGGGGAGATGCTGCTTAAGGAGAAAACTTGCAATGAGATACGATGCACAGTACAGTAGATACTGTATTATAATAACCGTACTTGCTAAGACATTAGGCCTAATTATTTTAACTACAAAAAGAGAAATAATTCTAAGACATGATAGAGGTGCTAACTATTGCTACAACAGCAATCATATACAATATATAAATATATCAAGTCAGCATATCGTACACCTTAAATATACACAATGCTGTATGTCATATGTATTTCAATTAAAAAAAAATGAGGTGAACCAAAAAATCTTTAACGGCTTCAGCTAAAAAAAGAATCCAGTGTTGGTTGTTGCAGGATAGATAAGCCTGGTGGTTAGAAGTAGATATTCCACGCACCTTAACTAATCTCAGTATTTAATATCTTACTCCTGTAGATATTTCATAATTGAGCTCTTTTTTTCCACCGCTAAGATCTAAGGCTTGTGTGATTCAAACATGGTGTTTAAAACTGTTCATCTTGAAATCGTCTAGAAAGGAAGCGGTAGGCTCTAACCCACGGAAGGTGAGGGGAGGTGGGCCGCACGTGGCTGCGGGAGCACCTTCAGGGTAGGAAGAGGAGACAGATGCCGAGTGACAGCGGGGAGACTGTGGGAGGTAGCAGACAGGGGGAGGAGAGGTGAATTGGCTGTGTGTTGGGAAGCCTGGACTGTACTGGGTGTCTAAGGGAAGATCATGTTCTAAAAATTCAGGGTGCAGATGAAAGAAGATGAGGCAGTTATCTGAGAATGTAGGGGCCCTAAAGGGGGAAATGAGTCCACCTGTTTCCCCTGGAAACCTTTCTGCAGACTCTAGATGAGGATTAGATGTTAAAGCCGGACTTCTAAACACACATCCGGTCATATGGAGTTCCACCTCAAACACCTACACAGCCAATTATCGTAGCTCTCGCCCCCAGGGAGTACCTGAACACCAGGTAATTTGTGTCCCTCCCCCCAGGTGGAGAGGCAGGGACTGCTTCATGCCTTGGGAGGTGGTCAAGCAGTGGTGACAGATACTGGGCCCCCTTGCTGAGTGGCTTTGCCGTGTTTCGACCCCACAGAGTGCAGACCAATGCCAGACAGCCAGGCAGACGTGCTGTGCCCCCCGAGGCCCGGCCACGTCAGTGTCACCTGGGGCAGTGGCCACTGTGGCTCTCACTCCTCCCTGTCCCTCTCTCCCCCCAGGAATCAGAAGGCGTTTCCTGCCACTACTGGTCACTGTTCGATGGCCACGCGGGGTCCGGGGCCGCGGTGGTGGCGTCCCGCCTGCTGCAGCACCACGTCACGGAGCAGCTGCAGGCCATCGTGGACATCCTGAAGAACTCCGCCGTCCTCCCGCCCACCTGCCTGGGCGACGAGCCCGAGAACACGCCCGCCGGCGGCCGCACTCTGACCCGGGCCGCCTCGCTCCGCGGCGGGGTCGGGGCCCCGGGCTCCCCCAGCACCCCACCCACGCGCTTCTTCACGGAGAAGAAGATTGCACACGAGTGTCTGGTCATCGGAGCTCTTGAGAGCGCGTTCAAGGAGATGGTAGGTATGGCGGAAGAGCCCAGGGCAGCAGGGGCAGGAAGGTGTCTCACACCAAACCATTGTCTCTTAAAGGCTTCCTGCCTGACGAGGCCTATCTCTGACCCGTCCACTTGCTGGGTCATTCCACATGAGGTCTCCCTTTTACAACAGGGTTTCCATTCTCAGTAGAAGCTGGCAGTGAGATGGAGTTCCTGGCCTCCGCCAAAATTAAAAAGATGATGAAAGCGAGGGATGGTGCATGCAGCAATAGGCTTATTAAATAAACGCATGCATTACTGCTTCTCCTTCGGCAGACTCATCTTGATCCCAGCTGGTACGATCCCACTTAATTGAAATGAGCATGGCTGCCATCTGGTATGTATATGCGTCTGGATTCCAGGTGTTTGGGGAATCAGAGCTTTCAGTCAAGTGCTCAAGATTACCCCCTTTTCACAAATCTGATCTGGGAACAGCTATTTTACCATGATTGGCAGTGTGGTTCTCACTGCTCTAAAAATGTACAGGCCAATATCCAAGAATCATTTGTTTTGCTTGGGGACATGGGTTTGTTTGTACATTTAAATGTGAATGTGTCTGATCGATGCATTCAGCCTCCTTCCCTGTCAGCCTCCCTGCTGAGAACACACTCAGGGAGAGTGCAGCTGCCCCGAGTCCCTTGCTGTCCCTGTGCCTCTTGAGAGCAGACGGTGACAGTGGGCCCCTGCCCGGTGCTGCACCCCCATCCTCCCTCTCTGAGCTCTCTGTCTACTGAAGCAGTGATTTGGGTTCCAAAGGTTTTTCTCCAGAGAAGTAGCAAGCACCCTGCAGGCAGGTGACAAGTAAGTAAAGATGTGTAAAGATTGTATAGGGACTTGCTTAAGATGAGTGGGTGGTAATGTTCTTAAAACCTAAAGATTAAAAAGTTGAGACAAGCTTTTAAGGGAAACGAGCGGCTAGAAACAACCCCACCCGTAGTTACAGGTACACGCGGTGCACATTCCAGGCTCTCCCGACTTCCGGCCGTGTGCTGATGAGAGAAGTAGATAATACTGCACAGCGTCATCTGTGTTCGTAAGGCAAGAATAGTGTGTACATTAGCTCCTCCAATTCACACCCTTTCCTCACTTTAACTCGTCCCTTCTTCGGTCCCAGTGTCCCTCTCCTGCCATGCAGACGGTGTTGACCCTTGGAGTGCAGGCCGTTTAAAAGGCGCCTCTATCTCAGGAGTGTCTGGTAGGCTTCAATCCCGAGAAAAGCACCAGGAGGCTGGAAAAGATAATTTAGAACGGGAATCCAGGTGGTAAAAGTGACTCGTACTGAGGCTCCGTAAAGTGTCAACTCTCGTTCTCCAGGTGTTGTGGAAGCTCTGCTGTGTGTTTCTAGACACTGGTGCTCAGAATGCTAATATTTAATTCAGGTAAAAATTTGACGGTTTGCTTATAGCTCTAATGAGAGAAAAGGGAAAAGCAAAAGAAACTTTGGTTTGTCCTTTTTCGTTGGTTGCAGTGCCCTGGCATCTTTCACTCGGCTGGGAATGGCTGTATTCCCAGTTTTATCCACCAGAGGCCGCTGTCACACTGTGTCAGGCCACCGCAGGGCCTCGGCCTCTGGCCTTTTCTGCCCACTAACCGCTGGGTTACCAGCAGCAACTCGGCTTGAAATGAGAGGCCCATTTAGAAAAATACTTAGTAAAGAGCCTCATTCTTGTTGTTTGTATTTTTTCAGCTTTTAACTAGCCAATTCCTTACCTGAAATTTTTCTTGAAAGCTGAATCACCAGCTACAAGATTGGTTCACTTTCCTGTGTAATTCATTCAATCTGTAAATACAGAGGTCGGGCAAAAGTAGGTTTACAGTTGTGAGTACATAAAATGCAGTTTATTCGTGTGTTATTATTTATTAATTATTGTATTAGTTTCCATATGAACAACTGTAAGCCTACTTTTGCCCACCCCTGTATTTGTGGAGAACTAACTATACACCAGGCCTAACTGGGAAAAGAGCATTGAACAAGTTGGGCAAAGCTGGGTATTAAGGAAGTGCGATGTGAGTGGGAAGGACCTTGAGAGGAGAAACGTGGGGTGATGTAGGAGTCTGATAAAGAAGTCAAGCATGGGTTCCCTGGAGAAGCGGTGCTCCGTGGGGGTGGGGGTGGGGTGGGTGTGGGGGAGTAAAGCAGACAAAACCTTGGAGGCTGAGAGTGCTGGGCAGAGGAAAACTGCTTGTGTGAGCATCAGAGAGAGAACAGGCAACACGCTGATATGGAGCATGGTTAGCAGATGAATTTCAAGGCAAGAATGATATAAGGGGAACTGGACAGGCAGTCCAGAGTCCACCTCTGGAGGACCTGGTGTGCCATATTATAAATTTTTGGCTTTATGACTTTCTCTTATTCTCTAATCCACCCCACCCCTCAACTTCCTCTTCACATTTTAGTTTTTCCCAGATTGTCTCGGTAGCTCCCAGCACACCAGGGGCCCACCTGGACTTTGCACCATGCGTGGCCTTAGTAAGTGAGACACTCGTTCGTCTTTGGTTTTCATGGAGTTTGTTGGGGTGGCCCTACCTTCTGCCCTGCCAGTGGCTAAGCCAGTTGATGCCTGTTGGCCCAGAGTAATCATTAACACTGTCCCCTTCACTCCCAGAGTGTTCCTGCTTGGATGCTGTCTTATGTTTAGACGAATTACAGAGATACGTGTTTTTTGTTTTTTGTTCTCCATTTTCCTCAGCCAGGGACTTCAGAAAAAACCTACTCCAGTGTCAAAGAAACAGCCCATGACTTAGCCATTAAATTGCTTGGGGTGAACTTCAGAAGCCATAACACAGAAATAAAGCAGTATATTCTCGATTTAATGGCCTGGAAGGCCATTGGCAATTCATGAAATACTTTTTTTCTCCTGTCCCTTTCGATGTTTGGTCTCTGAGAGTCATTGTTTCAAGGTAAACTTTGGTTTTTGGAATGCCCAGCACACAGCTGATTTCCTTGTCTCATTGGTCTGCTCTTGCTGGTTCCTCCTCAGGCCTTTCAGAGACGGACCAGTGTGGAATTTCCCGGCCATGGCTAGTTTTTTTCCTCATGATAGTCAGCCACTTTTGAGCTTTCCTGCTTCCAGCTGTCCTTTAGGTCTCGCAGTTTTTGTGCCATTCTGATCCTCTGGAATAGGGAAATTCAGCATCAAATAAGATGTAGTCATTTCAGTTCTGTGGTTTTGTTGCTTTTTCTGTCACTTTTAAGCCCTAAAAATTTCCCAGGCCCAGCACCTAAGCCTCAAATTTGCCTCACTGATGACATTTCTGTATTTCTCTTGCCCTCTCCCTTCTCAATCACTAGTATAGATTGAGCTAATATTTTATAACCAGCATTTTCCTAGACACCACAGGGGTCTAGAAGTAAGATTAGATTTTATGTTTAGGGGCATTTGTAGTTACACATTATATGACTGTAGAGATATACAATATCTCATTTACTTTGAGGTCCTAAGTAGCATTAAGTAGGCTGGTAGAATGTTAATATCTATCTGGAAGGGATGGTCATTTAAAAATTCAGAAACATCAAGACAATAAATATTACTTATTTCCAAGAAAAAGTTAGGTACTAGTCAAAAACATAGACTGACAAGTGGGGGGAATGCTTTGAACAAGATAACAGTTTCATCAAATACTGGAGGTTTCTTTGAGGACACGGCTTCTCCTTTCCTCTTCTGTCCTCGGATTGCCTGGCGCAGCAGTGGCTCCTGGTGGAGGTGGCGTCTGACCTCGGGCCTCCGATACTCACCGTGCGTACCCGTGCGTACTCACTGTGCGTACTGGCGGAGCCGGGTTTGCCCTGCAGCGCCCGGTTGTATCTCGGGACTCCCTTCACCGTGAGAAAGCGGCGTAGCCAGTGCTTCCCGCGACCGCTCTGGAACCTGAACCCCGGCTTCCTGAAGGACAGGAATTTCCGGACTTTCTGACATGCTTCTGTGCTGCTCCGAGGCAATATGTGGTAACGATGCCAGCTTCAGCAGCTAAGTTTGGTCACCGGTTGTGTTTAGGTTGCTGTTTGGCTCAAGGTGATAGATGTGAATAAGATAAATGACCTCCAAGGTGTGATTTCAGTGTCCTCCCTGCTTTCCCACCCTACAAAAGCAGTTGAATAATCAGAGTTTCAGTTGCTTCGGTTGTTGTTAACGTTGAAGGAGACATTTGCCCTTCGAGGAGTAAGAACCAATTAGCAGTGGCTGGCCTTTTAGCCTGCCACCTACGGGATTTGAGGTCTGGATACACAGTCAGAAGAGGCTTAAAATTCTGTCTTATTTCCTTTTTAGTGCAGGTATATGTTCCTCACTACAGTGAAGAATGTTCTAGAAATTTGGTTGTTATGAGGGAGAAAAGTGGCAATATTTTAACTTGTTTAATTACCCTATCTCTTCCTATTACTGGCTAAATGCTTGGAAATACCACTCAACTTGGTTTTGTTGTAAAAACCGTATGGTGAAAAGAGGAGGATGAGTGCAAAGCTTATTTATAGTTTAGAAGTCATAGTGTTTTAAAAATTAGCATATTCATGGTAAGTTGTGGACTTGCGAGTCTGCCTGTAGTTAAGCCAGTTTAGTTTTGTTTTGTCTTTGTTTCTGGTGTATCAGGAAGTTCCTCTAAGAAGGAATGAGCATGTGATTCCACTAAGCGCCAGCAGGTGGCAACATTAGGCAGTACTTCTTTTTTCCTCCCTCCTTGCCTGGCTGGCAGATTGGCTTGTTCTCTCAAAATAAACTGAAATCAGACCCAGATACTAAAACCATGCAGAATCTTATTATTTGTGACTGACACTATTAGAAGCATGTTCAGATCTATGTGTTAACCAAGCTAGGGGGAGCTGCCAAGTCCTATTGAAACTACCCAGTGCTTGCTCCCGTGTGCTGTCTGATGCTGCTTTTCCTTTTGCAACCTGAAATTGGTCGGAAACAAAGAATGATCCTGGGATTGTGTCATCTCTGGGACTTTCAAACCAAATTACAACCATCCAGAGCAATGTATTTTCTTCCTGTCTTGCAATGCTTTTCTGCTGAATTACTCTCATTTAGTACACATCTCCTTTTTCCCTTTCTTACTCCGACTCTTAATTGCAACAAAAACCAAACTAAAACCCACTTAATTTTTAAGAGATATTAAAAATTGAGTTAATTCTTTGATTTAGATAAGCCTAGGTTAAATGTAATATTTAGGCAGACATAACACAGGGTAAACCAGTCCTTCTGAGTAGAAAGTAGCTTGGAGAGGCCTGCAGGACTCTTGGCTGAGCAGATAAATCAGTTATCTTGTTAATTGAATCTCAAGTCATTTAAGTTGATCCTTTTCCTGGGGGCGTCCATCCTACAGCCTGCAGGCCTCATGCAGCCAGGATGGCTGTGAATGTGGCCCAACACAAAATCATAAGTTTACTTAGAACACTATAGGATTTTGTTGTGACTGCACATCACAGTGTATTTAATGTGTTGCCCAAGACAGCTCTTCTTCTTCCAGTGTGGTGCAGAGACACCACAAGGTTGGACCGTACTTGAAAAGGAATGGTGACACATGCGTGTTTTTTTACTAGTTTTACTAGACTCATGTCTTGGGGGTTGCTGATTTACTTAAACTATTTTAGCTGAAATAGTTTAGTCAAATAGTTTTAGCTAAAATGAGGAAATATTCCAGATTGGTCCTTGTTTAGCAAAAAGCAGTGGGCAGTTTTTCCCATGATTGCATCACTTTTTCCCCCCAAAAAAAGTACCGAGGCCTGAGGGCTTTTAAAATAAATTCTAATTTTACATATTTTTTGTATATTTTACCTAGAATGTGAGAAGCTTAAGTTAATAGGGAAAGTTGAGAGTTTGAAGAAAATGGGTAGTTGATTTGATGGTAAACATATCCTTATTGACTTCATTTATCGTGTTAGCTTCGTAAAAAAACTACCCAGGCCGTCCTTTAATGGTCCTTGCAGTACTAGCATTTTGTGAAACATGTTTTAAAGAGGAATAGGTGGTGCAGGGAAAAAATAAGTGTGCTATTTTGGCTTCTAGGGAGGGAAGAGGGAAGCAAGTATTTTTAGAATATGTTCCAGTTACACCCAATTTTAGGAGAAGTAGAAGAGTGTGTTTTAATGTCAGTGAATCCTACAGGGTGACAAAGTTTATAGAAACACAGCGTTCAAATCCTTGTCACTGTGACTCCAGAGAGCACGCATGTGGTTAAAGCGCGTGCATACACATGTGCATGTGTGTGTGCTCATGCACATGTGTCACCACACAAATGGGGGCAGTGGTTGAAAGTGTGAGCCCACCAGCAGAGTTTCTCGGATAAAGCATGGCTAGGCTGCAGTCCACTGTCGATGTGAAAGTGCCACCAGGTTTAGCATTCCCGGTGCTGGGGGGGGGCTGCAGAGGGAGCGTGGTGGAACCACCAGAAAAGAAAGACACTATTTATGGATCACTGTTCGTGCCATCGCAAGGACTCACTGGGGAAGATAAATAGAGTGTTCCCTAAAAAATTAAAGGCCAATATGAACTCTGTTGTAGCAGAAAATCTTAGTGTTAAACACTGCCTCGGTTTTTAAGAAAGGGTTATGTAATTTTAGAATCAGATTTTCTTGTGATGCAAACCATGATAATGCACATACGATGGAGAGTGAACTTGTTTGCCTGCCTCTCAGGGCACACCTTTGCCCCGGACTCTGTGTCCTAGCACTGCCCTGCCCCCTGGGTTGCACCTGTGATACAGGTCCTTTGAGAATTGTTCACAGTCCACTCCACATGCAGCATGCAAGCAGTTGGGTGCTCATGGAATTTTACTAAAACCTGTTTTTTGTTCAGACTTTAGGTATTTAAACAAATATTGATTCTGGATGTGAGAGGATCATTTCTGTAGCTAGGGCAGTTCCTTCCAATATATTAAAAACAGTAATATTGGATGTGGACTTTACATACCAATTTATATGTTAATTCGATGAAATATGTATCTATCATAATATCCACTTTATATTATTTATTTAAATGCAAAAAAAATGAATAAATCCACCCACACACTTCTTTGTGGATAGAATTATTGGTTCTGTTTCATGCATAGTCTGGAGGTTAAGTAGACAAAACTCCTACCAGCCTTATACTTTCTCTCTCCTGTCATTCACTTCTTCGTGACAACCCTTCCTGGCTGCCACTCGTGCCCTCCTCTTCACGTCCAGCCATCCCAGTGTGGGTTCTGAGAGCCATTCATGCGTTCTTGTCATGTGACTGCATTTTAACTGAAGCATGGGTTCCTGCTTGCTTACCATCTCTGCGAGCACTTACTTGCATTTTAAGTTTTTCATTTGTAAATCGTGGGACACGTTTCTCATGTTATGGCAGAGGTAAGGTGGTGGGGAGATCATTCTGAAACCCAGGCATTCTCAAATGTGCGACTTTATTTGCCCACTTACTAGGCACTTATTAAATGACCTTTTACCTGGCCTGCTGTAGGTGCTGAGCGTCTAGCAGGGAGTGAGTAAGATAGGTCTCTGCCCTCAGTCGTGGGGTTTCCAGGCTGCAGACAGGATCTAAGTGGCCTGAAAGCACCTCATGCACACTGTCTAATTTAATTCTCGCTACAGGCCTTCAAGAAAGCTGATCTATACAGTTTAAGTACATTTTTAAAGTCCAACATAGTATCTGAGGGTAGTCTTCATGCTTGACCCTTGTGCAGCTTTTGTAAAGAAGGTCTTACATACTTACTACTGAACCAACATGCTAGTGCAGAAAAAAGTCAAAGAGAAAAATCATTCTTCCAGTAATTTCCCAATAAAAACTTCCAACGGTCCAGACGGGGGGATCTTGTCGGTGCTCTGGGAGGATGCAGGCCGCCTGGGTGCGGCCCAGGTAGGTGTGTGAGTCGTCTCTCTGGCGCCATTCCTCGGAGACCCAGCTTGGTTCTCCTCCAGTGTCTCCTCTTGGATTTGTACTTGACTTTACTACCAGTTTTCATCTGAATCCACTGGGCAGTGGGCCGATTCTGCTTTGGTTTCTTGGCCAGGAGCCTCTTGATCTGGAAAGTCTTGTGAGAAGACATGGTGGAGCTGTGTGCAGCTTTCGATGCCGTTGTTCACTCACTCCCTTATTGGGATATTTCTCCACTTGCTCCTAAACTACCCTACCCCACAGACACACTGTTAACCCCTCCCCATGGCTCCGCAGCCCGCGCACGCCCTCCCCCTTCCCCACTTCATTCCAGTATGGTGGTTTCTCCCGGCGCCTGTCTTTGTACTGTTTCTCTCCCTGTATTTTAACCAATTTGCCGCTCCTGCTCTCCAGCCGCAGCCCAGGCTCTCCTGTTTCCAGTTTCCCATTGGTGATTTAGCAATCGCTAATAAATGCTGTAAATTCTCTCTCCTTTTCCTTGAGGAGCTGGCCAAAGCCACTGAGCTCTAAGTCTGTGGGTTTCTAAGAATCCCAGAAGTGCCCTGGCCCTCGGTCTGCTGATGGTGCCCTCAGGGTCGTCCAGGGCACCGTTCCTTCCTTCTCTCTGTCTATCACCCAGCCCACGTTCCCCCTCCCTCTGCCCCACCAGGAGATTACTGCGGGAATGTTTGGAGTTATTTTAGCTAGCCTTTAGTTTATTTTCCTAACTCACATTTTCTGAGGTGACAGAACCCTTGCGTCTGTCACTGACACAGAATTTTACAAAGATACCTGTCTTGAGAATGATGGTTATCTGTCAATAGAAGTGTGTGTTTTTAATTTTCTTGGGGAGGCCTCATTAGGTGGCAGGTAATAACATAGGCTTTGGAGGAAGAGAATCAAATTGAAATCCAGACTCCAGCCAAGTAAGTGTGGGCAGGCTACCCCACTTCTCTGCTCCTGAACAGCGTGAGGTTAGTAACACAGCTGTGAGGACAAGATGAGATTCTATGTGTAAGTGCTCAGCGCACTACCTGACGCAGCGGGTGCGCTCGGTGACAGGGGACTGCTACTGCGCATGCGCCTCACAGTTGTGAGCTGGTGGAAAGAGGAGGTCAGACCAGAGGTCGGGAGCTTCTCTCCTTGATCAGTAAGACAGGTGGTCGACTCCTGCCTGCGTCGAATAGAGGACACTGTCCTTCCAGTCACTTCTCTTTTCCAGCTGTAAAAGAAAGTCTTGACTGGAGACTTTGGGGTTACAGACATGGATCAGGTCCAAGTACTTGCCATTATCTGCCTCTCTGTGGTGTCCTCTACATGGCAGCTCAGGCGGTCCATGGAGGACTACATTTTTCATAAGCTGTGATATTTATTGAGTGCAGTTGGTTTTATTCTTCTCCTTTTTGCCTGATTATATCTGTTTGCCATCCCTTGTTCCCTGTCTCTGGTTCGCAGATGGTCTGGCAGGCGGCAGTTTTATGCCAGGGCCCTCTCCAGAAATGCTCGTTAGGTGGTAGAAAAACAACTACTGAGGATTCCTTGTCTCTTCTTTGAAGCATATTCAGACCCTTGGGGAGCGATGCTAAGCAAGTCTGTGGTACGAGTTCCTGTACAACCCAGCACTAACTTTGTTTTCTTCTCCAGGACCTACAAATAGAACGAGAGAGGAGTTCCTATAATATATCTGGAGGCTGCACAGCCCTCATTGTGATCTGCCTCTTGGGGAAGCTGTATGTGGCGAATGCTGGGGATAGCAGGTAAGCAAATTAGCCTCCTGGTGCTTACTGATTTCAGTTCCTTTTTAATAATGTTTACCTTTCTTTTTTTTAATCTTTTTTAAATTTATTTTTTATTTTTTAGATTTTATTTATTTATCTTTAGAGGGGAAGGGAAGGAGAGAGGGAGAGAAATATCAATGTATGGTTGCCTCTCGTGGGTCCCCTGCTGGGAACTGGCGTGCAACCCAGGCATGTGCCCTGACTGGGAATCCAACCCCGATCTTTTGGTTCGCAGGCCTGCGCTCAATCCACTGAGCTACACCAGCCAGGGCAATTTTTATCTTTCTTTAAATGATTGGAAATAAAATATTTCCACTTGGAATTAGATGTTGATAAAAATAAGTCTTCTCCATCTGCATAGGAATGCATTAAAAAGAATTGTCAGGCTGGTATTAAAAGGCAAAGGCTGTCATCTTCTTGTCCATGGTAGCAGTTCATATATATATGTATATACACCTTTGATGAACTTAAACCAGTAGTATGTACACAGCTTTTGATAACAGAACCTGGATTTTAATAAAAGCTTAGCAGAGGCACCATATGTGAGAGAGATGAGGAGGGAGGAAAGGCCTTTGAATGACGTGGGTGTTTGGAGGGGACATAAGGACTCCCCAGCTGGTTCCACTTCAGCTCGATGACTTTGCACTGTCCCCTCCCAGAAGCCCAGGAGTTTCCTTTTATGCACATGCCCTTAGAGGCTGACTTGTCCTCTCTTCCGGGTTCAACTGTGCAAGGCCAGGAGATTATGGTTAACCCTTATCTAGACAGCATTATGAGGGATAAGATCAACCTTGTGTTTTATTTTTATTTTAAATAACTGATGTGTCCTCACTTTAAGTGCTGGGAATTTTTAAATTACAGACTTTGTGAAAAGTGTTCCAATGTGTATTACACACTTCTCTGTCCATTCAGTAAACAAAAGATGTTGGCTTTATAGCAGGGCTTTTGCTAAAGACTGACTCTTTATTCTGAAAGCAAAGTAGTGGACTGTAACCATGATGTCCTCAGAGGAGGAACCACTTCCTGCATAGGCTTTGACCTTAAGATGCTCCCATTCCTCTGTCTCCGTCCTCTAGGTCACATACCTCTTCTCAGCAACCTTGTGTGAAGAGGCCGTCCCCAGCCCCTCCCCTTCCCTGTCTCCATCAGGCTGTGGCTGCTGCCTCTGTAACCTGGAAGACCGACTCCCTCGGGCAGTCAAGGAATTCACCCTTACTTTACCGTCATGCGTTGCTTCACAGCAGGGATACATTCCAAGAAATGTGTTGTTGGGTGGTTTTGTTGTGCAAACATCACAGAGTGCACTTGGACACACCTGGATGGTGTAGCCCACTGCAGGCCAGGCCATCTCATGGGCTACCTCATATCTGTGGTGCTCCTGACTTGACTTGACTTTCAAAGCAGGGAGAGTCGGAGGGAGGTCCACTCCCCAGCAGAACATCCTTTCCCCATCTTGCCACTAAAGATCTTCAGGCCAAAGGAGAGCGAACGCCCAGGGCAGCAGTATTTTGGGTTTGAAGATTGATGTTTCTGGAGGTCTGTTTATCTTTAAAGTGTATGTGGGTTTCTGTTACGTTCTGTAAGATGTCTCAGTTTCTACGTAGAATTTTGTGTGAGACAACATGTTTATCCCATGGCTTCCTTTCCCTAGAGCCTCTTCAGGGTCCTGGCAAAAGACAGACTCCAACTTAGAGTCAGGGTCAACTGGATGAAGAAATGAAAGGGAACCAGCCAGGGGCGGTGAGGCCCAAGAAGGCGTTGACCACCCTAGGCCTGCAGGGACCGGGAGCAAATGCTGCAGAAAATACTACAGCGGAGCCAGGAGACTGGGGCCTGGGCAGGAGCCTGTGGGAGAGGATGGGAGGAAACACTCTGACTTCTCTCTCTTCCCGCACCCCTTTCTCTTGCCAGGGCTTCCCACTGGAGGAGCACAGCTGGAAGCCAGGTGACAAGTGGCCCAGGGAAGGCAGGTCGTGGGGGCCAGCTAGCCAGGGCACAGACACAGGCCAAGGCTGCGTCTCTGGGTGGGGGCTGCTGCTTTTCTTCTTCGCCACTCCAGGGTTTGAACTTCTGAAAAAGAGGAGCTCTCAGTCTTCAGGGGCCTTTTCAGACACACACTCAGGAGCCAGCTTCTGGGCCTCTCGTTCTGTTCTGGATCTCGAGCTTTTTGGGGGAACAGATGAGCAGAAAAACAGAATATTCCCTTCTGGTCTGAGTAACATGGAGTCGGTGATTGTGCTGCTGCGCTCCTAGGCACCTTTGGTCTTCATGTCTAGTTCTGTGTCCTTCGAAATGAGTTCACTTTCCTAGACCTCCCAGGCACTAGGATGGTGCCCAAGAGTCTTGTTTCCTGGGGACAGTCTGTCCCTCACCCCAGGTGACCTTAGACTCAGGAGGCAACACAACTTCTGTCCCAGAATATCTTTATGTTGGCTATTCTTTTTATAGGCGCAATTTCTCCCCAGTGCCTTTTTCTCATTTTGGAACGTGGTTTTCTTCCAAATTCCAGGCTCCTTAGCAAGACCACCCACCCAGCCAGGCCTTCTGATCCTACTTCGTGGAAGCTCCAGTCGCCTGCCAGCACCAGCCAGCCCCAAGTCCTCGTCATCTAGATTCTTGCTTTTTTCTTTTAAGTGCCAGTTTCTAGACTAGCGCTCAGTGTCTTCATCTGTAAAAATGGTGGTAGGCATTGAACTAAGTGATTTCTAAAATTTGTGGCATTTGAACGATTATCCCATGAAGAGTGGCACTTTTAGAAAGTAAAGTGGTGCTATAAAGGGTGTTCTTTTGGTTGTTTAACTACCCTGGCATCACTTTTTGAAATTTTAGTATAACTGAGGTTCCCGTGTTTCTGAGTGTCCATAAAAGCATAAGGTTTTACATGTGCTTTCTGATAATTTAAAAAGCCTTTTATCCTTACTAAAGCTGTAAAGCACCAAAAGAAAAAAAATTATTCTATGACAAAAGAGCATCTCTAAGACTTAATAAACATAATTACATTTATGGTATTCTGGCCCCAGTATCCAGATGTGAATTTGGGTTTTTATGGCTGATTGGTTGGGTTTGCTGTTCACTTAGGGTCGTATGTCACATAGAGACCTAAGAGAGATATGCGCTGGTGTTCATATGCACCATCCAAAGGATAACGTAGAGGGCGCTTACTCATTGAGTTGCTATTTTCAGTTCTTGTATTGGAAAACAGACACTTCATATCATCTTACATAAGATCATTGCCCAGTTTACATAGTAATAATTATTATAGGTATTGGAGTTTGCAAAAATACTCAGTTATTCCCAAGAAACAGCAGTTCAGTGGACTTGGATTGGACCTAGGCAAGTGAAGTTCATTACTACTTGTATAATCATGAATCAGGGGCTTGGTTTAAACAAATGATTAGCGCTGACAGAGGATTCTAGCAACAGGGCCCTAATTAATTAAGTGCTAATTTTTGTTCTTTATTGCCACATATTGGCTGCCTTATGTTTACTTTAAATCTTGACAGTTTTGAAAGCAAAAGCAAATCCTTGTGGTCGGTTCACTACCGCATAATTACTCACACTCAGGAAAAGAGAAGCTTTGCACTGGTTTGAAATGGAAGCTACTGGTGGCCAGGAACGATTTTCTAAGCCACTTCGCTGTGAATCATGGGATGTTCCCATTAGGTGCGTTTGTGCTGGGGGCTGCATCCAGGTGAAGGCTGATGCTCTTTGTGGCTCACTGGTGTTTGAGTCAGCGGCCACCCTCCCTGTGGGATGCTCACAGCGGGCTAGGCCCACAGCCTGCTGCAGCTCGCCCTTCTCTCCTCAGCCGGGGTAACCAGCCCTTGGAGGCACAGGCGATAACTACTTAATGCACGCCAATTGCTTTATTTTTTCCCAGGCAAAGGCAGCCAACTCAACACCTAGGGGATCATAAGGGACTAGGAAAGAACCAGATGGTGGGCGGATTTTCACTTCAAGTAAAAATGAACTGGTAGCATGCAAATGTCATGCAAAGCAATATGCAAAAGCTCACCCATTGTGCTTGAGTCACCCGCTCCTTAGGGCTCTGGCTGATTCTTCAGTTTAAGAAGACACTTTGACTCCATTTTAGATTATTTCATTTTATTTCTAGCGCTCTGGCACTGAGGAGGCAACGTGTAAAGGTTTGGCAACTGATACTAGGTGAACTTATTCGCATTAAAGAAACCGTTTAATGTTGTTTAATTCATGACTTTGCTCTTGCCAGATTTTTAGTAACAGCAGGAATAAGACAGCTAATAAGTGTTAGGCACATGTTAAATACTATGACAGAATCCTATTTATTCTCTCAGCAATGTGGCGAGAAGTAGGCGTTTTCATCAGATACGTGTACCGAGGCTCAGCGAGGGGAAGGGATTCGCAGAGGGTCCCGCCGCTCAAAGGAGCAGGTCTGCCAACGGGCCCCAGGGCGGAAGTCAGAGCGCTGCCCTGTTCTCAGTCGGCACGTGGGAGGGGTTTCCCGTCCACGCCGAGACATGGGGCTTTTTGTTTTGTTTTTCACATTTGAACATCTCTAAAATCAACAGTTTCTGGTTAGCATTTTTTTCCCTATTTCTGTGTGAAATAACGGTATACCTTATCATTAGTGGCATCTTTGATTTCACTTAAAACTTTACCGGGTGTGGTGAGTGGACAGCTGCACTGGAAACTATTTTAGATACATTGCAGTAATGAAGCACCTAGGTTTCCGGCGGTCCAGTTCATTCACTGGCGATACCGGGAGTGATATTTTCTCAAAACAAGGGCTGCTGTCCCTTTACAGAGGTCTCAAAGTTCTACGACACCATTTTAAATTTTGTTTTCATTTCGATGATCATCTGTTGAAAATACCATAAGCGTTTCTGGATCTTCTGGATGAGTGTCTTATAAATGATTACTGCCACAGTCTCAGACCTCCGTTTTGTCATGTTTACAATTCCTTTGGCAGCAAGTGTCCTGTAGACTTTTTCAGAATGAGTCACAGGCTCCAGCAGTACAGGGTCAACTTCGCGTTCTTGTAGGTCCTCCCGGGAAAAGGGCGAGCAGGGCGAATGTGCTCGTGGAGCAGCTGTGGATAAAAGCAGTGAATACGCATTCCGCAAACTGTCCGTTACACAAAGGCATAATGCAGCCAGGCTGGTTTTCATTCATTTCTCTTCCCTCGTTTTTAATTTTCTAGAGTCCCCTTCTCCCCATTTAAGTTAAAGCTCTCTCTGTTTATTCAGAGGTGAGTTCCTCTGGCAAGTCTGAATTCTCCTGAGGATAGGAGTTAGGTATTAAATTTGACTTACATTTATAAATTCAAAACCAATTAAAATTTGTAGTGTCTTCTCTTTCAGGTTCTTCCCTCTCACTAGTGGTAAGATAATGAAATATGCTGTAACTGCCTCCAACCCAAGTGAATGTGAAGAAGTATTCATTCCTTGTTATGTCCATGGGCATAAATGGCCAGTACAGAACGTTCCCGAAACCACTTGTGGCTAATAAGTTGTTCAGCTCTCCATGCCTGCCCGGGACCTGCTTCTTCGGTAGTAGCCTTCTTCTGGGTTCAGAAAGATAAGTGAGCTTCCTCTGTGGACTACGTTAAGTTCACCACCCCTCTCACTTTCTGTGACAAGTACCTGGAAAATAGCATAGCAAGAAACCAAAGTTAACCACCATTCTGTACTGTGAAAGTTGAGTCTCTGTTTCTACCTTTTTTCTGCGCGGCCCCATCTTCTTTAGTATACATTTACATTATCCCTTAGCTATACCCATAACCTGTAGACAGAATTAGAAAAAAGGAGGTACTACTACCAATGGGTCACAAACAGAGAAGACAGAGAGGCCATGTGCTGGTTCAAACCGGTCTTTACTGTTGCTGTCAGTCCACTCACTGCCTGCACAGCTGGCCCCTGAGAGGCCCTTCTCTCTCTGGACTTACCCCTGCTCTCCTCCCCTTGGGTTTTGTTCCCCCTGAACCTCTCCCTGACTCCCTTGCCCTGAGTCAGTGGTTCTTAAAGTGTGGCCCCCAAACCAGCAACAGGAGCAACTGGGAACTTGTTAGAAGAGTAAGTTCCAGGCCTCTACCCCAGAGAAACCCAGGGAGGGGCCCCAGTGATCTGTTTTAGGAAGCCCTTCCGGCGACTCTGATGTGAGTAGGAATCACTGCTCTAAGGGGTACCCTGGGCATCTGTGAGAGCCTGGAAGGAGCCCTGTGTCCTCAGGGTTGAAAAATCATAGCTGTCCCGGCCTGGGCTAACGTGGCACACTCTGAATGCTGCCCAGCGTCCAGCAGTCCCCGCCTGCAGGGGAGCTCCTAGGGTAGCGTTTGAGGGGGAGGCACCTGCCTGCATCTCTGTCACCTGCCTGTGGGTTCCTTTTTGCCACCTGATAACCTAGAACAGGTCCTTTTCCTTGAAATGTGGTAAGGATTCCTTGTGTGACCCAGTTCCTTATCTCAGGCTCCCACTGACAGCTGCTTAGTTCTGAAGCCCCCCATCCTAGCCCACACCTCATACGGCTGGGCCTCAGTGAGAGTGGCATTTTGGCTGTGGCTCCCCCATCCCACCCAGGTTACACTCCTAACAACGTCCCTGGACCACTAGCTCCCCAAGGAACTGGGCTGGGAAGTCTCATAGAGTTGGTGGAATGGAATATTTGCAATTAGGAAGGTTGGTGTGAGATTACTGTGGTCAAGACAGGGGCCTTATGTATCCTTGTTTGCTGAGATCGGATGAAGCAGTGAGTCCATGTCCAGGAGGGGGGCTTTCTAGGAGAGAACAGCGCGGCTTTATCTTGTAGGCACTCAAGGCCACTCCAGGATTTTCAGGTCCTAATGCTCTGGTTTGCTGAGGACGTGAAACCAGGTAAGGTGAACTAACACTGAAAAAGACCTTTACTACCTGGGAAGGTGGGCTGAACTTAATCAGGAGAAACTTAACAATAGTCAAGGTGAAGTGTAATATCTGTTGAAAGGGGGGAAAAGCACTATCAGGATAGGGGAGACTCAACTTATTAAGGGCTCCCCTTTTTTAAAAACTGCACTTAAGTGGACAGGAAATTCAGTCTGGTCAGTGGGGTGCTGTGGACACTGGAACCGGACATGATCGTAGGTTGCAGCGTTTGAAGTATAAGGCACATAGTAGCTGATGGTTTTGGCTGGCTTACTTTGTCTCAAGCTCCGTTTCCAATTTCTACGGCTTTACATGAATGCCCTGATTAATCTTCACACCAACCCTTTTGGGAAGTACTGTCATTAATCTGATTTTACACATGAAGTCCCTCTCTAGCGACACAGTGCACCATGCACATGAATGAACAGGACCCTTTCAAAGGGAGGCCGAATGGTGAACAGATTTGAACCACGTTTGAAGGGATGATGAAAACTCGGAGTTTTTTCCCGGCCATGTGGAAAAATAACTTGTGTTGATATAAAAGAGATCTTTGGGTATTTGCAGGTGTGGGGGTATTGTTAAGGCTGGCTGTCTGTGAGTCTGGAACAGAGGTGACAGCCACCGGAGGACAGAGTGGTGGGCAAGAGCAGGGACTCGCACTACGGGGCTGGTCTGGACTCTGCCACAGTTACTTGTGTGTGACCTGGAGCTGGTGCCGTGTTTTCAGTGCCTCGGTGCTGTCATCTGTATATGGAGGTGATGAGAGTACCCTCTTCCCAGGCGAAGAGGAGGTGAGCCAACGAGCAGAAAGCCCAGAGCACAGAGCCGGGGCCTTGGTCACTGCCCAGAGCTGGGTCACTGCCGGTACTGTCCTTGTGCCAGCACAGCTCCGTGAGAGCTGGCCACGCTCAGTAGGCGCTGTCCACAGGTGCAGGGGCTGCTGTGGGGGACAGTGGGTCCTCTCTTACGGAAAATATGTATGCATCGACTGTATATTGCCACCAGCAAGAACAGTCTACTAAGTAATTTGTTTTTCAAGGTTCCCCACTAAGCACCATTTCTGCAACTTTAGGAGAATCTTAAAAATATCGTGACTATTTTTCTTCTTTCTTATAAGTTTAACGACCTCGAAGTTTGTATAAGGAAAAGCACAAGAGTTCCCGGCTGTACGGTGGTGTGTCAGGTAGGCTAAGTATGGAAACTATAGACCCCAAGATTCACTGACCTGGAGAAGCAATGGCTTTGTGTCTCGCAGGCATTTGGGGACCTAGGATGGAGGAGGGTCTGCCACCTTTAACACTTGGCTTCTGAGGTCTCGGGGGGGATCTCCATCCAGTGACCGGGAAGGGAATAGGAGCCTGGAGAGAGCACGTACTCGGAGGGTTTCCTGACCCGGCCCGGAGGAGGCACACATCACGCCCGTAGGCTTTCCACTGGTGGGAACTACAGGGCTTCCTGAGAAACGAGGGAGGCTGCGGGGATAGGCAGTCATTGGCTGATGTAAGAGTGTCCAGACCTGCAGAAAATTTCTCTAAGAGTTTGAGTCAAGCAGAGAATACGCCTAGAAGCAAGATCTCAACAGACTGTGAAAATGCTCTGGAGAAGGACAGTTTTCAGTTGCTTTTATACATTTGGAATCAAGGAGGGAGTTTGTGGGAGATTATGACATGAAGGTGGGAGAAAGCAGGGGCCGGGGGAGTTTCTATGATTGAATTAGAAGGTGTTAGGATAGGATTATGTGCTCCTTTCACAGTACTAGTTTTGTCTCCAAAGGATCTGAAAAAGAGGATTACTCTGGCATTTCTAAAGTGTCTGAACTTAGATGCACAAGAACAATGGCCAGGGCTTGTTTAAAGCAAAGAGAAACCTTTTTGTAGGCTTGGGGCGTGACTACCCACCCTGACCTGCCCAGGGAGGAATTTATGGTCAGATCACCCCGTGAGGTTATTTGCAGTCAGATTTCTTACAGAGCCCCTTTTTCGTCCACACAGTCAAATTGTGTCCCCAGCCCCGAGGGACACAGTTTCGAACATCTTTGGGCATTGAGAAGGGCGCTTTTAGTCAGTTTAATTAGTGATGGTGTCTTTATTCATTGCTACATTTTTTCCTTTTTGAGTGGAGAAAGCTACCATAGTTATCTCTTTTAAAGCCCAAATACCAATTACGTCTTTTGTTACTTTAATTTTGTCCTTGTTAGTCCTGGAAGATGTATAGTAAATTCAGCTGAGGTGGTCAAAAACAGTGAAGAAATAGCTGTCTCAATATGATCCACTTTTATCTTGGAAAAACCACACATTTGGATAATGAAAATGCCTGCCAATAAACAGCATACCAAATATTTGCCTTTGGAAAGTCCTTCAGGGAAACCAATATTCATTTCATTTGAAAGAAGAAAGGTTATATTAACCAGGTACTGTATGAACATACTGATGTTTTATGATTTTTATCAGTTTTATTAAAACTGATTTTTCAGTCTCAATTTTTGTTCTTTTAAGATTTTTTTAAATCATTGTAGTTATGGTAAAAGATTTTTAAGTGACATACCAGTTCAGTTTAATAATTTAGACATACCAGTTTAATTTAATATTATCTACTCTTATCTACTCTCAAACTATAGTTCTTCGTTCTTTTTTTATTTGGGCACATTTCCTCTTTTTGAGGTCATCCTTAATAGAGTCAAAATAATTACTATAGACGAATCATTAATAAGTATGTCTCACTCCATCCTAAGTTAATTTACATTAAACTTGTGTGGTCCATTGTGTGCATTATACTGTCGCCGCCCCAGAGTGAAGGCGAGTAGGAGCTGGCTGACGTGCCGCTGGAGGAGCCGGGCTCAGCCAGTGTTCGGGGGCCAGCCCTGAGCCCGGGTGTGCGGGGCAGCGTGGTGAATGAGGCAGATGAGGGCTTTGTCTCCATTCCCAGGGCAGTGTGGTGGAGAGATGCTGGATTTGGGGGGACAGATAAGCTCTGGGCTTTGATGAGTGAAGTCTCCCATGGGCTAAAGGGGGGAAACTCTAGCACATACCTAAGTGTGTTCTTTGGCTTCTGAAATAAGAATGACTGGAACTGCATCAACAAGACTCCTTCGCAGATCAGAATCTCTTGCTGCAGAGTTCTGTGGCCTGACCCCCTTGCTTGGCTCCTCCACGGTGTCACTGCTGTGCTTGTGAATAGCACTGGCAAACTTGGTGGGCACCTGGGATCACCCTGCAGTACAGATATTTCTGGTGGGACCCTACTTGTTTCTGTGAACTGTGAGCCTCACTGAGCCATCCATCATCAGTGGGAAACGGTACATGAAGGTCTTTCCAGTTTCATGGCAGGATGTTGCTATTCACTGAGCAGTCCTTACTGGGGGCCGTGTTTGGTTATCATGTGGTTAGTTTGCTCTGGGGAGTTAACTGGACCAGATGGGCATTTAAGCTTCAACTTGGCCTTCATTTGTGTGAGCAAGTCAACAAACTCTCTGGGATCAAAGGTGGTGTAGCTGTTAGCAGCAAGCGAGGAGGAAGGGAGGTGTCTGCCCCTGGAAGTGAGTGGTGTTGTGGGCAATACAGTACGGTGAGCCTGGGGTGCTGGAGTGCTGAAAACCTAGCCCTCACCCTGACAGAAAGCACCTCAGCTTTCCCGTTTGTGGAAGGGCTGGCGCACTCATCAGGATCGCCTATGCAGGTTAGAGGTACTGTGTGGGAATACCCAGGACAGAACATGGCACATGATCTGCTCACCCTATTTTAGGTACCAGGAACAGAAACCCCGTGAACAGAACCCCCTGCCATCACAGAGCTTGCGGACAAATCAGCAAGAGAGACAATAAGCAAGGCAAATAGGTGAAATGTTGAGTATGCCAGGTGGTGATGGTTGTTAGAAAAGTAGGACAAGGGAGAAGCTCAGTATCGTGGGTGGGTTGAAATCTCAGATGGAGAACCAAAGGCGGCACCAATAAAAGGGGTCAGGGGTGGGTGCTTTGAGTAAAGGTCTGAAGGCATGTGCCAAAGCACTTAAAGTTTTTCAGAGTGCAGATGTCTGATATCACCCTTAGTTGCCTCAGTGAGACAGAAGAAGAAAGAGCCCTGGGCTAGGAGATAAAACTACAACCCTGTTCTAAACTGCAAACTAGAAAATTCCCATCACCCACTGAGCTTCAGTTCCCTGCTTTAAAAACAAGCAGAGTTGCCAAGATCTCATTAACCTCAGGATGTCCAACAGCTCTGAGATCTGGTGACCACTAAGTGACCCCCCGCTGGAGACTGGCCCGGCCAGCTCAGCTCCCTGCACCCGGAGGCCTCCATCCATTTCCCTCCATTGTCTTATTGGCTCAGATCCCAGTAGGCAGACGATGCCCCTAACTGTGAGCCCAGAGAAGATTTCCAGCTGCCGGCCTGTGCCGCCTCTGATGAGGACCTGTACTGCGGGGCTTCCCCAGGGCGGAGCCACCTGCAAGCCCGCCCCAGGCTCCTGCCTGGCACCCAGCTTTACTTCCTCCAGGCCCCAGATGCCCTGTCTGCTGCCTCCAACACTGTGTCCGTCACCTGGATATCCAGGGAGAGCATTTTTCCTAGTTCCACTCATCTCCCGTTCTGAACCAGCAGCTCACAGGTTAGTGGCTGCACGTGGGTCTGACCTGCAGGCACCCATTTTCCCACAGTAGACATCCTGTGGGAAATCTACTCCAGACGAACAGCGGGCTGCCTCTTACCCCTTCATTTAAAATGCTGCCTGTCTGCAGTGCCTGCTGGGACTACCATCAGTGTGACTGACCGCTGCAACTGTGACTGCCACCACTGGTCCTGCCCCTAGGACTAATGCTACCACTACTAGGACTGCCCCGACCAGTACCGTTACTACTAGTAGTGCTGCCACGAGCACCGGCACTACTACTAGTATTTGCACTAGCACTAGCACTGCCATTGCTGCTGCTGTTCCCTTTATCACCAGGACTACAGCTGCTGCTGCCACCGCCCCTCAGTTGGTGGCACCAGCCACAGAGTGGGATCAGTTTCATGCATTTACTCTCCACTCCCTCCCCGCCCCGCCTCCGCAAAGGGGACAGGCCGCCCAGAGCCCCCATTAAGGGCTCCAGCGCTCCTTCTGAGGCGGGAGTGCGGGGCGGGTGTTGGGGGGGGATCTTTCCCGGGTCGCGGCTCAGTGTGGTTTCAATTCCGGTCAGCTTCGCACCTTGGACTGGTGTCGCTGCACTTTGACTCGGTAATCATTCGTGTTAACCCAAGACTCGTGTGGGTTATTAAAAAAAATAACGTGAAATAAAAAATGACATACAGATCTGAACTGAAGTTTTCAGAGAGTGGCTAAGGGAGACCTGAGCTGAAGTGCGCTTGTGGCCCTCTGCCGGAGAACCACGGGGTGGTGGGGTGGTGGGGTGGTGGCGGCGCGCAGGCGCTGCGAACCCGCGCACGCCTGAGTTTGAGTTCTGGCTGCACGACTGCAGCGTGACTCCGGGCAAGACGCAGGGTCTTGCTAAGACCCGGTTCACTCATCCATTAGATTAAAATAATAATAGTCTCCTATGGGGAACTATTAAATGAGACAGTACACATAAGGCAATTACCTTGTTTGTCTGGTACATAGTAAGCGCAGAGTAATACACATTAGCTATTGCCCGTATTAAAATAGCAAGTCAGAAAGACTGGATATTGATTAAAAGTACAGGGTGAAGAGCAAGCCTCCTGGGTTTGAATTCCGGTTCCATCACTTACTGTGTGACCTTGAGCAAGTTAACTAACCATTCTGTGCCAGTTACTGTATCTGTAGAGTAGGAATTTTAACAGTCCCTATGACATAGACGCATTGTGAGGATTAATTGAGTTAACACAGCTTCGTTTATAATAAAAACATGGTGCAAGGTAAAGTAAACTATGCGTGACAGTGTAGATGACCTGACTGTGAAAAGGCGCCGCTAACTTCCGGGCAGATGTCAGGTGTGTTGTGAAGATGGCAGTCCTGAGTTGTTTCAGGGCTCCCGGGTGGAGTAAACCCGTCTCAGCCAACAGTGCTGCCAGGTCTCGGCTCTGGACTCTGAGTCTGTATTCTTACCTGAGTGGATCTGGGCAGCGTGCTGAAGTCTTGCCCGAACACTCTGTGAGACCGTGGTTGGTGCTGCTGGCGGGGCTTCGTGGGATGGACAGTCACACCTTAGGTGCTTTGAGTGCCTGCTAGGCAGCCCCTAATGTCATTGTTGGGTTTTACCTAGTGTTTTGGCAAGCAATGGGTGTCTCTCAGTAACACAGAAAAAGTCTTTTTTCAGCCAAGGCCTTTAAAAACCACAGACATGCGACAAACAAACAAGTTTTTTTTTTTTCTTTTTCTTTTAAGGCTTAGCTGTAAAGTCAAGGTCATGCTTCCCATGGAACTCAAGGGCACAAGAAGCCCTCAGTGAGGCTGCTTGGTCTAGAGCCTGCCTGACCCTCTGCATCAGGCTGTGTTTGGCTGCTCAGCTCTTGTACCCTTGCTTTTCTGTTCCAGAGGCCTCCCAGGCAATAAAGAGGCTTTTGAATTTGCAGAGTGGGAACTCAGTCTCAACCATGGGCCACCAGGCCTGTCTGGAAAAATTGGATTCATGCAAATTCATCTGTTTGCTCCCCCTTCATTCCACCCTTCTGAAACCAGAAGTTTTGTTTTGTTTTTTCTTTTTCTTTTCTAAGATTTTATTTTTTTTAGAGAGAGGGGGAGGGAGAAAGAGAGGAAGTGCAACATTGATATACAAGAGGAACATAGATTGGTTGCCTCTTGCATGCTCCCAGTGGGACCTGGTGCGCAACCCAGGCATGTACCCTGACTGGGAATCAAACCAGCAACCTTTCAATTTGCAGGCCAGTGCTCAACCCACTGAGCCACACCAGCCAGGGCTGGTTCTTTTCTCTATCAAAGTTTTTGTGTAGTTTTTTTTCTCCTTTCTCAGTCATGTTTTTTGTGACTCTGAACTGGCACATCATAGACTCATTCGCACCAGTGTTTCAAGGTCATGAGGCCCTTCTTCCAACTGGGCTGCTCTGGTTCCCAATGTAATAGGTCATCTAAAAAATAGCTTGACTCTATTAGTCACTTTTCAAACCCTTCATTTAAACAGAATCTGGTAACAAAGGCCCTGAATATAAGACAGATAAGAGCACGTGTGGTAGGGAAGGTTATGTAGCGGTAACAGCACAGGTTCTAGAGACTGTGTGGCTGGGCTCTGGTCCTGGCTCTGTCGCCCATCACCGTGCTGTGACTGTGAACAGAGAATCCAGCCCCTCTGTGCCTCTGTTCCCTTGCTAGTGAGATGGGGATCATAAGAGAAGGGGATTATTATAGTTAATCTTATCTGTAATAAGATGGGCAGAAGGATTATAAGTGTGTATAATGCTAAGTACAGTTTCTGGAATGTAGTAACTGCTCAATAAATTGTTTTTTATAATTATAAGAAAAATAATAATTAACATAATTATTATCCCCCATCAGTTGTTCCTTAGGGTTTTACATGGAGTTGTTAGAAACCATGGTACAGTACTGTAATTTCAACATCAGACTTTTCACGTAGTGCTTTTACCTACAGGAGGCATTGAATCAATGTCAAATACAAGAGACTCAACAGACCAATCCTCATGCTGTGTTCTAGATGGGATACTTATGGTAGCTTACGAATAGTCTTCCAAGTGGGCTAAGTTTGCTCAGGCCACAAGGCAGGTTTTGTCCATGACTGGGCATCGGCAGCCCCTCGCCCTCTGCTTGAGGACTGAGTGATGTCTCACAGGATGCTGCACCAGACCTCCTCTGTGTGTCATATGAACTCAGGCTTTGCATGCAACCTCCTTGTCCCAAAATAGTGTGGGTCTGAAGGTCAGAGCCTCTTTGGCATGACATTTCTACACCAGGAGGAGACTGCCCTTCTGCGGGGCCACTGTGCTATCTCCAGTGGATATTTAATCGTGTGCCAAAGCATTAATCACTATTTTACTACATTACCAGCAGGCAGCCTTCTGGTGGACCCAACATTTCTTTAAGAACGCTCTGGCGGGAATTGTCCAGGGGTGCCTGGAAGAGGAATAGCACGCATGGGTTTCCTAACATGTCCGTGCCTGATGTGTGTAGTACATGAGAGTGTGTGACAAACTGTCAAAATAAGTGTGTCCCAGGTTAGGCCTCAAAGAAATCAGGCACCAGGCTTCAAAAGCCAGACAAAATCCCAGCTATCTTTTCTTTTATCATTTGACATTTCACTGGCGTTTACACCTGGCTATTTTTAGCTTCGGGGCTACACTGATTTCTTCCAGGGGATCAGCATTCTCTGGCTCCACTTCCCACCTTAGTCGTGACTGTCCCCACCCCTCCCCTGCAGTCCAGTTCCCTTCTCCACCTCGCCCTGCAAGTGGAGCAGCCGGCCAGCTGCTCTCCACGCACTGTTCCCGCAGGGCGCTGAAGGCCGCCCTCCTCGGCTTTCTGCGCACCTTCCTGGGGCTGCGGGGCTGCGTGCCCACCAGGGGGCTGTGAGCCACTTCTCAGGCCTGGCCTGTGAACTCCTCTTACGCACTGTAACAGTTTAATTGAGTTCCCCCCAAAGATGTGTCCAAGTCCTAACCCTCTTATCTGTGAACATGACCTCATTTGGGAATGGGCCCTTTGCAAATGTCATTAAGACAGAAGCGAAGATGAAGTCATAGTGGACTGGGTTAGGCCTTAAAGCTGGTGACTGGCGTTCTTATAGGAAGACCATGTGGTGACAGAGAAGACATGGGGAATGTGACGTGTCGAAGTTGAGGCCGAGGTTGGGGCCAAGCTGACAAGAGTCAGGGCACACCAAGGACTGCCAGGAGCTAGGAAGAGAGAAGGAAGGGGCCTCCCCCAGAGGCGTCAGAGGGAGCAGGACCCTGCTCACACCTGGGTTCTGGACCTTTAGCCTCCACAACTGTGAGAAAGGTGATTTCCATTGTTTCAGGCTCTCAGGGTGGTGGGAATTTATGCCGGGCCTAGGAAAATGGTACGCACACCATCCTCTCTTTCTACCCTGTTCTGCCAGCTGGAGGTTAACACACCAAGGTGGGCTCCTTAGAAGTGCGCACTGAAGTGGGTGGGACTCCCGCCACCCAATTGCCTGTGACTCTCACCCCCACCTTCCCAAGCTGGTAAGTGGGCTTCATGTTTCACATGTGAAGTAAACAGGTATTGTGCTAAAGCCACTGACATTTATAGGGTTTATCTATTACCAGCTAGTACTACCTTAACTGGAACACCTACTTACAGAAGGGGTGGAAGTTGGCTGCCATAAATACTCAACCTTTCCCTTCTGCAAACAATCTCTTTGATGGCTTCCAGGATCTCACTTTCTTGGCTCCTTGTCACACCTGCCCCTAAAATACAACCCACCCCAGGACTTCCTCTTCAGCCAGCTTCTCTGCATCCTGTCCCTGAGCCATCTCAAGAACCTTCATCTACTGCTTACACCCTGATGTTGTCAAATACTTAAGCCCAAACCAGACTTCTCTTCCATGACCACCTGCCTCTGGTCATCGCACCATACCTCCTCTCTGCAGAATGTCAGGGGTCTTCCTCGGAGGCACAGGGAGGGTCAGCGTTCTAACTTCCCTCTTCCCCCACATCGCCAAGCCTAACCCACTTCCGAGCCTATGACTTGGCATGTAGGGTAACCAGCCACCCCCAGGTGTTCGTCAGTCAGGGTAACCATGAACTTGCTACCTTTCATTGTTTTTGAAAATTGCTGTTAAGAGAGACAGTACATAGGGAGGATTTCCAGTCCTAACATCCTCCAGAAATTCCCACATCTGTCCCAGGATTGAGGCTGACCCTCACACTGGTGGGCCCTCTCAATGGTTTTCTGAACTGCTTCTCCCTTGGAGAAGGTTACAAAAGGCAGCCCTGGGAAGTGTCACCGTGTCTACTGCAGGTGTCCCGCGGAGGCACTGGTTCATCTCATCACACAGTGTCCTCTTTCCCGAGTACCACAGAGAACTCATCTCTCTGTGCACTTCAGGGGAAGGCCCGGGGTTGGGGGTTGGAGCTAGGGGAGCGGGGTGGTGGTTTTCATTTCGGAGCCTTACATGAACAAACTGATGGTGGTTGTCTCGGTGCCGCCTGTCAGGGAGCGTTTGGGACCGCTTCTAGGAGAGGTTAAGAGCCTTATGGCACATGTGTTTCTGTATTAATTTCTAGCTTCCTCTGATCTTCCCTCATTTTATTTTCCCCATATATTTATTTTTTTATTTTATCTTGTGTGTATTTGTGTAATCTCCCTTTAGATCCTTCCTGGATCAAGGCAAAGCCTGAATAAACAAGATGTTTTACAGACCTTTTTATGCTATTAAAATGTCCAAAACCAAAGGAGTTTTCTTTTCCCAAATGTTGCCCTTTCCCCATTTCCAATTTCGTTTTAAGGTGCCACTAAGCATCCCATTACTCAGGACTAGAAACCTGGGATGATTTACGGTGCCCCTTCTTTGCCCTTTGCCTTCTGCCCTCCTGTATCTATCACCAATTCCTGCCAACCTCGTCTTTTGTAGGCTCCATACAGGAGCCTTACAGGGAGGGATCCCATTTCTTCCTCGGGACCGTTCAGTGGCTACAACACTGGTGGCCACACCCATTCCTTGTTTAAAGACGCTCTGTGATTTCCTGTCTTCAGAATCAAGACCCTACTCCAGTTTTCTTTGTCAGCCTCTCTCCGCGTTATCTCCCGTCACTTCTTATCCTCACACCAACAGCCCTGGCAGCACCAGCCCTCACTCTGACACCTCCCAGAACTGCCCTGCCCTCTGTGCCTTGATGCGATAACTGGTTACTGCATCCCTCTTTTGTCTGTCGAGCGACCCCCCGGAATGTCTTCTAGAAGACTTGACCTCTGTTTTACTTCTTCCTGTCCCTTCCCTGTCCACTGGTGCCCTCTGGGTGCCAGGGGCCCAGAGACTCCCATCTCTGTGCTGCGGCTCCACTCTTCACCCTGCAGCACGGCTGAGCGTCTCTCTGCTGATAGGCCAGAGCTCAGTTGTGGCAGGAATCTCACCTTATCTTTGTATCCCCTCAGAGCACTTCAAAACAGGCTCAAGTCTGCTTAGGCGCATCAAAAAATTGTTTATAAATAGGATTGCTGTTTGAAAAGGCCATGACAACGTTGGTACCATTGTGGGCTCTAGAGCATTCTTTAAAGGGGCCTGGGCATGTCGGTGCACTTGGTCTAGGACGGCACTAAATGGGGGGGGGCTTGCACAGCAACCTGGAATATGAAAGGGATGGCTGATTGTGGGGAACTAGCCCTCGGGGTCCCCGGCACATAGAGGCACCTAATAAATGTGCGCACTTCGGTCAGACCCGTGTCCTGTCGGCTCTGACTGCAGGCGACACCAGCACTACATCACTTCTCCTTGTCTCCACTGTCCCTGCCTCAGTCAGGACTGGCACTTCTCTCAGTGAAACTTCAGCTACACTCTCGATCCCTCCTTTAGCTCTGTACTCAGAGACTGCTTTCTACACACAATGGGAATAATCTTTGTACAAGGTCAAACTTTCGCTCTAAGTCCTTTGGAGCTTATTGTTGGTTTTGTTTGAACTCTGTGACACCTGCCAGGCCCTGAGACCGGCCCCTGCCCACCCCTCTGGTGCCCTGAGCCCATCTCATTTTCCTCACGGACCCTTTGTCCAGCTTCTCACCTCTGCCATGCATGCCCCCACCGTGGAGTCTGCATGTGCAGCTGCTTCTGCCTGACCTGCACCTCCCTGCCTTTCCACCTGGCTCCCGCCGCCAGCCCTTCAGGCCTCACTGACCCCTCCTGGCCTCCCTGCCCGAAGCACCCCAGCGCCTCCCACCCACATCACTGCTTTTCAGCTCCGTGCAGTTGAGGCTGCGTTCTCGGCTTCCCTGCCAGAGTCCAGCGCCTGGCACAGGGTGGGCACTTGGGAGATATTTGCCAAAAGAAGGAAAACTGGGGGACAAAGAAAGGTCTCAGAAGTTCTAACCGGATCAGTAAAAGTGTGGTGTCACTGGGACTCCCATTATCCTCAAGGTCACTTGGGCTCACATCTAGTTGATTGTTTATGGTGAAAATTTTCGAGCTCCTTTGGAGGCTGAGCCCTCCGTATGTGCAGGGTGTTTTTGCTCAGTTACAGCTATCACCCGACTGTTGAGACAGATGCGCTTCAGATTGCTGGTTTCGCTCTGTCTAGTGGTTGCAGCCCTCGTCGCCTCTCACTAATTTAGGGCACACCTAGATTTCCAGTGCGTGTGTTCCCCTCGCGGCAATGTAGGACATAAGCCAGGGGACTCGGCCGTCCCCAGCGGTACCTCTCAACATACTGGCTCCAGAGTAAGTGATCTCTCTGGGTGCAGACTCTCTCGCTTCTTCTGGGTCACTCCCATTTGTTCTCATTTTACTATTTTTGTCCCTGGTAATTGTCTGGAGGGAAATTCACCAGAGTTTAACATTTTCAGTGTCATTGGATTTTGCAGAGGAGAGAAGAGAGTGGGTGTCCGGCAGTGGCATGGGTAGGAGCCCAGTGCAGGCAGAAGGTGGGAGTCCAGCACTGGGGCACATCCTGACCTTTGTTGGCAGGTGGCAGAACGCGTCGGTGGGCGCCCCTCGGTGTTCAGAAACGGGGTGGAGATGGGAAGGAATAGTCTACCCTGAGGTGGACGTTAAGACATGGGTTTCTGTCTACTCAAACCACTAAGCTCCTTAGATCTTGGTTTTCTTCATCCCTGAAATTAAGTGATTCAACTAATAGGGTTTCTGAGCTCAAACATTTCCGTGAAGAGATGTGATTTACCACAGCTCCGAGTTATGCCCCTCTAGTATACATTTAGTCCAGCGTGAGTTTTGGAGTCACATTAGTGATTGCACCTTTCTGTGTTCAAGGTGTATTCTCTCTAATTTTCCCCAGAGAGGGGGGAGCTGAGGAAGAAACAGACTCATGAGAGGCTGTGCCCATTTATGAGCTTTCAGATGCTTTGTCAGGTTATGGATAGTTAGACTCGCAGCTGAGAGGCGGTCCACCGCCCGTGAAGCGGTGCCTGAGACCAGCTCCTGTCCTGCCTGTGTTTGCTCTGCCCGGACTCAGCGCTCCGCCCTTGGGGGGCACTCACAGTTGTCCCCACTGCATGCCATCCCGCAGTAGGTAAGGCTTTTGTATGGTAGAGTCTCACTGGCATGTGGGTGGAAAAAGTCTTTAACCTGAGACTCCGTGTTTACCTGTCAGAACTACTCTAGGTCTTTTGGCCATTTTATCACCTTGTATAGAAAAAGTAATTTTTTAGTCATCTTTCATGCCAAAAATAAATCCACTTAGCTGCTAGGTAATTCCTGACTCTGTGAAATCTCTCTTGGGTCAGGTCACCTTTCCTTTTCTCCTTAGTGTAAAGGTATCAGCAAAACGTAGCCAGTGTGGGGAGAAAGATTATAATCGTAGGCAGAAAGATAAGAGGTTTGAGACTTTGGCCAAGCCTATGTCCCAGTGCCATGGTGGAGCAAACACAGATTTATTTGGTCAAGACGCTGAGTTTTTTGGGTTCACTATCCCCTAAATTCCTCCCACATTCATTCTCTGGTGAATGTGCATCGCAGATCATTTTTAAATGCTTTAGACTTCAGAAACTGGTGAGACAGTTTTAACTACAGCTAAACATGTGAGTTGTGTAAATGCATAAACCCCGCACGTGCGGGGGCCTGTTTGGTGAGAACACTAGAGGCACAGATGAGTCACGCTCGGATAGTTCTCATCTGTGGGGTTCATGCGAGTCTGACGCCACCAGACCTCAAGGCAAAAATAGATGCCCTTCAAAGACTTCGCAGCTTCCAAGGATTATTCATGTGGAAACCAAATGAAGATGTTGCTTCTCATGAAAGAGTTTCACAACTGCAATGAAAGGCTGAGTGATCCCAGCCAAACGTGAGAAAGTGTTAACTTCTTCATCTGTGATTGGAGGAATGTGACTGCAATTAGGGTACATTACTTTAGGGTTCAGGGACAGTTTTAAGCACTTCACTTTAAGCACTGCAGTTTAGCCTTTTGAACAGCAGACTTACGTTTCAAATTATAACACATGTCTCTTTTAATGCTCTAATTGCTTCTCAGCCTCACTCCTGGATTGCAGCAGGCTGAGGCGTTGAAGGCTTGCCTATGGAAAGGCTCCTCGGCTCCGCTCCTTTGAGAGGTGCCTGTGCCTGGGGCCAGCCAATGGGAACAGGACGGCTGTGCTCTAAGAGCCTCTTGTTGCATGGAGTGTGCGACCTCCTGATGGATGCTAAGCATTCGAATGTAAACTTGAATAGGTCCATAGAAATCGGAACACAGAGACATGGGATTTGGCAGATTGTGTTCCTCTCGAGTGCTCGGTGGAGTGGTGCTGCGGTAGGAAGTGCCTCTTCAACAGGGTCCTCGTGAGAACAAGCGAACAACTTGAACTTTGCCCGGGGGTGGGGGGTGGGGGGCGGGCATTTGAAAATGATGTGTCTGTGATGACACATTTTTGGTGGATTGACTAGAGTGTATTTTCTTCCAGTGAATTTACCTCTTTAGTACTTTTTCCCTTCATTTTGTGTGGGAATGTAAGAGTGAACTCGTTAAATTTTACTGTGCAGTCTGAGGAAGAACTTAAAATCTAAGTAACTCGTTTGTGTAAGATGTCTTAATTCACCTGAATATCTTTATTTTTTTTTAATGTACTAGCCCATAGTACACATGTTTCCCATCCATTCTTGTGTTGAAAATGGAAGTATTCTTTCTGCTGTTTTATGGAAGCTCCTACTTTGGGCACTACTGGTCCCAGCAAAAACGGGAAGTTGGTTTATCTATCCAGTCACTCTCCTGATTTTGTTGGTGATGTTCCTCCTCTGGTCCTGTCCCATACCTTCCACACTAGTGTGATTCAGATTCATAACTGACCCTTCCAGGGCATGAGGGAGAGTGGGGAGAGCAGGCCACACGGCCGAGGCATCTCACACAGGCAGTTGAAATGACTCAGTTGCCAACGTACTTAAAGATACTTATAGTGCCCAACAGCTGCCCTTTAGCCACAGGTGAGGTTGTTTTTTTCGGGTGGCCCACTCTCCCCATCCTCAGTTTTCCAGCTAGACTGATCACAGCACTGAGGGCTCCTTATAAGCCCTGGAAGAAGGCAATTTTTCTCCTTTGAATGCTTGGGGTACTCTTTGGCTTTGGTCAAATCTGGACTGCCATCTCAGCCATCCCCCTGGCCAGCTGCAATAAGTCCAGCTGGTTTGTGGTGAGACATCCTGGTTTTTCTCTCCTTCTCACTGCTGTGGTCCCTGGTAGAGATTGTTCTGCAGGTTTTCAGTCTTTCGGTGGCCGTCACCTTTTTGGTCAATCAGCTTCTCCAAGATTCAGCTGCCCTCTCTCCTCTTCTCTCCTCTACTAGTTTTTTCTTGATATTTCTCAATGAATACTTTTCATCTTTTCATAACCACATTCCCATTGTCTCCCATCAGCAGTGTCTCTACTCTGTGGTTTGAACTTCCTCTTTGCTTATGATGACCTTCCTTTTCAGGTATTTATTTTGTGTATTTATATGTGCATGTTTACTTCATGAAAAACAAAAAACTTTTTACTGTTACATAAGGAATATGTGTTAACTTGAGTCAGTTAAAAAATACAAATAAATAAGATTAAGAAAAGAAAGGTATATTTCTACTACCCAGAGATGATCACTCAGTATTCCACTTGACAGTTCTTTAGATACTAAAAGGCACCTACTGTACTCTTCACAAATCTTCTCTTCTTCAGAACAAACATCCCTGGTTTCCTTTACTTGTTCTTCAGAGCTGGTGGGAGCCCCTCAGCATTCAGATCTCCTGTCCCATCCTTATGAAATGTCCCTGTTTACACATGGCACTGCCCAGAACTGAATTCACCCGTGGGGTCTCCTTTGTAAAGGTGGCATCCTTCAGCCCACCCTCCCTTTTCCTGACCACCAGGCCACAGAGCCGAGACTGTGCAACGGAGACTGTCCAATGGACCACAGCTCTTTGATTTTGTGGACATTTCAACCATTTTTAGTTTGCCTATTTTTACTTATTCTAGGTCCTTCATTGTCAACCAAAAGATTATGAAAGATTTTCTTGGTTTCTAGTAACACACTATAGAAATGATAGTATAGGATAGTCTGAAAGTATAGTCTTGATTTTCTTGGTTTCTAAAGCCCAGATAAATACTCTGCCTTTGGCATTTCTTTTACTTGGACCTAAAAAGGGATGGAGTGGGGGAAGGATGAGGAATGCCATGATTGACTCTCTTAGAGGTCCCGGGAAGACCACCGGTGACCCCTGCTTTCTCCTATTAGTCCTCCTAAGCCTTTCCTTTAATGACCTGCTCTAGAATCTTACTCCAGGTTGATATCCATAGTTACAGAACCGGTTGTCGCCCTTGTTGAAAAGTGGACCTGACTTGAGAATCTCTGGGCACATCTCTTCCTTGCTGCTCCTCCCAGGTTCCTGACAGAGCTGTGACCACCTCATTTTAAGGACTCTAGGTCCGAGATATGTGTGATCTGTTGAAGCCAAAGGGCTCATCCCATTTATTGCTACAGAACTCTCTTCTGTAACATTATCACCTGTCTTGTGCCTCAATTCGTTTGGTTTCTTTTTCTTTTCCATTTTTTTTTAAACTCATGGTTATTTTCCCCTCCTTAGTCTGAAATAAAATAGTACTAATTGTGCTTTGTTATCTATCAGTGTTACAGCTTTGTTCTCATGCAGTTAATTAGTCTCTTCCTCATTCACTTCAGTTTTCCCAATACGTATAACTAAGGAAGGTCATTTCAGTTGTCTTCACGGGGCTCCATAAGTATAAATCTGTGCTTGACTTTAGCCTTCTGAACACTTTTGATAGGTTGGTGATACTGTGCGTCCTCGACCCTCCCATCAGAAGAAATGGGATCCTAAATTAACCCCATACTAATAGTCTTGAGTGTGTGCAAAATGGGAAAAATGTAAAGTCCTATATACACTTCTTCAACTATAAATGTTAAAAAGATTCCTATGTGTGGAATGAGGTCCATAGCGAAGCCATAGGCATCAGCAACATTCTGCAGAGATGGGTTAAAACCTAACCTGGTTTCTGGAAGGTGCAGGGAAGAATAAGCTGCACAGCTGAGATATAGAAACAGGACTAATTCTTAAGTCTGGTTCTGGACCCTGCCTGCCAACCCCCAAAAGTGAAACAGAAATATATAGGCAGAGTAGGAGGCAGAGGAACACATGTTATAAGTAACAAATTTTGGCCTTAAGTCCCAGGCAGTCCCTTTATGAGCCAGGCTGGAACAAGTCAAAGTCTCTTTTCATTTTAAGCTAGAATCAGATCCAGTGCTTAATACCAGAACAGCCTGTTTGCCTCCTTCCACCTAGTCCTGGTGATGAAGGAAAGTCATTCCAGGGAAACAGCAAATCCAAAAATAAAATGAGAACCAGAGCAAGAAAGCCCCCTGGTTTCCTGTCAGTTCCAGTGGAAGTCAGAGTGGCAGGAGCATGCCTCGAGCCCTAGGACCTGCAAACTGTTTTAGAGAAGAGCCAGAGTGAGGAAGGGCAGAGTGGAGGGAGAGGGAGAGCTGAGCTTTCTCCCATGCAGCCCCCACCTCAGCCTCAGTCTCCTTTACCTCTACAGTTTTGTGAATGAAATGCATCTCAGAAAAGAAAGCAGAATCAGAGAGATGCAGGCTGTGGCCTTTTCCCAAGAGAAAGCAGCCCTGATTTTTCACCTCACAAGCCTCCTGGGAGTAGGGGACAGGACTCCCAAAGGTGGAGCTCCCTGTGTCCCTAGGCTGTAACTCATTCAGGCACACCCGTCCTGAATCTGAGCCACACTGGGTAGAAACATGAAGAGATGGTAAGAGAGGTGCCTCCCCGGGTCAGATTTGGGCATGACTACACAGATGTCTAGTCTTGGAGAACAACAATACATGTTAGTACAGCAAATGTGCAGGAAAGTCCTGTTACAGAGCAAAGTGTTTTCCAAACTTTTTGGAACATGCATTTTTTGGAGGGTTGGTTTCCTATTATCACACAGAAGAGTGTTCCATGAAAATATTATACAGGCCAACTTTAATTCATTGATTTATTCTGTGACGAGAGTTCACCAGGTAAATGAGGCAATGGACCCATCTTTTCATGTTCTCACTTAATATTTATGACCACCTTTTCTATGTACATTCCCTGGGATACTTGTTTCAATTCCACAGTTTTAACTATAATATAAACAATTCTTCTCAAGTCTGTTTTTCTAGCCCTGACCTCTTCCCGTAGCACCACGTCCACATTGCCATCTTTGTACTCTGGCCACGAGTTCAGCATGCCCACATCATAACACAGCATCATCTTCTCCTGACTGGCTTCCTTCTGTTTCTCCTGTTAGTAATATCATCACCCTCCATTGACCAGTCTGGGAACCTCAGCAGACCTTTTTGTCTCTTTACTTGTGAGATGTGTGTTAAAATTATATACATGCAATAAAAACACAGAATGTAAAATTTGGAATGCATTTTATTTCTAAGATTCCTCTATGCTCTCATTTTCATCTGGACTCATTTTTCATTTGGACAATTGCAGTAGCTTTGGGTATATTAAGGGTTAAGGAGAATTTTTGCTGGGAAAGGGGATTTGGCATGGAAACCTTTCCTATAACTGTCAGAATAAAGTCTTAAATTACAGAGATACTTGGGGAAATGTTGAGATTGTGGCATTAATATTAATGAACAGGAGTTCAAAGCTAGCAATCAGGAGCGGAAGGAATGCTCCAATACTGAACTGCAGTCTCCCTCCTTTCCTGTGGAATTCTGGGAGTACCCGAACACATGGCTGGAAATGACAATGGGAAATTGGCATATCATTTTATATTAAAGCCTAAGCAAGGTCACGAAATACAACTTGTTTTTTTATTCGTTCAATTCCTTAGGATCACAATTGTGGACAGTTATTGTACAAAACAGTTTCAAGTAGTTGATTGTACTAGTTGGGCTTTTGGATATGTGAGTTTCCTTTAAAACAATTCCATTGGCATCACTAATATGTTATAAAGTCATTTTGCACATAAACTCATTTAATCTAAAGAAAGTGGTATTGTTCCATTTTGCAAATGGGGGAAATCGAGTCCTAGAATGACTGATTGTGCTGGTTCATAGCCTGAATTAGACTCCAAGCCCTGATCACTTTTGACTGCACATCTTGTGGCTCCCAAACCCAGCTGATGGTTATGTTCAGTGGATGAGAGAGAGGCTTTCCAAGCCATTGCTACTTAAGGAACTGATGTGGGGTCACCGTCAGCAGGTAGAGGCAGAGAGAGCAGAGAGGTAAAGCATCCAGCCTATAACCTAACCGTGGGCCACAAGTAAGACCACCTGCCCTGCCAGGTGGAGTCATGTAGCTTATTTTGAACAGGGGCTGTGGCAAGCAGGATGCCCTGTTTACTTACACAGTGTAGGTTGTAAGACCTTCTCAATGCATTTTACAGTCTAGAATGAATTGTTCATGGATTTGGCTTTGTTCTCATGCAGCAGATGTGATTCCTGATTTATAGCATCATAAAGAAACAACGGCAAATGCTGCCTCAAGACTCTTGGCAGGAGAATATAGACAAAGCTCCCTCATGTCCTTTTGAAGAATTCTAGGGGTGGAGACCCACGGGCTTCGGTCAGTGTATGACGGGAAGATCAGGAAATTCTTTTGCCATTTCCAACCATGGAATCTTACTGATTTGATTTAAATAAAATTTCCTCTTGCTTGTTTTGTTCTGAGCATGAAGAACTAGTCACCCACCATGATTTGAACAAAACCATTTCAAATTGCATGAAGAAGAATATGATCCAATCACTCCTCATTCTTTCCTTCAGGCCAAAATACCAAAACTGCTTTAACCTTCTTCAAAGCATCTATTTTCCACCCCTTGAATTGTTTTTATTTCTCTTTCTGGGATTCTGTCCAGTTGCTCCATTGCTTTGCCTTTTTAAAGTAAAGAGGTCAGAACTGGACACAACTCTGACATGGGTGTGACTAATGCAGAGCATTAGTAAATAGATTGCTTCCTAGACTCTGCCTGTCCTACCTGCCTGAGCACACAAACAGTGAGCGATTGTAGTCATCAGTTAATGTAAGAAAGAAATGGTGGGGGAGGAAAAATCCATCCTACTCCAAAAAGTGACTACACTAGAGAAAAGATAAATATCTGCCAGCCTCACCCAGTCTGGCTGCTTGCTACGAGGAGAAGAATATGCTCGTGTTGGGGCTTGAGAAGTGTTTGTATATATTTGTGCAAGGGGACAGCGTATTGCTGTGGATCACAGGTATCGACCCTGCACCTGAGAAGGACAGAAGACATGCCCTTGGACGCGAGGGGGAAATGACCCGTTAGGTGTGCAGTGTGAAATTGAAGCAAGCAGGCAAAACTTTTCCAGCAAAGTGCTTTTAAAACTGTAAAAAATAATAAACCGCTGTGGGATTTTAACAAATAAATTTGGTTTGGCATCTGTGGTCCTTTAAGAGAAAGTTTTAACCCACCAGTTGGGACTGCAAAATGATATAGTCACTGTGAAACACCCATTGGCAATTCCTCGAAAGGTTAAACATAGAGTTACCATTGTACTCAGAAATCTCGCTCCTAGGTGTACAATATATATAGCCAAGAGAATTAAAACCATATATTCACCAAAAAAAAAAAGACCAAACTTACACATGAATGTTTATAGCAGCATTGTTCACAATAGCCAAAGAGGGGAAACAGCCCAAATGTTCATCAGCTGATGAATGGACAAACCAAATACGGTGTGTCCACACAGCAGAATGTTCCTTTAGCTGTGAAAAGGAATGACATACCGATGCATGCTACCATAAGAAGGAACCTTGAAAGCATCATGGTCAGTGAAAGGAACCAGGCACAACAGGCTGTACATGGTCTCATGTGAAATGTCCAGAATACGCAAATCCATAGAGACAGAAAGCGGAGCAGCGGTTGCCTGGGGCTCCAGGGGGTGGAGGGAGCGCAGAGTGACTGCTGGTGGGCCCTGGAGGTTTCTTTCTGAGGTGAGGAAAATGTTGATGGTTGAACAGTCTTGTGAATATACTAAAAACCACTGAGTTATACACTTTAAGTGGATGAATTTTATGGAATGTGGATTCTATTTTTAAAAGATAATAGAACAGACCATCCTAGTGTTAATTTATAGATGGATCCCTTGTCTTTTTGTTTTTGTTTTTGTTTTGAACTAATATATACCTCAAAAAGTTTTCTTTAATGACTGTGAGGCTTTTACCTGGTCTGGAAAATATTGTGCTGGTGTATTGGGTTTCATGAATGTTGCTGGTATAGCAAGATGTTCGCAGAAAGTGGCTGAATTGTGACGTTGAGAAATCACGCGGGGTGGCGTGAGGGCAGACTGAGCTGGTTGTGAAGGCAGCAGGGACATCTGACTCAGTCGCTGCTCCACGTGTGGTCACTTGTTTTTGCTGCCACTTAAAGCTTTGTCTGAGTTATGTTTTTTCCTGTCCATTTTTTGGTTAATATTCTCTTTTTTATTGTATTTTTTTCCATTACCATTTATCCCCCGTATAGTGCTTGCTGAGAAACTGAGATATTTGAAGTTCTGTTCAATGAATCATCTTATTGGCAAACTTTTTCTTTAGTATTCATCCTGAAAATGGAATGACTAGGAACACACCGAAACTAATTCTAGGCTCCTGGGGTTATTTTTTTCCCTTCAGCTATTTTTTGACACCTCTAATTAGCATTGACAGCCCGGCTGTCCTCTGATGGTGGTAGCCCTGGCTTGTTCCATCAGCTGCCCTGCTTTCCTTTCCATCGACACATTTCCAATACCTCTGAAGGAGACAGACACTTGTGCTGCGTCCGGACAGAATCCGCGAGGTCTGGTGCTGTTTGACAAAATGGATACCTCCTCCTTATACTTTCGAATTGACATACTCTGTCACAAAGGGTTTTCCAAATGGTTTCTCTTTTGTCACCTTGTACCAGATTTTTCTCCTCCATGCTGGAAATGTGCAGTTTAATGTTGCGTTTCAAATCACTTTCAGCCGAAAAGTGTGTAATGGAATCAGGGCATCCCATGAATGCGCCCACTGGTGTTAAAGATGGCTTTTGTTTGCAGCCCTGCTCCACGGGGACTGGTGACACAGTGAAATTATATCGAGGGGCTTGCTGGATAATGGGCTCCTTGTCCTTGATTTACGAGATGTGCTAAGGGTGACTTCTCCCATCCTGGCACTTCTGTATTGGTTTATATTTATTAGAATATAACTCGTGGTGATTGCCACCTCCTGTGAAGAAAAACAGTAACTGTAGTAGTTGTCTGGATTTCTCTACCCACGTATGTCAGGCTTATTTTCAGAATCATTTAAATTTAGACCGGAAAGGTGCCTGGGAAGTGATCTGGTCCTCCCCCCTCTTTTTATAGGCGAGGACACTGAGTCCCAGAGCTCAAGATCAGTGGTGAGGTGGGGCTGTCACCTGTGCATTCTGATTCCCAGGCCAGTGTGCATCCGGAGGTGAATCCCTCCAGGCTGTAGGCTGTCTGCGCTGGGAGGGAGAGTGACAGCAACCCACTGTCCGCATTCCTTGTCTTTAGTGCTTTGGCTCTCACTTGATAACCTCCTGTGTAAACCTCCAGAACCTCCAATGTCCAGAAAGGGTCAATACTGCAGAACCTTCCTCTTTTCATTTTTCTTTTGACCAGTTGCCATTTGACTAGAGGAACGAAATGTAGGTTTTTTGACCCCAAATTTTGACATTGGAGTAATGAGCAGGATTTTCTAGGAACTGTTCTCTGAATTCAAAATTCCCCTAAGTCAGGCATAAATTGCTTTTATCCTCTCCTGTGGCTAATGTTTGGGGTACAGGGTGCAGAGAGAGCACGTAAGAAACTGTGTATATCTTTGCTTTACCTCCTAACTCCCATCTGTGTAGCTGACTCATAAAAACACATTCAACCTCATCATTTACCATATTACAAATAATGCCCCATCCATTATATAGGGCAAGATATTAAATAAAGTATATACATTCCAGTTACCATCTCTATGAATGAAAGGCTAGCTTTACCTTTGGGGAATATATTTAGGAAGCATCCCCTCTGTATGATAAAGAGTACCAGGTGGGAGGCAGTTGCCAATTGATTACATTGGCCCAATCCCTGGTAACTGGGATCCTTAATCACTGGCCGAACTCCGAGTAGGTAACAGGGTGTCATTCAATTTCTGACCAGAGTCCTATCCACAGTCTAGACTAAGGCCCCAGAAGAATGGTCAGGGCATGTGCCTATCTCTCCTTGACTCTCATTGCTGCCACAGCTGGCTGGCTTTTTAAAAGTTTTCCTTAGGAAAAACATTTCATAAAATAATGAAGTAGAAGATACGAGGTATAAAGGATCCTCTCATGACAGAATGGAGTGAGTGTGAAAGTCATTTCCCTGCATTATTGGTGGTTTGGTAGAAGACTTACCAGCTTTCACGTGCACTCCATTCCCTTTGAAACCCCTTCCTTCCTACTGCCTTGCTCCAGCTTGGAGACCCGCATCCTGGCAAATTGACCCCAAGACCCGGGGATGAAAGAAAGAAAGATCAAAAGGAAGCTAGGAATCACAGAGGAAGAAGCATCATGACTTAGGGACTTGAAAGTTTGGCTGCCAAAAATGCTGCCTGCTTTAATCCACGGATGTCTCATAAAGGAAGAGCTCCATAGTTCAAACGGGAGTGAAGAATGTTCTGTACGCAGATGGATTTGGATATAATGATCTATTTTAAAAAGTCATTTGCTCGGGTTACCCCAGCAGTGAATGTTGGAATTGAATGCTGATACCTCCTTGTGTGTGAATTTGAAATTGAAAAACAGATTAAGCATAGAGGTAGGTGGCCACCACCTGGGCTGATGCTTCCTGGCTGCCCACTAAGGCCATGGACCCTGCCTTGTTTCCCCTTATTTTTTGAGTAACTTTTCAGAGGTGACTCAGCCAGAACAACATCCTTTTAGGTCCAGTGTCTTTTTTGTAAAACCAGTGAAAAGGCATTATAGATTTTTGAGGGCTCAGACTGTGTACAGTTAGATAGTCAGAAATAATAATGTTGCCACTAAGAAGAGTTTTTGTTCAGGGTTTTTGCTCTGGATAAATCTGTTCATCCACACAGGTCAAACTGACTCTTCATTCACTTAGTTACTTATCCATCAGCGAATGAGTATTGTGTGTCTGCTGCAGGCCTGGCACTGAGCACTGGACATGCAGAGACAGTGACTTAGCCTTGCCCGGGAAAGCTCCTCGGGTGGTTAGCCAGCTGTGGAAGGCAGCCAGCGTGGTGAGGACTGGTAAGAGGTGTGGTACAGCTGGGCATACGACATCATGGGGTGGGTCACAGAAGGAGCATCAAAAGCAAACCAGGAAGGCAGTCTCCTGGGCTATTTCTCAGGGGGGGACAGGGTGGCCAGAAGGAGGGAGAGGTAGAAGTGTAAGGAGTAGCTAGAGTGAGGCAAAAACCAGATAGTGAAGGAAATCAGAAATCCTGGGAAGCCATCAAGGGGCATTAGGTAGGGGATATGACACGTTGAGAGTAATGCTTCAAAATCACCTTGGTGACCATGTAGATCATGGGCCAGAGGGTGGACCTGGGAGCAGGGAGAGCAGCGGAGAGTTTCTGAGTTGTGTAAATAAGTTCTACTGGGGACCTGAATCAAGGCAGTAGCAGTAGAAATCAAGGACAGGGATAGGTTCACACGCTATTGAGAAGGTAGTAATCTTTGGTACTGGTGCCTATTTGGATTTGTAGGGAGAAGAACATGAGAGGTCTGAAATGGCTCCCTGGTCAGGGTGGTGGGGGTGACCAGCTGAAAGTAAAGTAATGTTGTTCGGGAGTGTGGCTGGGGTACGATCTTTAGTTTGAAGCATGCCAAATCTGAGATGCCGATGAATATCCGAGAGGAGACATCTGTTGGCAGGTGGCTCTTCCAGGCTGGAGCACAGCAAAGATGTGTGGGCTGGAGAGGATATTTGGACTCATCAGCAAATGTAGTTGTTGAAACCACTTATTTATTAGTAAACAGTAGGGGCACGCAGTCAGAGTCAGCTTCAGGGGTGTACAGCCGGCGCAGCCGTGCAGGCCCCACTCTCAGAAGGGTCCTGCATCTGGTTTAATGCTTTGCTGTCAGCAGCTTAAAATTCTCATTAAGAAGAGATGCTGCATTTTTATTTCGCACTGGGCCCTGGAAGTTGTGTAGCCAGTCCTGCTTACAGTGGCCTGGTCCTGTGTACAGCTGTGGGGCTGCAGTGCTGAGCAAGACAGAGTTCTTGTCTGAGGAGTTAGCCAGCTAGTAGGGGAGGCAGACAGTAAGTCATCAAGAGCAGAATGTGGTGGTTCTATATTAGAAGGAGCAGAGTGAGGGAGCATGTAGGCGAGATCTGTGACCCTAACCCCAGGGGTGAAGGAGTTGGGAAACAGAAGTGCCTAGGGCGAGGGGTTAGAGAGACAGAGCCGAGGCCTGGAGAGAAGCCGGACAGGGAGTGTCCTCGGGGATGGCGGGAAACCAGGAGAACGAGTGTCCCTGACGCCAGGATTGGGACAGGTTGTCAGGTGCTGCCACAGAGTCTGTGGTCATGGGAATGTGGACATGCCCAGCGGATATAACAGCCAAGAGGCCATTTGATGACTTGTGAGAGCAGTTGGGTAAAGAGAGGGGGAAGAATGAAGTTACCTCGGGGGTCCATGGGAGGTGAGGAAGTAGGGACCCTGAATGTACATCATTATTTATAAACCTTGGCTTAGTAGGAAAGAAAAAAGAACAGCCTCCGAAAGTGGGTTCTGGATTAGGAGAGGATCATTTGCTTGGTTTTGGTTTGGTTTGGTTGGATTTTAATCACAAAGTGCCTTGAGCATGGTGTTGAACTGTGGGCGGAGAACCGTGGAGAGAGAGTTTGGGAGTAAGTGCTGCAGGGTAGAGTCTGAGGAGGGAAGTGATGGGTGGACTTGCTTTGTTCAGGAAGAGAAGAGGGTAAGATAGCTAAGGGAGCCGCTGCGTTTCTGGGTGAGGCCCCTCATGACTCCGTGAACTTGGCCCCACTTTACTTGTGTAAGTGAATGGGTGCTGCCTCTTAGTTCTCTCTTTTTGCTTCAAATTCAACGAAGAGTTTCTCCTAAGTTGTCTCATCTGTTCCTCCATTTAATAAATACTCATCAGGCTTATGCTGTGTGACAGGCACAATGCCAAGCATTTGGAGTAGAAGGATGCACAAGGTAAACAGCCCAGACCTCTCGACAAGTAGGTCCAGGGGGAGAAGCGTCTGTGCCCTGGTGGGGCATGTCGCCCCCCCCCCCACTCCCCGCAGGCCCGTCCTCGCTGCTGTCCTCCTCCTGGGTTCCTACCTCCTGTGCAACCTCCCTGTCTTCCTTCTGTTTTCCATTATCTCTTCCTTCCTTCCTGGATATCCACCTTTCCTAGTTTGAGCCTGAACGCTGGAATTCAGGGGTGATGTAGAAAAAGGGAAGAAAAGTAGTTAAGACTAGCTTTAAGTAAAAGTTTGAAACAGAAGGTTGCCTTTGGCATTTATGGCTTAATGACTCTTGCTCTCCTTCCCCAGGTTCTCAGAGCCCTTCTTACTACTTTGAGTCGGTCCTAACCTAGAACTTCAAGTTTCTCCATCCTCTGTCAAAGCCCCTACTCCCTTATTGTAGTTATTCTCAACTGATGACCAGGACTTCGGTGAACTCACACTGATAGGTGGCTGGTGGATGCCACCTTTGAGGGGGAGAGGATTGCATTTTACAAGTGGCTCTAGGTTTATAAGAAGGAATCTTTAATTTGTCCTGTTTTGGGCAGCAAATGAAAAGAAGTGATGCAAATATCAAAGCAGGAGCCATCCTCTTTGTAGAATGGGCTCCCTTAAATGTTTCAATTTTTCACAGCTTCCACCATTTTTCTCCAAGACCCAAAATTCTCTAAAGTCCCCAAGATTTTTGTTGTTATCTCCTTTGCCTACCTTCCCCCTCCCCTACACCACCACCACTAGATTCTGTGGCAAGCAGCAGCTGGACACAGGTAGTAAGTGGTTTCGCGGGGAGGTCATGGCAGCTGTGGCCATTGCAGAGACTGTTTCTATGTCAGGGACTCCCTCTGCAGCAGGAGGGAGCCGTGCCGGGGGCTTGTTGGCGCAAAGAACGCAACCTTCCTAGAGTCAGTGAGGCATCTCCCAGAGCTGAGCTCATCACAGGCACTTCCGTGTTTGTGGGTCTTCACAGAGAAGTGTGTCAGGTCTCAGGTGCTGCCTGGTAACAGGGAGCTTTGGGTTAGAACAGAGTGCAATTCCCCAGGCCACTTCCATGTGTCATAGAAATGGCAACCCTCCACCATAAGCGATCAATAGCTGGGAAGTGGCTGTCAGGAACCACTTTGGAACGAGGTCTAAGCACAGGAGGCCCCACCGGGAATAGGCCTCGGAAAGGTCACTCCCTGGTTATTGATCCTTCAGCCTCTCCTTTAGATCTGCTTTGGGGCACTGTGTTCTCTCAAAAGTCCCTGAGTCAGCAGTAGCTCTTAGGGACATTTTTGGGAGTGTGTGAATTTCCTGATCTTTAAGATGAGATGGGAGTGGATTTTCCTGGATCCAGGCTGTCACCCTAGAAACTCAGGGCCTTGGTCAGGCACCCTCAGGTCCTGAGTAGCCTACAGATCGCCCAGGGATCTTACTACAATCCAGATTCTGATGCAGTAAGTCCAGGGTGGCACCTGAGAGTCAGCATTTCTAACAAGTTTCAAGGTGAGGCCAGTGCTCCTGGCCCACAGACACTGAGTAACAAGGGTCTAGAACTGTACTGTTGACTACATTAAACACCAGCCTCTTGTGACTGCTTGAATGTAAAGCTAAATGAATGAAAATGAAATAAAATGAAAATTCCGTTTCTTGGCTGTCCTGATTGCAACTCAAATGCTCTGTACCCACACATGGCTGCCATGTAGGACTGCACAGGTTAAAACATTCCATTATCACAGAAAGTTCTTGTGGAGCCCACGCTGGTGTGCCTCAGTGGATTGAGCATGGGCCTGTAAACCAAAGGGTTGCTGGTTTGATTCCCAGTCAGGGCACATGCCTGGGTTGCAGGCCAGGTCCCCAGTAGGGGGCATGCGAGAGGCAACCACATACTGATGTTTCTCTCCTTCTCTTTCTCCCTCCCTAAAAATAAATAAATAAATATTTTTTTAAAAGAAAGTTCTATTGGAGAACAGTAGTATAGAGTGAGCCTCTGTTTTCATCCTTCATTTATTCACTGAAAATCAATGACGTGCCAAGTAGTATGCCTGGAGCCGAGCATTAATGCATGTGTCCAGGGAGCAGGGAGAGTACATGTAAGCTCCTAGAACGTGATGTTTTTAAAGTACAGATACCTGCAATGTGGTTGGGACCCGGAGTTGGTAGCAGGGAACTTTGCCATGCAGGGTGGAGGAGAAAGTGTCCCCTGGGCATTTCATTTGTGTTCTCAGCCAGCCTGCGGCTTTAACACAGAATCAGGGCACCTGTGAGATCAGCTGCTGACCATGCATTTTCACCATTTCAGGGCCATAATCATCAGAAATGGAGAAATCATCCCCATGTCTTCGGAATTCACCCCCGAGACCGAGCGCCAGCGACTTCAGTACCTGGTAAGAGTCACGTAGGCTTGGCAGAGCGCCCCGGCATCAGGGACGGCGTTGGGGCCGTTTCAGAGGAATGTGTCGCTGCTGACATGGAGCAGGCATATGGTGTGGACGCCCCCACACACCTTCTGGAGCACACATCCTGGCTCCGTGTGTGACGCTACCCCCACCCCCGTGAATTTATTATGGTGGCTGATTTTCTCCCATCTGTGGCCAGTCGAAGCCACGGCATGCTCTGTTTCCTTTAATGGTGTGGTATGTACAATGTGAAATGCGGTGTTGAAGAATGCAGACACCTTCTTCCTTAGCTGGCCTTGCCACTCACTCTAATTTAAACAGAGGGGCCCGGTCTGAATCACATCTCGAGAAGGATGGTAGTGCCGAGATCCCGCTGACACGCCACTTACTTCATGCTCCGATAGGAGGTCTCTTTGGGAGAGATGCAGGTGTCAGAAAATCTGTTTCTACCCTGAAAATAAATTCTTCATGTAGATCACTGTCTTTGGGGGGCTGTAGGGGGAGGTTTTGGTTTTTCAGATCTTGAGACGTTTTGCTTTACTTGAAGAGTTGAGTTTTCTGGAAAACAGAACAGACCTCCCTGCCCTGAAATGACAGAGGGTAGGGCATTAGGGTTAGACTCTCAGCTCGGTGACTTGGCTCCTCCTCCTGGATTCCTTTTGGTGGGGCATCTTTGGGGACTAACTGTGTGAATAGTTCTGTGGATGAAACATTTTCTTGGCAGCTGGCTTTCTTTTTAGACAACATAGCTAAAGCAGCAACCCTCTGCTCTTGGAACAGAATAGATCCAGGCCCCACAGACAGGACTTTGTTCCTGCATCTGAATTTCAGCAGTGTGAACGGCCAGGATTTGATTACTTGGGTCAATTTAGACACTTTCCCTAAATTTTCTCATCTGTCTTTCTGTTTGTTTTACTCAGTAACTAGTTGTGTTGCTTTGGGTAGTTATCTGGTACATAAAACAGCAGGAATCCAGAACCAATGTGAGAACATTTTTTCACTCCTTTATGAACTCTTGTTTTCTAACCTTTCTGTTGTCGTTTTCAAGCAGACCCACCTGAAGCCACTCGTAGGCGCCCAGACGTTCTTTCTTTCTATTTTATTTTATTTTTCATTTTAGAGAGAAGGGGAGGGAGGGAGAAACAGAGGGAGAGAAACATCAATGTGAAAGAGAAACACTGATCAGTTGCCTTGCACACAGATTGAGGACTGAACCTGCAACCTAGGCATGTGCTATGACTGGGAATCGAACTGGTGACCTTTCAGTTTGCAGTCAACACCCAAGCAACTGGACCACACTGGCCAGGCTAGGAGCCCAGGCTTGAGAGCTCTTGATTTTCTTTGGCAGTTGGGGCAGATAGAAGGGGTACTGCAGCATCCATGGAAGGTCTTCATTGTGGTCCCAGGTCTGTTACTTGCCAGCTAGGTAGCTTTGTGCGAGTCTCTTAACATTTCCGGACCTCGGTTTGTTGCTTATAAAATGGAGAACTGGATTAGAGGGTCACCAAGGGCCTTAGTTCCTCCAAGATGTCTTCCAAGTAAAGTTCATCACAGCAGCCCCCTTGCCACCTCTGTGGTGTTCTCCAATCCATCTCCCACAAAACCACACGAGTGATCTAATCACAGCCCTCCTCACTTCCCTACCTAAAAACCTTTGGCTTCCCCAGAGCACAGAATAGAATGCAGGCCACACTCAGTAGACCCAGAATCGTGGGCGCCTCCCATCTTTCCAGCATCATCGCGCTGCCGCCCCCACTGACACCACCCTGTGTCCCAGGCAGCAGCCACAGACAACGGTCTTCCATTTACGGGACACACCGCCATCTCTCCAGCCTCCATGCCTTTGGAAATTTACCTTGCCTGGATTAACCTTCTGCTCTTCTCTGCCAGGAAAACTCCTCCTCATTCTTCGAGACCCCAAAGCAAATGTCACTTCCTCCAGGAAGAGGCCCCTGACCTTCCCAGGGGTCAGTCCCCAATGCTCACACAGCACTGTGTAGAGGCCTTCAGCATACAGTATTGTGCTGCTCGTTCCAACCTCGGTCCCCGCTTGCAGACTGAGTCCTGGAGGGCAGGCCCCTCACTTAGTCACCTCATACTGCCAGAGGAGGTAGTGAAGGGGGGGTCCGTTGAGTGACTGAGAGGATGAACCAGTATTTAGACCAATGTCTGGATCAGCACCACTCGGTACTCTCCCCTCTGCCTTCCCCGGAGACCTGTCACAGCGGGCACCAGTCCTCTGCCTCCCTGCCTCGATGGCATCCTGTCTTCATCACCTCCTTGCCCCTTAGTGGGAAGTATTTCCTGTTTTCTTACTGGAGGCAGTGGGTGATCACAGGTTCACCTATTTTATTTTGAAACAATTTCACATTTTTATGTTACCTGGATGGAACCAAAGCTCACAATGTTGACTTCTGAGGTCGGGTGGGAATGCTGACATTTGTCAGGTTCCTGAATATCAGGTGTCTGTTTGGAGATGGTTGGAATAAGAGGTGTATGGCTTCAGGTATCAGCTTTGTCACGTAATTGTGTCTGTGATTTCAACAAGGCCCTTTACTGATCCCCAGCTTCATCATCATCGGCAATGGTATAAACCTCAGAAGGCAGGATAAGGGTTAAATGGAATACCGCATGCAGAATTCTTTTGCTGCACCTAGTACTCATTTGGTTATTGTTTGATGAGTCAAAGTCTTGCCACTTCAAATCCTCCTGGCCCACAAAGCACAGTAATATTTTTCTCCTTGTTTTTACTTAGTAATCACTCTTGCCCTGATCAGCGTGACTCGCTTGGTTAAGTGTCATCCCACAAAGCAAAAGATTGTTGGTTTGATTCCCGGTCAGGGCACATGCCTGGGTCTCCGGCCGGGTCCCTGGTTGGGGTGTGTGCAAGAGGCAGCCAACCTATCAACGTTTCTCTCACACATCGATACTTTTTTCCCTCTTTCTCCCTCCCTTCCCCTCTCTCTAAAAATAAATAAATAAAATCCTGAAACAAATCACTCCTAATGTTCCTAAGATTAATGTATATTTTGTGTCACTATTGAACAATCAGTGTGGATACTGTTAGTCCACAGAACTGAGTCTAATATCTGAATTTCTAAAAAGTAATAACACTGTCCCCATTCTCGGTAATCCTTACTCCTCAATAATATAAGGTTCTCTGTAACTAAAACTTTTCTCCCCAGACAACAGGAGTGCAAATGAACAGAACATAAAATACCCTGGTTGTCGAACTTCCTGTTTTGTTAGGAGCCTACGAACACATGCTGTGAAACGGAGTCACGTGACCAATGATGCAAACCCCTGTGAAGTATTTGAATGAGAGGATTTATGGCACAACGTAACCTTGTGGCGAAATATTAAGTATTGAGAGAATTCAGACTTTTTAGGGTAAAATCATGAAAATAATTCCAGTGGGAGGGAAACAGAAGTGTGATGTGGACTTCTCCCAGCCCAGCTCCAGCTTTGGGCTCTGCAGCCTTAAGCCCCTCACACGGGATCTCTGACTCTCCTTGCTCCCGAGTGACATGTTAGGAGTGCTTCCCTTGAGGTATTCATTATATGTTCCAAAGTTGAAATGAGATGTAATATCATGGCAATATAAAATACAGTATTTATCTTACAATTTCGAGTGCATCTCATTTTACCAATTCTTTTTTTTAATAGTTTTCCTGAACTAATTGTGAAACCATTTAGTGTGAGGATAGTTGTATCGTTTTTTTAAAAAAAAATTTTTTTAAAGATTTTTATTTATTTATTTATTTTTAGAGAGAGGGGAAGGCAGTAAGAAAGAGAGGGAAACACCAATATGTGGTTACCTCTTGTGCACACCCCACCCCCCACCGGGGAACCTGGCCAGCAACTCAGGCGTGTGCCCTGACTAGGAATTGAACCAGTGACCCCTTGGTTCTCAGGCCAGCATTCAATCTGCTGAGCCACACCAGCCAGGGTGGATAGTTGTATTGTTTATGTGAGTTAACAAGTTAGTACATAGCAGGGAAGTTAACAATGTATTCTTCATTCTGAGGTCAAATTAAATTTTATTTTTATGATGCGTGAAGAAACATTTATGACAGAATTATTAAAACTTCCAGGTCCTTCAAGACTTGATTTGAGCAGCTGCCTGCAGTCCCAGGACTATTTGACTTGTAGAAACAGTTAATGATTTTCTTGGAGGGAGGGAGGGTTGAGAGCCCTTTGCACACGAGCTATTTTGATCTACGTGGAAGAGGAATGTTCTTGGTATGCACATTCTGGATTTGGGGGGATTATAAAACTGGAAGCAGATTACAAGATGATGGATATGGCAGGCACATTAATTTTGTTTGGTCTTGCATCCTGACCTCAGAGGGCCCTGCCTGCAGCTCTCGGGGTAACATGAACTTTGTTCCGTAGATTCTGGGGCAGGGTGATTAATCAAACCGGCTTGTGGGTTTGACGTGTTCACACACAGAATGTGGCAGGTGTGTGATGAAGGGGTCAGGGGCTGTGACTTCTTCCCCCGCAGCTAGGGAGGCATGACGATCCTATAGTCATGAATAAGCCTTGCTCTTCTGTCGCTATTTTTTTTTTTAATGTTTCCAGGGTAATTGAAATAAAACATTGAAGGGGTCCACCAAACTAGATAGAATGTTTTGATGGAGTCAAGGCTCAGATGGGAGGGAAAGCGATCTGGTCTGTGAGCATTTCTCAGCAGAGTTTTCTGCTATGGCCTCCAGGAAGTCACCCCCACCTTTGCTTTCAGTGACAGCCAGAAATGGGTCTCCGTCAGGGGCACCTCACTAGCCGGTAAATGTGAGTGTGATGGCTTCCCTTCCATTCTGCTAGACATATTTTAAACTCTGATTTGATTACATTAAGATGTGCTGGTATCATCAAACCTTCAAATAATGTACTTCTGTCCTTGTAGATAATCCAACTCTGCAGCTGTTTTTCATCAAGGGCGAAACCCAGAAGAGAGAAAAGTGGGTTTCAAATGCACATGTGAGACACACGAGTGCAACATTATCTGAGACAATTTCTCGCAGTGTCCTTGGAACTGCCCCCAACCTCCCGCACCGAGTCTTGTTCTGCTTGCCTGTCGTTTCCCTGGTGCTGGGCTTGGAAAGTGTCAAGAGTTATCTTCCCAAGAGTATATTCCTCAAGCCTGAACTTGCTTTTAAGACAGGAAGCTATAATTGGGAGGGTGAAGGATGCCAGTGAGTGAAAGTGACTGACCAGCCACCTCGACATCTCCCTTAACCTTGAGAGCAGGTTGTTGAGTCTGAGAGACTGGCGCTAGTCACGGGGAGGCAACGTCACCGCCACTCTGCTTCGCCTGATGACTGAGTCATGGCAAAATTTACTCCAACCCCCATTCAACACCCCCTTCGCAGAATTGCATGTGAGTTTAAAAATGTCTGATGAAAAAGTGGGAGGCTGACGTGGTTGACGTTTTTTGTGTTTACTATACACCCCATTGTCCCAGGCGTCACAAGGAAGCTGGGCCAGTTTTAGAGCGCGGCTGGCCCTGCCCGGGGCTCAGGCAGAGCCTCTGTGTGGCTGCCCCGGGAGCACTGCCTGGCTTCCGGGGAGACTCGGAAGGTGCCGCCCCTCATCACTGAACCTCACCACTTCCAGATCCTCGATTCTGAAAAAGAATATCCATGGATGTTCGGTTTATTCCAGGTAGGGTGGGGCCAAAGACTTGATAGTGAAGCATCATAAACCTACTGTGCAGAGCTAAGAAAATGGATTCCATACAGCTGAACAAAATAATCATGAGGATGTATCCCTAAATTTTCTTTTTTTTAAAAATTGATCTTTCCGCACAGTTGCTACACATATACAATGTTTAGGCTCTCTGAAGCCCCCTGTCCCCACCACCCAACATGCTGAGTAAAAAGTTGGGCACATACGCCATAGGGTCCCTTCAGAATGGATCTTGGTGTAAAGAAGCAAGATAATACCATGCAGCCTTTAAATATATCAAACTTAACTGTGCCTTCAGAGAGGCACATTGGATTCACTGGGGCTTATTTGGGCAAACACTTAGCTGTCCATAAAATATTTGCTGTGCTCCAGATGCTTCCTCTGTGAAATAGGGTAATTCGAGGACCCTCACAGGATTGGTATGAGAATTAGTGAGTTTGTATTTGCAGTGTGCTCACCATAGTGCCTAGATCAGAGGCAAAGTAAAATCTCTTTGTTTTCAAATCTACACAGGAAGAACTTTTTCATGGCCATCCTGTCATCGGGATTACTTCTGTGGCCTTTGTAAAATTTCTAAGTTCCATTAGCATACGCAAGAGATTGAAGAAATGGAGGCATATTCTTTCTTGCTGGCATGAGTTGTTTTCTCTTCAAATGAATGCCTTTCCTCAGGTTTTTACTTAGGAAGAGAAAGCATTAGGCAAATGAATATGGAAACCTAATATGTTTTATATAAACAGATAGTTTTTACCCCCTATTCTATACATTAAGCTGTTGTAGAGTTGACAAGTCTAGCAATTTTGTTTAATATATTCATTTGCATACCAGTTTCCATGTGGCTTCTTTATTGTAAGTTATAAATTTTACAATTTTAAAGTTATTTTAGGGGCATGCTACTTCCCTCTGGTTGATCAGCACAGTCCCATGTGAAATTTAAACGTGACCCTTTCTTGACATCCACATAAACCAGACAGAATTTCATCAATATTCAGTTCTCTCATAGCTTATACATACAAGCTCAGTTCTTGTTACTTTGAGGTTTTTAAGGACAAATTAAGACTGAGAGAATTCCTTATGAAGGACTTCAACCCACGCATATTTAGATCTCAGCCATTTCACATTTTTCCTTCATTTTTTCAACCCCAAACAGAATACTGTGTTTCTGCCCCGTAAACCAGGCGGCCAGCCCCGGCTGTGGAGGGTTCGGCCGGCAGTGGTTGCCCGCGGTTTGGCTGCCGTTACTCAAGTCATTGCATTTGTGACCTTAGACTTTCTATCATGATAAATCATCTTGAAATGGCAGGCTTCCAGTCCTCCTCTCATATAATTTGAGGAGGTTTTTTCCCTCCTTAAGGGCAAGAAAGAGGATAAATTACTCAATTTTTAAAAAGATTTGTGTTGAACACTGAAAACCCTCATTTTGATAACTTCCTTTCAAATGTTGAGCGATCTGAACATTTGAAAAATGAAAGCAGATAAAAGTTTTCTAGTTAAAGGACTTTACAGATTATTTCCTGTTATGGAATCTGCTTTCTCATTTAACACATGAGTCTTTTTACATTCTGTTTTCTGCTGATGGGAGTGGAAATTAGAACAACTATTTTGAAAAAGGGTTTGGCAGTCAGTCCTGAAGCTGAGTAGTTCCACTCTGAGGTATGTACCTAATCGAAGTGTGTACACATGTTCACCAAGAGACTAGCATGAGCATCAGCACTGTCTGTAATAGACGAAACAGGAACTGCCTCCCGCCCCCGGAGAGTAGGACGGGTAAACAAACGGCGGCCGAGTCTCAGGATGGAATGCCGTGCAGCCCCGGGAGTGAACAGAGGAAACTGCACACACCATCGGGGATGAATCCCACAGGCTTCCAGCTAAGGGGCTGCCGGTAGGATTCCATAGAGGTGGACAAACCCAATCTGGAAGTTAGGGTAGTGCTCTTCTTTGGGGGAGCAGCAGTGATTGGACGGTATCCTGACCACAGGGTGCTGTGGTCCCATTTTGGTAATTTGGTAATTTTCTGTTTCTTGACCTGGATGCCAATTACAAGAGTACGTTCAATTTGTGAAAATTCACCAACCTATATACCATGATACAAGCACTTTACTGTGTGTGTGTGTACGCATACACACTTTCTTTTTCATTGAAAAGTTTTTATAGAAAGTACTTCCACTTTATTTAGCTATAATTACCCTTTGCAGCAGAGACCCTCCTTGGTTCCCTGCAGGAGCCCAAGGCGAAGTGGCAGGACAGCTTCCTCTGGAAGCCACACTCCCCCTGCATCTCTGTCCCACACTGCTCTCTCCGAGGAGCAGCTCCCACAACCCCGCACACACCAGTCCACCTCCTGCTTCCTGGCCTTGCTCTTGCTGCACTCGCCCTGGATCCCTTGCCTAACCAGCTCCCAAGATCCTTGTCAGATTCTCTCCCCGTTCTTTGTGCCTTAGTCCCTGGGGATATCTCCATTTCTACGTGTAAGCCTTCCTCAGGTGTGTGAGCTCTGACCAGAGAGGTCCCTCCCTCCCTTCTTTCCTCCTTTCCTTTCTTTTTCTTTCTCTTTATTTCCTCACCCAAGGACATTTTTTCCCTGTTTTCAGAGAGAAAGGAAGGGGGTGAATAGAGAGAGAAAAGAAACATTGATTGGCTGCCTTCGTGTATGCACCCCAACCAGGGATTGAACCTGCAGCTTGGGTATGTGCCCGGATTTAGGTATCAAACCTGTGACCTTTTGGTCTACAGGATGATGCTCCAACCAACTGAGCCACATTGGCCAGGGCTTCTTTTCTAATTCTTTGAATTCGTAGCCCATGGTACCTTGCATGTACAAGATCTCGTTAGTTGCACAAATTCCTTTGGCTAGATACTCCAAACCTGGGATAGTTTCCTTATTGGCTGACACCATTCACTGGCAAGCTGACAACAAGGCAGCAGAAAAAAAAAATCATCAAAAGGAGGAAGCATTTTATGTCCTCAGCAGGTAATTTTGAGTAAGCTCAGGACTCATCCTCTCAGTGTTCACAGGAAGCCTGGCGCTCAGTCTCCTTTCATAGCCTTTACATACATATCACTCTCTGGGATCCAGGTTCCTGCTTCCACTTCCTTTTTCTCCCTGCCTTCCAAGGTGCTCCAAGCTCTTCCCCAGCCCAGGAGGGTAGAGGTCAGGTCCATGTACTCCAGAGCCAACAGACCTGGCTTAAGGTTTCTCACCCACTTTGCTCTTGTGAGAAGCTTCCTGGAAGGTTCCAAAAGGTGTCTCTACTTCCAGCTTGTTCCCCTCCTGTTCTCCTTCAACCCCTCTACAGCACAGAGATTCTCAGTAGGATGAGGATGGGATGGTCTTGTTTCTTCCCATTGTGGTGTTGCCCCCTCTCCCCTTCCCGGGAAGCTGGTTTCTGCGAGCTGCCTAGAGAGGAGAGTGGTCAGAAAAAGACGTGCAGCCCTCCTCCCCCATTCCTGGTGTCCGGCCACTTCTTGGCACAACAGGGTACTCTAGCATCCTTTCCTGAGAAGTGTTCCTTCTTGTCACTGGCCAGAGGGAATCACATCTAAAAGTTTGTTCTCATTAGCTTCCCAGACACTAAGTGACAAGGATATATCCTCCTTTTGGCAGCCCTGTGTTCTCTAGAGCCAGAGGGGGCCTGCCTTTGGTGTCGCCAGGGCAGTGGTCACCAAGCTGCTCCCCCAGGTGCTGTTTGTGGTACAGGCATGAACGCAGGTGCACCTCCCCCGCCCCACCCCCTGTCCTCTCAGAAGCATTCTGTTACCTGTCTTGGAGAGAAAGCCCCAAAGTTTATGGTAGAAATGGAGGTACGAAAAGCAGTCCATTTTTTTCACATGGATCATGCCAGCACACTGGCATGAGACTTTATTATAAGCTATGTTTCTAGGTTTGTAGTTGGCATGCTTATTAGTAGAGAAGATAAATAACATTATTTAGGTATTCTTAGGGTCATGGACTATTATGGGAATTTTTAGTAGTATAGTGGCACCCACCCATATACATGTGGTTTTACAGGAAGGAATCTATCAAATTATAAAAATGTTAGCTACATCCAAAATATGGTAATATGTGTCCAAGTTTGTTTTTATGTGCAATGAACCTCAGTTTTAACTTTTTGAAAAGACTGAAAGCCATGTTGTGTTGTTTTGTAGAGTTTAAATAATCACAAAATGCAGTTGTGTAAAGCGGGTCAGAATGTTCTGTGTTCATTCTTTCAAGAAATATTTATTTAGAGCCTTTACTGCATTAGGTGCTTTGCGAGTCACGAGAGTGTAGCTAAGGTTTTAAAAATAGCAAACATATTTAAGTATAGCTGGTATTAACTTGCATCTCCTTGCAGATGTTTCCAACATATATCCATACAGCATCGTCAAAGAGGAATAAAATATGTCCCACATATCAGGTAAATAAGGGATGTTTAGGAGAGTGTCCAGAGGTTTTACTTGTGCCCTTCTTGGATTTTCACCCTGTGACGGTCCACAGTTTCCGCAGGCAGCATCCCTGTGCAGTGTGCACTGGGAAGGCGCCGTAGTCACGCGTGCATGTTGATGAGCCGCCCAGGCTCACGCAGTGGAGTGAAACATGCCACAGTTGTCCATGAATCTCGCAAGTTTGGAGTCAGGAATTCACTAGGTTTTATGGCTAACAAACTCCTGCTTCCACACTTTCAGACTTTGAACTGTGAATAGGTTCCTTCGTTGAGTTCGAGGTAGAATCGCCTTCAACATGCGAGATTCCACGGTGACGACCTGAGCGATGCCTCCCACAGGTAGACCGGCACTGATGAGCTAACACTAACCAGTCACACCCCTCGATGCTGGGCAGGCCCCTGAGAAGAACCTTCTGAGTCCCCAAGTGGTCAAGCCTCTCTGCTTCTGAGAACAGATGGCCTCTGTGCTGGCCTGTTGGGGAACAGCGGGCCCTGGTTGGCCCTCCCTGATGACTTTCGTGTCCCCTTAGATGATTGAAATAAGAAGGGGCAGTGGAGTTCTTCTCAACAGTTCTCTAAAACCTAGTTTAAACACCAGGTTCTCAAAAAAAATTTTTTTTTAGTTTTTTTTAAGCAAAGGTAATTAATATTCAATGGTAGAATATTCATGTCATAACATTTTGATGCATTTGAGAGCTGTGCATGTATCAGTCCCATTCATATGTTGAAGCCCTGCCCTAACCGCCCCCACCCCCCAACCCCCCGCCGCCTGGTGTGCTGAGTTTCAAGACAGGGCCTTTACAGAAGTAATGTGGTTAAATAAGGTCGTGAGAGGGGGGCCCTGATCTGATAAGATCTGGTGAGGGGAGCTTGATTTCTCTCTCTCTCTGACAGCAGAGAGGGTAGACCCTGTGAGGAGGGGGTGAGAAGCAGCAGGAAGAGAGCCCTCACCAGGTAGCCAATCTGCTGGCACCTTGACCTTGGACTTTCCAGTCTCCAGAACTGCAAGAAATAAGTTTTTGTTGTTTAAACCCTTCATTATTTTGATATAACAGCTAAGACCATTTGTGTAAACTTTCATAAGTGTTGCACAAAAAGATACACTGATGCGCAGAAGTGCAGTTGCCTTTGCGAGCCAACATGTATGCCCTGTTATATTTTAGCATCTCCTTTTTCATTAGTCTACCACCTATTTTCTCTGCTTGTACTTAGGTCTTGAGTTGTGTTTTTGTCTTCAACACCAATGACCCCCTCATGTTAGACAAATGCAGTGGTCGTGAATGTGGAATTTGCTAGTAAGAAGGAGGCCTGTGATTAGGGTGTGGTTGGTGATTTTAAAAAAGGGTAAAAATAGGTCAGAGGTGCACATTGGAATATGCAGATTCTGTGAGAGCCATGACTGTGACAAAATGTATCATGCAACATGGGGAATGCGCTATGGCAATTAGTAAGACAGGAAGAGAAACGACTGTAACGCTGGAAAATCGAAGGGGGTGACCTCAGCACTAATGGGGGCTGAACGTTAGAGTATCTTTCTTCAGAGCTAAGATGCCTTTTTTTCTCTTGACATATCTGAGGCTGGGATATTTTACAGTTGATTGCTGCTGTCGGCCAGATGGCAGGCATGACGTGGATGTCATCTCCTGGGCATGTGTGAACATCAAAAGAGCAGCATCAAACTTTCGGGGTGGGAGTCCAGCAGCTCAGAAGAAAACCCTGCAGTCGAACACGAAGCGCTCTTTGAACCTTTTGGCATCCAAGTAGCTGTGCACAGGCAGGAGCTCGGGAGGTGTAGATGAGACTTGTTCAGTCACGTTCCCGCTGTGCGAGTCAGAAGTAAGCTGACTCAAGATCATCGCAAAGCTGATTTAAGAACTTCACACCCCTGGCTTTTGAGGCTTGTCATTCTTTTGTGGATTATTTAAGACGTGCTGCATCACCAGTGCTCCCGAGGAACACAGACCACTATTGTGTGGGAAAGCGTGCACATGAATGGCTCAGAGTTGACAACTGATGAGAGCTGATGGATTCTAAATGTGAAACAGGTTTGGAAAACCTCAGCCAATATACTTCGTTTGTGTATTCCTTTTTAAATGCACATGATAATGATAGATAATAAAGGTCTGTCTAAGTCTAAAGGAGCCCTTTCAAAAAGAGTAAGATAAAAATTTATATTAGTAACAAAGCGTTATACGTAGTTTAATTGGCAGACTTTTTCCCCTTAAAGGTTAATAAAACCATGGCGCAGCCCATGAAGGGCATCTAGATTGATGAAATACGGTGGCCTTTTGTTGTCATGGGGGAAGCGGGCAGTTTGTTGAGACCCTCAAAGGCTCTGCGTGTGAGGGGGCGACAGGTGTCAGAGTATTAAGGCCCCTTTGAGCCTGTTTGTCCTCGGAGGGCAAGGTGAGGTGGCCGCTGCAGACAGCAGAGCCGCTGGGGAGCTCCCAGCCACCCTGCAGACGCCTGCCGCAGCAGGTCTTCGCTACAGCTGCCCGTGCAAGTGCACCTGGGTGTGAGGGCCCCGTCATTCTCTGGTTAGGAGGCAAACCAGCATCTGGAACTCTGCACGTTTACTCCTCTTAGTCATTGGGCTTGAAGAAATGTACTTGGGAATGACCTTTGCATCCTAAAGTGTTTATTAATAATACATATGTATCATGTATCCGTGTTAACACACACACACATGCTCATTTATATACCGTCATCCTCAGTGTCTGCGAGGGACCAGTTCCAGGACCCCCACGGAGGCTCCGGTCCTTACACAAAACGACATAGGACGTGTGCGGTCAGCGTCCGTGGATACCGAGGGCCGGTTGTGCACATGTGTGTCTTACACAGAGAGCTGTGTGTGTGTGTGTGTGTGACACAGTGCACAGGAGCTCTGGCACTCACGCACACGTTGTTTGATCACCTGCTTTTTACAGGTGGTCCACCTCTTTCTGGGTCCCTCCATATTCTCTACAGCATCATTGTAGACGGCAGCACAGAATTCTCTGGTATGGATTTATACTAGTCTATTTAATCACTCATATTATTAAATGATTTCTTCCAGCTACTTGTCATAAAATAATGTGGGGAGCACCTTTGTGGCCAGGCTTTGTGCAGCTCTGTACTGTTGTTGAGCTGGACCCACCCAGGTGCCTCTGTGATTCAGACTCTCTGTGGTCCAGGAGCAGCAAGATCACAGGCCTTTTGTTTCCGCCTTACTTTTTTTTTTGAAAATGTGTGTGTGGGTAGGTTAAAGGACCGCCACAAGGGTTAGGATGGGGGTATGGGCATATTAAGCTCAGGCTTTAGAGCCACCCAGTTCTGGCTGATAACCTTGGGCTGGGTGTCCTAACCTCTCCGGGCCTAGTTTCCTTGTTGGTAAATTGAGTCTGTGGCGCATGCTTTGTAGGATTGTTGGGGTGGTAATATTAGTCACATCAAACGTCCAGCACACAGTAACTGCCAAGTCAGTGCCAGTCCAGCTTGGGAGGTAGGGGTGAGATAGAAACTCCATGCTGATACAGTCCTAAAGTTCTGCGAGGTGATAGAGGGTACATAATAGGTGTTACTCATTTTTTGTTGTTTTTTTTCAATCCTCACCCAAGGACTTGTTCCCACTGATTTTTAGAGAGAGAGAGAAACATTGATTGATTGTCTCCCATATACGCCCCAACCAGGGATCTAACCCACAACCCAGGCATGTGCCCTGACCAGGAATTGAACCTGCAACCTTTTGGTGTACAGGGCAGTGCTCCAACTAACTGAGCCATGCAGCCAGGATGATGCTACTCTTTATTGACTTTTTTATGCCTCTGTTCCTTAATGTTCACAGGTAGACCAAAATAGAGGAGAAGGAGTAGGTAGATGCCCTGTGCACACAGCTGGCTTCATGGGGTGTGTGACTTGTATAGTTGCACAGGGCCCTGTGCTTGGCTTAATGCTCTGCTGCCGCTGTCTTAAAATTCTTGGTTTTGAACAGAGGCTCCATGTTTTCATTTTTCACTGGGCCCCACAAATTGTGTAGCCAGAAAGGTTGTTGGGAGGGTGAAATGAGAACTCACAAAGCACTTAGCATAGTAGTCAGGATGTAACAGGACTCCATGGTTATTAAATGGATATAATTATTTTCTCTTATGAACAGAAACAACTAGTTGTGCATTATAAGTGCATTATAGACATTATTAAAATAGTGTGAGATAAATATATAATTAATCCTATCATACAGATTAAAAAAAACAACTGAAGCCTGAGAAGTGAAGTAACCCCCTAAAATCACACAGTTATAAATTATAAATGCAGGGCTTGGATTCAAATCTAAGTCCCTCTCATCCAAAGCCCACACCATCGACCTGCCCTACTAAATATGAATTCCCTTCCTTCCCTCCCTGTAAAACCCAGTGTTTGAGTGTCCCTGATCCCCATCAGCAGCCAAGCCTCATCCCTGGCAGAGGTTTCAGAGCCCCTCAGAGAGGGCCCAGAATTCCCGGCAGACCTGGACCCTGTTGGGGCTGCAGCAGACAGTAAGGGCAGTTCCCTTCTCACCCCCAGGCCTGTGCTCTGCCACATCCCCAAGCCTGCTCAGAATCGCTGGTTCTGAGTTCCTTTCTCTGGCCAGTCTGACCAGCCTGGCGACAATTCAGCTAGCTTTCTTTTGTTCCTGATACCTTAGCTTCTAATGACTAACGCCCAACAAACACCCCCTAAACCACTGTGAGAATCAGTGGGAGAGCTGCCGGTGTCAGGTCCTGGGAAAGAGACGGTGGGAGGTGCCTATTTCCAGTGGACTGAGGACATGGCCATCTGTCCTGCGGCAGGGATCCCTTGCTTTCCTGCAGTGTCAGGCGGTGATGTGCTCTGCCCACTCTTTTCCCTGCCAAAAAGAGAGAGAAGAGTCATTTCACCATGATGCTACTAACGGGCATACTGCTTCGTACAGGGAAACTCAGGTTTGCTTATGGTGTGCAGCCTCTGAGCAGGGGTGTCAGCACGTGAGCATTTCATCTTTTGGGTAGCTGGGTCTGAATTTTGAACGTGACAATGAGACTGTTTGTTGTTTCAAAGCAATTCCCTAAGTGGCTGTTTGCTCAATACTTTTTGTTGTGTGAACAGGGATTTGGGGGAGGGGAAGAAGCCATCTGCTCTGGAAAAGTCTTCCAATTACATGATCAAATTACCACAGAGCAAAATGGAGGGCATCCAACAGAAAGTTCTGTCTGGTGTATCCATCCCCAGCCTGCGCTCTCAGCCCATGGTGCCGACGTGGAGACGCACAGGTTTCAAAGACCAGGCCAGACGAGGCCGTGGTAACTAAGGGTGTGAGCAAGAGGACAGCAGGGAAAGCTGAGGCGAAGTCAGAAAAGTGAAACCATCTTGGATTTGACTGAAAAAGCTAACCTTGGGAGAAACTCAGTCCCTTTTCCTGAGGACTTTGGCAATACTTGCTTTTCCTTACAATTAATTTTTTATATTGAATGAAAAAGTGACCTCCCTCAATCAGTTAACTGGGTGATTTTTATTTGCATTGAGTCTTAAATCTACTTCTTTTCCTTAACCTATGAGAAAGAATTTTGTTGGTTTTGTTTTTGAAATATAGTCTGTTGCAATTTGCAAAACATCCTTGAGTCTTATTTTTTCTTCTAAATCTGTGTTTGTGTGTGTGTTTTTTTTTCTTTTTGCTATTAGGCATTCATGCAGCCTCACTTGCTGGGAAATGAATTCACACATTTGGAGTTTCCAAGGAGAGTGCAGAGAAAGGAACTTGGAAAGAAGATGCTCTACAGGGACTTTAATATGACAGGCTGGTAAGAACATGCCTTCCTCCGCCCTACTGCCAGGTGTGCGTGAAGGAAGTGTCACCCCCGTGACAAGCCATTACGCAGTTTGGACCAGGAGGTGCACCCGCAGCCCGGGGGTGTGGTCCAGGGAACAAGGCATCGCCGCCTCTGCTCTTCGTGCCTGGGCACACTTCTCAAGTCCAGACCGGGGCTGGTTGCCTGTCTGTTCCTCTGAGGTTCTCTTTGGGGACACTGGAGCCCTCAAAGCTGATAGGATTCCTCACTTTACACAGAGCAAGTATTTGGAAGGATTTTAAAACACATTAAACTTGGTTTTTTAGGTCAGGGGCTTGAAGGGTTTGACCAGTGGTTTGTTTACTGGTCCTGGCTTGAACTCTAACTCTGACGTTTCTAAATGGACAAAGTTGCATAAACTACTTCACCCCCATGCGCTCAGTTTTCCATGGATATAGTGAAAAAAATATACACTCTTTGCAAGGCTCTTGTAAGGACTAGAAGTAATGAGCTGTCCTCATTATTTTATCGCACTCAAAATGAAATAAGAAATCTTGGCAGGAGACATCTTACACCCAAAACACACTTGTCTAAGCACAAGACCATTTCTCTTGTGGATCAGTAGCTAATGGTGACCAAAAACCTCATCTATTTCTTCCACCTGAAAAATAAATATGATGATAAAGCACCTGTACATACTAGGGTTGGTGTAAGGATTAAAATGAGAGCGTCGTGCCAGGCACATAGGCGTGTGGCTAAAAATTTGCCCGTAGGCCCGTGGCCCTGCCCGGTGAGCCTCTTGCCCTTGTGGAGGATAGCCAGAGAATGAGACAGTGGACTTCTTCTTCATAGCTCTAACACAGGCAAAGAAGTAGATTCCATTATTTCTTCTTCATTGACCAAAATAGCTATAACAGATGGTTACAGCCCAAATTCCCATGGTGATGACTTCCAGGCTAGGAATCTTCTGCGGTACACACTGCCTTAAAGGAACAGCTGAGCTACCTAGGGAAGATAAGGGGCTGATCTAAGGCACTTCCTGTTGTTCTTTGCCATCCAAAAGATGTCAGTATCCACTCTTCTTCTACAATGAGGCCAAAAACTATGGCCCAAAAAGCCAAATTTTACCCACCGCCCCTTTCTATTAAAAAAAATTAATGCAGACTTATTTCTTTGTGTGTATTTGATCTTTAGCTACCTTCACACTACATCAGGGCAGTTGAATAGTTGCAGCAGATACTAAATGACTCAACAAAGTCTAACATATTTACTCCTAAAACATGGATGTATTGTATTAATCAGAAGAAGCCCACTAAATTTATATCTCTCAGTTTGGGAGTTTTACGGTATCTGACTGTTAATCAGGAGCACTGACCTCTTTTCCCTTACATTGTCAAATTAAAAAATGACAGCAGACAACACAACAGTAGCTGTTTAATGTGAATCAATCAAAATTATACTTATTTTTTGTCAGATCAGCAAAAAATATATTTTTTGGTGTGCCGCAGAATTTCAGTAGTTAGTTTATGTGTGCCAGGGGATAAAAAAGGGTGAAAATTGCTGCCCTAACCCAACTGGCTGTTCCATGTAAATTTGTTTATATTCAATCAGCAAAATCAGCAAAGTCGGCACTCTTACAGAAAAGTTTAAGGTGAGGGCTACTGTAGTTTGGAAAAGCATGGTGCAGTTTGGTGTGGATTTTGCGGAATTTGGAACGATGAAAGGAAAGGCATCTAGGGCAAGAACCATGTGATGGTAAACACATCCACAAAAAGAGTCCACCTAAGAGACAGCGAGCAAAATGACCGCAAAGAAGGGGAGTGTCTAGGGAATCAGGCCGACTTGGTATTGAAAGAACATCATCAAGAATAAGGGAAGCCAGGCAGAGACGTTCAGATTTACCAAGGGAAGCGGTAGGCTGTTCTTGTGTGTTTCTGAGAAGCAGAATGAATGATGAAGGCCATGTTCTAGGAAAGTGGTTCTAAGAGGGGTTTCAAGGAGACTGACTAGGAGAGAAAGTGGATGCAGGTGCCCCAGGGAAAAATCATAGAAATACATGTGTGAGGTCTCGAGGGCCACATACAGGGATGGAAGCAGAAAACAGAGAGGGAAAGGAAATGAACAAGAAAATAGACTACATAGGCCATGGGATAAATGTAAGAGGTAAATCATTCATTGTGTCACTTGTCTGTTTAAATGGGTCTCTTCAAGTAGTCGTTAAGCCCCTGGAGTGGGAGTCCCTTGCCTAGTCCTGTGCCCAACGCATAGTAGACCGGAAGCTGCTGTTGGGTGAAAGGAAGAAGGGGGTGTAACTGGCAGAGATGAGGGAGTAGATGGTCCGTGGGGAGGGTAGGAACAAGGAGCTTGCATGTGAGACAGGCCGAGCTTGAGGCAGGGCTGTCTGTGTGTCCTTTCTGTGCCAGAAACGCAAGTGAGGTCTGAGGAGTCAAGACTGACTTGGTAAACAAGGCAAAACGTATCTCCGTTTCATAATTTCTTTAAATGTAGCTAAGTTCCAGGACTAGATTATATCCAAGTTTGTACGTTCTCTTTCTTTTACACACACACACACACACACACACACTCACTCACTCATACTCACAGAGAACCAGCATGGTCCTAAGTAAGCAAGCAGTCCGTAAGCTGCTGTGTTTAATGTACGGAACTCCGCACCGACCCAGTGAGGAACCAGGACTGAGAATGGCTCTCTGATGTGATTTGCTGATTTGTTTCAGTGTAGTTCCCTATGTGGCTTTGGCTCCCAACTTGGGCTCTGAGCAGAGATTTACATACACCTTTGCGTTATTTTTTATTTGAAAATGATATTTATTTTTTTATTGTTTTTCTATTACAGTTGTCCCAATTCTCCCATTGCTCTCCCCTGCCCCTCCCCCCCCGCCCACCGACAGTCAGTCCCCACCCTGTTGTCCCTGTCCATGCGTCATTCATACTTGTTCTTTGCCTTCCCCCTTCTTTCCTCCCTTATCCCCCCTCTCTGGTCCCTGTCAGTCTGTTCCTTGTTTCCATGCCTCTGTGAAAATTGTAAAGCAAAGGGGAGCTCTTTACATCTTTGTGGGAAGAAGCTGGGAAGTTTAAAACCAATTTAGAGCACTGCTTATGTAGTCTCCCTCCCCCAACGTTAATGAATTCCTTTGAAAATGTTTTTAACCTCTAAAGAAAACTTGGAATCTAGCAGTTATTTTTCAGGACTTATAAAACATGGGACTTCCATTTACTGCCTTTCTAAGCTGGCCATTCCACAGACAAGGACATGAGGATTGGCAGCCTTTTGCCCATGGGAAGCCTTAAGTCAGAGTGGACGTTGAACGGCATGGGTTGGAACCACACAGATCCTCGAAGATGCAGATAGTTCTCAGTGAGTGTACCGTCAGCCCCTGTATCCCAGGGCGTCTCCTCCACGAATTCAAGTAAACTGCGGATTGAAAACAGATTTGCAGTTGGGAGTCCACGCGTGGAGGGCCGGCTTGCGTGCATTGTTCTATGCCCTTTATATAAGGGACCTGAGCACCGCAGGTTTTGGTATCCGTGGGGGCCCTGGAACCAGTCCCCTGTGGATACCAAGGGACAACTGCAGTGCAGTTTCTGGGGAGTCAAAAGTTACGTGTGGATTTTTCACTGCGCAGAGGTTGGCACCCCTGAACCCTATGTTGTTCAAGGGTCAGTGGGTGAATATTTGGAATGTGTCATGCTCCAGGACACAAAGAAGCCCTTGCCTAGTCCCTCTGTGTTTCTTGGCTTCAGAATTCGGCTTGGCCCCTGAACTTGGTTTCTCTGAAATCTTTCTAACGAGTCAAGTTTTCTCACCTGTTATAAACTGCTTAATCCTTGCAGCAAATAACCCAGTGGCGGAAATTCTCATCTCCCCCTTGTCCCCCACAAATCATGATAGTAATGGGGGTCCCTGTGAGTTACTGCGAAAGCTGAGGGACAGGCACTGTGATGAGAACTTGATGTGATTTCTCATACTTAACAATCCTATGAGCTGGATACCTTTTACAGATGAAGAAATTGAGGCACAGAGGCTAAGTTGCTCAAGGTTACACACGTCAGAGGAGAGGCAGGGATGCGAACCCGGGTAGCACCACTTCAGGGGGCGCATTGCTTACTCCTATGCTGAGCTCCCAGGTGCTGATGGCCCCTCCTCCTCATTCTCATTTCTCACCTGACCAAATGGAGGCTCAGAGGGATTAGGCACTTTTCTCAGCTTCCACCAATGCAAACATGTCAGAATAAGGACTAGAACCCAGGATGCTGACTCCAGTTCAGGGCTCTTTCTGATACAGTGCACCAGTCAACTTCTCTTCAAGGTAAGATCAGACACCATTATTCTGTTTTGAGCTGTGACATAAATTTAAGCAGGGGACCTCTGTCTACCAGGATTAGTGTCTCCTTGAGTCCTTTAGGGTTTGTCAAGGGGGTGAAACGAAGCATTTCAGGAGCAGTACATTATATACCTAAGCAATTTCTTTTCTAGTTCTCACTTTGACCCATCAGTCACATTGAAACATGGTGCTTCACACTCTTCACTAAGAGCCTGTGTGGAATTTGGGGTGTGCTGGTGGGGAAGATCCCCAAAGAACCAGACCCCCGACACCTAGGAAAATCGCCCGCTCTCTGTGGGGAGTGTCCTGCCAGCGTTCTGTGATGTGTCTGCAGCGAGGAGGAAGGGTGGGAGAGGATGTTAGCTCTGGAAAGCCTTGTCTCATAATTAAGGATGAGTCTGTTGCCTCCTGGCAGGGATTCTTTCTCTCCCACCCTCATGCTTTCTCAGAGACTGTGGAGCAGCTTGGCAGGCCCAGATTGTATAGAGGACAAAAGGTTATTGTCACCAGGACCTTCATAATGAAATCAGTCTCTTCCCTGGCTCCCCCACCTCCCTTTCCGCCTCTCCTCAGATAGTTTGCCCAGTGGTTTGATTTACAAAGGCATTTTCTTTACAGAACCCCCAGCACTGAGTTGTTCCCTGATGTGGCCCAGCTCTCACCTTCTGTGCCTGGTGTCATTGGTCCTGGTGCCAGAATCCCAGCCTTGAACTCCGTGCAAGCTGGTGCCCCTCCTCCCAAGCCCTTTGTGCTGAGCTGCTATTACGAGATGTACACTAGCTGGCATTGTGAGCCCTGTGTCCTGACCCACAGCCTCTGGAGCCGTCTCAGGCCCTAATTTGCTGGCAAGCGTCTATGTGATGGAGTTGAGACAACAGTTTCTCACAGCTGGCTTTGCGGCACCAGGTCCCCACTCCTGTGCCTGCTGCTGATTTTGACCCCCATGTAAGATCCGTGTTCGTTGTGCTCTTTGTCCAGCCACACGGGGTGACAAGCAAGCCGGGGGCCCAGGAGGACATTTGCGTGAGAGGGGGCTGTAGCTTCTTCACCCCTGGCATCCGGCCAGAGGCTGCCGCAGCTGTTCCCCGGCTGATGGGATTTGTAGAGAGCGCGAGGGCCAAAGAGGAAGAGAAGTCCATCGTGTGAATGTGAGATTGCTTCCAGATGGTTCTGGCTAGGCGTAAAGTACACCCGAATTCTTTCTTTAAGCAAAGCCTTTCTAACATTTATGACGGTCTTATTTCAGAGCACAGGCAGTATGTAACTTGAGATGGCATGGCTTCTAACTCACAGCTTTGGGAGATAGGCTTCTTGGCACTGGCCCTTGCGCTGCCAAGATTCTGGAGCCATGAGCAAATCTCATTTATTTGTAAAATGCTAACCATGCGCCTTGCTGCTAACCTCCTCGTCTGGTGGGGGATGGGCTTTGCTCTGCTTCCAGAGCTTCTGCAAAAGACAGCTTCCATTAGAAAGATTCCAGAGATGGTGACCTTTCATTTTTATCTCTTACAGCCCTTACTCCTTATGATTCTATCTTGATGACACAGCAGGGTAATTTTCCCTCCTGCATTTCCCTTAAAACTAGGAGCAAATCAGGATTTTCCACTGGGAATGGAGTGGGGTCAACTACCATTTTTTTTCCTTTTAGCATTCACCACTTTTGTTAAAGGCAAAGGAAGTCTTTTCTGTTCTGTGTGCTGCTTTCTAGCATAGCAGCCAGTGGCCACGTGTGGCCTTCTTAATTTAAGTTAAAGCTAAATAAAATTAAAATTCATTTCCCAAGTTGCACTAGCCCCATCTCAGTTGCTCAGTAGACACCTGTGACCTGTGGCCACTGAATTGGACAGTGGGGGTGCAGAGCATTTCCTTGGTCGCAAAAAGTTCTCCTGGGTGGGTGTCGACCTCACCCTAGATTATATAAAGGTGTGGATCTCATTGGGGTGCAGGACAATGCAGGAGCCATCTGTAACTGAACATCCCAAAAGCAAAAAAAAAAAAAAGTGTTAAAGGATAACTGAGCACAACCAGGGAGAAGGAAATGGTACGGCCACATTCTATGGCTTCTGGCCCCACTACTGTGACTCTGAGTCGCCTGGGGGATGAAGTGAACACTCTCCAGATGTTCGGGGACATCAGTCATTGTGTTTAGGGATGACTTATCTCCAGCCATCACTCACTGGTCAACCTGAAGGAAGACCCACGTCCTTGGCCCTGGTCAGCGGCACCCCTGCCCCCTCAGCCGCCCCACTGCCTCCTAAACTGGTGCCACGTTGGTACTTCCCTTGCTCTTGCTCTCCCTGTTACTTTTTGGAGAGTATTTCAGATCCTGAGGATTGTAGGAAAAAGCAACTTCCCTGCCAACCCTTTCCATTCTGTGTGGGGTGACCTCCATTGTTGCTCTGCAGCCCAGCTGGGGGAATGGGGGAGAGCAACAGCCCCAGGCACTGGGCTCCCTCCCAACAATCCAGACGTTCTGTGGAGGAGAGACTCACTAGAGGCAGTGCCCCAGCATGCTCTGGAGCTGCTGGGTCGAGCTTTAAAAACACGCTTCATTCCAGCTTTAGCTTATTCCTTATTGCTCTTTTCAGTGTCCTCTGAGAGCACCACCAGGCAGGCTGACAGGGACGTGGGTAAGCAGCCTGAGAAACACCGCAGAGTGCTTTATGAAGCCAGCTCCAGAGTTGCACCGCATTTAATATAAATTGATTTATTGAATCAAACACAGAAGCCCTGTTACAGAAACCCCAGGCTCTATCCTCCAGAGGGCCACCTAATAAAGCAGCCCCAACTGACACTCCTTATTAGCTTTTCCACTGATCCCCAGGCAGTTTTTAAAGGGATAGTGTCCCTCTTTTGAGCCTGAATTTATATGTTGGCCGTGCCTGTGGGTCTAATTAGCTCAGCATTATTAGTCTTACTGGGAAAGCCTGCATTTTCTAACAGCTTGACTCTTGAGTTTTAAAGAGTAATTGGAAAATTCAAACCCTGTCCTTTTCCTTCTTTTTGTTTTTAATCACTTCTAACCCAATCTTTGCAGACGTGCCCGCAGACGTCCCTGACTAGCAGGGTTGGGCGCGGAAGGATTTCTCGGCCCTGCCTTGGTGCAAATGCTGACCTTCCTGTTGCGCCACAGACCTCACGGGGAGGCTTTTCACACTCACCAGAGAAATATCACATTTTAATTTTATAATTACTTCACAAGAACGTGGGCCTTTCCCTAGTTAAACCTGGTAATAATTTCCTCCTGGCCACTTATATTTTCATAATGTAATGATTATGAGCCACCTTGGCAGCACTTTGATTACTAAAAGCAATCTGCAAGTCTTTGTAGAGAAAGGAGGGGCTTGGATATCATTCCAGAGAATTTTAACCCCAAACCACAATAGACTGTCCAGGACAGAGATTGGCTGGGACAGAGATCAGGCACCCAAAAAGTCCCGGTGCTCCAAGTTCCTGGAGCCGAAGTCAGAGCCGCTCAGCCTCGCGGTTGGGGGTGGGGCGCTCTGCTGGGCTCCGGAGGCCCAGATGCTGCACGGTTATTTGCGGTGTGCATGTTCTGCATCTTCTCAGGATCTGCAGCCCTAGCTGAAGGAGCAGCAGGGAAGAAAGCCTGCCGTGCTGTGTGCAGCACATCTCCTGACAGTGACGAATGGCGCCTTGCTCCCCAGCCCTCCTCCCCGCTGCTCAGCCCACGAGGCCAGTGGCACCTCTGAGGTCTTTACAAATGGCTGGAAACCGGGACAGACAGGCCTTGTCAGGCCACCGGGAGGAGAAAGAGGAGAGGTGCCCCACCCGTGTGCTCCCTATCGATGGTCCACTCACCTCCCTCTGCTTTAATAACTGCACATTTATCATTCCTAAAGTGGCCAAACTACCTCCGAGCCTTTCTTTTGCCCTTGGACCCTTTGCACAGTCGTAGCATTTTTCTGTGCCCGTTCATACACCCCCACGCAGGGCGTGCGTACCGCTCCCCGCAGGTGACCATTGCGCAGCGTTGTACTGTCCCTGTGTGTGCTGACTAGCTCCAAGTGTTCCCAGGAAGTTTCAGGATGTCAAATGCTTGCAGACATCCCTGTTAAAATAGCCAGTGTCCATTTAGCCGAGGAAACTAGGGCGGACTCGTTGGATATTGGCAAACCTTTGTGTGTGCAGGGATTAGGAAAGAACAGGGACTTGGGGCCTGGCTGCGGAGTGGGTCAGTACCCAGGTGTGTCTTGGAAAAATGATGTCATTTCCCTGTGCCTCAGTTTTCCCACTTGTAAATGGGGCTAATGATAAGACCTAATCTCTGGATGTCATGTCTCAGTGTAGCCAAGTGCACTGAAGAAAGACTGGCATATAACGAATGCTACATGGGTCTAGTAATAGAATCATTAGCCATGGAGAGTAGAGGCGTGAGCAAGATAATGGTCCTTGTCACAGGAGGTTTAAACCTAGTATGTGTTTAGAGGCTTGTTTTCAAAGTAATGTGAGAGGCTAGAAACCAAAAAGAAACCGGGAGCAGTTTGAAGAAAGATCAAGGTGTGCTGACCACTTCTGCTTGGCGGGTCTGTCCCCCAGTGTGCCCGGAGGGGCTGTCATCTGCGAGAAGAGAAGCTGTCAGCACAACCAGGGAGCCTTCCTGAGCCAGCCCCTCCATGCCTGGGGGCTGCTGTGTCAGCGTTTTTGTTTTTATCTGTGGGGGCTGGAGGTCCGTACAGTGACTTTCTGTCTCCCTTCCTGGTCCTAGCTGCTGGATCTTTTAAGGCATCCCGTAGCCCTCCTGAGCCATGCCAAGGGTCCAGGATGCCGAGCCCCTCGATGGCACAGCATGTCTTCACATGGGAGACCTTCTTAGATAGGACTGTGTCAGTTAGTGTCATGGCTTTCTGGAATGTATGGAGCAATACAACTCTACCTACACTTCAATTCCCAAAATCTCAGGAGTGAGGGAAGCAGATCTGTTGGAACTTGTGACCAATAACTAAAATGAGACAGACTGGGGGCTTATAAAAAGGGGTTAAGCAAAGGCCACATGGCTGTGGCAGAGCAGACAGTTGTTTCTAAGAGGGAGGTTAGGGTTCAGGCGGACTTCTTGGAGACACTTGTATTTGAACCAAAGGTTTGAGATATGGGGGGGGTTCAAGAGGTTTGTGGGCAGGAGGGAAGGGCATTCTGAGCAGAGGGTACAGCACCAGTAGAAGCCCAGAGGCATGAAAATAAGTGTTTGGAGAGTGTGGAAGCTGGAGGTAATATTGAAACTATTTGAACAGTCAGCAGGGAGGACTGGGCTCCAGCTGGGCTGCAGTGCCTCCTAGAAACCCCCTCCCCTGCCCACCGCCCGCTCTGCCAGGCTGAGTCATTGTTTGTTAATGAGCATGGCAGTACTTCAATATTTGAAACCCCTGTACACACATATATTGGTATATGGGTGTGTCAGCTGGCGGACAGTCCTGGTGCTAGCCTAACACGCGGGATGTGCAGAGGGAAGGAGGAGGGCCTGATGCGAGCGATCAAACCAGGGCAGTAGACTGGAGTCAGCTCCCCGGGAACTTTGAATGCCACGGTGAAGATGGCAGTAATGACCCCAGTTTTGGTATGTAAAATATGAAGGCGACACACCAGGGCAGAAATACAAAGCTGACCATGTTCCCAGAAGGACAAGTGGTTCAATCCTCAACCTATTTATAAGATTCTGTTTTTAAGGGAATTCCAGAGAAGTGAGTGCTTCAACACGCCAACAGATTTCCGGGCACTGTACAACTCTGCCAAGGAAACGTTTTCCTGTGTCCAGCCTACACTATTCCGGTTACAAAATTTCATTTACCAGAGCTTGGTAAAGTTTTTTCTTTTCCCTGCCACCCCTTCCCTGCCCACCAGGTTTCTGAGTAGGAGAAAGCAGCATTGCTGGTTTCAAGCTGAAAATCCCACAGAGGTTCGAACCCACCGTAGCCTGTGGAAGCATGTTCCCCAGAATCAGCTGGGGTGCTGATTTGAAACCCCTGCCTAGCCTGGGAACCCACATACGAGCGCTGGAGCACCACTGCTCCAGACTCCAAAGGATCTCCTCCTGGGGTCATGCTGCCCTTTCCTTCAGACACGTAAATCCAAGACCTCTCCAGAGCAAGCACGAGGTTTTGTATCTGTTCTTGCCGAAGAACTGAATGCAGATCTTCCCAAAAGAACTGGAAATGCCAGTCACACGTTCACTTTTTGTTCTTCATCATGTTGCTCTGGCCAAGTCAATAGCACTCTGCCAAATTCCAAATTCTAGGCACCGGTTCCACAAGGATTAGATGGCTTGTCTGTCTCCCCGAGTAAACCATGTGCTCCGTGTGGTGCTCAGTGGCTTGCAGGACCGAGCGCAGGGTTTTACCGCTGTGGGGTCATGGGTCTGAGCCAGGTGTTGTGGTGGGCACTGGAGAGACAACGAAGATTAAAATCATCCCTGCCCTCACAGTGCTGATAGTCAAGTTCAGGACAGAGCCAGAGGTGGATGATTGCAATCTTATACAGAAACTTGGAGAGAAATGTTTCCCCACAGTGAAGCTGTCTTCATCTGGGGTGATTACTAAAAGCATTCCAGAATCCTTGAGATTCTGGAATCTGTATTTTTAAGCCCCCCAGGTGATCGCTGTATATCCTTACACATCGACCTTGGGCAGCACTAGAGATTCGTAGCACAGGTGTGAGCAACAGCTTCCAGAAATGATTGAGAGAGCATTGGACAGCCCAGGCCCTTAAACAGTTCTGCAACTCTTTGCCCACCAGGGTGGCCGGTGTTCAGGAGGGGCTGTGGACTGGACGGGCAGTGGAAGATAAGGGGTGATAAAACCCATAGGCACCTGCAGTGGGTCAGAGTCCCATCGAGCCTCTCATTTTTCCTGCTGATGCTGGTGCCCGTAACCTGGATGGTTTCGGCATAGCAGAAGCACATGGAGCAGATCAGGAGACCGTGCTCCCAGCGCCTCTGACTTGCTGGTTTCTGCATCCTGTTCATCCTGAGTAAATGATACTCTCTCCCCAGTTTTGCTTAATCCTTCCAGGGGGCCTTGGATCACCCTCTGAAAAACTGGGCACCTAAGTTTAGAGATTTAAGTCTTAATTTATTGATAACCAAATATTTTGAAGCCAAACTTCAGGTTAAACCTAATTCTACAGTGACCTTGTATACCTTCCATATCGTCAAGAGAAGAAAAGGCCCAGGGACGTGGTCTATTTGAACTTGTGTCTGATTTCTCAGTGTGAAAACTTGGTTTCGGAGGGTGAAGAAGACTTAAAATTTCTTTATGATTTGCTCTGAGGAGGGGGATTAGTAATTAAGCATTCCTGTTGCATAGCATGTCATTGTATTGTATTTACACAGATTCATAGCTCTTCGAGGCTGGGCAGGGGACCAGGCACTTTGGGGAGGACCTGGAAGTGAGCTTGACCTCCATTTGTCCTAGTTGTGTGACCTCCATTTTCTTATTTGTGTAGTAGGGGTTAATGTAAATATCTGTCCTACAAGGTTGTTATAAGAAGTAAATAGGTTTAAAAATATAAATACTCAGAAGAGTGCCTCGAACGAAGTGAGTATTCCATAAATGTTGGGTGCGTTAGAACTTGGTGACGTCATGGGTGAGAGACCGCAGAGGGATGAGCGAGTGCTGCCCTGGTGGCCGCCGTCTAAGACAGCGGACCCCCTTGATGCGGAGGCTGAGGATGTCTCCTGTCAGTGAAGACTGGCAACCTTCGCCCAGACCCGTGACTCTTACCCTGGGCTTGAGTAATGTGGGCATTAGCAGAAGATTCTAGAAGAGTATGAGAATCCACCGGACAAACATCAGTTTTATAGTTGGGGGAGGGGAGGATGTTTTTGTGTTGAAATAAATGTTGATTATGTCTGTGCTCCTGCTAAATTTTCATTCCTTTTTAAGATAAGAGAGTTGAAAAAGCATGAATGCTGACGTGGAGATACTTGAGCCCTGTCCCCTGTGGCCTCACCAGTTCAAGGGCACTTGAATGGAGAGTTCAAACCAAGCTCACCTAGGTTACAGTGCCAGCGTGCATGAGAGAGGCCTCTCCCAGGAGATCCTGCAGCACTTGGTGCTCCCGGATACCAATATCGATCCTCACTGCTGAATGAGGGAAGCTCTGTGAGGCCAGGCTGCACGCGCAGTGCCGGGGAACGGGCCTCCGCAGTAACTCCCTCTGTGCAGAGAACTATCAATTTGCTCTTTTCTCTTCACCATTTATGGATATGGGGTCAGTTTTGGTTATCTTCTGATTTGTATATATTGACTTGGTCTCATACAGTATAGAGGCCAATGTGAATGAAATTCATGTTTGTTTCAGAATGAATGATCTCTGAGAAAGCAGAAATAACTCCAAATTTATGTGCTCATAAAGTAAGGATGTCTGATTCATACCTGTGGGTGATCTAAATGTTATTGATTAAAATAAGGTCTCCTAGCCAAGTGCTCGTGCATACCAAGTGATTACTGAATCAGAAATCATTTCCAAATCTGAAATTTCCCTAAAAATCATCCAGAATATTTTACCCTGAAGTATTATTGGTTCTGTTTTACATGCATTCTTGCTTGATTATCTTTTCAAAAGACTGATTCAAAGCATTTTCTTCTATGTAAATCTTTTTCCACTGCTAACCTTGGGCCCATGAGTCAAGAGATGACCTTCATTTACGTTATGTACCCCCACCACCTGTGCTAGCATCTGGCACATAGTAGGTGCTCAGTAAATATTTATGAATGAATCCAGTAGAGCCCATTGGTCTCATCTGGTCAAAGCCTGAGCTCCTGGTTTGGAGCTACATACCAGGAGCAGGTGCTGCTCCTTCCACCTAAATTTTCAGCTGTGGGTAGGGGCTCATTATTGGGTTGTGAGGTCACTTTAGTGTGTGGAAGTGGGCGTTTTAAACCAGTTAAGTAGCAAAGGGAGAAGAAAAATAGCAAAGTGTGTATCACAGGGTAAGGGTAAATATTGCTTTTTGAGATGTGTTTGTGTGTTCACCGGGTTACCGAGATCAATACATTTTGACTGTGGGTCACAGAGTGTGAACTCTGCTCTAGCCCAGTTCAGTTTCCCAGGGGACATGGACCTGTGAATGGAAAGCTGGCTCTGTTGCCTCTCACTGTCATCCGTAGGCCTGTGGTAGGAAGAGGAGTCTTCAAGCCAAAAGAAAAGAATGGTTATAGCTCCCAGAACTCCAGGCAGGATGTGGCTCAGTGGCTACGCTGGCAGGAGGAAAGGGACAGGTAGTCATCATATTCCTAGGTCTTGTGCATTGGCTCTGCTAATCAGGGGGTTTCCTCAAGGGTAACTATAATGTCAGAGAACAGAACTGGGGGCCCATTTTGGAAAAAGTTTTCCTGGAGAGATAGCCAGAAGGCTCCCCCCTTTCATTTGTTTTTCTCTTCATGGCCAGCTACACTGCACGGACTGGCTCTCTTCAGTTGTATCACCTACCGCCGATCCCACTGTTGGAACTCATGCATGCTGTTTGTGCTTGAATCCAGACCATGGCATTATATTGACTTGTGTAGTAGCTTAGGGCCCACAGGCTTCACTAAAGTTGAACGATACTCTGAGGAACAAAAGGAGAAAACAGGGTGGCATGTGTTGGCGGAGCCTTGGCCTCATATGGAAACCTCCCCAGGAATCATGTCATCAAGATTGACAGGAACAACCAGCTCATAAATCCAGGGACCTAGTCCATCAAAATGTGACCCCATCACCCAAAGGTTAGATTTGCAAGGAAGTAAAGCCTATTATACAATGGCAAGCCTGTGGCAGAAACATTATAAAGGATATTCTTAACCCTCAAATGACCTGCTGTGTATGTATGGTGCACTGTGGGCCTTTCCCAGCTCACTCTGGGGCCCTACGGGCTGCCTGGTCATCCTTCCTCCACAGCTCGACGTGAGCTTGACGTCATCATGACGGGCTCAGATTCACCCTCCCTGACCATTTAGCAGCATTTTCCCAGCATATTGAGATTTGATCCAAGATCCGAGCGTGAGGTGTGATGGTGGAAAGAAGGGGAAGGGACTAGTCAAAAACATGCACGAATGACCCATAGACATGGGCAACAGGTGGGGTGAGTGTGGGAGTGGGATGGGGGGCTGGGTGGAGGAGGGCAAAGGAGGAAAATTGGGATAATTGTAATAGCATAACAATAAAAGAACAGAAGACTTCCTGTGGCTTTTACTTCTCTCCCGGAGGGGATCGGAGCACCTAGCTGAGGGGGAAGTTCTTTTTTTCTGACTGTTTCAGACCAACCCACAAGCACCTCCTTGAGATTATTAGCTCTGAGATATCCTTTGGAGACTGAGTCTTCACTTTAGAACGGAACCATGGACTTTTCTGGATAAGTGGCACAGGTGCTGTCCTTCATGCGTTGGTATCTTTAGCAACAGTAGGAAAAGTATGAATTACGAAGTCTTGGGAGCTCAGCAGAAGGCGGGTTTCCTGTGGGGACATGCTGTCATCCTGCTGATGGTCCCAGTTATGTGTGCTCCACAACTGCACTGAGGAAAGACGGGGGCCCCTGGGTCCTTCAGAGCTGCACCTTAGAGTTAAATAGCACCTTCTCCTTCACCAAGGACTTTCCCAGACTCATTTGCCTTTAATCCTTGTAACCTACCATGAAGCGCACAGCCGAAGAAGCAATTTCAGTTAGGTTGAGGGACTTTCCCAAGTTCACACAGCTAGTTCAAGTGAGGACTGAGATGTGACCTCGAAACCTCTGACTCAAGCCTGGTGTTCTTTAATGTAGGGCCCGCCAGGGGGGAAGAGAGGATCCAGGAAGACAGCTTCCCAGGGGAGGGGAGGCATCCAAGGCTGTGTGGAGAGGTTAGCAAGTGGAAGAATGTGACTCACGGGGTGCATGTCATCAGGGTCGCTTCAGTGGATTGACAAGGTCAGGCAGTCTCTAGAGGAAGAAGGTCCTTACTCCTCCAGAAAGGATCATGTCCTTTTTAAATGACTTTGAAGTATTGCTGAGGAAATTAAGACTTAGGGAAACAAGTGTATTTGTGTCTTTTTTTCTAATTAAAGGTCATGACTTAGGAGAGAAGGGAGACTGTGGGAAGTGGTCTCTGTGGGTAGTGCTGAAGTGTGAACTTCAAGTTCCTGGCCTGTGGGTTTGGGAGTCTGGGCGGGAGCTCTGGCTGGGAAGGGAGGAATCCAGCCAAGATGGGAGAATTTTCCTAAGTCGGAGGAGACTTGTCCTCTGAAAAGTACACTTTAACCAGAGTTAACACAGAAGGAGGAACCTCCTGCAATGAAAACTACCATTCTGGAATTATCAGGAGAAGGCAATAGGCAAGAGGATCACACTGCCATTATTTAAATAACTTTATGACTTTCCACTAATATATACAGGGTGGGACAGAAGTAGGTTTATAGTTGTATGTGAAACACAGAGTTTATTCTTGTATTATTATTTATTGTGTTATTTTTCATACAAAAAATTGTAAACCTACTCTCATCCCCTCGCCCTGTACTGGTGATAGAGAACCTAAAAATTTAATATGAAAAACACAAGTCCATGGTATCACCCATAGGACTCAACTCTTGATTTCTGCCATAGGAAAGCTTACCATTTAGGCAAAATGAATGGGGATGTGCAAGCACGGTGTCTCTTTAGAGGGAAGCCTGCATGCAAAAGAGGAAGTGCCAGCCTTCATTCATTTATCCATCCATTTAACTCGTAACTACTTTGCATCCATACTGTGCCAGCACGGTTGTGGAAATGAGGATGCACTAGTAAATAAGACAGAGTCCCTGCCTCCAGGAGCTAATGCTCAGGGTGGGGGGAGGGGCAGAATTCAAATAAACACATGAATAGATACAGTCATCTCAGGTTGTGCTGTGTACATGCCATTCAGAGCTGAAATAGAAAAAGCAGGGAGCCTGTTGGCAGAGCTCTGTGAGTGGTGCTCAGCAGCCAGCTGTAGGAGGCGGAATGGGAAGGATGGCCCCGGCAGCCAGAAGGATAGGGCTCCACGACCTGTGATGGAAACATCAAGAAAGCCATGTTAGTTAGGAGTGGATGGCCGAGTGATAGATGTCAGAGCAGACCGTCATGCCGAGATCAGATCGTGGAGGGCACCGTCGCTGGGCTATACTCTAAGGTGATGGAAAGCTAGTGGCGAAATTTAATCTGAGGAGTGATGCCTGTGGATTAAAAGAGAAAGAAATGGTTGTGGGAGGCTTGTGTACAGCCTTCTTAGCTAGGCTAAAAATACAAGCAAAGCCTTTTCTGATTAGAAATTATAAAACTGACACAGAGACAAGACGTGTTCCTCCTGGAGGAGTCCTAAAATTATTCCTCATCAGGAGGGCAAAGGGACTCTGTGTGGCTGCATAGGGACCTCTTCGTGCAGCTGTCAGAGAATGTGTCTGAAAAGATCCAATCAGCAGCCAGGACTGGAGGCAAGGAAAGGACGTGCCTGTGCCTGTGAATGATCGTCGGCTGTGACAAGCACACCTGACACTTAGAAGACAGTCATAGAGCAAGAAGGTGCTTTGCTTTTGTTTTGTAAATATATACAGTGCAAGAAAACACAGAAAATAAAGGCACCGTCTGGGCTGAGTAGTATTCATTGATTTGCTCACTCAGTTGAATGTTTATTGGGCACCCATTGTACAGTGGGCACACTTTTTGGTCATTGTGATACCACAGGTAGCAAAATGAAAAGCTCTGTCCTCATAGAACTTAAGGGGGCAAATCAGGGGAGCAGTAGAGAAAATAAGCACCATAAAGAAGCAAAATACTGCCCTGGCTGGTGTGGCTCAGTGGATTGAGCACTGGCCTGTGAACCAAAGGGTCGCTGGTTCAATTCTGAGTCAGGACACATGCCTGGGTTGCGGACCAGGTCCCCAGTAGGGGGCGCATAAGAGGCAATCACACATTGATGTTTCGCTCTCTCTCTTTCTCCTTCACTTCCCTCTCTCTAAAAATAAAAACAAATAAAAAATCTATTTTAAAAAAGGAAGCAAAATATTTAAAATGTTAGATGACCATAAATGCCATAGAAAAAACCAAGTAGAGAAGGGGAGTACGAAATTTGGGGGAGGAGAGTGATTTTAACGAAGGTTATTTTATTACTTGGCTTTTATTTAGAGGCTAATAGGAAAACCATTGAGGGTTAGAGTAGGGTAATGATGTTATCTGACATTTTGAAATAATGACTCCAGTTGCGCTGAGAATAAAGGTAAAGGACAAAACTGAATGGTTTTCAGCATCGTCCCTGCTGTCCCCCTTGTCCCCGCACCGCCCTGTCTTTCCTAGACAGTCGATCGTTGAGAGGCCTGGTGAGGCAACGGCAGCACCGTCGGCAAAAGCAGGGGTGCCAGCCCTAGGGCGGAGGCCGGGAAGGTTTGAAAATATCCAATTCTGGAGCCGTTTGGAAGTTAGCAATGATAGTATTTGGTAAAATGTTAGTAGACAAAATACTCAATTCCTATTGTTTCCTTCTTACTTTAAGATCAAGAACTGAGGAATTCAGGCTGCTAGCAAAGAAGTATTAAAAAGATTTGCATGAGCACAAGCTGGGTCAGGAGCTAGTATAGCCGGATGGACAGTAGTTAAAACGGTGGGGCTGGGAGCCTCAAAGGGAGTGAGAGGGCAAAGGGTTCAGAGTGCAAATCTCAGAGGAGAGGATGTTCTTGGTGCGGCCCACGTGACCAGGGTGCTGACACAGAACAGTGAGGAAGGCCGTCAGGCAAGTAGGTAGGAGTTGCAAGTCAGGATTCTAGAAGCACCATCAAAACGTGCAAAGTTCCTGAGGATAACATCAAGGGAAAGTGGAAAAGCAGTCCGTGAACCTAGGCTGAAGTCATCAGGGAAGGTCAAGAATATTCTGAAAGGGAGGGTGAGCAGAAGGGGCGGCTGATTGAGTGGCAGTGAGAGTCAGTCTGGAAGGGCAGGACTGTAGAAGGAGCGATCGGTGCCTCTTTCCTTAGGGGTCAGGGGTCTGAAGGAGCAGCACCCCTGGGAAACAGCTTGGATTCACTAATCAGTCAAGCTCAATTAACAATCTCCCTTTGCGACAGGCTTTCTAGGCTGGATGATCATGGCAATGGTGTACATGGATATATTGACTTAGTACTTGAGACAAGATGGAGAAACACTGTGTGAAGAGCAGTTAAGTTGCTTTACAGGTGGCCCAAGAGCTGTGCCCACAGAGTCTGTACCGAAGATAGACACTGTGTCTCTCCGGATCAGGGTTTTCAGCCTTTTCAAACCTTAAATCCCTTCCACCCCTGTTTAAACATTAACATCTCATCCTCTACTCTCTACTGTTGAATCTGTCTTCTGTGCCTTTCCACCAGACAGGAATACAGTTTTTCAAATGCACACAGTTTAATACACATGCCTCGAGAAATGTTCATACACCCCTCGTCTGGTGAGCTTGGCCTGGAGTAAGGTCTTTGATGGCTTGGTTCTGCTTAGCATTTTTTCCAAATCTTGGAGGAAGATAGCAGAACTACGTCATCAAATTTAATAAAACAAGTTCCGGCCAAGGTAGAGGCGTAGGTAGAAACCCTCCGCATCCTTGCACAACCAAAAGGAGGATAACAAGCAATCTAAAATAGATAAACAACCAGAAGTGCCAGAAAATCAAACTGCATGGAACTCTGACAACCAAGGAATTAAAGAAACAGTCAACCAGACCAGTGTGCCAAGACAAAGAAATGGTGGCTGAAATGAAAGAACAGAGCAAAACTTCAGAAAGAGAGCTAAGCAAGGAGGAGATAGCCAGCCTATCTGATGGAGAATTTAAAGCCCTGGTAATCAAAATGCTCACAGAACTGATTGAGCGTGGTTGGGAAATGAAAGAACAAATGAAGGATACCCAAAATGAAATAACACAAAATATTCAGGGAACCAACAGTGACAAGAAGGAAACCAGGACTCAAAGCAACAATTTGGAACAAAAGAAAGAAATAAACATCCAACCAGAACAAAATGAAGAAACAAGAATTCCAAAAAATGAAGAGAGACTTAAGAACCTCTGGGACAACCTGAAACATTCTAATATCTGAATCATAGGGGTGCCAGAAGGAGAAGAACATGAGCAAGAAATGGGAAACTTGTTTGAACAAATAATGAAGGAAAACATCCCCAATCTGGTGAAGGAAACAGACTTCTAGGAAGTCCAGGAAGCCCAGAGTCCCAAAGAAGTTGGACCCAAAGAGTAAAACACTAAGGCACATCATAATTACATTACCCAAGATTAAAGATGAATCTTAAAAGCAGCAAGAGGAAAGGACAGAGTTCATACAAAGGAGTTCCCATCAGACTGTCAGCTGATTTCTCAAAAGAAAGCTTGCAGGCAACAAGGGGCTGGAAAGAAGTATTCCAAGTCATGAAAGGCAACGACCTACATCCCAGATTGCTCTATCCAGCAAAGCTATCATTTAGAATGGAAGGGCCGATAAAGTGCTTCCCAGATAAGGTTAAGTTAAATGAGTTCATCATCACCAAGCCCTTATTATATGAAATGTTAAAGGGACTTATCTAAGAAAAAGAAGATCAAAAATATGAACAGTGAAATAACAAACTCACAACTATCAACAAATGAACCTAAAAGAAAAACAACAAAACCAAAAACTAAGCGAACAACTAGAACAGGAACAGAATCAGAAATGGAGATCGCACAGACAAAGTTCAGTGGGGAGGGGGGAGGGAGGAATGGAGGGAAAGGTATAGGGAAGAAGAAGCATAATTGGTAGGCATAAAATAGATGGAGAAAGGTGAAAAATGGTATAGGAAACAGAACTCAAAGAACTTGTATGTACAACCCATGGACATGAACTAAGGGGGGATATTGGGGGGTTGGGGAGTGCAGTGCAGAGGGGGAATAAAAGGGAAAAAATTGGGGAAACTATAATAGCATAATCAATAAAATATACTTAAAAATTTAATATAGCATAGGAGAAGAGCTGATATTTTTGATGAAAGGGTATCAATTCAGATGTCTCTGGGTGGGTTAGAACAATGGACTGAAACCAGCAAGATAAAATTTATAAAGGCAGTGGCGCTTTCCATTCAAAGTAAAACGTGTGTAAGAGTAAACTAGAGGAGACCATGAACCTCTCGACATTTTCCCTGTGGACTGACCGGACTGATGGGGAGTTTTGTTGGCTTGCTTTTTTGTTTTCACTTATCCTTCAATCTGTGACCCTAAACCACACTTACACAAGCACACGTACATGCATGTGATGCAAATATAAGCTGCAGTCATTTTAAAAAGAATGAGGCCTCTATCAAAGAAGTAATCATTTCATTCTTACATGGACCACATCTTAAGTGTTTTCAGTTCTGAGTGTCGTTCTCGGAGGACGATGACAAACTAGCAAGCCCCAGAGAGCCCTCCCTCGGTATTCGGTGTTCAGTTAATAGACACTTGAATGGACGGTAACTCGAGTGGTTAGGGGTGGTGCCCCAGGTCCTGTGAAGGACTGTGGAAGGAGCTAGGAAAGAGGAAATCACTTTGAGATGGCTGTCATCAAGTATTTCCAGAGCTCTCAAGTGGAAAAGAGACTAGATTTATTTCATGTTTTTCCAGAAGACAGACCAAAGACTCCAGTGGGGTGGCTCTTTGGGTCAGTTTACGTATTGACCAGTGCTGTTCTTCAGCAGAGCGGTCGGTCGGTCAGTCCTAGGACAGTGACTGGCTGTAACAGTCCGTTTGATGGCAGAGGCCCAGGGCCCGGTGTGAGCAGGCTGTAGGAAGGCTCCCTGCACTGGGGGTAGAGCCAACTTAGCAGTCCATCCGTTCATTCCAGTGATTTTCCTCCCGGTGCATCCCGGACAGCTGGCGCCTTGTTTTCACAGCTTTGCAGAATCAACAACGCAAGGGCAACTATTGCTCTAAAAACAATGTTTAGTGGACTCTTCTGAGGATACTGCCTCCAGTTAGAGAAAGCCCTTTAATATGGCCTTTGTTAAGCCTTGCATTTTTTTCTCCTCTCATCTTTTTGTCAGTTGGCCTCATAAATATTCATAGAGGAATTGACCCAAAATAAGTTATTCTAAAAATCTTTCTGAAGCCTTTCAGCTGTGCTTCAAGTAATTATTTGAATATGATCTCTGACCAGTTATATTATTGTAAAACTAATGAGTAATCTACTTTGGAGTTATTTTTTAAAATTTAATCAGGATTTCAGAAATTGTAGGATCTGGTGTGAAAGAAGAAACGCTCTTTGTCCATCTCCAACCACACGTGCTGCGTGCGGCCCAGAGCTCTCTCGCTTTGCCACAGCCCTCATCCGCTCACCTCCCCAGCTGCAAAGGGTGGAAGGCCAAGCCGAGCTGGAAGCGTAGGTTCAAGCCCGCAGCCCAGATGTGGGCTGGAATGAAATATGCACAGCAGGTGGGCCTTTCAGGCGGGCAGAGCCTGCGGTAGCCCCTTAAACTTCGAGAACAGACCCGAGGAGCCCTGCTGTGTGTGGGACAGGGCTCCTTCAGACTCTGTGGCTGCAGACACAATGGCCTTGGAAGCAGTGGCAGGCCGAGAACACAGGTGGTGGCGTTCCCAGCTGTTCTCTCTGGTTTTCCCTGTAGACTGTGTAGTACAGCAGCTGCTAGTTTTGCCCACACATGATCACCTTTTGTTGTTTTGCCTCAAAGAGAAAATTCTCCTTCCTCTTTTGCCAAAAGTCCTCCTTCATCAGATGCCTGCTTTCACTCACTGAGAGGTGGACAACAGCAGTCTCCTTGAGACTCATCAGCTAGAACAAGAAATCCCCAGAGCTGAGCCCTGATGTCACATTGGTGTGTTTTCGGGGAAAGTCTGAGTTTTCGGGCCACTAACGTGGTGTGTGATCTTGGGAGAGTGATTTAGCCTCTCTCAGCCTCAGTCCCTCCATCCGTGAGAAAGAGCATCGCAGGGCCTTTGAGCGATTTTTAGACGAGTGAGCACATACCGAGCCTAGTGTTTAGCATATAGAAGGTTTGCAGTAAATCTTAGCTGCTGTCATTATTTTTAGCTGTCATTAATTTAGACAGACTTTAATCAAGTTACCAGTTTTAACTCTTGCATATTTTATTCTTTATTATTCAAGGCTTTAACTGTAGAGGGAAGTCCAGCTATCTTCATGATGAACTGTGCTCAGGACCCCGAAAGATCAAGGGGGAGCGGAGTTGTTTTCTCTCTCTATCTGTTGTCATTCACCCTTGTCACTTGTGGGGGAGGCAGGGGGAGGACTCACACTTGATCGAAAACCAACAATGGCAGGAATAGAATAACCCTTCCTTATCCAGAGTTGTCTTTTCTATTTTTAGGGGTTTTGTTGTTGTTGTTCTCGAAGAAACAGAAGCTAAAATTTGATGTTAGAATTTACAGTTGTCTTGATCCTGTGGGTGAAATTCCAGGGTGAATGTCTGTTTCAGAGCTTTGGTGCCACAAACTTCACGCTCCCGAAATTCTCTGCCCTCAGAGAGGTCAGTTACCCGGGCTGTGGTGCAGTCAGAGATCTGTGTTCTCGCCGCCTTTTTCAAGCCCGTTAAGAGCACCCTTTTGTTAATAGTTGTGAGTTTGTTATTTCACTGTTCATATTTTTGATCTTCTTTTTCTTAGATAAGCTCCTTTAACGTTTCATATAATAAGGGCTTGGTGATGATGAACTTCTTTAACCACAACTATTAACAAATGAACCTAAAAGAAAAGAAAAACAATGAAAATAAAAACTAAGCAAACAGCCAGAACAGGAACAGAATCAGAGAAATGGACATCGCACAGATGGAGTTCAGTGGGGAGGGGGAAGGGAGGAATGGAGGGAAAGGTACAGGGAAGAAGAAGCATAGTTGGTCGGCATAAAATAAATGGAGAAAGGTCAAAAATGGTATAGGAAACAGAGAACTCAAAGAACTTGTATGTACAACCCATGGACATGAACTAAGGGGGGATATTGGGGGTTGGGGAGGGCAGTGCAAAGGGGGAATAAAGGGGGATAATTGGGGAAACTGTAATAGCATAATCAATAAAAAATACTTTTAAAAAAAGAAAAAAAGACCGCCCTTAGCCTGTCTCCGCTGGGCTCTAAGTAATCTCCAGTTGTTGATTCTCAAATTGCCGCCTCCTGCTTCCCACTGAAGTCCGAATCCTGCCCTGGTCCCCAGGCCCCAGCTCCTCCCTCGGCACTGTCCCCACTGCATCCTCCTCTCTGTCTGAGGGTCTTCCCACTCTCCGCACTTCCTCTCCATGGTCCCCAAGTCCTGCTTCTGCTCATCTCAGAGCCTTTCTCAGGCCATCTCCCTCCTCTTCCCTGACTCATATAGTCTGTCATCTGTAGGGTCCACTTGACAGGGGCCATCGCTGTTAGCTGATGACACTGGGTCTACAGGAGTAGTTCTCAGCCTTGGCTGCACATTGACATCGTCCAGGAAGCCTAACAACGTTCCTGGTGTTTGGGTCCCATGCCCGGAGGTCGGGTTGCATGGCTGTGCAGTGCGACCCAGGCATCAGGATGCTTTAAAGCCCTCCCAGTGATGACTGTGCAGCCTAGGTGGAGAAGCCCTGGTCTACAAACCCATTCAACCCCCAAGTGGAGTCTGTGTTCTAATAATAGCCCCATGACTTGTGTACTACAGTGTTTTAAATGGTTTGTGTGAATATAAAAAAGACTTAAGTAGCTATTTCCACCTTGTGTAAATTTGGTAGATATAGGGGCGAGAGGTTCTGTTTTTGACAGTCCAATTTTAGAGGCCCTCTGGGCTCACCTCATGGCAGCAGCAGTGTGAGCCAGGCCCTGTGCTAGATGCTTCTTCAGCATGTCACGTTCAGTAGCTCACTGGGACCCGCCCAGCAGGCCCACGCATGCGCCCTGGTGTTTGCCCTCTCTGATGACCGCGGGGCCTGAGGCCCAGAGAGGCTCATCTGCCTGCCCAGAAAGCAGTGCTAAAATGAGCACACTCTACCCCAGCTCAACTAAACAATTTCCTGGAAAATAAAGATGTACCTGCTTCAGGTTTGGAGTTGAACTCTTTTGAAATTGGGTTGCATTCCTTTGTATATCAAGAGCACCCATAAATTTTATTTCAGCTTTGTGCCCAAGTTGCCTAGATATATCCAGGACTGGGAGGCCATTTCTCAACTTAATGTTTTCATGCACTCGGGAGACATTATTTTAGAAAAGCATCTTCCTTCTAGAACCTAATCTAGTAGAACCTGCCCCAGCTCTTACTTCGTCTTCCTAATACTTCTCTGAGGTGGTAAATAGGCAGTGCCACCGCCATTTGAAGAAAAGGGACTGGTGTGCCAAGTATTAACCATCTACTAAATATTAGCAACAGCTATCATAAATTGAGTGCTTATTAAGTGTCAGGTGCTGTACCAAGCTGGTGACATCCTGCATGATTATCCCTATTTTCTAGATGAGGAAAGTAGACCAAGACAGGTGGAGCTATTTGCCCAGGGTGCAGCTAGTAATTGGGTGCCATGTTTGTTTGCTTGCTTTAAAAAATATTTTTTAATCCTCACCTGAGGATGTGTTTATTAATTCTACCCTCCCCGCCCGCACCCCCCCCCCCCACCAGAGAAAGGAAAGGTGAGGGAGGAGAGAGAAACATTGATGTGAGAGAGAAACATCAATGGGTTGCCTCCCATACACGCCCCAAATGGGGACCGAACTCACAACGTTCTGGTGTATGGGAAAACACTCCAACCCACTGTGCCACCCAGCCAGGGCTTCTTGCTTGGTTTTTAAATGCCTTACAAGCAAGATGGAAAGGCACGGCTTCGTCCGCTGTCTTGCCAGCCTCCGGTGTGTATGTGGTGGCATCTGGACAACCATGTCGGGAATAAACCACCGAATCATAAACGGAATTTTCTTTCTGTGTGTCAAATGGCCATTTAATAGCTATTGTGAAACAGAATTTTCTGCCAACCCTGAATATCGTACTGAGGTCAAACAGGCTCTAAATATCCCTTTTCCGGCCATGCCAGTACAAGGCTGCTTTGGTGTCAACAACCCCTGAAGGGGAGCACTGGCCATTGCAGCATTTTCACACTCCGTCCGTCCATGCCGTGCTGTTTCTCACGGTCTCAGATTAACGACAAGCACCCTGTCCCTGCCGCTGGGGCACTTCCTTCATTATTGCACGGGCACTAAATGCTCAGGACAGAAACCCATCTCCCTGTCTTGTTCATTATGAATATACCAACTTATATTCAAGCATATGAATCCTTGTTCTTTTCTGGTTTGTTAAAATATGTACACACACACACACAGTTCTGTAGGAAGGATACCTCTAAAGAAGGAGATTGGCACGTGGTGAGTGGATGGAGTCTCAGGGAAAAGAGATCAGGGCAGGGTCACTAATTGAGTGCAAACCTTTTTTAAAATGTTGTTTATCCTCCTACAGGGCATACAAAACCATTGAGGATGATGACTTGAAGTTTCCCCTTATATACGGAGAAGGCAAGAAGGTAGGCACGTTCACTTCCCCCAGACTGACAGCAGGGCCGGCTCTGCTTAGCCCCTGGCAATCTGTGCTTCCACTCAGCAGCTCCTGGTTTTATAGGTTTGACAGCTTGAAAGAATATCCCCTCCATCATCCCTCAGGCCTCCTGTCTCGAGGGTCCAGGAGTTGGCAGGGTTGGGGAGCGGTGTGGCGAGCTCAAGCGACAAAAGTCAGTTTTATGAAAATAACATTTCCCTTCTCCTCCCATTCGCATAACCTTTTATAGTGTGTAAACATGACCACGTTCACGTACATCTGTTTTTTCTTAAAGATTTTATTTATTTATTTTTAGAGAGAGGGGAAAAGAGGGAGAAAGAGAGGGAAAGAAATGTCAGTGGTCGAATGCCTCCCACACACCCCCCTACTGGGGACCTGGCCTGCACCCCCTACTGGGGACCTGGGGACATTCCCAGGCATGTGTCCTGACTGGGAATCCAGTCAGGCAACCCTTCGGTTCACAGGCCAGCACTCAGTCCACTGAGCCACACCAGCCAGGGCCACGTACATCTCAGTGTATACCTGATAACAAGCCACAAGGCAGGCAGAGTTGGCTTTATGCTATCCATTTGGTAGACGAGGCAGCTGGAACTTGGGTTAAAACTGCCTAGGCAGTCACCCAGCCAGCAAGGGGCGGTCCCAGATGTGGAGCCATGGTCCTCTGCCTCCTTCTCAGGCTCTCACACTCCAACGTGGAAGTTCATACCCTGCAAGTCTGCTTCTCTACTTGCCCCGCAGAGGGGATCCAGAGCCTCCCTGTGACTAAGCCATAGGGTCACCTGGACCCAACTGAGCCCAGGCACACCGCACCGACCATGCATCACCGGCTCCCAGGGCCCCATCAGCATCACACACAGCAGCAGGCACAGTGCGGCAGCGGAGGGAAGCTGTCAGTCTTCAAGTGGGCCGTGAGCAGAGACTGGGGGCGGTTGCAGTCCCGGAGCGGAGATGAGGAAGCTTTGAAGCTGTGTCCCACAGAACAAACGCCTTCTGAATCATTGCATTCTTCCTGCAGACACAGATACATTTCAGCTAGGTGCTGAGAGTTCCAATTAGAAGTGAAAAATGTGGTCAAATTAAGAAGAATGTTCAACTGAATTTTTTTTAGCATTTGATAGTTTTTAGCAGGAGGAAGTGACTCATAAGAAAACTGAAGGATGCCTTCCTGAGCAGAACTTGAGTGTGTTTTGGTGTATGTGTTTGTACTCGAGTGCATCTGAGGGAGAGAGCAGGTAGGTTTGGGGGCTCAGTGTGGCCCCGCAGTAATTTCATTGGAAGGAGGCATTTCCTGGAGGGAAATGAAAGGTGAATATCTGATCCATGTAGGGATCACTTCTCAAACTAACTTGCCCCTTTCCTGGAGATGGGACAGCTTCTGCCTCACTGTCCGTGGCTGAGAATCATGACGAGGAAGGGCTCTGTTCCTGGTAGAGGTATCTGAGCCTTTCAGTGCAGGGGGTGCCATTCACGCGGATCACTCAGCCCAGGGACCTCCACCTGCACCTGGAGCGCTCTGCGGCCGAGATTCTCGGTATCACCCTGCTTTACCCAGTGAGCTCAGGGCCACATCCTGTTGTGCGTGTCCCTGGTACCGATCTAGCCTGCTACCTGACAGGCCTTCTATAAATGCATGAGTATTAAATAATCTATTCAGTGATGCTCAGTATACTCTCCTTCGTACAACAGGAAAATGGACAAAGGTGTTCTTTCAAGGTTATCAACAATCAGATTTAAAGGAGCAAGGTTTTCCCAGTTAGGCAAAAAGTTCAGTGTACCCGGAAGTCATGCTTCTCAGGGGTTTCGGTGAATTCGGGCTGGGCCCGAATTGTGAACAGAGCCGGCAGGTTCTGTCATTGGAGCTGCTGCCCTGTTTCCGAGCCACCGTGGCTCTCTCTGGTCACCTCTAGGCTTGCCCTGCACCAAAGAAGCACACCGCCCTGTTTGAGGACTCCACGGCATCTTGGAACAGCTTTACAACTGCAGCACGTCAGTTCTGTCTAGATCCTTTACGGGGGTTTTCTCTTTTCTCTCTACATATATCTACCCAGAGGGCAGCCATTACTTTCTATTTATTTCTGCCAGTGCTTCTAAGGACTTGGGGGGATGACACCTATATACTTTGTAAACACATTCAGTCACCAGCAGAAACATCAGCTTTCTTTGCACCAACACGCCCACAGAGAAGGCGCCACTGCAGTGGGGAGGGCAGGGTCCCGCATTTCGAGGAAGGGAGCCGGTCCAGCTTCCCGGCAGAGCAGAGGGTTTGCAGAGGTCTCTGGGCACCAGTGTCTGCATTTTGCCCCCTTCGAGTCTTGCCTTTAAAAAAGCGTTTCATCATTTCATTTCCATTTTTAATGTAAACTTACCCGCCTTCTAATCTGAAACCAGCTCCAAACTCCACAGATTTTGGGGGAAACTAAGAGGAATATGATGGTAATATGTTAGATTATAATGTTTCTTAGCATGTGTTACTCTTTTTCTAAGATTTTATTTATTAGAGGAAAGGAGGGAGAGAGGGAGGGAGAGAGGAAAGGAGGGAGAGAGGGAGGGAGAGAAACACCAATGCGAGAGAGAAACATCGATCAGTTGCCTCTTGTCCGCGGGGGCCTGGGGATCAAACCCACAACCCAGGCACATGCCCTGACTGGAAATCAAACGAGGGACCTTTTCCTTTGCAGGATGGCGCCCAGCCAACTGAGCCACAATGGTCAGGGCTTTATAAGTTATTCTTATTACCCAAGTAATAGAGTGGGGCTTCAAGCTTGGGCTTTCAAACTGTGACACTACACCAGATACGTAATTGGTGATCCAGGTGTTAAGCCATTGGGCTTCACGCCGCCCAGAATGACCTTCACTCCATCCTTCTGTGCTTACCTGGCCTGATGCTGCATGTCCTTCTGCACAGGAGTTTGGTGCCACCTCCGGGGAACCTCCTCAGCAGGATTTTTACCTTCTCTGAACTCACCTTGCCCGTTGTTTGTATGTCTTTCAACACTGGGCTGTATTCTGTATATCATTACACATGTGCCTCTCACCTCCCTTACCAAGCTCCTTTATAGTAGGGACAAGGCCATAGACATTTGTCCCCTCCAGCATGGTGTCTGCACTAGCAGGTGCTCACTAAATGTTTGGGTAAATCAAACCCGTGGCATCCTGGGAGGTACTGAGGCTCACCGTTTAAGCATTAGACTAATAGTCTTGCTTCCTTAAAACAAGACTGTGTGGTTACAGCAAAGTGACCTGTTGTTCCTTTCCACCCAGTGGGAATCTGTGGAGACAGGGTGGGTTACAGAGTCGCTAATGGTTTGTTTTCTCCAGCCATGAAGTAAAATACGGGAGCTTCGGGAGGTCAGGGGCTGCTCCTGACTTCTTTACATGTTTTACTAGAGCCTATTACAGACCCAGAGACATAGCTGGTGTTCAGCAAATGCTTGTAGAGTGGGTATATCATAGACAGATGGACGGACAGATGGACAGACAGACACTGTTGGATTGGGTTTGAACTAATTTTAATGCTGTAGACATCACACATTCATTAGATACAGTTTATTGGACATGATTCCCTCCAGTCTCTACTAAAGAAAGCTGGAAAGAGACAACAGCAACCCACCAAACTTAAAATAATGGGCGGAAAAGCCACTCCGCAAGGACATACGCAGTCTTGGTGAGCCCTTCCCTGGAAACAGCTACCTACGTACGTCAGTAGCAAGGCGCACAGAGAGAGGGGCAGGAGGCATCGGAAGATCGGTGCTCCTCTCCCGCCCACGCGGCTGTGTCGGGATGGGAGCCCCTTCTCTGTCGGTGCGCGTGTTTCTCACGGCCCTCTGCTTTCCCTCCTAGGCCCGGGTCATGGCGACTATTGGGGTGACCAGGGGCCTGGGGGACCACGACCTGAAGGTGCACGACTCCAACATCTACATAAAGCCGTTCCTGTCTGCAGCTCCGGAGGTACCACATGAGGTTTTTGTTTCTATTTTGTACAACAGAATATTTCCTTACTTTATTCCTCCCATGACTCTCACCCAGTACCCAGACAGTAGCAGACTCGTGCTGCATGTACTTCTTTAGCGCCTCCCACCCACTCCACCGTGCTTTGCCCTGTTTCACACCCTCACTGCTTTTGTCCTGGTGGCTGCATAGCCCCTGCTGGCATCCCCCGCCACCCTAGGCCACCTCATGCATTGCTGTCAAGTACAGTTTCCTAAACAACTACTCTGATCCTGTTTGCTTGGAAGCTGTAAACAGCACCTCATGACTTGGAGAATAAAGCCCAGACCACTTCTCTTGACATTCAAGGCTTGTTATAAACTGGTCTAACATTTTTTTTAAGGTTTTCTTTCTTTGTTTAGAGAGAGGGGAAGGAAGGGAAAGGAGAGGGAGAGAAACATCTGTATGTGATAGAAACATTAACAGGTTGCTTCTTACACGCCCCTAGCTGGGGACCTGGCCTGCAACCCAGGCATGTGCCCTGACCGGGAATCAAACTGGTGACCTTTTGGTTCACAGGCCAGCACTCAATCCACTGAACCATACCAGCCAGGGCTAAACTGGTGTACCATTTTAGTCTGGTCTTTGTTCCCCTACTACAGTCAGGAGGAATTTACTATTTCCTATACTGACCGTCAGTTTTCCATATTTACTTAAACTATTCCTTCTACCTATAATGCCCTTCTGGCCCATTTCTACACGTCCAGATTATTTTTTTCTCTAGGGTTTAACTGAAATGCTGCTTCTGTGGAGACTTCCCTGATTTCCCCCTCCCCCAACCAGAAGTAAAGTCTTCACCCCACTCCAGGTATACGGATTATATCTGCCTCTTACAGCATTTTTATAGCATAGTAGCATAGTTGTTGATGTATATACTTTCTTCCCTCTTAGATTTTTAATTACCTGGAGAGCTGATATCATTCAGTCGATGTTTGGAGAAACTAATTGTGAACAAATCATAAATTTAGTTAAAAAATCATTTTTCTTATAATACAAGAAACAACATCAAGTTAGTTCTATTTCAGAGTACGTAACTTAGAAAAGATTTTGCTTCTAAGTTATAGAAAAATCTAATGGTAACGTAGGGGTATATTTTCCCCACACGACAAGGAGGCTGTAATTTGGTGGCTGCCAGTGTTGTGACAGCTTCTCCAATGTGCCAGGGCTGGGACACCCTTGTCTGACTCGTGCCTTGTGGTTGTGAGGCTGTGGCAGCAGCTGCAAGCACAGCGTGCTCACGCAGGGCCGGAAGGAGGCTGTGCCGAGCAGACACTCACTGGCATCTCTTTGGCCAGAACTGTGTCACATGACCTCCCCTCACTGTGTCACATGACCTCCCCTCACTGCAGGGAAGGCTGGGAGAAAGAGAGCCTTCACTCTTCCAATTTCTACAGTGGGAGGGAGCCAGGGAGGAGGGAGGGGGAAGCAGTGGTGCTTGCCTCCTGTGTAATCAATTGTTCAAGCAATGCCTTGCTCTGGGAATTCCCAGAATGTTTAGCTGTAGCTCCATCTGCATATTCTTCCCAAGGGTAGGTGCTGTTTGTTTTAGTGCAGGTTCTTTCTGTTGGAGGAAACAGAAACGCACTCCAGCTACCTCAGAAAAAGGGAAATGTTTATGTTGCTGATACGGGAAGAGATGTTTATGGTGTCTACAAGCAGAAACCTTGAACAGCCAGGCTTTATGGGAGGGTGGTTCTGGACCAGGGTGGTCTCAGACAGCTTCAGCAGTGGGCGTCTGTCACCTTCATGAGCGTGTTCTGCCATTAATGTGACCGGCCATGTTCTGTATGTCTCTGCTACTGGTCAACCCGGTTTCTCAGTCTCCCGGTTCCACATGACCAGGGAGGAACCTCACCCGCCCAATTCATTCCAGATACTAGGCCACAAGCGCCTTTGCCATTGTAGATTGCCCCTTCAGATTGCATGTGCAGGCCAGAGCCAGGGGTGGGCAGGCACCTAGCTCACCCATTTGGCAGGACAGTGAGCAGGGGTAGTTTCTTTTATTGCTGGGGCTGGCACCCACAGCACACCTAGCCACTGAGGTTGGGAGGCCACTGAGTGGAAGATCTCTAGTCAGTGTCAGGCATGGAAGACACACTGATTTCCTGAAATCACCTAGGATTTCAGGTGAAGTTAGCTTGGTAGAAAAAATAATTATCACTTGTCAAGAGCTTGCAAATATCTCTTCTTTAGCCCTCGTAGCAATTCTGCACGATGTGGACCATTATACATAAAAGTGTCCAAGGTCCCCCAGAAGCTGGGGATCCCCTGGGCCCTCAATTCTGGCCCACATTGGGGTCCAGGTATTGCTGGTGAAACTATTCCTGGCCAGAGAAAAACAATAAATATTAGACCTATGGCCTTCTATGTTTACCCCCTTGGAAGAGAGGCATTTATCAGACACACTAAATGGCCAGGTAGCTTGGTTGGTTAGAGTGTTCTGGGTCAAGGTTGTGGGTTCAATCCCTGGTCAAAGCTCAGACAGGTAGCAACCAATGAGTGCATAAATGATGCCATCACCTTTCTCCTTTCCAGAAGGGACAGATGAAGGGTCACTCATGTTCCTGTGGTGGAGAATGTCTCAGGAAACACGAGTTATCATTTTGCTTCTTAGAACACACTAAAAATTTCCTTCTCACGTCCCCACCCCTGTACACACACATATGCTTTCTGTATAAAGTGAGAAAAGGTTCGGTTTGGTTTGAAGGAGAATGATCTCTCTGCAGAAAAGCTATAGCTCTTCCAATCATTCTGCTCCTGTGGACCCCAAGAAGAGCCTGTAGGTTCACGACGTGGGCCTGTGTGGACACGCCCCGAGGGCTGGTGATATGGCCCAGTCGCTTGATCAGACACCTCGGGTCACCTTTTTCCGTGATGCAGGTTTGCAGGGGAGCGGGCGGGTCGTTTCCATACTGCTGAGGAATGGGGAGGATTCAAAAGGAAACTGGCAACCTCTGGAAAATGTTAAATGGGCTTAGAGAACTGTAGAGTTTTTACCAGAACAACAAGTCTGAGTCAGACAGCATACTGTTTTGTTTTCTAATATATGCAGCATCTCATTTCATCCTCATACACATCTGTGATTTTTAAAGCCACTTTACAGAATGGAAAAGTGAGACCCAGGGAAGTGAAATAATGCCCCAACACTGTACAGTTATTAAGCAGCAAGACAGCACTTACACCAAGGTCTGTATGACTCAGTGTGCATAGGAGAGAAGCCGCGTTCAAGGAAATTTCTTTGCACAGTGACTGAGGGACCCACAGAGATCTGGTTCGAGGGGCTCTGAGGAGACACCTTTGCCTCGGGGCCTCAGTGGCCAGTTTTTCAGAGAAGTACTGCCTTAGATCTAAGTTGTAGGAAATGATGGTGTAGAAGAAGTAAATGGGAAAGGAAGTAATGGCCGTTAGCGCGTGCCAACCTAGGCCAGACAGAATTGTGCAAAATAAGATTGTGTACCTATAATTTAGCTTAATGGGTATGTAGCACAGATCCCAATATTCCTTTGCACGAGATTAAAATTGTACATTTTAAATGCTTCCAGATGGAGAGGCCTTAGCCAGATCCAAGAAGGGGGGAGGAAGTTAAAGGGAAGAGGAGGAGCAGCTTGAACTGGCTGGTGTGGAGGAATGCAGAAAAAAGTACAGGGGACCCTCGTCCCCAGTCCTAGGACAGAAACTCCAAGCCCTAGGTGGTGGTAAAGCCAGGCCCCAGAGACACAGCCGGGACCTCAGCCAGGAGCCCGGGAGGCCAGGTAAACTGATTCAAACCATCTGATGAGGAATAACCGACTCCCTTCCTGTCTTCATTCCCCTACTGCACCCCACCCTGGCTTTCTAACTGTGACTTCCTAAGAACATTCCTGTGCTATGCTTGGTCTTTGCCAAGCATGGATCTTTGTTTCACATTTGGGTTCTAAATTTCAAACCCAGCTCAGTCTGGTAGCTTTAATGGTGGGGTGGGGGAGAGGTGATTTAGTTCTAAGAAAAGAGGCTCAGAAACCTTCTTGGAAATCAGCATTGTTCCCTTCATCATTGTAGCTCCTAATTCGATTTGATGAGTTAAATAAAAAATAAATCAAAACCATGTGGATCAAATTTACGTAAAAAATGCACAGGGGTTTAAAAATTAGAGGAGGGTTTCTAGCCAAACACATTTTCGGTTTTGCTGAACACAAGGCGCTGGAAAAATCTCAAGTGTGCCAAACCCGAAGAGCAGCCGCCAGGTTTGCTGAGCCTCCCTCAGATCTCCCGAGGGCCACGGCCGGGCTTTCTGGCCGGGGACCGAATTCCACAGGAGGCCCCCACCAACCAAGCACAGGCCTGTGGGTCAAAGGTGGGAGGTGGTTGACTCTCCCCCAGCCCCAGCAGCTTGTCCTGTAGCAGCATGAGGTGCGGGCCTCCCCCACGAGGGGAAACGGGCCCATCCCTCATCACCATTCATCCTTTTCATACCATCCTAAAAGAATTCAAGTGGAGAAGAAAGGGTTTGTGAACTAAAGGCGCAGGGGCCCAGACCCTCCGCATCTTCTCTTCTTCAGCACTCCCGGCCCGTCCCGGCCCAGCACACACATCGTGTCGTGGGACGCAGACAGCCTGGCTCAGGCCTGCAGCCCAAACTTCCAGATGTTCTGTGCTCCACACCCCCTTCTGGCTCCTGACAGGTCCTCCCTAGAGCTAGGATTCCTCTTACTGTTACTCATGCTTCCCGGCCTCCACTCTGAGACCGTGCTGTTGCCTTTAGCCCCCTCTGGAGCTCTCGGAAGAACGAGGTCTTTTGCTGCATGGGGGGCCAGTTTGCAAAGCCACCCCCTCCTCAACTCAGCAGTCCCCATCTCCCGCCCCTGCCAGACTGGACCACAAGGAGCCCGATTTTCTCTCGGCTTTGTTTTTCCTCTCCTTAATGTTACAGATTCCAGGCAGCTGTCTTTTGTGACTTCAGTCCACTCTAACTCATTCTTGGTTTTGTTCACCGAGATACTATTTTTCCTTTATCTAAAAGAAACAGCCTTCTCAAAGAGAAGGAAGAGCTTACACTCCAGTATCTCAAGTCCAGCCCCAGCATTACCTGTGGCCTCGCACCTTACTCCCGCCTGCCCTCCGCCTCCCTTCAGGTGGGGTGAAAATGCCTGTGTTGACACAGCGCTGGGAAAAGCAAACGGCAGGTCTCTGGATCTGCCTGGCACAAGGCCTGCTACGTGGTCAGCAAATCCAAATCTTCCTTCCCCACCGGCTTCTGGGAGGCTTCACATTAGGCATTCCCAGGATTGACTTCCATATTAAGAGAGAACAACTCTTTTGCTTGGGACTCCCCTGTTGTTTCCCAGGAAAACAGGAACGATATTTAAGATCTCACATTGTTACCTTAACATGTACAGTCTTCGGATTCTTGGTAGCTTTTCTTGCCCCCAGCCAAAACCCCACTTGGGGGAAGAGCGTGGTTTATTCTGTTGTGTACTCTCGATGGTCTGGCCGATCTGTCTGTAGGAAAGTTGGCACAGAGCGGCACGGACCAGGGCAGTGCTCCGTTAGGTGAAATGATAGGATTGTATATACAAAGAGTGTGGTCGCAAGTAGGTAAAAAGGGTATGGGTATGAATGCACACATGTGTCTATGTTTATGTAAATCTTGAAGTTTTCAAAAATGATAGTGGTAATTATCTTTGGGTAGTAGAAGAGGAAAAACTTGTTTTTAAAGAAGTTCCCTAGACCCCTCTTTACCTTACGAGACGGGGTATGTAGTGGTTAGAAACTCAGACTGGTAATCAGTCTGGGCTCGAGCTCTGTCTCTTCACTTACCAGCTGGGTGACCTTGAGACAGTTAGTTTACCTAAATCTCAGCTTCCTCTTCCATAAAAAGAGGGCAATGGGGTTGTTACACTCAAGAACCTAAGGAACGAATGACATATATAAAGTACTTAGCACAGAACCTGGCGTAATAAATATTAGCTCCTAGTTTCTCTTCACATTCCATTGAAACCACAAAATTTCCCTGGCTCTTTACTTAGGGGTGAAGGGTCCAGTAGTGTTTATCGACTAGAACGCTGGAGAAGATGTCCTCAGGGAATTAGAGTTTTTGGCCAGTTGGGAGGTTAGACTAGCCAAAGAATAATTAGCCATGAAGCCTGTGGTTCCTGCTGCCTGAGAGACCAGGGGAATTCGGAGAAGGGAGCGACAGCTATGCAATCTGAGAACGGGCGAGGTGCGGAGCACAGAAAAGGAAGGAAGCAGCAGTGAGTCTGCTGTGAAGTAAAACATGCCTTACAGGGCCATAGAGCTTGGAAGATTGGCTTGAAGGGCTACTAGCCATAATAAAGCTAATTATTGTGGAGGGCCTGGACCTGGACCCAGAGCAGTAGATAAGGTCTTTAGCAAGGGGAGCAGCATGATAACGGTGGCGGTGGGAGTCTTCGCCTGTAACAGCAGGTAGATGGGGGAGCGGGCGGGCGGGAGATGCAGACAGGGAGGCCACTGTGGAGCTGAGGCTCCGAGACTCTGGGGCCTCGAGGAGCTGAGGGATGGCAGGAACCGTGAGAACTGAGAGGAGGCCTATCTGAGAGACATTTCAAAAAAGGCACAAAAAACAATGTAATAAGAACTGATGGCAGATTTTGTTTAAAGGAGAAGCAGAGTGAAGTTTTTAAAAAATATATTAAACTTTGCTTTTTAGCCTATGAGAAAGGAAGACTGTTGCTTATTACAGTCTGAAGAGGAAAAATAATTCCATGCTTTTTTCTGAGTTTTCTGAACCAATGGGGTGGGGGGAAACTTAGGAGTCAGATAAAAATAACTTTATAGTTAGTATAAAGTTGGATGAGGAACCGTGGATTTAAAGCCAAAATGGACTTCCTATTCTCCTCCTCCAGCCCCCAAATTAAACTCACCGAAAGGACAGCTGTGGGCAGTCATCTCCCCTCGCCCTGCCCCCAGTTTCCCACCTGCAGGAAGACAGGAGCAGAGGGAGCAAGTGCTGCTTATGGACAAGCAGGGAACAAAGAGAAATCTCCAAGGGGCTCAATGTCCAGTGTCCTGTATCACCGATCCTGTAGAGAGAGGGAGCGGGGCAGTGTTGCAGCATAATACACTGCCTTTATGCCTTTGCTGACTGCAAAGCAAACCACCTGAAAACTTAGAAGCTTAACACAACAATTTATCATCATCTTTCAAAGTCCTGTGGGTTGAGTCCTGAGACTGGGCTCAGCTGGGTGGTTCTCCCTGGGAGTGTCTCATGTGGTCACAGTGGATGTTCATTGGGGCTGGAGTCATCTGGAGAGTAGATGGGCCGGAAGTCCAAAACCGCCTGCTCTCGTGCCTGGCTGTTGATGTCAGTTGTCTGCTGAAGTTTGGCTGAGGCAGCTATGCATGGCCTCCCCCTTGGTTCCAGCTTCTCATGGCTTGGCAGCGGGATTCTGAGAGAAGACATCTCGAGAACCAAGTGATTTAGGAGTCCCAGGCAGAAGCTACAAGGTTTTGTAAGACCAACTCAGAAGTGCCAGAACATCTCCGCCACATCCCAGAGATCCAGGAAGGCATGAGGCCGGCCCATATTTGACAAGAGGGGAATTGGGATCCACCTGTCGAAGGGAGGAGCAGCGGGCTTGTGTACCGAGGGAAGGAATTGATGGCGGCTGTCTTGGGGACTCCACCACCACCTTCCTGTAGAAGCAGCCTCCCTGCTGCGAGGTCTTGAGGATAAAAGAAATGATCATCTGTCTTTCCAGTGCAAACCAACAGAAGTTGATGAGTTAGCTGTTTAGTTAATTAAGAAAGGAAATATAGCTTGAAATGTAGAGGCAGATTTACAAAGAAACTAACTGAACTTATGTATCAGGGCCCTTTACTCATACCAGCCATTACTGAGTTCTGGTTGTTGCTGGGGGCAGTAGAATGTTCTAGAGAGGAAAAGCAAGGTTACAATCAGGAATTACTTCTTTTGGAAGCATTTCTGAACAGAAAGGGACCTCAGTTCCCAAGATTCCTGTTACTTGATGCAATTTCTTTTCTCATTCTTACTAAATATTCACATTAGTATCTAAATTTGTATTCATAATCATTTCTGTGTTCTTTTTCACTTTTTTAAAGATTTTATTTATTTATTTTAGAGAGGGGAAGAGAGGGAAAGAAACATTAATGTACGGTTGCCTCTCATGTGTCTCTTGCTGGCAACCTGGCCTACAACCCAGGCATGTGCCCTGACTCGGAATCGAACCAGCGGCCCCTTTGGTTCACAGGCCTGTGTTCAATCCACTGAGCCACAGCAGCCAGGGTGTATGTGGTTTTTTTCTTAAAGAGCTCCCCAAACTGAATAAACTTTAAGCCCCACAAACCATGGGTCCTCCTATGCAAAGGGAAAATGCTGAGTTCCATCTGAGGAGATGCTAGTAGTCTGAGCAGTTGCATTGGGCAGTTTCCTTTTCTCTTCCAGCTTTCTTGAGCTATAATCGATATATAACTGTGTAAATTTGAGGTGTACACTGTGTTGATTTGATACACTCATATATAGCATTAGCTAAACCTCCATCACCCCACATAATTACCCTTTGATTCCTGTGGTGAGAGCACATCAGATCTCTCCTAGCAACTTTCCAGTGTATAATATGGAATTATTAACTATAATCACCATGCTATTCTTTAGTCCCCAGTACTTACTCATTTTTTAACTGAAAGTTTGTAGCCTTTAACCAATATCTCTCCATTGCCCACCCTACCCCCTGGTAATTACCAATCTACTTTCTATTTCTATCAGACTTATTGGCATTTTTCTTATTCTCTCCACTCCCACACGTCTGCATCACCACGTATCTGTCATCTCGGTTGGGGTGATACCCGCTTGGGGCTATGTGATCCTCTCCCACCACCAGCACTTTGACAGTGTCTAGGGGCAGGGAATCACTTAGGAAGAGTGAGGAGAAACTGCCTCATTCAATTCTGACCTTCCACAGGACAGTCTTCATGACTTAGCCTGTCTGTCTACATCTCTAGCTCGCAAGTCTCTGTGAAAATCACTGTATGTCATTTACATGGATGAAAATCCATGTGTCATTTACGTGGGTTGTTCCCATTGGGCAGTGACTTGAGACTTGCCAACCAGCTATTTGAATAAAACTGAATTTGAAATTTACTTTGACATACACCAAAAAAAATTAGTTTGGCGACTCATAAAATTCACAGCCACACAAAGGGAGCTAAATTGTGCGGGGTGTCAGACACTTCCTCTCATTGGAGATTATTTCCCTCTGGTGTCCTAAAAAATAATTCCATTTGTATTTTATGGTTAAACATGCAGTGTTTTCTTTTTGCATTAATGCATCTAAGGGTAGTTTGAGAACTTTGTTTAAAAATGCAAACCCCTGGAATCCATTTCCTAGAACATCTAAATCACTTGGTGTGGGGTAGGTCCTAGGATTTTTCACATTTTTAGGCAATTTTGAAACAGGTGCTGCAGAGGCCTCTCTCCCCATAACACTGTCATAAGCTGTTCTTCAGTGTGGTGCAGGGTCTTCAGTTTCATGACCCTAAAGTGGGTTGGTGACGTGTCCGAGCTTCGTTCTTCGTGCACGCGGCTCACTCCAGGCTGACACGGGCTCCACACCTCCTCTTCCACTGGAACACAGGTCTGCCGAGACCGGGGCCGCTTGCTGCCAGAATAACTGCTCTCAGTGGGGTTGACTCCGCCACCCAACAGTGTCCCAGACTATGGCAGGGATGATTGTGTCTCCTCTTCTAAGGCAAGATTCATAGTAGCCTGCTCTCGGAACACCCTCCACTGTGAAGAGCCCTGGAAAGTAGTGACACGCTGAGGTTACTTGCGTCCTAATGGCCAGAAGTAGCAACTAGAAGAATTAAAAGCGGCAGTCATTTCATTATTTATATGTCAGGTGACCATATAATGTATCCTCTCAGGACATTTTTGAGAATCAAATAGGACACTATTAATAATAAAACAGCACAAACCAAAGCTCTCTCAGGCAAACAGGGACGTACGGTCTCTGCGTATGCCTCGCCGGCGTCCTGAATGGATTTGACGCAACTCAGGCCAGCTGCATGGCGCCCCTGCACTCTCGCTCCAGGGCTGGGACTTCTTTCAACCCGTATCTCTGTAACTGGGCATTTTAGTAGACAGAGACTCACCCTTCAAATGACTGATGAGCTGGATTCGAGCCCACTCGTTCACTGGTTACTCAAGGAGCGGTTGATTCAGTGATGAACAAGCTGCCGGAGGCCCAGAGAAACGGACAGAGCACGGGAACACCCCACCGTGTGAGGTGCACAGTCCTCCCTGTAGCTCCTGACCTCCCTGAGTTGTAGAGCCCCAGACTCCCGTGGAGAAAACGGAAGCCCACGCTCCAGCGGCCAGCCAGGCCCTGGGTGCCCTTCAGGCTGCTCTTCACATGACCTAACATTTTAGATGGTTTAGAAACTTCCTGAGCTATTAGATGGTAGCCACCCTCCAAAGTCAAATGTTTACTTTGTAGACTCCAGAAGAAAAAAGAAACCCTCAAGCATATCTGTGGTATATTTAAATCCAGAAGAAAAAAGAAACCCTCAAGCATATCTGTGGTATATTTAAAGTACAAAATTATACCCACAGCCAAAACAGCCAGCTCCTTTTGGGTCGCACGAGCAGCCAACATATTTGTAATACTTACATGTCCCTTGGTTCATTTACAGTCAGACGCTTTGAGGTCATGCGTTCGGTCACATCAAGGTCTAACCCATCCTATGATGAAAGAGTAGGAGAATGTTAGAGCCGTAAGCATCCCCTGTGGCCACCTAGTCCTAACCTTTCATTTCACACAAGGAGACACTGCAGATTTGAGAAGTCATGCCTCGTCCCTCCCCGCTTCCCAGCGGAAATCTAGCACATTAGCCAAACCGAACCAAACCATGGAAGGCCGCCGAGCTCGCAGCCCTCTCTCACACCCCAGCCGCTGGCCCCTGCAGCTCTGCCATGTAAGGCATGTGATGTCCAGCTCTGCTCCCTGACACTCTCCGTGTGATGAATCATTACCTTACTCCGAGTTCCCAGCAGGGTCAATAGACGGGAATGCAAATAAATACTGTGGTTATGCCCAACTATTAAGGGACAGAGGTTGGTCTCAACTCCAAGTCTTTTGCCACCAAATTCAGGTGTGCTTCATGACATCATATAGTGGAGACAGAATCACAAGAGACAATTCGGATGCAATCTTGGTGCCAGAATGCCAGTACTAAAATACTCTACTTGGTTTGTAGGGCCATAAGAACATAGGCTAGAGTTTTATTTCCTCCTGGCACACGTGCCACATTCAAAGTTATAAAGGTTGAGCTTTCTGGGGTTGGCCACAGGGATACAAGGGACAAGACTTGGGACTCTGTTTTCTATGACCTAATGGCAGCCTTTACCTTAGAAACGACTTACCTTTTCTGCCAGGAACACTACTGAGAGGCCTGATCACTGTTATTTTAAATGAGACCTTTAGAACTGAACCCCAGGTCTCTTAAGCCTGCTCTTACTCACCTCCTTTCATCAGCTAGGTCACTTTCGGGTGCACCCTGACAGGGTCAGTACCTTAAGAAGTGACGTGCAGCACATTAGAATTTGTAATTAACTTCCACATTATCCCATGTGCTCCTTAAAACAGCTTTGTGAGAGAGGTAGACACAGGTAGTACAGTATTTGTTAGTTTTCTTGATATGTTTTCAATTTTTTTAACAATGATTTCAGAGATGAGAAAAGCAGCAGCTTGTCTCAAGTCCCAGAGCTGGTGAGAGGCAGAGACTGGAAGTGAGGCCTTCTGGTGGCAGAGGCAGGGCTCCTGCTCCTCCGGAAAGCGGGGCCTGCGCTGCAGGAGCTCACTGAGGATGTAAAAGGGAAAGAAGGCTTGGAGGATCCGCCGAGCTGATCAAGATGTGAACGCTGTTAGGGCATCCCAGGGAAGCAGCCGAGATTTGGCAAAAGAAAGAACTGATGCATTCTTTTTAAAAGTAGTTTTAAGAAGCCAGCGTCAGCTTACAGTAGCGTGAGCTCTCTTAACATGCCACCGAAATTTCATCTGTAATAGAGCAAAGGTGCGAACGTGAATTAGACAGACGCTGAAACAGCAGCCTGCAGGTGAACACTAAGTGGAGGTGGTGTATTAAAGAGTTGCTTGTCACAGGCTCTTGTGTAAAATAGGTGGCCGGTGATGGCATCAAGGACATCTGGGTGTTCTGGAGCCAAGGGCCCTGCGAGAGCAGTCAGCACACGGCTCACTCACGGTGTCCCCCCCGCCCCGTCCCCCACTCATTCCTGCTCCCTCCCTAACAGTGAGGGTTGTTTGTCAGCAGCTCCACTGAGGACAGGAAAGGAGAAGGAACGAGTCTGCCACTTCTGTTAAATGTCAGCGTGTTACATTTTCATCTGCTGGAGTTAAGTGTTTTGGGTCACTCTGAGCTTAGGGGTCTTCTGAATGGACCTCCTATGTGGAGTTTTTTCATTTCTCTCTTTGTCTCCTATTTATTCTTTGTCTCAGCAAATGTGTCCTGCAGATCTATTATGATTTATACTGTGAAAGATACTGCTGGGCCCACAAAAAAAATGCCAAACAGTTATCTCTGGCTTCCAGAGGGTGCACTTGGGGTGGCGGGGAGATGAGATAACTGACTCCTGGGGTGTTCACTGTAAGCACGACAAGGGTGAGGGTCCAACAAGGAAATGCTTCCCTCGGTTACTGTTTGAATGGTCACCAAGTACAGGGCTCTGGCTCTGCTGTGGTGACAGAACAAAGAGACAGCTTGGAACTTGCACCTAGGAGCTTCCTCTCTGGAGGTGGCGGAGGGGGTTGTGTGCCTGAGAAAGGGCACACAGGGAGTTTTCCAGGTGCGGTTCCCCCGCCACCTGTGTCAGAAGTCCTGGTCTGTATTTAAACAGGCTGATGCCTGGGCTCAGGGCTACACAAACAGAAAGTTTAAAAGTGGACCTTTGGAATCTTAATGTAATTAGCACAGAGCAATTCTTAAACACATTAAAATTGGAGAAAGACTGACCTTGTGGATGAGACTGACAGGTGAACCGAGGTGGGTATAAACAGGCAAATACTGTGTCAGTGGGCATGAAAGGACGGTGACCGCAGAGGACCAGGGCAAAGAAAGATGCTGCTCGTTGGTCTTCCGCAGGGTAGCTTTGGCAGCAGAGGGTGCCAGTCCAGAGAAGGGGTGGGCCCTGAGGAAGAAGGGAGGCATGAGAAGGGAACTGTAGGAAATCGGCTCACTGCTTCAGATCTCTTCAAATAGAGGCTTTCTAAAGAGGCCCATCAAAACCACACCTTCTAAAATGACTCTGTTGTCACTCTCCTTACCCTGCCTGATTCTTCTTCGGAGCGCCTACCATCTGACATTGGAATCTGTCTCTCATCTACTAGGTTAGAAGTGATGAGAGACTTTGTCACCTTTGTTCACAGCTGTATCTCCCATGCCTGAAGAAGTAGTTGGCACATAGTAAATGCTCAGTAAACACAGAATGAAGGCTCCCGGAGGGCAGATAGATCCACACAGGTCTCATCTCTCAGCTGTTCAAGTTAAATTGCTCTGAGAAGCTGCAAGAATCTCAAGGATTCCTGTGGCCCTTCTCTCCCTTCCTTGGCAGATGGTAGCATGGGGGAAGGAGCCACTGGAGGTCCTGACCATGTGCCGCAGGTCCCCTCGGACAAACTTGGTATAATACACCTCTCCCCTACAGAAACTCGCTTCCTGATTTCTGAATTCTCGGGGAGCCGCAGAGGCCATTAGTTTGATGTGAGGCTTCCTGGAACATTGGGAAACTATTTAAGGAGTTGAACAGGGGACTTTGAGGAGATGAGTTTGGCCTGACCACTGAGGGCCAACTATGGCTTCAGAGAGGGGAGGTCGGGATTCCGGAGCCTTCTGGAATCCTTTGAAGCCCTTGCCACTGGGGAGGACGAGCAGGCAGTGGGATGTCTTGAGTGGAAGTCTAATTTTCCTAAAGCCTTTCCACAAAATGTTCTGCATCACAGGTTCCTGTGTAAGACGGAGTTGTAAGTGGAAAGTCGGCATGCTTTGGAAATTGGCTAAAGGGCAGGAAACAAGGGAGCAGTAAAAAACCTAAAAGGATGTTAATTAGGGAGAGCCTGGGGGACACAGTTGAGACCAGCTTTTTATTATTTACATAAAAATTACTTGGGGAGTAATACTGAAAGGGATTTTCATGTTGTCTAATGAAACTGCATTAGAGAACTGTGTGTGAAAATGTGAATAGTGGAATTAAGGGAGGATTCAATTTTTTGAAGGAATTGAAAAGGAATGTTTTCTAACATATTTCTATTTATCAGCCTACACCCATTCTGTTCACCAGATTTCCAGTTGAGTAGTGGGCAGGGAAGCTTCAGCTTGAACAACTCAAATCTCCACATTTTGGGGGCCAGCAGAAAGTACTTGAAGAAATTTTGGCATCCTACACACAGGGCAGGTCCTGAAATTAAATGGGTATTATATTCATCCCTAAAAACCTCTCTTTTCAAAGGAGCTGCAAGGCCAATAGAATCTGCTCTTTAGCTACAAGCATGATTGGGCCACCTAACACCCACATCTACCCACTTCCCTTTACTTAACATTTTCTATCATATGGAGCTCAAATTATCACAGAAATTCATTGTAGGCATACCTCAGTAGGGAGCTAGCAATCTCTCTTAAGCAAAGTTATTGCATACACAGTGAGCCAGGACTTGAAGTTGGGAGCCCAAGAGTGACATTTGCTACCTTCTCTATAGCCTATCCTGGGGATAGTCTATGTAGACATCATGGAAACCACTGAGCATTAAATGAACTGTGCCTCCTTTGTCATAGACCAAAACATACAAAGCAACTACTAAGGATCCTAGAGTGGCCTTATCTCCCCCACAGACCAAGAGCTTTGAAGAGAAATCTGCTACTCATCTTTATGCTTAGAGCACCTGGCCCAGAGCTGGCCCTTAATTAACGTTTGTGGAATGGATGTGCAAAGGAAGGAAGGAAGCAAGCAAGCCCCTGGCCGCTCTTCTGGCCAGCACAGCATCTGCTGTCAGTCAGTGTTCCAGCTACATCTCAGGCATTACATTTCTCCATGGTCAAACTATTGAGGCCAACTGTCGGGCCCCATCTGTCTGTACTGCAAGTCTCCAAAGGAGGCTACCCTGGCCACAAAGCTTGCTGCACAATCAAGTACCTCATAGTGCATGCCTGCAAACCACAGGGCTGCACGGGACAAGGGAAGGGACATCAGAAGTCAGTCTGTTAGGGGGAATAATGTGCTCACTTCTTAAGCAGGAGTATTCCCATTCATTTCAGGTAAGAGTCTACGATCTCTCCAGATATGAGCATGGAGCAGATGACGTGCTGATCCTGGCGACTGATGGACTGTGGGATGTTTTATCAAATGAAGAAGTGGCAGAAGCAATCACTCAGTTTCTTCCTAACTGTGACCCAGATGACCCTCACAGGTTTGTGCATTTCTGTGGTATAGGGTTGCTTCTTGGTGGTGTTTCATAATGTGACTGACATTAGTGAAAATCGTGCGTTATCAACATTCATGATGCATAGTAGAGCTAACAGGGAGGGTTTAGTGACCAAACTACAGGAGGGACCACACTTACTATTAAGAGGTACATCACAGCCAAATAAAATCCTCCTGAAGTTGAACGTAGGTCTAAGTGGTGAAAAATTTGATTTATAAGATATTTTAATATCTTAGTTCATATCCTCCCAAGGGGAAATAATTTGTGATCCTTCTGACAAGACTGATAGCAAATGCTCCCGGTATATATTTTTATCAACTGGGGAATGGTTTCTTTTGAGAGACATTGAAAAGGAGAAAATTAAAGTAGATATTTTCTTACAGCGTAATGGCAGTATAACTGTCCTAAACAACCCTAGGTGACTCTCCGATATAAACAGAAATCCCCTCTGGAGAAACACAGTTTTCACTTAAAACACAAGACACCATGAATAAAAGCCAGCAGAAACGACAGACAGCAGAGTTGGACCTGTAAACACTTCATTATTAGATTTATCTATCAAAAATATAAATAAATATTTTAACATTTCAGATACATTTTGAAGACATTGAAAATATGAACAAGGATAAAAGACTGTAAAATATCTGTACCTTTAAAATAAGGAAATGGAACTTCTGGAGATGCAAAATATAAAAATAGGAACTAAAAAGGTCACTGGATTACAGGTATTAGAGACCATGGAAGAGAACACTAGTGAGCTGGGAAACAGATCTGAATAATCCAAAGTATGGCTCAGAGAGACAGAGAGAAGGAAAAATGTGAAATGAGATTAAGAGACTAGGAGGATAACCAAAGAACATTTGAAAGATAGTATCCCCAAATTGATCTGTAGAGTCAGTACAGTTATAACCAAAATTCCAATGGAGTTTTCATGGAAGGAATTTCATAAGCAGATTCCAGAAGTACATTGAAGAACAAAGGGCCAAGAATGTTTGTGACATTTCTGTATGGGTTTACCCTTCTAGATATTAGACAAAATCAGAACAATTAAGACAGTGTAGAAAAAATATAAAATTTCACCCTGGCTGCTGTAGCTCAGTGGATTGACCACAGGCCTGTGAACCAAAGGGTCGCTAGTTCTATTCCGAGTCAGGGCACATGCCTGGATTGTGGGCCGGGTCCCCAGTAGGGGGTGCCTGAGAGGCAACCACACACTGATGTTTCTCTCCCTCTCCTTCTCCCTCCCTTCCCTTTTCTCTAAAAATGAATAAATAAAATCTTTAAATATATGTATAATTTCTTCCTTCTCTCACACCATACACTAAAATCAAGTCCAGGCGAATTAAGACTTAATATAAAAAGTAAAATAAATACAACTTTTAGAAAATAGCATATATTGTAGGTATCCATCCTTCTGATCTCAGAGTTGGGAAGGATTTCTTAAACAAGACACAGAAAGCACAAACAATGAACGATTGGTAGCCTTGCCTACATTAAAATGACCAAGTTTGGTTCTTCAAAAGACAACATAATGAGAGTAAAATGGCAAGCCATGAACTGGGAGAAGATTTTTGCAACTTGTATAACTGAAGAGGGAATGATAGCCATAAAATACAATGAACTCTGACAGATCAAAAAAGAGGATTTAAAGAAACAATAGAAAAATTAGCAAGAACCAGTCATCACACAAAAGAAAATTAATGGCCAATAAATAAATGAAAAAGAATGTTCAACTTAAATTGAGCAGCACAGATTAAAAATATGTGGAGGACAGAAGATAGTTTTGTGAGCTTGTAGAAAGATTCTACAGGCATCAGCATACATGGTGAAGTTGAGCGTGCATGCACCCTGTCCTCCTAGGTCTACGCCCAGGAGTAGTGGGCCTGAAAGTGGAGTCTTTGGGCCACGTGGTGTTGGCATCATCTGAGAACTTGTTAGAAATGCGACTTCTCAGACCCCACCGCGAATCTACTGAATGGAACCCCAGCGGTGGGAGCCAGGGGTTTGTGTTCTGCCGAGCCGGCCAGGGATTCCGGTGCTGCTGAAATTTGAGTCATGTAAAAAGATATCCACAGAATTGTTCTGTTACAAAAATGAAGCATCATACATGTCCAATCACACAACGGATAAGCAAAGAATAGACTACAGCTCAGAACATGAGCCATATTTGTGCTCATTATTAACAGGGCAGAATCTCAAAAACTATGTTGAGTTTAATAAGCAAGTCAGAAGAATACACATATTATGATTCTATATACATGAAGTAGAAAACTAACAATGTGTCATTTAGAGGTATAGATATTAAAACTTTAACAAAAAACCAAGAGAATTAACCCAAAATTCAGGACAGTGGCTGCCTGGGGAGGAGAGGTGGCAGAGGGGGATTTGTGCTTGAGGAGGGGCACACAGTGAGCTTCTGGGTACTTGTAATGCTCTGTGCCTTAGCTAGATGACAGGTGTGTGATGGTTCGTGTTATTTTTAAACTGTGCATATGTTCCATACATTCGTCTGCATGCAGACTGAGAGGCAGTGTCGTCTAGTGGTTAAGGGCATGGAATCTGTAGTCAGCCTGCCTGAGCTCAGATTCTGGTTCCATTCCTTTATACTTGTGACCTTCGGGAAGTTTCTTATTCCTTCGGTGCCTGAGACTCTGCGTCTGTAAAATGGGGGTTCCGGTATTACCGATCTCACACACGGGTATCAAGTGAGGTGCCTGCCATTTTAGCACCAGTGAGTGTCCGTTGTCATTATTGTTTGTTCCTATTTCTATACATGTCACATATTTCACAACAATAACTAAAATTGCTTCGGAAAAAGGCGAGGCCCAGACTGTCTCTCTTCCTTGAATTGTTTGGTATAACAATTTTGCTCAGGTGCAAAGGAATTAACAGTACTGCAATTACGGATTCTTTCATTTAAATTTGAATGTATTTTTCTCCTGTTGAGTTTTTAGTTTTACTCTGTGTTTTATATCCTGCGTGTTAGCAACATTCTTATGTTGATTTTCTCTACTGTGATTATTTTTATAAAGCTTCGCAAAGCGAGCTGCCAGGTATGAGTGAAAAGGCACCCAACACTTTTTTCTTAATCTCTCCAAGCTGGCCTGGTCTTGCTCACCAGCCTGTCCCTCTCCATGGCAACAAATCTGCCCTCCAGGGAGAGGTGACCTATGGGCAGTGTTGTCACTGGGCAGGTGCATGCCAGGCCAGAGCAGGCTGCTGGGTTTGTGAGAAATGTCACCGTTGCAGCAGGGCTTACAGTGACCTCCGGAAACAAAAAGGTCTTCAGTGTGCCTTTCAGGGAAGACTGCAAACCAAAGCTGGAGAAAGAATCTTGTATCAGACAAATGAAAGAGATGAAAGGAAAAGCTACAAAAGGAGCACAGTTTTATTGGTAACACACAGAATATCAGGCTGAAGGTCAGAAAAACTCTGGTTGCTTTTTGAGATCTTAAGACAGTCAGAACTTTGGGGTGAAGCTACTCTTCTTTGCCAAAAGACTGTCATTCAGGTTCATTCATTTGGGAGATAGTTAAGACCTATTTCATGAGCCAAGGCCTGCTAGACCTGGGGGAAGAACCTGAAGAAAAACAGAACTGGTCGCTGCCCTCTTGGAGTTTAAAGTCCAGAGCCGGTTGCAGAAACATAAGGAAGTTACAACATGAGTGGATGAATACAGATAAGCCAGGAAATGTCGGGGTGAAGTGGAACTGGAGAGGGAGAACGTGGCGCATTCAGAAAACCCGACGGTTGGTCTGGCTGACTTAGTGCACGGCTGTGTCAGTGGCTGCGGTATGGAGGTGAGCAGGCCTGACCATGCTGGACCTTATGAGCTCACAAGATTAATATGACCATTATTTGTAGGAAAGGAAGTCTGTGATGATATAGAATTTATGCAATTCTATATCCCTAATCAGAAAACATTCTGTAAAATCTGACGGCAAAAACATGAGACATGAGTCGTTTCTCTCCTTAGTGATTTAAACCATGTTGGAAAATCAGAGAAACTTAATTTGTTTTAAAAGCACAACTTAGGAATTATATAAAATGATGTCCTCTTTCATGTGTGACGTATTTGCACGTGTCTGTGACTTGAAAGGAGGGCGCTATGCTCCTGCCGTGGCTCAGTCCCAAAGCCCTGACGGTGCCCTCTTGACGGGGAGCTGTTCTATCTCGTCATGCAAAATAGACACATGAGTGGAAATCAGTCATCCTAATACATTTGAGCATAAATAATAATTTCTGTGATGAAGAAAGACCCACTTCCAGAGGCTGTGTGAGCCCTTCTTCAGCCAGAAGGACTCATTTCTCCCCAAGTCTAGTCCAGGACCACGGGTTGCCTGTTAAGTCATGGGAGCTGGGGACTGGAGAGTTCCTGGGTCCAAGCCCGAGGAGGCGGCCACATGAGGTCAGCCTGGCGTTTGATAGAAAGTGAGAAAGGAGAGATGTTCTCCCCAGGAACAGCAGCCTGAGAGAGGAGAGATGACAAAGCAAGTGAGAAGAACAACAAAATGTTTCTTCATTTGAGGTTTCAAATGGGCCTGTTTGACTTTGAGCATTGCCAGGTTCACCCAGTTTTGTCTAAAAATTTAGCAGGACAGAAAGGGCAGTGCCTTAGCCCTGTGACAGTCAGGACTTTTGGCTTTTGCTCTTCGATTGTTTGGCTTTGTTTATATTATATGTAGGGGTTTTTTTCTTTGCTTTTTATTTTTCTTTTTCTCTTATGAACAGCCATTCTTACCAAACTGCCAGCATAGTCTTCCTCACATGACATCATTTCCAATAAGAAATTTAAAATAGCATCTCACACTCCAGAGTGAGTGGCGAGAGAGATGGTTAGCATAGATAGGTTTGTGGAGTTCTGACCCTCACGCCATCCTCTCGGGCAGAGATGGGTAAAAATTAGCCGTATGATCTTCTTGACCCCAGTGTATTAAGTCCATTTGCTATTTTGAACTATCTCAACAAAGGAACTAGGAAATTTTAAAAAGAGGCTTTGTGGACAAGCCAAAATGTGAGTATGGTAGTTTTCTTCTTTCTTTCCTTTTTATTGGAGTTTGCCCTACAGTGTGGCAGAGCTGGCAGTTCTGTGAATGAGGGGTCATGAAATGAACTATTCTTAGGGAATAATACCAAGCTAACGTTCTGAAGTAGGGTTGCCGAAGTCACAGAGGTTGGGCTGCAGTTCTCTGTAATTTCAGTACAATTTTCCTTTGTGGCCTAAAGATCCTGCGCAATTTGTAGAGGGTGCTTAGAGAAAGATCTGGAAGGGGTTTGTTTTCTGAGGCAACACACCCCCTCATTAGGCTAGAGGTTTGAGGGCGAGTCTCCTGAAAAGAATATTCAAAATGGAGGCAGGTATGTAACACTCAAAGAAGCAGCTTGATATTTTGTCAGAAGTGAATAAATTAATATTACTAAAAGGAAAGGACATGGGCAAAGCCAAGAGGAACAAGGACCAAAGAACAGTTAACCAAACATGAAAATGTGGCATTGATTTGTAACTGAAAAAAAAATGGACGTTCCGCTGCCCGTCACCACAAAGGCCAAACCTGTGATGCAGATGCTGGTGCAGAAAGAGTTTTTTCAGGTGCCATGCAACCTGGGAGAATGGTGGACTCCAGTCTCAAAGACCATCTCCTCTTTCTCCCATGGGAAAAGCCCAGCTGTCCTCAGCAAGGCCAAGACAAAAGCCAGTGTCCAGAGCTCCGGCTCCATTTCAAAGTACAGTCCTTTGGAACCTGCAGGCAGCCACTAAGCTACCCATCCAGGTAGCTTCACTTGTACCCAGCTGCTGTCCACGTGGAGCTTACATGGCCATGGGCCATGCAGCTGCCAGGGCTGCGTGGTTGCATGCCCCTGGGCAAGAGAGCACACAAACCACTGGCAAATGCATCACCGGGTGGGCAAAAGAGAGAGGAACTCCCTTCTGGAGGCCACATAGCCATGGGGAGAACAGGCGAGTGCACCATACCAGTGCAGGTCGAGAGAGAGAGAGAGAGAGAGAGAGAGAGAGAGAGAGAGAGAGAGAGAGCGAGAGCGAGAGCGAGAGAGCGCACGTGCGCGCGAGCGAGGGAGCTTGAGCTTCTTTGTTCCCCTGGGATTACATTAGGTTAAGCTTTGGACAGACCAGGTACTTTATCAAAATGACGAATTTCCCCAAACCTTGTATTTTGGGTGGGTCCACCTTCCAACCAGTCTCTTCTTTCCCCAGGCTAGATTGATGAGGTCCAGTACTGCCACCCCTGTACCGTTTTGATTTCTATGGTGCATGTGCCTGCCTTCCCCTGGTCCCACCCCCAATCTGTTAACAGAAGGAAAGGGAAAGGCTTTTTTCTCTATACAATTATCTTGCTAGCTTTTCGAATGATCAAAGAACCTCCCCTTGCTGCCATCTTGGCCGAAGGGGAGACTCCTCAGCACCCTGACTGACTGCTTTACAGTAACAGATTCACATTCCAAATGCTCAGGCAAAACTTGGCAAGGCTTTGCTGCCCGTTCCTTTATTTCCCAAGACCCGTTTGTGTAAATCTCATCTCCGTAACTTGGACCTAATGGCCCTTGGTCCCCCTGCCATGACACTCGAGGGGCTTATTATGGGGTATTAAGTCTGTAAGTAGCAATATACTGTAAACTCTGGAGAGCACTTCCCTAATGAGAGAAGCTTTCTCAGTGGTCACGTTTCGAATGCTGTTCTTCGCATCCATGCTATCCGAGGCTCAGAAAACTGTGCCTTGATACAAAAGAGAGTAATCAGTGGAAAATTAATAGTAAAACACCCACCAAACACTGACAGCAGGATACTCATCTAGGTATCAAATACTAGTTTGTACTACTTGATAATATGAAATTTATTTTGGCAGAAGACAACGGTTCTTCTTATGAAATCATTCCTTGAGTTAACTGATCTGACTTCCACCAGCACTGTACGGTTTTCAAACACTATGCCTGAAATGCAAAAAGGAAGACCCCGCCCCCACCAATTACAGGTCTTCCAAACAACATCATTTGTGTTTGATCTGGAGTTTGAAAACTAGACAAAAATCTGTATTTTGGGGTTTTTTTTCAGTGTTTAGCATATTCCCAGATCTGTGGGAATTGCGAAGTCAGCCTGAGCCCCTGCTCCCGCAGCCTCAGCACAGCGCTCCGCCAGGCCCTTCGTTCCAGTGCTGCTCACGTGGCCTTGGAGCACAGCTGTGTGGCCACTTAGTGGGAACATCAGGGCATTTTAAAGGGCTCGCCAGGGAGGATTGAGAAGGAAATGGTCTGTCTGTTATGAACACTCATATTGAAATGCTGCTGTTTGGGATTCTAACTAAAATAAACATGCACAAGCTAAGAAACCAGGGAGCTGGTGCCAAGGGCAGAGAGGTGGACAATGCCTAGCAGGCATTCTTGCCCTTTCCTGTGGGGGTGGGGACCTCTCCCCAGTCCGTGACATTGTACCTGCTGGCACACAAACCTCTGAGGGACACAGAGACAGGGTTGCAGACAGCAGCTTATTATTCCAGTGTGTCAGTATATTCCACCTTAATGGAGTCCCCCTTGGAGTGCACCTTGGGCAGGGGAGAGGCTGACACGAGTGGCTTCAGAGCTGGGCAAGGACATGTGTGTGGCTCAGCTCCCAGCAGTGAGCCTAATACAGGCGTCCTACAGGATGAGTGAGTTGCCAGGGACTGAGCACAACAAAGAGCCCTCTCCAAGTCACCTCCCACCCCCGCCCACCCAGTCACCGTAGATCCCTGCCAGTGTTCGAAGCTTGGGAGAGCTTTTCTACCTCTTAAAACTAAGAGGCCTGCTCAGAATGCAAAGAGGATTCCTCCTCCTCTTCCCATCACACTCTATTACTTCAGGGCATCAGCAGATGGAGGCTGCCTTTTATATGCAAATATTTGGAACCCATTAATCCCCCAGTTCCTGCCACCTACCCTCCCTCTTGTGAGACCCTGTCTGTACCATCCAAATGGCAAGTAGAAGTTCCCACCCTGCTAGAACTATTGAAGACTTTAAGGCAATTTCAGCCTGAGGCCTGAAATTGACTTATTTATGACAATCCAGTGCTGATTCAGATGTGGGCTGGTGGGAAACAAGATTCTACAGAGGTGGATGACTTAATGCAAAACTCTGAGCAGAGGAGAAAGCCATTTTATGTCTAATGAGGAGAATGAGAGCTCACCTTTCTTGACCTCTGAGCAAGTGCCAGGCACTGTGCTGAATGCTTTATGGAAGGACCTCCTCCACTCCTGGCAGGACCCTTTGAGGTCTGCACTATCATTATTCCAGACTTAACAAGAATGAAAAGAGGCTGAGGAATTCTTCCAGAGCCACCCATCTGGGCTGTGGTAAAGCCAGGATTGGACCCCAGGCAACCCACCCCCACCCCCTGAGCGCTTTATGTGCCCCACAGAGGAGGTGAAAGAATTAAGAACTGCCACAGAAGTGGCAGGGACAGCAGAGACAATCGAGGATTTATCAGCCTCCTTCCACCCTGACATTAGAGGGCGCGGTTGTGAAAGGAGCTTCTGGCCCTCCCATAGTTCTTCAGCCCTCTTCCTTTTCTGTTTTCCTTCCCTTCCCTGCTGGCCTTTCTCTGCTCCCTCCCTCTTGGAGCTCAAGGAGGCTCGAGCCAAGCCCTGAGAAGTGTGCCAAGTCAGATCCCTCCCCGGCAGCCATTTCTTTCAGCAGAGCTTTGCTGATCAATATTGAAAGCTTCAGCTGGAGAAGAAAAATGTTCCCAAAACACAAAATTTGTTTCCCAGGGAGACTTCATTAGGAGAAAGGGAGTACTTCAAACCACTCCAGCATTTCCCCAATGCGGTCTGACAGGCATTCTGAATAAGGCATTCAGTAACAGCCCTGTGCTGCTCCGCATCCAGCTTCCAGAATCACTGGCTCCTTAGCCTGCCTCAGAGTCCTGGCCGGTGTGTCATGAAATCCACTTCCCTTTCACTGCCCTCGGCTGCACCGTCTTCTCCTTTGCTGCTCTCCCGTGTGTTTTGACTCAGATCTTCTCTTACCACTCCCTGGACCCCTCAGTCTAGGGCACGTGTACAGCCTGTTTAGTCTCAGTCCCAAACCGTAGAGCCCTCTTATTTTGCTGCCACATTAACCAGTTTCTTTCACTGTCACCAAACCAGGCCACCCTTGTCAGACAGAAATTTGAGAACAAAGTGGAAGAGAGGAGAAGCAGTTCCTTTCCTCCAGAGGAAGTTGTTTCTTCTTCTACCAGCCTTGACATAAAGCAAGCTTGCACATGGTTTCGTGCCTGGAGCAACTTGGCTCTGGAATATGCATGCTAGTGAGCCCTAGCCAGCCTGGCTGAACATTGGGGCCAGGGCCAAAAACCTCCAAGAGCTGGGTTCCTGGGGTGGTGCTGAGCTGATCAGTTTATAAGGAAAACTCCCTGCTAGTGGTCTCATTTTTCCAGAAAGCTGTTTCTGCCTTTAATATTTAATACTTGTAGTAAAGTATTGTACTCCTGTAGTGAGAAGTAAATGTCAAGAAACTGGGCTTAAGTTCAGTTGTAGTGTTAAATTTTTTAATGTAGCATCTAATCTGTCCCTTCAGTTATCCCTGCACACTGCCCATTAGAGAAACGTGGCAAAGGGAAGTCTCATGGAGGCGTCGAAGCTCCTGGCAACGGTGCTGGAAGAAGGGGCCTACGGATTCTCCCTAAGCTTCCCACTTACATTGAAGTTGGCCTTCCCTGAAGTACATGGGTACCTGGCTGATGGCTAGACACTGATGAAATTCTAAAATTGAATTGATGAAATTGAAGATCTAAAAGGAGAGGGAAGTGGCTAGGTAGGCCCAACACACAGTAAAAGTATGAAGCGAAACCTCACTCCACTCCTGTGGTATGGAGATCCTACACCAAGAAATTAACAAAACATTTTAGGGCTGGAAAAACCCATAGTGTCCCAAATTTTAAAGTCTCCATAGATAACCCAGGGCACATGGTATTTACTGTGTTTAACCCCCATCGAAGAGAAGTTTTTATCTTCCCTTCAAATCCACCATGAAAAAGCATAATTAGATATAATGGAGCCTTCCCTCCAGTACTCCCCCAAAACCTAATAAAACAGATTGAGAGAAACTTGAAACATGTGCATCAGAATCAGAAGGTAAGAGGTGGATTTCGCAAAGAACAATAAAAATTCACAATGATGAAAAACATGACATTGAAATAGAACAATTCAAATGGACTGAACAGAAAACTGCTAAAGCAGGAGTAGGCAGATTGAAAGGTATCACAGACGAAAAAGGAAAACAGAAAAGAAGCTGACATTTAGAAGGCAATGAGAGTTTATGGAAAAAATATGAAAAATAGAGAAGAAATATTTAAAAATTCACAGCTGAGCATTTTCCAGAATCAAATACCTTATTAGTTTGAAGAAGTAAAACTAATATCCAACTATGATAAAGATAAAATCTTACTGTTATGTCTTAATGGAACTTCATCAACAGTAAAATAAAAACAACAATAAGCTACCAGTGAGAAAAGACACTTAGGTGTGAAGACATTATACAAGACTTCTCCTCAACAAAAGAAGTCAGAAGTAAATGGAACATTACCTCCTAACTGCTGAGGGAAAATAGTGGTCAATTTGGCATCCTATACCCAATAAAGCTACCATCCAAGATTAAAGGCAAATATAAAGAGTTTTGTGGTCCAAAGACTGGGTGAATTTCTCTGTCGCAGGCCCTTGTTAAAGGAATTTCTAAAAATGTGCTTCAACAGAAAAAATAAAATCCAGAATGAAGGAATGAACTTCAAAAAGCAAAGAAGTTAGTATGTTGGTTTATTTATATAAGTTATAAATTATAATAATGGCTAATAGTCTTAAAAACAAGGTGAAATTAAAATAGTAGGTAGTAACATGGAAGGTGAAAAAAGGCATTCTAAGATTCTTTTATTTTCAGTAGGAGGACATAAACATTGATTAACTCACATATTAAAATTTTAAGCATAACTGCTAAAGAACAGAAATAGTAAACTAATACTTCTAAACCAGTAGAAGGAAGAAAAAAGGTATTAAAGAAAGCTATCAACCAAACAGAAAGCAGGGATGAAGGAAAAGAAAACATAATAAACAGAAAGCACAAAATAAGTGTGTCTATCTGTGTGTCTGAACAATGGCAGAACAGACAACATACATCTCAATTGCTATAAGATTAACTTTATTTTAATTAGCCAGGTACCACTAGTGAAATATACTTAAAATAATAAAAAGTTTAAAAGTCCTACTCTGCCTTGTGGATTTTATCATTGGAAAATATCAAGGCGAGAGGTAGCATTGGAGATGACTATGGTTTCTTGCCTAAGAGACTGGGGACACCATTACCTAAGGATGATAGACGGGGAAGACCCACTTTGGAAGTGAAAATGACTTAACATTTATTGACTTCTTCCTAAGTCTTAATTGGGGCCTACAAAGAAAATTAGAAAGAGGCATGGAAAGAACTTGAGCCATGTGTCACAGAAGCCCAGACACAGGAAGAGGACGAAGTGTGTGGTGGCATGGAAGAGCTGAAGAGAAGGAGGCCTCAAGAAGAAAAGACAGTAGACTTTAAGGACAAAGTAAAGTAGCTGGCCAGCGGTCTCTGTGCTGGAGAAAGGGTGCACAGAGTGAGTATTGTGAAGAAGCCTTTAGAGGAAGCTTCAAGAGAACAAACTAACTGGGTGTTGGGCCTACTGGTAAGAGATTCAGGAAGAAAATGGGAAGAAATCAAGGGAGCAAAATGGATTTCTCTCTCTCAAGAAGTTCAACACTGAAGGGAAGACAATGGATGGTGAAGAGAAATGCAGGCTCAAGGGAAGTTATCTCACAATTGGCAATGACCATTTTTAAGAATAAAATCTTAATTATCTAGAGCCCTTGGGGAAATGAGTTAGTTTTCTGGGTAACCATCTTTTCTAGGTGACCTAATGCTGCCTTTTAAAACCCCAAAGCTAGTTCTGACCATTTTTATAGCACCCCAGGTCACCAGCAATAGCATTATCAGGGTGGTCTATTGCCTTTAACTACAAGTGATACTCTTTCATGACTTAAATAAAACCAGTTAGACATGATTTAACCTTGATTTCTCAGCATTGCCCTTGACCGTAGGACCTGGTTAGCCTCTATACTAGCCACAAGAGCTATCTTGAATTCTTTTGGTTTTTGACATCTTTGAATATCTTTCTTTTATTGTCAGCAATCTTTCCCATAATTTGCCATAATTTACTGTCTAGTCTGCTCATAAACTAGATTAAGGGTGTATTCAGCCCTGACAGATGAATCTACTCAGGATATTGTCTCAGCCAAGTTTCTGAACATAAAAGGCTAAGGTCCAGACCTTGGCCAGTCACCAGGGTAATAAACATCACCCTGATATTTGTGGTAGCCTTTCCCTATGTGGTTATACAATATAATTGTATATAATTTAATATAAAACCAAGAGTAACCTGGGGTGAGCATCTGAGAAACTCTTTTTGAATATAGTAATGAACGGCAGTATGTAAATTTAGGGACCTGTATTTGTCTCTTAGCCAAAGACCTCTTTGGAGCCCTTTCTGTTTATTTACTGATCTCCACAAAACAACCCTCAGAGAGTGCTAGCCAGCTGTATTTTCTCTCAGGTGTAACAGATTTCTGCCTCTCCAAGCTGGTAACTCCCTCCATATTAGTAGAAAAAGCAGGCTCTCCTTCCCACCTAACACCTATCCTCCAGAAGAGAAAGCATGGCCTCTGCTTTGCCACCTCTGTCTGCTACCTGGTCTGTACAAGTAGACTTGAGGTTCATAGACTAACAATCCTGAGATCATTCTCTATAGACCTTGGTCTTAAACAATGCAACAATAGGGCTAGATGTAGGTCTCTTAACATGAAAATTGGTAAATTCATACAGGGTTTTAAATGAAGAAATTGAGAGTTTCTGGTGTTGTAATTACTGTAACTCACCATTCTGAAAGCAAGGCAAAGACATTCCAAGTAAGGAAAGAACACTAGTGATATCAGCATGGTCTGTTATTCAAGGCCCAGAGGCTGGCTTCTGAGAGGCCTTCCTTACAGTGTGACATTTATTATCTTGGTGATTTACCAGAGTCTGGCTTTTAGCCTTTCAGATTCAGAAACTGGTTTAATCAACATAGAACAGATTCATTATCAGAGCTGGGTTCACCCTAACCAAGCTTACAAGATTGATCTGCAAACCAAAGTGCTTCTCAGATAAGGTCAAGTTAAAGGAGTTCATCATCACCAAGCTCTTATTTTATGAAATGTTAAAGGGACTTATCTAAGAAAAAAGAAGATAAAAAACATGTACAGTAAAATGACAGCTAACTCACAATTATTAACAACCACATCTGAAACAAAAACAAGAAGAAACTAAGCAAACAACTAGAACAGGAACAGAACCACAGAAATGGAGATCACATGGAGGGTTAGCAACAGGGGAGTGGGAGGAGGAGAGAGTGGGGAAAGGTACAAAGAATAAGTAGCATGGATGGTAGATAGAAAATAGATAGGGGGAGGGCAAGAATAGTATGGGAAATGTAGAAGCTAAAGAACTTATGACACATGGACATGAACTAAAGGGGGGAATGTGGGTGGGAGAGGGTGTGCAGGGTGGAGGGGAATTAAGAGGGGATATCAGGACAACTGTAATAGTAAAATCAATAAAATATATTTAAAAAATGCCAGATGACATCTATACAGAAAAATACAACTGACTCATATTCTTAAAGTATAAATGATTAGCTCATTCTTTCCCTGTGGGCCGGTCTGCACAGGGAGGCAGATCATAAACAGGTTATTTGGCAAACATGACATCAGAATAAAGGTGAATCATGTTTAATGGCATGGACTAAGAGAGTAATCCATCCACAGTTCTACCAGGGAAACGAAATTTCTTTGAAGTCTGCCAGCTAAGGCTCTCTCTGTCCTGATCGGTGTTTCGATAGACACCCGCCAATGTTCTGTCTCACTTTTTTTCTGCTTTGAGGCTAACCTAGGTCCACACACCCACCCAAATCACCTCCCACATGAGTTTTTCCCTAGATGTTAATATTTTCCATCAGCTTATACCACAGTTATTCTTTTGCTTAAGCTTACAGTTTAAATCTTAATAGATAACCTTATTTTCAAATTTGGGGCATCCCTCACTGTACGCACATTGGTCAGGGGAGAGTGTAGCACAGACAAGGGTGGGTGGGACAGCTCACCGCACCAGGGTTTATCAGTAGTTTACCAATGAAACCCTTTGCATTTTTACTATATTCCTATGCTACATGTATATCATTCATATTTTTCTTTAAATCATCTCACTTTTTAAAAATATTTATTTATTTAAATCTTTATTGGATTTTTTCCATTACCATTCACTCCCCCCATAATCTCCACACTCTTGTCCATGTCCATGAGTCCTTTTTCCTTTTTGCTCGATCCCTTCACCTCCTAATCTCCCCCACCCCTAGTTCTCATTTATTCTCCATTATGATTCTGTCTCTGTTTTGCTTGTTAGTTCAGTTTGTTCATTGGATTTTATTTCAATCCTCACCTGAGGATATGTTTATTGATTTTAGAGAGCGAGAGAAACATCATTATGAGAGAGAAACATTGATCAGTTGCCTCAGGACTGAATCCACAACCTAAGCATGTACCCTGACCAGGGATTGAACCCACAACCTTTTGGTGTATGGGATGACACTCCAACCAATTGAGCCACCAGCCAGGGCAAAAACAAATTTATTTTAAAAAGTTGTTTACCATAAATAAAAAATCACTATCCTTTTTCCTAAAACTAAACGCTGAAAAAAAAAGCTCTTAATTATTTTTCCCATGTGCTTTTTTAGCTAGACACTATCTGCCATGAAAAACCCTGAACCTCAGCAGATCCATGTTAATACACTAGCATCAAACCGAGACTCTCCTTAACATCATCAAAACCTCAAAAGAGGACTGAGCAACAGAAAAATTTAGGAGGTTGTTTAATGTACCCTGTGTCTTGTCCATCTCTATCTAAACAATAATTTACATTAGGCATCCCACACGTGGGGAGAAAAAGCGCTAGGCTTTTTGAGACTTTAAGGGTATCTGAAAACTGTTCGGATAGCTGTAGCGATGCCTCCTTTCTGGCCTCGCCCAACCCCAGACTGTTCCTGGTGCTGTGCTGATGGTCTCCTTCCTGCTTCTCCCTGCCCAGGTACACACTGGCAGCTCAGGACCTGGTGATGCGTGCCCGTGGCGTCCTGAAGGACAGAGGATGGCGGATATCTAATGACCGACTGGGCTCAGGAGACGACATTTCTGTATATGTCATTCCTTTAATACATGGGAACAAACTATCATGAAAACGACTCAGGGGACCGGAAGATCAGAAGGAAGGAAGCTGGATGCCTCTTAGCAGGGCAGGGCTGGGAAGTGCCCCAGAGGAGTTCCAGATGATGCCACCTCTTCCCAGCCCAAATGGGGAGTTGGTTCCTGAGAGGCCTCCGGCTGTGCTTCAAGAGGATCCTTAGGTTTCAGTTTCCTCTTTAGTAACAGGTTTGGATACTCAGCAAAGGCAAAACATAAAGGCTGCTACTGAGTATTGTTTCTTTTGGTTCCTTTATCAGGCCTCCTAGGTGGCCATCGCCTGTTCTGTGCACACACATCATATTTATTTATCTGGAGTGCTGGGGCAGCCACTTTCAGGTGTAACTGGCAGGAGACTCTTCAGCTGTTCAAGCTGCCAATTCTGTACGGGTTAAAAGTGCTGCATTGAAAGTTGGGGATCGTGCCTCAGAAAGTGTGAAGGTCCATCTTCTTGTCAGCCTGAGGTTTATTTCAGGGAATGCTATCTGTGTGTGTCTCTGTCAGTCTCTCTTTATTCTTTCATGGTAATAATGATGGGGTGAGGCAGGGATTTTTGTTTTTTAAGTCCTTGAATCTTAATTGTTTCCATAGAACAGGCCTGGGACTTTCCAACTCCTTGCCGAGGAATTTGTGTGTCAAAGTCCAACCCCGGCTGTCGCCATATCCTGTGGCCCACGCCACCCAGGCAGCCATCTGGAGCACTGCCCTGGCTCACAGAGAGCTGTCTTTGTTGTGTAACGATTTGTTTCTGAGTTGAATTTTCTCACTAAATCAGTGTTTTCGTGAAATTTGGGGTATTTCTTTGGACCAGCAGTTCCTCCATTGTCTTCAAGGGTACCCCTTGTGTGGCTTGAGGTTTATGTTTGTTTCTGAATCTGAGTTTTCATTTCTGGGATTGATTGCTTCCAACTCCCAACCCATCCCCCACTGTGCCATGAGGACACATGGGAAGCGGTGTTTAATAGATGTGCAGGGAGTCCCTGTATCAGTCAGGTCACCATACCTCATTTCAGCACTGGTTCTCCATTTTGGGGGCCAGGTTCCATGGGCTGCGACTGTCCCCAAGCCCACTCCAAACAACGTATAAGTATCAGATTGTCAGGGAACAGCAGGCCTACTCTCCTCCTCATCTTTGGACAACGCTCACCCAGACCGAGTTGGATAACACAGAATTTAAATTGGGTTTCTCATGCTGTACACCTGCTCCTTCTCCACGGAATCATGTCCCAGCCACCCAACCACTGAGACCCCTATTCCCACTGTCACACGCCTCTAAGTGTTCCTCACGCAGCGTCAGCCAAAGCAGTGGACAGGTCTACCTGCTGCTTCAGTTGTAGGAGGGATGGTCAAATAGATTTTTAGAAACCGCATCAATCTCTGAGACTGCTTCTCTGAACTGAGGGACCTTGTAAAGAAATACCCAATTACCGAGTCTTCTCAGAGAGCTCCCGCAGTATGGTGACCATCTTGACAACTTTTTGTAATTAAAACATTCAGTAGTGAAAAAGTCACCGGTGTGATTCCCCCAAAACGCTGGAGAGCCAATTCCAGTTCTCATGTTTGTTTGAACCCCTTCCCCACAGGACAGGGCAGGAACCTTTCCTCCGGGATCATTAATCACCGGCGTTCCTGGAATTACAGATATTTTCTTAGGAATGGCCTGGGGCCTTCCCAGTCTGTGTCCATCCCACAGGGCGGAACCAGTGCCCAGTCTGGCAGGGGAAGTACTGAGGGAATTCACCCACCGGGTGGTTGCCAAAATGTTGCCTGGTAAGAACGATTACAACCTTGTCAGGAGTCCTCTTCATCTGACAGCTTCCCTCATCCGGTAAGTCTTAGCTATGCTAAGCATGCCAGTGGGGAGAAGGCTGTGGTAAACAGTTTGCTTCTCTGGCAGAATATTACACTATGGAAAACATGCAGGCATCCTACGGCAGTGCGGTCCATTTCTGTTCCTGCCTGCCTCTCAACAACCACATACAAACTGGAAACCTGAGAGTTTCCCTTGGAGGACTCCGAGCCACCAGCTTTAGGAAGCAGTCACTTCTTTCCCATGTTTCCATTGCCTTTCATTTTTTTCCTTTCCTGGGCTTCTATGTAGGCTCTATCTTGAGTTTCTCCAGTTTTATTTGAGCTGTGAGAGTCAGGTATAGACATGTAGATGTCATAACACCTTCTACCAAGGCACCTTCTCTCAGGAAAAACTCTGGAACCCCCTTATTCAATTCATCCTAAAGTCTTGAGCATTTAGTCCTATTGGTTTTATTTAGGAAGGTACTTTGGAATTCTTTTCATAAGTCCCCTAGGGTGGAAAGAGCTCATTAGTAAGCTGAAGCCATGGTTCTTTTTGGGGGATGGGAGGAAAACCACAAATGGGGTGAGTAAATCAAATGTGGGGAAAATGATTTGTTAATACTCATAGAAAATCTACCCGGTACTGATATTGCTCTGTGAATTGAGCTTACTTGGTTTTGGCTTTATGTTTTACTCAGGCTCCTTTTCATCCCATGCCAGCACAGTAACTGCATCTACATAACAGGTAGGCCCCTGGAGCGTTTCTGAAAAGGTCAAAAAGCAACACACTCAAAATTCTGCAGAACATATTTATACGTGGTTCTGAAATCTTGTGTATCTGAGTTATAGCCGAATCTGCTTGCCATCATAGCCTCAGAGGAAGTCTTGTTTAATAAAAAGCATTCGATTTCCTAGTCAAGTCTTTATGGTTGTCTTGGGGTGTGTGCAGACACTTCGTTTAATGAAAGCCTCTTTCACTTCTAAATCTCGTTGTTGGGCTGGCCACTGCCCTTTAGAGTATTTGGTGACACTCTCTTCCTTAAAGAGAGCAAACTCCCACTCCATCCACACTGCAGCATTTTCCCAGGTAACAACCAAGACTTTGTTGTCAGAACACCTGAACGCAGAGCAGTGCCAGCCACAGAGCAGTGCCAGCCGTCAGGACGCCGGGATGTTCCCTGGGGTCGTGCTTACATAGCTGCTGCTCTTGGGGCAAGAAGGGAGAGCTGGGAATGAGGCGAGGCCAAGTACTCAGCTGGCTAATAGGATGGAGCCAAAAACTGGGGGTTTCAGTTCTTCTCCACATTGTTCAGCTTTGGGAAATTTAGGGTGTTTAATTTTTTAATCTTCAGCAACTTACCTCCTTGGGGCTGCGTGAAGTTAAGTGTGCTCGCTCCCTTCTCACTCTTTATTCATTTACTTTTTGGGAGACCTGTTGGTGGGCAGGGATGAGAGTCCCAGGACCCAGATTTGGCCTCGGGCCTTGGCCATGCAGGTAGGGTGTTTTGGTTTACCAACAGGACTAGCATGGAAACACTTAGAGAAACCACGCACATCTTTAAAATTCTGACTCTCCTCTTGCTCTCACCTCCATTCTCATCCGCTGATCAACTTGATTTACAAGGCCACGAGGGGTCAGCGGTTTTCTTCCCACCACAGTGTGAGGGTCTGACCTTTCCTTAAATGACCCAGCGGCAGCAGCTCCACTCTTTTCAGAGTGAATCTGTTAAGCTTTTATGAGATTCTATTTTCAGCAAGTTAGTGCTTCTGGGACACTTGGAGAAAGCAGTGAGAGTAACTGTCTATGCAAAGAACAACTAGGCTGACCCAAAAAGTTACCAGATCTAAGAAAAAAGTAAAAAGCATCCGTTAGGAACTTGGGTTTTGAGGCTTTACAACTGCAGTTCCGTAGCCTGCACACCATCGGCCACCTTGCTGAGCAAATTGTAGTTCTGTGTGGGTGACCGTGTCTGCACTGGGGTTTTTCAAAAGACACTACCCGAGCAGCCTGATCTGCCTCTTACCTGAGTGCGGCTGGCAGCTCTCCGTCAGATCTGAGGGCCCGTCTGGGGAGTACTGTACTTTCTGTTCCGTGACGTCATCTGTGTAAATAGCTGTAATTTTTCCTTTGTGTCTTTAAGTTTTGTTTGTGTAGAGACCAGGTAGATATCGACCAAATGAGGCTGTGTATGTGGTGGTGTTTTCTACTGTGGTGTACCTGAACGAGAACCTCGTGCCCTCCATTCTTCCAGTCTTCCATAGTACTTTGTGTGTGGGAGTCCTGAGGTCACTCCTTTCCTCCTGTTTTGCCTCCATTTTCCTGGTCTCTTCTGGAGGCCCAGGGAGGCCCACAGTGGAGGTCGTGTGTAGGGAATGTATGATAAGGTCTGGGTTTCCAGAAAAACCCCATGTGCAGTGAATGAGAGGAATCTGCCTGCAAATGGCTTCAGAACCATGTACCTTTACGCTTCGTGATTGTGAAACCTGGACTGTGTAGCCCCAAAGCGAAAACTGTTTAGTAATGGGGATCTATTTTGTGTGTTTTGAAACTTAGGTGCAGTGTTCCCTGGAAAAAGCTAAAGAAATGTACGTGCTTAATGACATTTTAAAATAAAATACTATATATATGTATATAGAACCCCTTCAGCAAAGCTTTTTTTGTGTCATTTCTTTAATTCACTGTGAAGTGTCTTCACATCCGGTCGTGGGATGATGTGAGAGTGCCCTGGCCTGGTGCGGAGCTGCCAACTGGAAACAGACCCAAAAGCTAATCAGAAAGGAATGGACGACACCGATGTTAGCCTTCACGGGAATAGCAGTAAAGCCTACACATTTCAACAATGCCACTAGAAGGATGACCATGGATATTACTCCCAAAAGATATTCTTTTTTGATTATCGAGTATAATTGACATGTTATTATATTAGTCTCAGGTGTATGGCATAATGATTTGATACTTGGATGTACTGTAATGTCACCACAATAAGTCAAGTTAGTATCTGTCACCATACACAGTTACAGGACTTTTTCCCTTATGATGAGAACTTTTAAGTTCTGCCCTCTTAGCAACATTCAGGTATGCAATACAGTTTTTGGTATTACGAACTATATACCAAACTATAATCACCATGCTGGACGTTATGTCCCCATGACTGACTTATTTTGTAGTGGAAGTTTGTACTTTTTGACTTACTCACGCAGTTTGCCCATCCCCCACCCCACCTCTGGTGACTACCAATCTATTCTCTGTATTTATGAGTTAGTTTTTTTCTTTTTACGTATTTTTTAATATTCCACAGCTAAGTGAAATCATATGGTACTTTGTCTTATTTCACTTAGCACAGTGCCCTCAGGTCCATCCATGTTGTTACAAATGGCAGTATTTTGTTCTTTTTTATGACTAAATAATACTCGTGTGTATGTGTGTGACTGTATACCACATTTTCTTTATCTATTCACCCATCAATGAACATTTAGGTTGTTTTCATATCTTGGTTATTGTAAATAATGCTGCAATGAACGGGGGGTGCATATCTTTTTTGAGTCGGTGTTTCATTTTGTTTGGATAAATGTCTGTAAGTAGGATTGCTAGATCATGTGGTAGTTCTGTTTTTAATTTTTCTGAGGAATCTCCATACTGTTTTCCCTGGTGGCTGCACCATTTATATGTCCACCAGCAATGCACAAGTGTTCCTTTCTCTCCACATCTTTGCCAACACTGGTTTCTTCTTGTCTTTTTGATAAGTCAGTGTAACAAGTATAAGGTGATATCTCACTGTGGTTTCGCTTTGCATTTCCCTGATGACTAGTGATGCTGAGTATCTTCACGTGCCTGTTGGCCCTCTGTATGTCTTCTTTGGAAAAATGTCTTTCCTGATCCTCTGCCCATTTTTCAATTGGATTGTTTGTTTTTATTGACTTGTATGAGTTCTTTATATATTTTGGGTTTTAACCCCTCTCAGATACATGACTTATAAATATTTTTTCTCACTCAGTAGGTTCTCTTTTCACTTTGTTGATAGTTTCCTTTGCTGTGAAGAAGCTTTTTCATTCAGTGTAGTCCCACATGTTTATTTTTGCTTCTGTTGCCAAGACTGATGTCAAGGGGCTTACCGATGATTTTTCTTCTAGGAGTTTTATGGTTTCAGATCTTTTTTTCCAAGTCTTCATTATTATTTGAGATTTTCCTTGTTTCCTGAGGTAGGCGTTTATCCCTATGAATCTCCCTCTTAGACTGCTTTTGCTGCAGCCCATGTTTTGTATGTTGTATTTCCATTTTCATTTGTATCAAGGTATTTGATATCTCTTTTGATCTCTTCATTACCCCATTGTTTATGAAGGAGCATGTTAATATCTACGTATTTATGAATTTTCCAGTTTTCCTGTTATAACTGACGTCTAGTTTTATACCTTTGTGATCAGAAAATATGCTTATGATTTTAAATTTTCTTAAATTTGTTTTGTGGCCTAATAGGTGATCTGTCATGGAAAATGTTCCATGGGCACTTGAGAAAAATGTGTACTCTATTGTTTTGGGATGGAATGTTCTGGATATACCTGTTAATTCCATTTGGTCGAAATGTGTCATTTAAGGCCAATGTTTCATTGTTAATTTTTCTTTCTTGATGATCTGTCCATTGATGTAAGTAGGGTATTAAAGTTCACTACTATTATGTTATCTATTGTTCCCTTTAGGTCTGTTAATATTTGTTTTACATATTTAGGTGTCCCTATGTTTGGTGCATAAATATTTACAAATGTGTGTCCTCTTGTTGGACTGAGCCCTTATCCTAATAGATACTCTTAAGTGAGAGAGCTAGTGACTAAATGTCCTTGCTGAAGACAGAGCAAAGACTCTCCTTAGTCACTTAAACATTTTAAATACTACGATGTGTTAGTAAAATAAGACATCAACGAATGTTAATTCTACTTAGTTCTAGAGTTCAGGAAGTTAAAAGTAATCTAGAAAATATCAATACAGCCCTGGCTAGTGTGGCTCAGTGGACTGAGTGCTGGCCTGTGAATCAAAAGGTCACCGGTTTGATTCCTAGTCACGGCACATGCCTGGGTTGCAGGCCAGGTTGCCAGTCAGCGTGCAGGAGGCAACCGATTGATGTGTCACACGTCGATGTTTCTCTCCCTCTATTTCTACCTTCCCCCATCTCTCAAATAAAATCTTTTTTTTTAAAGAAAAAATATCTATACAATGTTTAAAATAAAGTATTGCTTCACAAAGAAAGCTAAAAGTTGGCTATAGCTTATTGGAAGCTTAGTTCAAAAGAGCTGACTAGGTATAAAATACTCATATCAAGAATGATTTTTGTTGTAAAACCTTCCCAGCTCTTTGCACTTTCACTTGCACCCTAATGACCCCTGCCCCCATTCAGCGGTACAAGCTCGTGAAAAGAATCAATCCTTGGATTAAATTCCTGAAGATTAGAGGAGTCTTCTAGCATTCTTGTGAGCAGTGCTTAGCTTATCAGAATAGCCCTTGAGAGCTGTGGTACAGTGTCTCCAAAGGTGGCTGCCAGCAGTGCCTCCTGTGCCTGTTCGCAAACACTCCTTTTCCCATCAAGAAGTGGCATGTTTCCCCACCCCTTTAATGTGGTTTGGCCCGTGACTTGCTTTGATTAATAGAATGCAGAAGTGACATTCTGAGAATTCCAAGCCTAGATCTCCGGAGGCCTGTAGCACCTGCTTTCACTCTTGGAAGCTGGCCACCCTGCAAATGTCAGACTAGATTCCTGAATGACGAGAGGCCACCAGTAACCAAAGTGCCCAAACATTGGGAGTGAGGCCACCTTTGATCCTCCAGCCTCACTTGAGACACTCCAGGTGGTACCATCAGAAAGAAGCCCCACCACCTCTCGGCTGTTCAGGCCATTCCAGCTGAGGCCACAGACAGCGAAGGTCGGAGGGGAGCCATCCACACGGAGCCCTGCCTAAATTCTGGCCAGACCCACAGAAACATGAGCAAATAAAATGGTTTTTTGTTTTAATATTTGCATAATTTATTACAAAGCAATAGATTACTGAGAGAATCTGGCTCTGGGGGATTTGGGGTAAAGTGGTTAAAAATATAAACCAAAAAGAGAAGGAAATGGCATTGAGAGAGTACACTTGTAACTTGGGAAATCATCCTCCATATGGCACCTGGTACAGTGGCTGAAGCAGGGGGAAGAAACTTAAAGTAGCAGTAATGCGGAGACTCGAACTGATGGCTGTGTTGCTACTTCAGCAAGAGCTCTCCTCCACACCTGTGCTTTTGCTTCTTCATGGGGCTATACTGATCGTTAGTAAGTCAGGAAGGCGACAGCCTCTGGGGCCATGAGCCATGAAGGGGGCAAGAAAGGCCTTTAACCCCTCACTTAGGATGAGACTATCCCGTGTGTACGCACCATTAATGATCCTTGGGAGAGTCTAGTGGTTCTTTGGCTCCCAAGACTTGCTTGAAAATGTTAGGTTATATCTCAGGGAAAACAACACAATTTTTAAATTGTGAATATTTGCATGTGTCTTGTTTAAAAATTCTCATCATTTAAAAATCTCCATCTATAAAATTCTTCAAACTTGTTGTCACCCCAGTTTTTTTCTTTAATTAAATGACAGGCCAAAGAGTGAATTATATATTCTAGCAATTAGTCGGTCTTTTTAATTGTTTTTCTGTAATGAGAGCCTTGTAAAGATTGTTCATCTACATATATCTATCTGCATTTTTAGTCTCTTTTACTTCCGACGAGATTTTCTGGCCAGCTAACCTTCTTTGCTTTATTGGTTCCACGTAGGCTGCCTGCGAGAGATTCCAGGTGTGACCAAGCACGAGGTGTGGGCAGGACACGCCCCGACTGTCCTCCAGGACCCAGGTCTGAGAGGACTGCTGGTCCGAAGGGACCTTGGACAGAGCCTCGAAAGGTCTGAATACAGACCTGGAGGACAGTACTCCTCTGAAAGGAGCATATAAATCAGAGCTTTCTCTCTTACCCTCTCTTAAAATTTTAATTTAAAAATCAGTAAAAAGTAAAAGTAGAGGAGCTTTTTCAGAAGGCACTGTTGTGAGGTGGGGGTGGGGTCATGGTGAATATGAAGACAGAAAAAAGAAATTGAAGCAGCAAAAATGTCCCTAATCAAGTCATTTCAGACCCTTTAGGCACTATTAGTATATATTAGTAATAAGACATCTCTGATTTTAACTAAGGAACTGTGGAACCTGAAAATAGTCTTAGCAGCTATAAATTAGATATCACCTGCCTACTGATTTTGGTCAATGAGGAAAAAAAAGTTGGGACAAGATTGCGGAGAACTGTGATATCTCTGCTGTCATTGTACTTGGTGCAAAAATGCAATTTCTAATTCCTGGAAGCCCTAACATAAGTTAGGGGATATATGGCCAATCTACTAATTGCACAGTAGAATCTGAAGGAAAATTAACAGTGACAAAGAAAAGTGCCATCATTATTATTATATGTGTCTTTCTTGGAATATCATGTACCAGGGCCTCCATCTAAAAATTACCTAATTCTTAGGTTAGAGTTTAGCAAAGTTAGGATTTATGGGCCACTTGTCAAAACTACTCAACTCTGCTTCATTGCATGAAAGAAACCATAGACCATCTGAGCTACGATTTATCCTAAAGAGTTAAAAGTAAAGCTTTATATCTTGATCAGAAAAATTAACTCTGGAAAATATGGCCTAATCTTATCTCTCTGGTGTGAAATAAATAAGAACATCAAACATATTAATGAACACCAGTGGCCTATCAGAAAACAAATAGGTAGGATCAGTAATCATTTATGTTGTTGTACTGAGTTATAAACAGGATAATGGATACACTTGCCAGTTCTTTACTGCTCAGACAGTCTGAAAACCTTTAGCCGCAATGGTAGTGGATGCATCAGGACTGTGATACTGTATTTCCTCAATACTGAGACACTGTCAGTTATGTAATCTGTCACCCATTCAAAACAGTTAAAAATTTTCACAAATACCCAAGAAGTATTTAACCCATCACTTATCAGACTCCAGCAAGAAGGGGAGAGAAAATCCATTATTATGTTACTATTTATTAGGTCCTGTGTTGGGTACCTGAGATCTAGGGTCTTTTATATCCTTTTCAGGTAAATAGTATCACAAAATTTACAAAAAAAAATAATTTTATACCACTTTGATCAGAGGACATGCTTTCTATTATGTCTTATTTTTTAGAAAATTTTACAATTACAGTTGACACAATATTGTATTAGTTCTAGGTGTACATCATACTGATTAGTATTTGTATAACTTATGAAGTGATTACCCATACACAGTTATTACAATACTATTGACTATATTCCCTATGTTGTATTTTACATCCCCATGAATTTTTTAAATTATATTTTATTGATTATACTATTATAGTTGTCCCATTTTCCCCCTTTCCCCCCTTCCACTCAATACCCCCACTCCCTCAGGCAATCCCTACACCATTGTTCATGTCCATGGGTCATGCCTATAGGTTCTTTGGCTACTCCATTTCCTACACTGTACTTTGCATCCCCATGGCTATTCTGGAACTACCTGTTTGTACTTCTTAACCCCCTCACCTCTTCATCCTTTCCTCCACACGCCCAATGCCCTCTGGTCTTTTTTCTTTTTTTAAGATTTATTTATTTTTAGAGGGGAAAGGAGGGAGAGAAACATCAATGTGTGATTGCCTCTCTCACACCCCCTACTGGGGACCTGGCCTGCAACCCAGGCACATGCCCTGACTTGGAATCAAACCAGCGACCCTTTGGTTCACAAGTCGGCACTCAATCCACTGAGCCACACAAGCCAGGGCCCATCTGGTCTTTTTTTAAACTTGCAATTTGTACTTTTTAAACCCTTCACCTTTTCCACCCATCTCGCCAATACCCCTCTTATCTGGCAACCATTGATTTGTTCTCTTTATCTATGATTTTGTTTCTGTTTTGTTCATTTTAATTTTTTTTTATATTCCACATGTAAGTGAAACCCTATGGTATTTGTCTTTCTCTGATTTATTTCATTTAGCATAATATGCAAATGGCCAGATTTCATTTATTTTTATGGCTAATAACCCCTGAATATATGTACCACCTCTTCTTTATTCATTTGTCTATTAATGAACACTTAGCTTGCTTCCATATCTTGGCTATTGTAATTAATGTTACAGTGAATAAAGGGTTGTCTTCGTTTTATTGATGGTTTACTTTGCTATGCAAATATTTTTAGTTTGATAAATCACATTTTTCGGACCATAAGATGCACCTAGGTTTTAGAGGAGGAAAATTAAAAAATTTTTGAAGCAAAAAATGTGGTAAAATATTTAATAACATAAATAACATATTTCACCAATGTAAATGTAAACAGAACTCAACAGCAGCATTAACAACCATTATTCCTCCCAAATGGAGGGGGTGGGGTGGAGTGCATCTTATAGTCCAAAAAATATGGTGGTCCCATTTTTAAATTTTTTATCTTGTTTCCATGGCCTGGGGAGACATATCCAAATAAAATATTATTAAGAGTGATGTCAAAGAGTTAACTCCCTGTGTTTTCCTCCAGGAATTTTATAGTTTCAGTTACTACATTTAAGTCTTTAATCCATTTTTAGCTTATTCTTATATATGAGGGAAGAAAGTAATCCAGTTTCATTCTTTTCCATGTATCTATCCACTTGTCCCAACAGTTGTCCCAACTGTCCATCAGTCTCTCCCTTCATGTCATTCAGTATTTGCTTTACACATTTTGTGCTCCTACACTGGATGCCTATCTCCTGAAGATTTTGTTTGTGGTCACCATATGCTTCACATGTACCAAGCTATGTTTACAGTCATCTATTTTAAGTTGAGGGTCACTGAAGTTTGAAATAATTCTAAAATCATTACCATGTTTATTCAACCCCTCCACATTTATGTTTTTGTCATTTTTTTTACTTCTTTTATATGTGTTTCTGTGTATCCCTTTATTTATTGTTGTAATTACACATGATCTTCCTACTTTTGCCTTTTTCACCTTTGTACTAGCTTTATGGTTGGTTGATCCATTATTTTTACATGTTTGCCTTTAACAGTGAGAATTTTTTCTTTCTGATATTTTCTTGTGCATATTTTTTAATCTTTTCTACTTATAGAAATCCCTGTAACATTTCCTGTAATACTTGCTTAGTGGTGATGAATTCCTTTAGCTTTTTTTTTGTCTGGGAAACACTTTATCCCTCTAGCTCTTCTAAATGATAGCCTTGCTCAGTAAAGCAATCTTTGTTGTAGGTCTTTGATTTTCATCCCTTTGAATGTTTCATACATTCCCTTCTGGACTGCAGAGTTTCTGTTAAGAAATCAGCTGACAGTCTTATGGGATCTCCCTTGTAGATAACTAACTCCTTTACTCTTGCTACTTTTAACAGTTTCTCTTTGTCTTTAACCTGACGTTTTAATTATCATGTGTCTTGCTATGGGCCTCTTTGGGTTTATCTTGTTTGGGACTCTCTGTGCTTCCTGGATTTGTACATCTATTTCCTTTACAAGGTTAGAAAGTTTTTAGTCATTATTTCTTCAAACAGATTTTCAATCCCTTGCTCTCTCTTTTCCTTCTGGTACCCCTATGATGTGATGTTGGTATGCTTGATGTTGTCCCAGAGGTCCCTTAAACTATTCTCATTTTTTAAAACTTTTTCTTCTTCCTCTTCTGATTGGGTGTTTTCTGGTACCTCATCTTCCAAATCACTGATTTGATCCTCTGCTTTATCTAATCTGTTATTGATCCCATCTAATGTGTTCTCTTTTTTCAGTATATCCTTCAATTCTGACTGGTTCTTTTTTTATGGTTTCTATTTCTTTGTGAGAGTTCCTACTGAGTTCATCTGTTCTTCACATAAGTTCAGTGAGCATACGTATAGCCAGTGTTTTGAACTTTGTATCTGGTAGATTACTTGTCTCCATTTGTTTTGTTCTTTTTCCAGAGTTTTGTTCTCATCTTTCACTTGGAAATGTTTCTTTGTCTCCAATTTTGGCTGCTTCCTGTTCGTTTCTATGTATTAGGTAGAGCTGCTATGTCTCCTGATCTTGGCAGAGTGACCTGATGCTGTAGGTGTCCTGTAAGGCCCAGTCAAGCAGTCTCCCTGGTCACTTGAGCCAGGTGCTCCAGGGGTGTCTCTTGTGTTTGCCCTCCTGTTGTAGTTCAGCCTTGATTTCTGATGGCCCATCAGTGGGCGGGATTGACCCTCAGCTGACTGGCTGGAAGGGCTGGCCCTGCTGACAGTGGACGAGCTGTTGTGTGGGGACTGACCACAAGGATCAGGGTATGCTTTAGCAGGGCTCTGGTGTTTTGTTTGTGGGGCTGGTTAGGTGATGCTTCTGGGGGTCTAAAGCCAGCCATTGGATATGTTAATCCTAAAGCCTGTGGGAATAGGCTCTGGTGCAGGTCAAGGTCAGCAGCCATTTGTGCCTGGCTTGGGGCAGCCTGGTTGGAGCTACAAAGTGATCTACAGTTAATTGCCACTTATGCTAGGCTTGAAAGTGCTTGAGAGAGGCTATGCTGTAAACTGAGGCTGGCTGCCACTATTGTCAGGCTTGGAACCCTTTAATGGGCACCAAGGGATGAACTGAGACCTTTTACCACTTTTGCCAGGCTTGGGATTGCTTAGCAAAAGGTATAGGGCATGTCAAGGCCAGTCGGTGGTTGTTTGGGGTTTAGGGGTCTTTGAGAAATTTTGAGAAAGTCCACAGAGCAAGCTGAGGAAGGCCACTTGTGTGAAACAGCCTCTAAAAGCATGTTGAGCCAGGCACAGAATTGAGTGGCTTGGGATCTCAGGAATCACCAGGTCGTGGCAAACTTTGTTAGGCCAAGTTAATGGACAGCACAAATCTGGTGCCTGCCTGCACAAGCTGGGTGGTTGGGTGAAGCCCTAAAAAATGGAACAGGGGTGTATGCCAGCACTTCGCAGAGAGAGGTGCCCTAACCCTTGCCCCTCCAGCTCTTGTGCTTAAAGTAGGCAATTCAGTTCCTCTCCATATGTCTCCCTTGCACTTTTTCAGCTTCAGCCCAGAGTTAATTAGCCAGTGAGTCAGTGTGAAGGCCCCTCAAGAGCAACAACCCACTCAGATCACAATCCCTGCTGGTTTTCACAGCCAGAAGTTATGGGGACTCCTTTTCCCGGCACTGGTGCCCTGGTCTGGGGAGCCTGGTGTGGGGATGGCACCCCTTGCTCTCAGGGGGGGACCTCTGCAGCCGAGATATTACTCCTGATTCTTATTCGCCACACTGTGGGTGTGGGACCTGCTCATTGCATGTTTCCACCCCTCCTACCAGTTTCATTATGGCTTCTTCTTTATATCCTTAGTTACAGGACTTCTATTCAGCTAGCTTTCAGGTGGTTCTCAATGATGGTTCTTCTATAATTTAGTTGTAACATTGATGTGGTCATGGGAGGAGGTGAGCAAAGCATTACCCTACTCCATCATCTTGGCCAGAAGTCTACTTTGTGTGATTTCAGTCCTTTTACATTTATTGAGGTTCATTTTATGGCCTAACATATGGTCCATCCTGGAGAATTTTCCATGTGCACATGAGAAGACTGTATTTTCTGCCACAGTGAAGTGGAATGCTCTATAGTTGTCTGTTATCTCTCGTTAGTTGGTCTTCAAGTCTTCTGTTCACTTGTTAATCTACCCAGGTGTTCTAACCTTTATTAAGAGTGTGATATTAAAGTCTCTGTTATTGTTGAATTATCTATTTCTCTTTCAAGTCTGTAACTCTTTTGCTTCACGTATTTTGGAACATGTTGTTAGGTGCATGCATGTTTATAATTGCTATATTTTTCTGATGAATTGACCCTTTTATCATTGTAAAATGTCCTTCTTTGTATCTAGTAGCAATGATCTTAAAGTCTCTTTTGTCTATATAGCTACTCTCACTTTTGTCTGGTTTCTTTTGCAAGATACATCTTTTTCCATCTTTTCATTTTGAGCCTATTTGTATTTTTTAATCTAAGTGTGTCTCTTATTAAGAAAATATAGTTAGGTGATGTTTTTAAATTTGTTTTAGCAGTCTCTACTTTTTGATCAGAATTATTTAGTTCATATGTATTTAGTATAATTACTGATAAGGTAGGGCTTCTGTCTGCTACTTTATTGTTTTCTATGTGTCTTATGTCCTTTTGCTTCTCCATTCTTCCATCACTGCTCTCTTTTGTGTTAAATAATTTCTATACACCATTTTAATTTTTTTGTTTCTTTACTATATTAAGTTACTGGCTTAGTGGTTGCCCTGGAAATTATAATTAGCATCTTAAAGCAATCTAATTTGGATTAATACACAATTTCAGAAGTACATAAAAACTTTGCTCCAATGAATACTTCTAATTCTTCCTCTTTTGGCTACTATTTGTTATACAAATTATATTTCTATACAGTATGCACCTGTCAAAAGTTTAATAGTTATTTTTATACATAATCTGTCTTTTAAATTATCTAAAAGAGTTACAAACAAATACATTTATGCTGTCTTTTTTTATTAGAGAAAGAAAGGAAGGGAGGGAGGGAAGTGGGTGGGGAGAGAGAGAGAGAGAAACATCCATTTGTTGTTCCATTTATTTGCACATTCATTGGCTGCTTCTTGTATGTGCCCTGACTGTGGATAGAACTCACAACATTGGCATATGGGGATAACACTAACCAACTGAGCTACCTGGCCAGGGCCTTTATACTGTCTTTCATATTTCCTATGTCTTTACCTTTTCTGGTGTTATTTCTTCCTGTGGATTCAAAGTACTGTCTAGTGACCTTTCATATCAACCTGAAAGATTCCCTTTAGTATTTCTTATAAAGAGGTCTGCTCAGGGCAAACTCTGTCAGTTTATCTGGGAATATCTTGATTTCTCCATTTTTTTTGAAGGATCATTTTTCTGGATATAGAATTGACAGGTATTTTTTTTTCTTATAGCACATTAGTTAAAGTCATCCCACCACCTTCTGGCCACAGTGGTTTCTGATGGGACAGTAATGTTATTGAGGATCCCTTGTGCACGATGCATTACTGTTCTCTTACTGCTTTCCAGAGCTTGACTATGATGTGTCTAGGTTTGAGTTCTTTGAGTTTAACCTATAACCTACTTAGAGTTTGCTGAAATTCTTGGATATGTAGATCAATGTTTTTCATCAAATTTGGGGTACACCTTCAATGCTATGGGAGGCAAATTACCACTCTGCCTTGGCCTTCACTTCCTGCTTTTGCAGAGCTTTAAGGTCAACCAGAGATGAGAGGTTAGGCCTGCTCAGGTGTTTCCTGGGTGCATGCATGTTTATAATTGCCCTGCACATGTGTTAGGACTTCTAGGTCCCAGCAACGTTGGGGCTTTTCAAAGCCCTCTGGACATCTCATTCACTAGTGTTTCCTTTTTCAGTCTTTTGGTCAGCCTCTTGTTAGCCTCAATTCATAACAAGGTTGCTTTGGACTAAAGCCCTGGAAATAAGGCTTTTCACACAGAGCAGGTCAGTGACAGGTTTCTAGGGATGCGGACTTTGGGGAAAGCTACAAACCCATTCTGCCTCTGCAAGGGGCCACCAGTCTGCTGGGTGTTGGACTTCCTATGGTTGTGAGGGTGTTGGTGGTATTCAGTGCTACCACAGATCTGGAGAGGGGAAAGGAAATTGGTTAAGTTAAAATGCCACAAAGCTCCCTATTCTTACTGAGATTCAGCTTTTTTTTTTTTTCTAGAATAAATATTCCTTGGATTGTTGCAATCCTTTGGTTAATTTCCAGAGTTCTGAAAAAGCTGATTTTGACAATTTTTGCCAGCATTCTCTTTGTTTGTATGGAGAGGTAGATTTTAAGAACTCCTTATTGTGACATTCCAGAAGTCGTTCTCCAATAAGGTAAAAGTTCAGGTACACCAAGGAAACAGAGCCAAGTAATACCAAAGCCAAGATTTCAAATCCAACACTTATCATTTACATGCACCTGCCTCCCATTACAACAAGTTTTTGAAACTTCTCATTAAGAAATAAGCAGCACAGCAGGCTCCCCTTATCTAAGGGGATGCATTCCAAGACCCCCAGTGGATGCCTGAAACCAAAGATAGTGCTGAACCCTATATATACACTGTGTTTTTTCCTATGCATCCTTACCTATGATAAACTTAATTTATAAATTAGGCAAAGTAAGAGGTTAACAATAAAATAAAAAAGTTATAAGAATATACTTTTAAAAGTTAAGTGAATGTGATCTCTCTCAAGTAATTTTTATATTTTTCAGTCCAGACCTACTCCTATAACCACCTTTTACATGCACTCAATGGCTTGGTATCACTTGTTTTCGGGCACCCCTTGCTGAAGTCTTTGTATGGGCACAGTGCTTTCTGAAGCAACACATTGCCATTAATCAGAACACACTGTCTGCTCATGTCTTACACCCACAGATTTAGTGCCTTTTCCATCTTAACTAGGCAGTTACCATGCACTGAGGTGGTAACTTTTGCAGTTCAAGGTACAAGAGTAAAACTGGCATGAATTTCTTTTTTCTTCATAATTTCACAGGTAGAAGATTCTTATTGCAGATCTTAGCAACATCAATATTTGATTTTTTTCCTTTCCTTATTAATTCATGAACTTTCACCTTTTCACTAAAAGGAAATACTTTACAGCTTTTCTTTGGCATATCCAAATTGCCAGCATCATCGTCAGTACTCTTACAATGTGGGGCCATTATTAAGTAAAATAAGGGCTACTTGAATGCACGCAAGTGACAGCTGATCTGAAACTGGTACAGCTACCAAGTGACTAATGGGAGAGTAGTGAATGGGGTGTGGACACACGGGATAAAGGCATGACTCACACCTCGGGCAGGGTGGGGCTGGATGGCACAAGATTTCATCAGACTACTCAGAACAGTGCAATTTAAAACATATGAATTGTTTATTTTTGAAATTTTCCACTTAATATTTCTGCATCACAGTTGACCACAGGAAACTGAAACCATGAAAAGCAAAACTGCATATGAAGGGGGACTTCTGCAGTACAAAACCTCCATCGTATACACACTTATTTGGGTGGCGTTTTTTAACTGTTTTCACGTCAAATCTTTATCACTGAACTTCGCACTGACCAATGTCATCTACTGACCCCCAACACCATTTTCTCTAAAATGTGTTTCTGTCAGAGGCATTTTATTTCCCTCTCATTCTGGGTTTCACTCTTATTCAGCCGGAGCTCTATGTCAACCTCTGTGTAGCACTTACTGGGAAGGTTTATGTTGGCAAGGCTTACCTTCAGAATGAAGCTGAGTACCAGACTGAAATACAGGGCCCCGACCCAAGCAGAATAAATCGCATACTACCCCAGGGGTATTAGCCTCAGTATCTGCACTTTCTATAATTTTTCAGTAACAAACGAGCAGCAGGTAAGCTTTAGTTCTATATGCCAATTAACAGCCGAAGAACAGATACCCAGGGTCTGGAAGAACTGAATAAAATTATGTTCAAACTCCTCTTGAACTACAAGTATTCTTAAAATCTTGCATTCCCGAGCCCCGACCTGTAATACAAGTCACGGTAAGAGGTCACGGGTGCCCAGCTGCAGTGCTGCGAACCCCGGAGTGCTGGGATGGGGAGCCCTGGCTACGGTGAGACCAACGTTACAGCTCTGGACACCTCTCTTTACGGGCACGGTTAACCCGAAATAAAACCATCTCATACACTAACGGGGCTGTTTTCAATGATGTACTTGACCTTTGCCTCTGGGTTCAGCAATAAAAAGAGTGACAAGATGATATTTTTACAGAAAAAAAAACAAAGAATTTAAGATTAATGGAGCCTAAGTCCAACAATGCAGTAGCTATGAACATGTAACAGTCAATACCTGACCTCCTTCTCAGGGGTTCTGTGCCTTGGCTGCACGTTCAAATCACCTGGATACTTAAAATCCTGTCAACAAGGCCCTGCCTCTGACCGGTTACCTAAGTCAGAAATCTCCAGGGAGGGGCCCAACCGTCAGTATTTTCAAACTGTTCTCCAGGCGACTCTAATGTGAGAACCACTGTGTAAAGATATTAAGGACATACACCCCTGAACTAATGCTGGCAGATGTGGCAAATAAAAAACTACAGGACACCTAGTTAAACCTGAATTTCACATAAAGAATTTTTAAGAATATAAGTATGTCCTGTGTAATATCTGAGACATACTTTAGACACACTCATGTAAATGAATGTCCTGTATTCCCTATACAGGACAAAACTGAAAATTAAATTGAAGGGGCAGAAATAAAGCTCTATCAGCAGAGAAATATCATTGGTTGGTAGGTTATCACCAAAAAAAATCACATAGTACATTAAAGAGAAAGGTTGTTCCAGGCCAAAGCCATCCCAAAGGAAAGCGCTCCCAAGTCATGGAGGAGGGGGGAGGGCCGCAGGAATGTTCTAGGCAGGCTTCCTTAGGGCCTGCGTTCGTCTGCTGGGGCTGCCCTAATGGAACACCACAGACTGGACGTCTTAAACAACAGGCATTTATTTTCTCTCAGTTCTGGAGGCCAAAGTAGTTCCAGATCAAGGTTTGGCTGCAGGTTTGTTTTTTCTCCTGAGGTCTCTCTCCTTGACTTGGCTTGGCCTTCTCGCTGTGTTCTCACACTTTTTTTTAACCTATATGCATGCACCCCTAGTATCTCCTTGTGTGTCCCAATTTCCTCTTATGTGGACACGAGTCATCATTTTACCTTAATTGCCTCTTTACAGGTCCTAACTCCATATACAGGCACATTCTGAGGTACTATGGTTTAAGCCTTTGATAAATGAGTTTGGGGGACACTGTTTAGCCCACAGGACTGCAGTCCTATGGGGCGGTGGGGGAGCACAGTGAATCAAGCATTCTTGCTCTGATGTGCTCTTCCCAGGGCCGTGCTACCCCAAGAGACTGTGCCCCTGAGTGACCAGCAAAGGGAAAAGGGGCATTTCTGTGAAAGTGACAGAAATGAGGGTCGGGGACAGAAGAGGAGTCTACTCTTTTCTGGGAAGAAAAAGAGGGAAGGAGGACGAGTGGTGGCAGACGGGAGGATGATAGAGGAAGGGAAGGAGAACGTGTTAAACCAAGAGGCAGGAACATATGTAGAAGAAATATGAAGTGATTATTCACTATAGAGGTTGAGGACTTGAAGAAAGGGAGTAGGTAGGATACAAGAAACAAATGACAATTTCTATAGCAAAGGGAAGAACAGCAGAAACTGTCCTTCCCCGCCAAAAGCAAGCCTCCTACCAGTTTCCTTTGTCCCTTTTAGGGGGAATTTTTTTTTCTCATCAAGCATTATAAGACTGTTTGCACAAGGCTCTGAGAGGAGACTGACTGCCCAGTCTTCATTTTATTGAATTCTCTTAGGCTTGGTCAGCCTTCAAGAACACAGTTCCCTGTCTCCAAGCAGCTGACCTGGATTTTACTGCACTTGGATATGAATATGCATGATTAGGAGCCAAAAAGTGCCAAGGCTGTTCAGGCCTGTTCTGGTTTTAGGCGGTGCCAAAGCAAAGAATAGCCGGGAAGTTCCCCCCAGCGTCCTTACTGCCAAGTCTATCCCTGCTGAATGGGGGCTGGGGCTACAGAGCCCGGGGCAGGCTCTGGCTGGGAGTGTGGTCTGGGAGACGGTGAACTCTTTACCTAGGGTTTTGGGCAGAGGTTAAAGCACAGCGCTTTTTTCCCCCACGTTTGACGTTTACAAAGAACATGACAAGAGGGTGGGGGGAAGGTGACCAGCCAACACTACAGGGGAAATCCAGCCACAAAGCCACGGAACTTTTCCAGGGTGGTCCAAAGGCATTATTCTCAGTCACTGAGGCACCCTGGCTTCCCTGTCACCTCTGTCCCCACCTTGCCCACTATGCTCTCTCTATTCTCCAGGCCAGGGGTGGCCAGTGCCTGCAGGGAGCCTGCATCGCTGGCCTATTGCTCACCCGCAGCCACTCACTGCCATTCCGACGATGTGAGTGAAAGGCACCTTAATAAGAGCGTAAATAAAAGCCAAGCTGAGAAATGAGTTTTCCATGCCAGCAATCACCCGCCTAACCTCGGCTGTAAATAGTCTTGCAGAGCCACACAGATGGAGTCCCTGCATCTGGGGAGCAAAGCTATCTCCCAGCAGTGCCCTGTCAAACACCTGGGTGCTGCCCACACTCGAATTCCGGGGAAAACCTTGCTTGTCCAACTTGGTCATTCTGTGACGACTGATAAGCAGGGACCTAGAGTGCCTACCTCCGCTCTCCAACCCTGGGGAACCTGCCCCCTCCCCCATTGCACCAACCTCCCTCCCCCGACAAGGGGAGGACTGTGTGAAATAGCCTTAGTCTGCTGTGTCCTCAGAAGGGACAGACCGCCAGACCCCCTAATTTATGGTTATTGGTGTAATAGCTTTAAGGTGATTTATCTGACTGCAGCAGAGATGGCAAACCCCTGGAGAAGAGTGATTGGCCATGCGGGCTTTGTCCATTTCTGATTGGCCTTATTAATTTTGAGCAGAGTGGGGAAGCAGCCTCTTGACTGAGACAGGGAAGTCAATTTGGCAACAGGCCCCACGTAGAGCCAGTTTGGGACTGCCAAAGGTCTATCTTTTGTTGAAACTACAGGACTGATGTCTTGCTTATAAAGTCGGGGAGTTTGACAAAATGTGCTAGCAGACAGATTAAAGCAGACTTGGTTTTAAAGAGTGAAGACCATTTGATTTGATATTCCTTTGTATTTGTGTGCCTTGGAGATGAGCGGGAGGGCAGGGGGGTGTTTTCTTGTTTTTATTTTAAATGTTTGAGTATTGTGTGTGTGTGGGGAGGGGGGTGGAATGCAACATTTATGGCTTAAAAGGAAAGGAATTTGAGGGAATCATGGGGAAAGTAAGTATTAGAACCAGCTTCTAAAAACGTTGTATTTCACAATCACATGTGTGTGGAAAAAAATCTTTCTTCCTTTTTGAGTTATCTTCAGACATTACAGCCAGTATTTATGGCATCTATAAATTACTGGATAAGCACACCAGTGCACCACACTTCACAAGGGCATTACTTTGGGTTACTGTAGTAACTGTCATTTAAATGTCACCGTTGAGTTATGTAACTTAGTCTCATGAATAAAAGGGACTGTATAAGAATATTGGGGGGTTATATTATTTACTAGAAAATATTTTCATATGAATGAATGACAAATTCACTAGGGGTGGGCATGCAATTCAAATGTACACCCATTCATTTATTATATTTGCGTGTATAGAAATCAAATGTAGACACATAGCCTTGTCAACCTCCAGATACAATCTTTAACACTCTGTTCCTCAGAGGAGCCAGCACAAAGCCAGAGAGAGCACTAGAGAATGTGACTGCTTGGGGAGGGGGTAGACTGGTGTCACATGAAGTGGCACAATCATTTCTTTTATTTATAGGTCTAACCAAAAAAATAGACTGGGAGCAGCTGAGTACCAATTTATTTTGCTGCCCGAATCAATGAGTGGTTGCCTAAAATGTCATTGAGTTGGAAGGCTGTGCATTTCATTCACAGCTAGGTTACAGGAGGCTTTGAGGCAGGTCTAAAAGGAGGCCAGTAATTGTCCTGGCGCCTATCAAGGCGGGTGAGCACAGTCCTGCTGCGCAGAATTGCCTCGGTGGGGGATGAGCGCTGCCTGTCACCCTTGACCAGTCTCATCAGATGCTGTTGAGTAGAAACAAAGGTGGCCAGTTTAGTCCTATTACAAGAGCAAAAGCAGAGCGGAAGGTGGACCGGAACAACAAAAACGGATTTTGAAGTCACAAGTGGAGACCTGTTTGGGCCACAAGCCACAATATGCACATATGACACACAGAACCTGTGTGTAGCTCCCTAAATGTGTAACATTCATGTGAAATAAGAATAATAATAGAGGTATGAAGGGAGTATGGTGTAGAATCAGAGTTTAAGAGTCTATAAGGGTCAGGGAAGGTTTTCCTCACTTGCCCACTACAATGGGTCACGAAGGATGAGGAGGGGTTGGTCGAGAGGGCTGAGGTCATGCTAGCCGTGGTGAATCACAGCATAAAGGAGAGGAGGCACAGACAACAGGATTGCACTTGCCCACTTTGAAAGGTGTCAGGACAATTACTAGCTGCCTTCTAGACTTGCTTCAAAGCCTCCTGTAACCTAGCCGGGAATGAAATGCACAACCTTCCAACTCAATGACATTTTAGGCCACCATTCATTGGTTCAGGAGCAAAATAAAGGATCCTAGGTGTGTGATAGGCAGTCAGACAGACATGAATATAGCAAGGATGATGGGCCAGGTACAGAAAGTCACCAGGGCAGAAAACCCTGGGTGCCTAGCAAGGGGCAAAAGAGGGAAAACAGGACCTCGCCCCCAGGGTAACCTCTCCTCCCCTAGCGTATCTCTGGTCATGTGGTTCAGACCCTTGACCTTTCATATCGCTTGGCATGTAGTTTTGACCCTCCCCTGACCTTTCCTTCCCTGGTAGTTATGCAGGTTAGACCCCCTTACAGGAGGAACAAACAAGGGGATGGAATAACAACCCTTAAGCATTAACCCCAAGGACAGGGTTCTGACCTGCATCAAATACATCAAGGCCTCAGGTGCATTTCAGCTCCAGGCCCAGAAAAGTAGCAAAACCAGACAAGTCATGCCATGGCTGACATCGGGACCAGCTATACTGACTCATGACCCCTGCCCTCCCTGGCAACCGATCAGTAGAGACCACGACCCTGAAAGGACACACATGGAAAAGCTGATGAATACTCTATTGAGAGCCTCCCCTGGGACCCTCCCTAAAATACAAGCCCTTAAAAGCCCTTAGGACAGAGAACCCAGCTCAGCTCCCTCTGTGGAGCAAACAGCACCTTTCCCCACCCCCTTCTCCAGGGCGTTTTCCTTGCCTCTCTGTCCTCTGAGCTCCAAGGGCCCTTCTTTTGCCTCTGTAACTTGTTCCCTGAACCCATCTCTATTGATCCTTCTACCTCTGTGACTTTCTAGATAAACTTTTGCTTGTGTTTGAGTCGTGGCTCGGAATTGTGTCTCAGCCAGAACTGAATTACAGAGGTTGCTGACTGAGGTCCAAATGCCAGTAACATTTTGGTCTCATTTTCACTGCCACCAGGTGTATGAGCTCAAGCTGCATCTCAACTCTTTGTGAAACTAAATGTTTACAAGGTGGCAGAAATGTCACTCCCTGATAAAAACTAGCAGTCAGGTGTCTACTCTAATTTTCTAAAGAACATAATGGAAAACTGTATATGTGTCTTTAAGCACATCTAGCCATAATGACTGCAGAGCAAGCCAAAAATCACAGAAAAGAATTAAACTCAGAAATCCTAGTATAATTGTTTTTAGTTGAAAAAATCCTATGCAACTATAATGACAGGTGACACAAGAAAAAAAACACGAAGGGCTGTTTCCCTAGCTTCCCTGAACTTCCCTGAACTGCCGCATGGTTTTCTCTACCAGCCCGCTTTCCCCACATCTACACAAAGGTCTGGTTCTGCCCGTTGGCCTTCCCCTGCTGGGCTGCTCTCAGGACACTGCAGGAAACTCATCTGTCCTCACAACACAGATCAGGTCCCCTCGTTTGCATTCTTTTGCTCTCTGGGAGGGTCCCTCCCAGGCCACTCAGTGGGTGCTTCTCTTTCTTCCTCCCAATCTCTTCCTCCTCCCTCTGAACCGCTCATTGTCAAGTATCAGAGTTATGACTGCAGGACTGACTGCTGCCCTCAGTTAAAAAAAAAAAACACCTCTTTTGTCTTGCAGAGAACCTCACAGGCTATGTCTTGGCACAGCTCTAGTTTTCTCTTAAAGACATTGTGGGTATGGAATCTCATCTTAGAGATCACATTCCATTAGTTTTTCCAAGACCTCTATTCTCACACAATGTCCATTTTTTATCTTATTTGAAAGTACTGTCTCCCTTTTTTGGCTGTAATGTTCAATACCTCTCTTTACAATTGGGATTTGAGCTTTCTTGAGAGGCTTCCTAGAAGGAGTCACAGTGCCTGTGGATCAAGGTCAGAAGCCCGTATAGCCCTGGGGCTTGCTGATGAATAGATAGATCCTGTGCTTGTAACTCTGACATGCCTTTGTCTGTTTGTTGGTCTTTAATTCATTTTCTTTATCGTAAGAAATGTGGAGATAAATAAAAAGCCTCTGGTCTAAGGCAGCAGACACCTAAATGTGGAACACTCCCATACAGCACAGTAATGGAGGTGTGAAGAGAGCACTGTGGAAGATCAGAGGAGAACGGGTTTAAGAGTTTTCAAGGGTCAGAAGTGTTTCCTGCACATATTGATTGCTGCAGAGGGTCTCGGAGGATGAAGAAGAATTGGTCAAGAGGGGAGGACATGCTAGCCAGGGTTGTACAACGAAGCTCAAATGAGAGAACAATTAGGACAGGTGGAGACAGAAGTGAGGAAGGACTCCAAAGGGCTGACAGAAAAGAAAGAATACACAAAGGGGGAATGTAGGCAAGCATGAAACAGGGAAGTAGTAATTGTCTCTGCCACTACTGAGCTGCACCCTTGTCTCGAATAACCAGGCTCACTCCCGGCGCAAACATCATTATGACTACATGCATCTCACCAAAAAAATGCTGACGCTTCAGGAAACAAAGTGACATAGAATGTTCACAATATGCCACTAAGAACATAAGGTAGATACAAAAGAAGGAGAAAATAAAAGATGCAGGCACTGAAAAAGTTCAGAAGAAAATACATTAAAATAATATTTGCTGTAATTTGTTATCTACAAGTGGTAGGATTATGAATGATTTTAATTTCCTTTTTACTTATCTGGATTTTTTCTTCTGCAGTGAGCATGAACACTTATGTATAAACTATTTAATGTGTTACTAATTGAGTGATCTTTAATATAAACACATTCTAATAAGAGGGTTTCTACTGTTTAAGTTCATGATCACGGCATCTGGTCCGTATGAAGAAAAGTGAGGGTAAATACTAGGAGTATCTCATTCGTGGGCAAGTTCTGTAGAGGTAAGTTGGAGTATGTCCCGTTATATGTATGTAAATATTGCTGCTACCACCACTGTCCCTCAGCCCAAAATGACAGAGGCGAACCTATAGCCATCTTAGTATTTCCTGCCCTGAGCACAAAGCCTGGCACAAGTAGATACATGTTTAATTAATAATATTTATTTAATGAAAGAATCCTAGGCTTTCTCACCTTAAAATCAGGACTCCTTCTACTATAAGAGTGACACTCATATTGAACATGCATCAGAAGTATCTGGAAGGCTTGTTAAAAACATAGAAGTTGGTCGAGTCCAGCCTCCACCAGAACTTCTAGTTCAGTAGGGCTGGGGCAGACCTGAGAACTTGCATTCCTAACAGGTTCCCAGGTGGTGCTGATGCTGCTGATCTGGACCACACTTTGAGAACCACCTTACTATAACGTTCTGTTTTCAGAGCTAAAATTGACCAAGAATGCTTTTAATTCAGTTCTACAGCTTCTTAGTTACATTTCTGTCCAGTACTAGGACTTGTTGAAAGGATTACCAAAGACATACTGCTACTGTTTGGTATCTTTAGAGATCACGGATTAGTCATAGAGTCCAGGTTAGCATATAGGAAATGGAAAATAATCTACACAGGCATGTAACATTTTAGTCAGCAGCGGACCACAAATATGACAGTAGTCCCAGAAGATTACAGTGGAGCAGAAAAATTCTTATTTTGCAGCGACACCATTTCGTCATAGTGCAACTAACTCATCTCTCATGTGTCTGTGGTGACGCTGGTGTAAACAAACCAACTGCACTGCCAGTCATATAAATGTACAGCATGTACAATCATGTACAGTCCATGATACTTAATAATGATCACAAGTGACTGTGTTACTGGTTTATGTACTTACTACACTATACATTTTATCATTATTTCAGTGTACATTCTTTCTACTTAATCAGTATGCTGTGTTATGCTGGCAGCAGCCTCATACATCTCGGGTTTACTGTTTACTGAGTTTCTTAATTGCATTGTTTTCTCTTGTGCTTGATTTAATCTCATGTTGTTTTACAAATGTAGTGTAGCCTAAGTGTGCAATGTTTATAGAGTCCACAGTGGTGCACAGTAATGCCCAAGGCCTTCACACTCACTCACTATCACTCACGCACCCAGAGGAATTTCCAGTCCTCCAAGCTCCATTCACGGTAAGTACCATTTTTTATCTTTTATAGTGTATCTTTTATATCGTATTTTTACTGTACCTTTTCCATGCTCAAATATTCTTAGACACACTAATACTTACCACTGTGTCGTAACTGCCTCTAATGTTGAGCACAGTAACATGCCGTGCCAGCTTACAGCCAAGGAGCAATAGGCTCTCCCATGCCCCACCTGGGTCTGTGTGAGTGAGTGCACTCTGCGATGTTCACACAGGGACGAAATTGCCTAATGACTCATTTCTCAGAATGCAGCGTTGTCATTAAGGGATACACAGCTGTAGAGTTGGATAACAGTGTGCGGTACTGATAAGTTCTATGGGAATTAGAAAGGGACAGAGGGAGATCAATGTCAACTAGACTAGCAAGGAAAAGCCTTATAGAAACTCCAGCTTTGGGACCTGAAAGCATAGCATTAGGATCACTATTGCTATTTAACAGCCAGCCAAAACTTAGCGGCTTAAAAGTACTATTGCTATCTCATGGTTCTATAGGCTGACTTGACCAGGTGGTCCTCTTGGGACCTCTCATGTCGCTTCAGTCGGTGGCAGCTGGGACTGGCATCACCTCAGGCCTCGAAGGGGCTGGTTGTGGAGGATGGCTTCTTCACTCACCTCCTCTATGTGGTCTCCCTCTTCAAAAAAGAGCTGCCTGCATGCATTACTGAAAGTTCAGGGCTTCAAGAGATAGGAAGTGGAAAATGCCATTCCTCTTAAAGAAAAGGCCCAAAATTGGCACAGTGTCACTGCCATCATGTCCCATGGGTAAAATTAGTGACAGGCCAGCTGAGATTCAAGGGCATGGAGGGACAGACCCCATCTCGGTGAGGGGTGGGGGGTGGCGGGCGGGCAGCATGTGTATACAGAGGAGAAACTGATGGCAGCTATCTTTGAAGACGAGCTACCACAGATGAGCAGAGGAAACAATCCACAGAATGATGACATGAGAACCAGAAGAGAGCCAAGAAAAGCTCTACAGGTATATACAAAAAAAATCAGAGTACAGCTGGCCCTTGAACCATGTGGTTTTGAACTGTGTAGGTCCACTTATACATGGATTTTTCAATTAATCTGTGCAGTTCTAACCCACGTAGTTCAGAGGTCAATTGTAGTTGAAACTGAACCAGAGACTGGATCTGATCTGATGAACAATGGGAATCACTTTAAGTTCTTAGGTAGCAAAGTGGCTTTCACTCACTCAACACAGGCACATGAATTGTTTGCCTCCCGGCACCTGGGCTAAGGGAGGGCCAACGACCGCAGGTCAGAGTTTAGTGGGAGATGCAGGTTAAGTGAACAGGCAATTACAGTTTGGTGTGATGACCGCTAACAGGCGCAAAGTGGAGGGTGTTATGAGACCATCTAACTCAAATAAGGAGGCAGGAGACAGAGGGGTGGCTGCCAGTGTTGTTTTAAAAGATCCCCCTGACAAAAGTCCATGAGCAAGATTAGAGGAGGAAAAGAAAGAAGCCAAGGAAACCAGTTAGAGGGCTGTAGCAATAAAGGTGATTAGAGTGAGACATTTTATATCTCCTCCATCTCTGATGAATGAAGACGTAGCTCCGCCAGGGAGTATGCCCAGATCATGATGGATGTGAAAGTTGTCATACCCCTTTACAGATCTGGTTCTGCCCAATCGATAAAGCCATCTGATAAAACCTATAAAATAACAAGAGGTGGTTGAAATGATGCCAAGACATTACTTGGCACACCCAGGAGGTCACATCAAAGGCAGCGGCGTGGAGCGTTCCATCCTCATGCGCCAGAAGCACCTCCTTGGAACTAAAGGGAGAACTTACTGTACTCTTCGGAGGCACAGAGGCACTGACTAACCATTAGCGAGAAACTTTGATTTTGTTGTTCTTGTCCAAATTATATAAGCTCACATCTTTAAGACAACACCTGCAGTAAGTTGCTTATATGCTGTATACCAAGGGAGCAGCAACCGCATATCACGTCCCAGAGATCCCTCTCCACCAGAAAGCAGGCTGCACTGGTCCTGCCGCTCGCTCGCTGCCGCCACCCCTAACAGTATCTGGTGATTGCCAAGTACACATGAAGACTCACAGAATATATGACCAGCTTGAAGTGTATATGAAATTTGGTACAGATCACAGATGGTGATGGGGCTAGGTATAGTCTGAGTATTGAACTCTGCATCCTAACCTCTGCCAAGGGCTCTAAGTGTGCGGTTAGTTAACCATTTAGAGAAATGGAGGCGCTTCTACCCTACTACCAAGAGCACACGAATAATCACACTCAGCCCTGGTGTACAGTACAGTACAATTATTTTTTAAAGGCAAACAGTGACTGTTAAGTCAATGAGATGAGGTGGCGATGTCCTGTTTTCAATCCTTACTGTCTTCAGGTACCTCTTTTCCTGTCTATTCCTTCCATCCTTTGCTAGTGCTCATTAAAGATCCTTCCCCATGATCAATGTAGGTGTGGAGAGGAAGGGAGGGAATTAGTAGGAATGTTCATTTTCTTCTTACTAGCTGGGCCGTTGCTAACTCCTGTCAGAGTAGAAGAGAAGTGGAGAGAAGACAATTGGGAAAATGGGAAAAGAGAAAAGTGAGAAAGGAGGGGATTGGAGCAAGCAAAAGAAGAAGAAGGAGAGAGGAGGAGGCAATGCGAGGACCCAAGCGCTGAGGAAAGAGCCCTGGCAATCTAAGGCAGGGCACAGAACAACTAAGAAGGAAGTGAACGGAAACCGTTGTAATAGCAGCCAGCCGAGCCAGCCCGTGGCTTTCCTCTGCTTTCTCTTGCTTTGTCATTTACTGATAATAGCACCTCTCTTGGAAGGAGAATGAAACTTGGCTTCATTAATCTTAGATATTTAGTTTATGGTTGAAGGTTATATCAGTTTTCTATTAATGCTGTAACAAATCATCATCACCAATGTCAGTGCTTAAAATATCACAAGCTAATTATAGTTCTGGAGTTTGAAAGCCCAAAATGGGTCTCACTGGGTTAAAATCAAGGTATCGGAAGGGGTTCCTGCAGGTTCTAGGCGAGAATGTGTTTCTTTGCCTGTTTCAGGTCCCAGAGACCACCTGCACCCTGTCTCATGGCCCCTTTCATTCCTATTCAAAGCCAGTAATAGCAGGACGAGCCCTCACATGGCATCACTCTAACTTCACTTCTGAAGTTCATCTCCTTCTCCGACTCTAGCTCTCTGCCTCCCTATTCCACTGTGATTATATTGGGCCCAATGGATAATCCAGGATAATCTCCCTATCCTAAAGTCAGTTGATTGGCAACCTTATTCCATCTGCAATCTTAATTCCCCTTTGTATGTAACCTAATATAAGCATAGGTTCTGGGGGTTGGGGTGTGGACATCATGGGGGTGAGGGGTATTCACCACAAACACTGTATAACCTTGCTGAAACTGTTTTTCCTAGTGTTCTTGAAAACCAAGTACTCAATGTCAGTTACTTGTTTGTTTTTCCTCTTCTGGGTTTGTTGGAAACAGAAGTAACAATGTTAACTATCTGTCATTTAAAGAGTGGAAGATATGTTGCTTTGACTAAAAAGGTACTTGCAACAATAGCAATACCACGCCCTTCAGCAAAGACAGCCTCTCTTGCAGGGACTACAGCATACTAAGAGCACGCCACCTAGCCGCGCCCTCTTCTCACCAATGCTGCAAAGATGCTCTGGGTGGTCATGCATCTTTGCCCTGAAAGACAGTCAAGAGCATCAGACACTCTAATGAAGGGGGAAATACACAGATCCACAGTTCCAGGGAACCCAAATATTTGTTTGGGTCCATTTTATAGTTTCCGTAGAACTGATGGCTGTCATACAAAATGACTCCTGGCTATTTATTTGTCAACCCAAGTAATGTAATACAATTGCTGCTGCAATTGCAAACAAGCAAGGAAGAGTTTCCTAGTGTCACACAGGCTATACTTCAATCAACAAGACTCTCACACAGACTTCAGTCAACAAGAAAAGACTCAGACTGACTACTTTTTTTTTAATGATTTTATTTATTTATTTTTAGAGAGAAGGAAGGGAGGGATGGAGAAAGAGAGGGAGAGAAACATCAATATATGGTTGCCTCTCACGTGCCCCCACTGGGGACCTGGCCTGCAACCCAGGCATGTGCCCTGACTGGGAATCGAACTGGCAACCCCTTGGCTTGCAGCCAACGCTCAATCCACTGAGCTACATCAGCCAGGGCTGACTGTTGTTTTTGACAATGTTGGTGGACATCACAATTAGGCATGGGAGATAAAGAGTTAAAAATTACCAAAGAATTTTTTTAGAGAAAATGATACATTTAGTGCTCACTTTGGCAGCACATATACTAAAACTGGAACAATACAGAGAAGATTAGCATGACCCCTGCACAAGGATGGTATGCAAATTTGTGAGGTGGTCCATATTTTTTTAAGAACAAGTTGGTAGGTACAGAATAGACAGGGGGCTGTTAAGAACAGTATAGGAAACAGAGAAGCCAAAGAACTTGTATGCATGACCCATGGACACAAACTAAGAGAGGGGAAGTTTGCTGGAGGGGATGAGCAGGTACCAGGTGGAGGGGGGCAACGGGAGAAATATTAGGACAACTATAATAGTATAATTGATAAAATACATATATAAAGAAAATAATACATTTATGCTTTTTATCTTTTTCTGAGCCACTTCCTGAACATTCCGTTAAAGTACCAACAGGGCCATTTCTCTAATGACTTTGCTGGGTACTTCAGTTATATTTTCTGTGGTCTTCAGAACAACCCCTCATGGTGGTCATTACAACCAAGGAAATTGAGGATAAATGAGATTAAGATATTTACCTGAGATCACAGAGCTATTAATAGCAGAAAAAGGAAATAGCCCTCTGGCTACCCGACTCCAAACCTCTTACTTCTTCTTGCACAGAATAACTTACTACTGAATCACCTGCCTATAAGGTAAGTGGTAGCAATGGAAAGACATAGGAGTTCCACTGCCCAAGGACCCAAAGCCAACTCCAGCAACTAACCAGTACTGACTCCCCCAATTTCCTGATTAGTGGCTGGCCTAGAGTACCATGATGAGTCGGGATAGAACTGTGAGTCTACCCTTGCTTCTGGTGCCTCATCAGTTCTCCACAAAAGATAGCCATACATTACACAGAAAGAAATGAAGAAACTAGGCAAACAAGAAGAAACTGAGCAAAGGAGAAAAAAAAAAGATAAAAATGAGAGGGATTTGTGTAGGAAGGAGCTTAATTCTGTAGAAGAAGTGCCACATACTGTTTGCCATGGAAGGACTAGAGCACTCACTGCACTGAGAAATTTGGCAATTCCGATTTTCTGTTATTTACTTGCCCTCTTTAGATTTCATCCTCAGGGGAGATACATCTTTGAACTCAAATTTAATATTTGACCAAACAATTAAACATGTTAACTAAAAACAAACATACCAAAACCTAAATTTTATGGAAATTTTCTTTTGTGAATTAAATTCACTTGGTAGTAAGTTCATTCTTAAAGTTAGATGGTTTCTTTTCTTACTAAGGCTTTACAAGCTTTTATTGGGTTGAAAATAAAGTTGTTTAGTTTTTTCCATATGCTGGCTCTAGTACCACTTAGTTGTCTTTAAGTTCATTCAAAACAATTTTGTTAGATGTATTGTGACAGCTGTCATATCAGCGTGCATTTAAAAAAAACTTACCAAAATTGGTGAATTTTTGTGCAGCCATTTTAAGATTGAAGGTAGAAGAAAATATGCAACATTTTTGGCATATTGTGCTGTATTAATTCAAGAAAGGTATTTCAATTGAAATGCAAAAAGAAAAGATTTGTGCAGTATATGGGGAAGGTGCTGTGGCTGATTGAACATGTCAAAGTGGCTTGTGAAGTTTCTCGGTACTATTGACATTTTGGCCAAATAACTCTTTGCTGTGGGGCTGTCTTATGCATTGGAAGATGTTTAGCAGCACCCCTGGCCTCTACCCACTAGAAGCCAATAGCAGGAGATAGCTGACATACTCAAAATATCCAAATCAATAAAGTTATTGGTGAAAATGAAAACTTTTATTTTACGGAAAAAACTAAATTGACTTTTTGGCCAACCCAATAGTTTATGGAAAGATGCTATTGTTGATGGAATTAAATTTTCCTGAGAACTCAGTATTACTTTTTAATCTAAGAATGCATATGCACTGCAATAAGAGACGTGCTCTAATATTATGCAAAAGCCTTCCCTAAGGTATGGCAAATCGGAGTGTTTCCCAGGTCTCACACAGAACAGCGCCAACTGTTGGTGGCACCAGTCCTTCCGAGTAAGTGTTCTCCCTCATCTAGCTTGTCCCCACAGCAGCGAGCACACTGAGTCACGTAGTGATGGTGATGCTGGTGAAATAAACACATGTGCAGTCATGTGCACACGTGACCCTTGAGCAATGTGGGGGCCAGGGGCACTCGTGCCCCATGCAGTCAGAAATCACTTTTGACTCCCCCAAAATTTAAATATTAATAGCTACTATTGACCAGGAGACTTACCAATAATATAACTATTAACTTATTTTGTATGTTATATTTATTATATACTGTATTCTTAAATAAAGCAAGCTAGAAAAATGTTAAAATGATAAGAAAGAGAAAACACAATTACAATATTTTGGGGAAAAAAATCCATGAATAAGTGGACAGACTCGGTTCAAACCCATGTCCTTTAAGGGCCACTGTACATGTACACACTGACTCACAGAACTCCACAAGCACATTTACTTTCCAAGGCAAAACTACCCTCCTTCTCTAGCCCCCTTTCCTTTAGAAATCCTCCTTTTAGGTTTTCATCTTTAACACTGTTATTAATGTTAATTTTCATTAGATTAGAATCCTGGACAGATGGCCCATACATGGTGAGGAGCCAGGACAGACTTTAGCACAGTTTTCTACACTATACTGTATCCCTTAAAATGGAACTCTTCATTAGAAAAGAATAAGACTGTCATGACTTGAGTGTCAACTTAAGGGTCCTTACCCGAAATAAACTCAAGCAGCCTATAAAAGTGCTTGAAATTTCTGCTTACTCCACGGGGTCAACACGAAGGTGACTACTGCCATCACTCAAGTGAGATTTTTGTGCTAACACATGCATTATTCATACTGACCGTCTAAGCACTCTAAATTGTTTTAAAGTTAGGTAGGCAAGTTCAGAGTTTAGATGATAACAGAGCTCCAGAAAATGTCTGGAGCATATACAGAGGTCTGGGGGAGAAGGGGAAGGTGCTGTAGGGGGAGAGAGCCAGAGTGAACTAGAAGTCAGCATCAGGGCACTGGATGCCGTGGGCAAAGATAATGATAAAGGAAACTAACATTTACAAAAACTATACACCAGGCAGTGAGCATATACTAACATATGAGGTTGAGGAGGGAGAAGAATTTTTGTGCTTATTTACAGTCATTGAAGCTATATTCAAATATACTTTGTCATTTTATTATGTGATTTAAAATGTTTTTTAAAAAGGAAGAAAGAAAAGCTATGGTTCCCTTTCTCTAGGAAAAAGTACTATTCCTCTTGGTCAAAAAAACCTGTGCTTTAGAGACAAATTATCTGTGCCCCATTACACCCAATACCCATGGTGGGGTAGAACGGGACAACCACTGTGAACTCTCGTTCACAAACAGAGAAAACAAGGTGTGCAGCAGTCTCTGGTCCACAGCAAATCGGGCGGGCACGTGTTGTCAATTCCTTGATTAAGATTCCCTTCTACAGCCTGCAGTGACTCTCATCAGCTCTTGGCTCCATCCTTGGAGTTATCCGTCCTATTCCATAAAATATACTCCGTATTTTAAGGTCAATAGTTTGATGAGCCTGCTTCCTGCCTGCAGAGGTTTCAGGGTCTAAAAGCTTTTCATTTTGAAGCCATCTCTGTTTCTTGTAGTCCAAGTTAGTAGTATTTTTACAAGTATAATTTCCTTAAAAGCTTTTAAGTTTCCTACCTTATTGATCTTATAAGACTTTATTAGACAACACAATCACATCAACAAATCTTGTCTACCTGGGGCTCCCTGTAAAGCTGCTATGGATCAATGCCTTTATCAGTCTGAAAATCCCTTTGTTTAATGGAAAGGATCCTTAAGCTTTTGTCTGTTTGCAAGGATTCAGAAGGCACCACCCTAAATCTTTCTGGGGCCTTAGTACTTTTATAATTATACGCTTAGCTTTGTCTTTACCCTGAGAAGCTTTTGTGACAGGGTCATGAATTTGACTTTTGTCCTGAGATCTTTTTTTACTTTGGGAATATTTTGCTGGGAGAGACTGATCAACAGTAAAAGATTTTATTTTCTAACCTAGCAAATCCTAACTCCTTTATATTTTCTCTAAAATTTGCTTGAAAACTGAGTAATTTCTTCTAAGGCTCATCATTATCTGCATGTTATGATACACAACTATGAGAAACCAGATGCAACTATGAAAAACTATGCAACTTTTACCCTTTAGCCTGAAAAATTTTCAGGCTGATCCATTAGGCATACTTTCCATTTCCACATTATCACAGGCAATAGTTTTATTAACAAGGACTTTCCTCCAGTTTTAATAATTTCTCCTTCACTTTCCTTAAGCCCTACTGAGAACCTCAAGAGCCACTGGACTTTGGCTACTAAACTCTTCAAGGCCCTTCCAACTTATGCCTATAGCTCAGTTCCAAAGACGCTATCCTATGTTTTAGAGGTTTTGTTCTGTTAACATTCCATTTCCAGGTCCCCAAATCAGTTCTGGTTATCTATTGCTATGTAACAAATCACCCAAAAACTTTGGCTTAAAACCACCACCACCATATTATGATCTCTCACAGTTCTGAGGCTTGGCTAAACTTAACTAGATGGTTCTTGCTGCAGTGTCTCATGAGTTTGCAGCCAGATGGTAGCTGGTGCTGGAATCATCTGAAAGCTTGCTCATTAATGTGTCTGGGGCAAGGATCCAAATAGATATTTTCCCAAAGAAGACATACAGATAGCCAGGTCCATGAAAAGCTGGTCACCATCACTAATCATCAGGGAGATGCAAATTAAAACCACAGTGAGATATCACCTCATAGCTTTTACAATGGCTGTTATCAAAAAGATACAAAATAAGTGTCGGTGAGGATGTGAAGAAAAGGGAACCCTCATGCACTGTTGGTGGGAATGTAAAATGGTGCAGCCACTATTGAAATAGTATGAAGGTTCCTCAAAAAATTAAAAATAGAATTATCATATAATTCAGCAATTTCATTTCTGGGTATTTACCCAAAGGAAACAAAAACACTAACTCAAAAAGATATATGCTCCCACCACCTGATTCACTGTAGCATTATTTACAATAGCCAAGACATGGAAGCAACCTACGTGTCCATTGATGGATGAATGAATAAAGAATATGTGATACACACACACACAGGAATATTAATCAGCCATAAAAAGAATAAACTTGCCACGTACAACAACATGGATGAAACTGAAATGCGTTTTGCTAAGTGAAATGTCAGACAGAGAAGGACAAATACTGTATATTCTCACCTGTGAAATCTAAAAAGATAAAAACAGAAAAACAAATTCACATATACAGAGGAGAGATTGATGGCTACATCACAAGAAAAAATTGTAACAATGTGTGGTGGTGGATTAACTGGATTTACTGTGGATATCATTTTTGCAATATGTACATACATATATCAAATCATTATGTAGTGTACCTGAACCTAATATGTTATATTCAGTTATATCCCAATAACAAAACAGTCCACACTCCTTACCCTTGTAGGTTACTCATGATCTAGCCCATAACCACACTCCCAGCCTTTGTCTGTACCCCATCCATTCCCCTAAACCCAGATCCTATATAATACCTATGTTAGATAGACTATATGCTCCTGGAAAGTCCATGCCTTTTTGTGTACCCACACCTTCCCCCATGCTATTCTTATATCCAGAAACACCCATCCGTTCATTCGTGTCACAGTGAGAATATGTCTGTTCCTCATGTGTTCTGGGCTGACCCCTTGATCATGAGCATGATGGATGCTGACTGCTCAGTGTTCTGAGCCCCCAGGGGATATTGCTGTACAGACAGATCTACGGACTTGTTTTATTGTTTTCAATGATTTACATACATGCCTATTTCCTCAAATAGAAAAGCTCCCATTCATCTTGATATCTAATAAATACACAAATTAACAATTGTTTTAAAAAATGATTCAGCGAGTGAATGATCCAAGATCATCTTCCATTTTTCCTGCCCACCTTCACCTAGGGATGCAGCTCTGGTGTTCCATTTGATCTCTCCTTTTTCTGCTCTTATGGCTTTTCTATTCCCAGAGCTCCTAAAATTCTGGAAGAAACCAGTCTATATTCTTTCTAAAAATTTTATGGCCCCAGTTTTGTTAAATCATTTTCTTAGCACTTTAAAACTCCACCTATCCCCCAACATGACTTTCCACTTAGCCTAGCTTGATTGCATTCATTTTCTTGTCCCACTCTTTCCAAGTTTGCACAGTGCACAGACCCCATGAATACCTGTAAGGCCACCACCTTATTTTATTATCTTTTCTTACATTAAAAAAATATGTAAGACCTGAAATCTCATCACAATCACCTTTATACATCCAATTGAACATGATTTTTGGAGAAGGGGCTTATTTTTACCACACAGAGAAAGACATAAAATTATTCTATTAATTGAAAATAAGAAAAAAAGAGACATCATAAAGGAAAAAAGATGGACACCAGATCAAAATGCCAAGAGGTCATTTTGGAACTTGCACGCTAACTTTTGGGATGAGGTGTTTTTCTTGGGTGGGTGATTTCCTGGGAGTGGCAGAGGACCTTTCTGCTTCTTCAATCCCTGTTTGTGGTCTCACTTGACTACTGGAGAATTCCTAACCTCGTAAATGGTGGCTTTAATTCCTTACAATAAAATGATAACGAGAAACTCAATTAACAAGGGAGGGGTCATACTGTAGAATCAAGAGGAGTTTAAGGAAGATTTAGTCAATTCAAGTCTAATGAATGAACTCCATAGGGTTCATGGATAGTCACCAGAGAATACTAAAGGTACTAGTAATTGTAATGTCTCCACAACAGTAATTATCTTTAATATTCCTCTAAGACAACTGAAGTCCCAGGATTAAAATAGAAGATGCTCATGTATGTGTCCTACTAAGCATTGTGTGGTTTTACGTGGATTATTACTCTTTCCTTTGGTTCTCTGCCATGGGATCCTTTCTTTCTCTTGTTTTGCTTGATTACTGTTTTTGTGGGTTGCTTTTTTTTTTTTAGTTTTTATCATGGAACATTGCACACAACACAAAGGTAGAATAGTATAAAGAACACCCTTATGCCCATCACCCAGGCTGAACAAATACCAACACTGGGGCACTATTTCATGTGCACTTCCACCCGTGCACATGTCCCCTTCGCCCTATGGATTATTTTGAACCATTTAGCAAATTCCACACCCCATATCCTTCCATTGACACATTCTTCAGTTTTTTTTAAAGATTGATTTATTTATTTTTAGACAGAGGGGCAAGGAGGGAGAGAGGGAGAGACGCATCAATGTGTGGTCCCCTCTCACACACCCCCAACTGTGGACCTAACCCACAACCCAGGCATGTGCCCCGACCCGGAATCTAACGGGTGACCCTTGGTCCACAGACCCACACTCAATCCACTGAGCCACACTAGTCAGGGCCTTTAGTTGTTTAAAAAAAAAAAACAAAACCACCATAAGCTCTGATCGATGTGGCTCAGTTGGTTGGGCGTTGTACTGCAAAAGAAAAGGTCGTTAGCTAGGGTGATTTGAGAGGTAACCAATCAATGTTTTTATCTCACATCAGTGTTTCTCTCCCTCTCTTTCTCCCTCCCTTCCCCTTTCTCTGAATAAAATCTCTTTAAAAACCAACCACAATACCATTATCAAAAATTAATAATTGTTTAACTTCAACTATTCAGTCAGTATTTAAATTACTCCAGTGGTCTCATGTATTTTTGAGTAGGCTTTGATTAAATCAGGATCCAAACAAGTTCTGCACATGGCAATTGACTAAGTCTCTTTAAGTCCATTTTAAGAAAATGAAAACACTAACTCTAAAAGATATATGCACCCCCATACCCCCACACCCATTGCAGCATTATTTACAATAGCCAAGATATGGAAACAACCTAAGTGTCTACTGATGGATGAATGGAATAAAATACGCAGTGTGTGTGTGTATAAAATGAAATTTTCAGTCATAAAAATGAGCAAAATATCACCATGTGCGACAGCATGGATGGACCTGAGAGCATTATGCTAAGTGAAATAAGTCAGAGAAAAACAGGTACCCTATGATCTCAGCTATATATGGAATCTTAAACAAACAAAACACCAGAGCTCAAAGATACAGACAGCAGGTCAGTGGCTGCCAGGCAGAGTTGGATTGGGGTGGATGGGAGGGAGCCAACAGGTACAAACTTACAGTTATAAATAAGTCATGGAGACTTAAGGTACAACACAATGACTAAAATTAATTAGTTAATAATACATAATACTGTATTACATATTTGAAAGTTGCTAAGAAATTCAGTCTCAAAAGCTTCTAGCAAAAAAAAATGTTTATGCATGCTGATGGATATTGACTAGACTTATTATGGTGATTTCACACTATATACAAATATCAAATCATTATGCTGTAAAACTGAAATTAATATAATGGTGTATGTCAATTATATCACAATTTGAAGATGAAAAGGCAAAACAGAATGGGTTGATTATAGGAGGTGATACCAGAGCTAATAAGATGTAGAGACAAAAATTAGTCATAATGGGTGAGCTATTATTAAGAAAAAAGATGTGGAAGTAAGGTTGGAAATCTCTAGTGGTCCACTAGGTAATGATTTTAGCCCAGAACATCTCAGTTGTTTCCAAAGGTATCAGTTATGGGTACGAAGGAGTCAGATGTTGACAACCACCATCTCTTCAATATGTCCCTTAATTCACAAAGGTTTTTACTTAAACTATAAAGAAAAAAGCTTGTGTGGATATAGAGGGACTAGAAGAAAATGATTGGAGAATAAAGTACATCCTTCACATGTTGCCTCTTTAGGCTCTTATTATTTAATGTGACATGATGTTAATAATTATGCATTTCCTCTGTTGTATGTACAGTAGACCTTGGACTGGGGGTTAGAGGTTCTGACTCCCACACAGACCAAAATCCATGTATAACTCTTGACTCTGCCCCCTCAAATTTAATTGAACTTGTGCCTTGGTATCCAGATACCAAAATCTGCAGATGCTGAAGTACTCTATATTAAAATGGCAAAGATCAATGCATACAGCCAACCCTCACATCTGAGAATTCCCAATGGTGGGTAGAAAATACTGTCTTCATCCACGGTTGGTTGAATCCATGGGTGGAAACCTGGGAACAGAAGGCTGATTGTATTTTGAAAAACATCGTGTATAAATGTACCCCATAGTTCAAAGCCATGTTCTTCAAAGGTCAACTATATGTTAGAAAGCCACAGTGAATTATTACTAGAACTACATTTAAAAAAAAAAAAACGTTTAATCTCTATAGACTCCCCTTCTCTTTTTTCTTGGAATTTTTAAAGATCAGGTCATTTGCCCTATGGAATTTTCCGATGTGGATTTTGCGAATTGTACCCGGTGGTGATTTAATGTGTTCATCTGTATCCTAAATTTCTTATAAATTGGTGTCAGATCTAGAAGCTTGGGGAGTTCAATGGTTTGAACTTCATGTATGGTGTTCTGTACTTCTACTGTATCGCCTCAGGAGGAAGAGAATCTCTAGTGCTCCATTTCTGTGACATTAAGATTGATCAATGGGTTCAGGTGTTGTCAGACACATGCACGAAATAGCTCCCCATTGGTATTCCACCTCAGTTCTATCAGCCACTGAGGAAGCCTAGCTTGATTATTTCATTAGCTGCTACAAAATATCAATATCCTATTTCTATCACACTGTCTGTATTTTTAAGCTGGAATTATTCTATGATGAGAAAATATCCCTCACAACTATTTTGTTACCCTGAGATGTAGTTCATATAAAGCAGAATGAATACTTGATCCTCTCTCCCATATTCAGTCCCAGCAAGGCTCCTAGTCAGTTCTCCATGGCTTGTACCATCACAATAATCTGACACTTTTGCTCTAGGGAGGTGCATTCTATGAAGCCAGCTCAACACCATACTCATGGGTAGTCTTCCTCCTCAAAGGTCTTATGATGTTTAGAATGTGCGTCATAAAATGTGATGTCTCACTACCCTGTGAAGAAATCTAAAGATTGTGGACAATGCCATTAGTAGTTCTGGAGCAAGGGCTTTAGAGTAGATGTCTGAGTGGAACACAGGTTTGCAAACAACCTAGGTGGCCCATACATAGTGCTCAATACGTGTTATTTCAGCAGACAAATGTGTTCCTATTAGAATATTTTCTATTAAGGGCAGAGATTTGTTCAGTTTAGTCCACTGTGTAGCCCCTGGTTATATAGTAGGTAGTCAATATATTTGTTAAATAAAATGGATTTATCTGGAACATATTTATTCTGTATGAGTTTCATTCACTAAAAAAGAAATTAAAGTCAGATTCTTATTTTCCCTGATAACTTACCTAATCTTATTAAATTATGTGTAAATGTTTTTGTTTGTTTTGTTTTAAGAGAGGGAGAAACATCAATGTGTGGTTGCCTCTCACACGCCCCCACCTGGGGACCTGGCCCACAAGCCAGGCATGTGCCCTGACAGGGAATCGAGCCAGCGCCCCTTTGGTTCTCAGGCTGGTGCTCAATCCACTGAGCCACGCCTGCCAGGGCCATGTGTAAATGTTTTTTAAAACAGGAAAATGTATTTCCATTCTCTTATGTATTTGTTTTTAGTTTAGTCAGCTTTCTGCCATCTATTTGGGTAACATTGAGTTAATATTATCACTACAGTTAGCCCATGCTGTGTGTATCTATATGCTTTTCTGTTTAATGAGGGCTTTTAAATAGACTGTGTGTAGAATATTAATAGGAACCTTTGAATCTTAATTTTTTTGTTAGTTATGTTCTAAGTGGTATGAAACACACATAATTTAGATCATGCAATTGTAGTTGGTTACTCAACCAGAGAGCAGTTGAGATTCCTAACAGAAAACACAGCATTACAAATCTATGACCTAAATTGCCAATGTCTGTGGACAGTTTTTGGTCCCTAATTTACTTGACTTTTCTGTGACATTTGACACTATATGGTCTTTTGAGAAACTGACCCTCATGATAAAACACCCATAATTTTAACGGAGCTGATGGAATTTGAAATCTGACTAAAAGCAAATGGTGTTACTTTCAGAGTGTTGAGTTTGGATAAGGAGAACTAGAAACTCATCCTTTAAAACATCATCAACACATCAACTCATCAACACAAGACATCTTAGGTTTGTTCATAATTTAATACAATTATAAGACTAAATTTGTGCTGTTGGGTGTCAATGGTGCAGCTTAAAAGGATCCTGTTCACTTCAGCAGCCAGAAATCTGTGCAGGCACAATTCCATTACATCTCAACAAAACACTCTTTTAAAGAAAGGTAGCTAAAATGAAAACTTAACCAAGAACATATATATGTGTGTATATACAACTCTCAACTTATGAAAGCATACTATCTATATTCCATGTGGAACTAGTTGTACTTCTGTTGAATTCAGATACCACCCCAGCATATTAGTAGCACATAAAACAAATTTAAAATGTAAATTTACATTCTACATTATAGCTACCCAGAGTACCACTATCAAGTACAATTGTATTGCTCATCTCCAAGATCTCTATTCCACTTTTAGAATGTCTACTGGAGGGTACAAACACCAAGATAGCTCTCCAAGCTCCATGTCTAAGTGCTCCAAACTTCTCTCCCCTCAGCTTTCACCCACTTTTCCTCCCAGGTCTCAAAGGTGAAGTAGGTCACTGCTTTTCTTATCAGCCCACATTATGCTTCTTAAGCACTTTATGTTATACCGTTTCTGTGTTCCTTTGGGGCAGTAACCTAACCATACAATTATTGCTTTTCCCATAGTACCTAACAATAATAATGCAACAAAAACACCTGATTAACTGCACTAATCGTTCGGATGATTTTAACATTTTTGCCGCAATTACCTACATATCAATGGCACCTATGGCTGTTTAGGTTTTATGACAATGGAAATAATTCTCTTGGGTATTAACAATCTGTCCTAATTCACTTTTGAAGACAACTGTCCTATTTTTCTTTTGTTGCAGAAATTATAGAGAAGTATTCAGTGGGGGAAGTAAAGTAGTATTACCTCTTGTGTCAGATTTCTGTACTATGGAGGGGTGAGGTGTAATAAACAATAGGTGGAGAGAATGCAGTTATGAAGAAATCTCACAGCTTTCCTGGCTCTGCTGTCATGTTCCTCTGGCAGGAATTCTTTGGGGGCTACTCCGTAAGACACAGTACGCACATGTCCTACGTGCACCCTTTCTGGTCCATCTTGCCTACCTGCCAAAAGGTAATTTTATTTTTAAAAACTGTGTGTGCATGTGTACATAATTAACAATCAGGAACCCTCACTTTGAGGCATGAACAAAACTGTTCCCTAAGAATATTCTACAGGTGGCCCATATAGAGTAACATCTATATTTCCAATAATTGTGGGTGACATTCATTAAAATGTCATTAGCATAACCCAGTTTTCCTTTGGTCTGGTACTTACTGAGAAGGGCATCCAAAATACTGCAGTATTCTTTCCCATTAGTGGCCTTTTGCTAATATAAATTACTTAAATGCTTGACAACCCGTCTTTAACACAGAAAGTTAACTGTGTCAAATAAATGTCAAAAATACCAAGATTAGAAAGTTGTTGTACTTTTGAGACTAATTCATCTTATAGCAAGTTGTCAATGGTAAAAATATTCAGTAGGTAATTTTCACTAGTGTAAAGTAATGTTAAAGTGAAAGGCTGATACATTTTAAGATTGGAGATTAAAGCAGAAATAGAACTATGGTACCAAAAACAAGCTGGCAGTAGCAGTGGTTTTTTATAACTCAGGAAACAGTAACATGGAAGTACCTTGCATCTAATAACTCAAAAATGTTCCTACTACGTGGGCAATACACTTTTGGTTGAGATTTACTTTAAAGGCCAAGTGTAAAAAAAACTATGCATACTTTATCTGTATAGTAGTTCCTATCTACTGATTCATTAATGTAAGTTTACTGGCATAATCTGTAATACTCTGAGGCATAGAATAACAACTGTTGATCCTCTCTAAAATGTTAAACAGCAGAGTGGGAAAGATGATAATCTCTGTTGGATGAGAATTACCTTAACTGGCCGAATATTTTGGAAGATGAAAGTTATTACAGTTCAATTAAAATTTGATGATTATTTCTCCATAAATCTTCTTTCCAAAAAGATTTGAAATACCACCCTGAGATTTTCATCATTTGTAAGAACTGGCACTTAATAAAGTCCTGAATCTACTTTGATCTTTTATATCAATAAACACAAGCTCACAGAGCCAACATTCAAGTATTTCCTACATTTTAAGATTCAACATAAGGGTATTCTTCCCTGTCCTTCCCACAATAAGGCAGCTCCATCCAGATGAGACAGACTGAGTAAGATAATGGCTCAAAGCTCAACTAAACCAAACCAAATCAAGACACACTTATTAGATCACTTTTGAATTACAAAAGCGTCAGACTCCTATTTAAGGGGATGCAAAGGATTCAGTTAGTTTTTAAAGTTATAGAGTTATAGCTTTTTTTATAGTTATATTTAAAAGTTTTTCTTTTTATAATATATGTGCCTTCTTAGTAGAGAACTGCGTTTTTCAATTAAGCATCAAAAATTAAACCATGGAAAGTTATTTGTGATTACATTTAAAGCTATATAGTCTACACAAATCAAAACCAGGTCAGTTTCAGTACTAAAATTTACAACCAATGTATCTCAATGAAATTAAAATTTAAAAAATATAATTTTCTTCTTTTCCACCCGGACTCCAAAGTATTTAAAACATCAAGTAATTTAATTAGGTCTCCAAATTAAATTTTCTTTAAAAAAATTGTATTTTCCTATTTGGAGTAGTGGTACCCCAGGAATCAAAATGGGAGTTAATTGGATTTTAAGCCCCAATATCCAGAAACCATACTTTTTAACTCTTAGCTAGATTCTTTCCATCCATAAAGTGCAATGCAAAAATAAAATGATATAAAAATTTATCATGTAACATGAGAATCAAAGGCCAAAAAACCCCCACACCACACCATGATTTTGAGCCCCCGAAGTTAAACTAAAAAAGAAAATACCACTCACAGCACACTGTAGAAAGAATTTATTTGCTTCATTAAAAAAAAAATCTCAATAGTGCATTTAACTATAAATGCAGTCTTCTCATTCAAGGAGTTGCAAAGTTTAAATAGAAACTTTTAATTGCTTCAGGTTTATATATTTAAAACCCTTAAATTTCCCGAGGGAACACATCAAAAAGCCAGATTTAAAATGTTATAAAGCATAAACTTTGTAATTAATGGGTCTACTCTTCTCCCAATGCCAGTTTTGGACGAGGGCAGTTCTCCCTACTCCGACCTACAGCTAAAGCATGAGGTAAATAGGTGCAAACCAAATCCTGCATCAACTACTAGAAGAAGCGTTGAAATTAGGTTGGAAAAGTTTGTGTCATGATCTTGCATAATTTCACTCCTACTAGAGTAAAAAGCGAACCCCAAGGCTTGGCTCCTACACCCGCTTTAAAAATGTCCCCGTCCACCCCTCTCCCTGCAATTCCTTCCCACCTCCACGAAAACGTACAACTAATGGTGTCCACGGTGGCCGAGCCGGCCGGGCCTCCGGGGGGCCGTTCCTGAGCCCCAGAAAACAAAGGGGATTCCCAGCCATTGTCCTCCGCCGCGCTGAGCATCACCAGCACTAGCAAGGCAGTAGCTTGCGCAGTTATCTCCACAGCGGGCAATGTCACAACCCGACCAACAGCACAAACTACTACCTCAGCCAGGGCCATGGTGTCGGGGAGGCACCAGACCACGCTGAGGGCGAGCGAAGCGACTCCAGCGCTGCTCCGTCCTTCCTCCGCTGCCGACGTCGGCTGGCACCCCTGTCCTTCCCCGCCGCCCGCCAAAGACCCCGCCCAGCGCCCCGCCGCGGGAGCGCCCCGAGAGCTCCGAGGATCACAGGCGGCGCCGGGACCGGACTTCTCTATGTAACCGACCTCTCTCGAAACAGAGAAAGTGCACCCGGGTCGTGGCGGAGGCAGTCGCTTCCCCCGCTGCCGAGGAGAGGTCGTCCCCTGGGCCACTCAAAAGCAGGAAATGGGCGGCCAAAGCGCAGCGAGATGCCACCTGGATCCGACGGTCTCCGTGAGGCAGCGAGCAGCGTTCCCGCGCTCCGTCCTCCCGGAGCTGTCCCCGCCGCGCTCCCACCACGTCTCCAGGCAGCGCCGCCCGCGCCCCTCCACGCCCCAAGCCCACAGTGGGGGCTGGGCGGCGGCCGGGACCCCACCGGCGCCACGCTCCCCACGTCCGCCGCCGGGCCGGTTCTCCGCAAGGGTGAACGCCCAGGGCTCTTCCCGCAGAGGTGGACACCGCCTCCGGCGCTGCGACCAGAAACCAAGGCACAGCCCGGAAGTCCCCAGCCACACGTTCCCTACGACCCTTAAGGGGTAATCTCGTACACCTCTGCAGGAGGCGAGAAAAAACCAAAAACGCCGAAAAACTGAAACCGAGCCAGATGGCGGACGGTGGTGTCGGTGGCGGCGCTGCACGCGCGGACACTAGACCGCCTCGCGCTCCGCTGCTCCAGTGCGCCGCGACGAACCATAGAGATCCCTTAAGGAGGCTCGCGCGCTACTCCCCAACACGTGACCACCCCCAACACTTCTCCCCCCCGCGCCCCCCCTGCGCCGCCATCTTACATCCGGGACAGAAGCAGCGTCCCTTTCCTTGCCTTGGCAAGCTTCGACGTGTCACTAGAAATCAGCCCCGAAAGGGGGAACCCCAATTCCACGTCACCAAAGTGCTCAGGCGGCGAGCCATGCACCCCAGTTCCTTTAACTGGGCAAAGTGAGATCCCTAACTTCTTCCGGTCTTTGCCCGCAAAGAAAATGGCGGCACTTACCGCCGTCTAAGTGGACACGTTGTACTCTGGCGGGGTTTAAAGTTTCCGGCACCTCCTTTCCTATCCGGCAAGGACACAACCCTTTGCGCTCCACCCTGCGGCGTGGCCACAGTGCTACATCCCGCAGAAAACCGGCGGGAAAGCCGCTGCACAGCTCGCTTTAATGCGCAGGCTCCTGGGACTTGTGGGTTGCCTTTTTTCTTAAAGGCCAAGATTGGGAGAAGGCCGACTTCCGTGAGCTAGATCTGCTGTAGTCCCAGACAAATTACCTTTGTCTCTCACACAGGGATTTTTGGCGTAAATCATCTTAAATAAAAAGCAAGCAGGGGTTGCCATATAAAAACAGAACGTCCGATTAAGTTCAAGTTTCAGATAAGCGAATGCTTCAGTATATGTGTGTCCCCTATATTTAAAAAATATATATCTTAACTTCAGATCTAACTGGGCGTCCTGTATTTTTATCTGCTAAACCTGGCAATCCCATTCGTCATGACGCTCCAGAAAACCTAGACTACCCTTAACAGAATAGAGGAATTGGAGAGTTCAGATGGGGATTCACTGTGCGCAGAGACTTTGATCTCATGGATGTCGGAGGGCTAAGGTCCCGACGACAAAATCTGGCCACAACGCATAAAGGGGCATCCATGTGAAACTCCTCTATGGAAAAATAAGATTTTTCCCCCTTCAACCAGCACAACATAATGCTTAATAACAGATCCTCTCCACCAAGAGACTTGTTGACAATTAAAGATTACCTTTGCTTTGCTTCTCTATATTATTAGTGATGGAACAATTTCCTGAAGAACAAGTTTTCAAATTAAAAGCATCCTGCCTAACATGTTTCAAAATAAATGTAATATGCAAATTAAGAAAAAATACGTGCCCACAGACACATCTCAATGTTATGCTTATTCATATTTTAAAGCAACTGCTGAAGGTAGTTTGCTTGGGATGTCCATTCTGAACTATTTCCAGTTAACAATATTTATTTTTGTGTGTATATAGGACACACCTGCAATTAAATGCTTTATTTGACGACGCATAAACAAGACTGTGCATCACAGTGATGCTTACCACTAAGTCTATAGAAACTTCACCAGTAGTTTCATTATGATTCACACCACCTAGTCCTGATAAGCAATGGCTGGACTGCCAAAATACCACCCCTCACTGTTTCTCTCACTGCACCATGGACCACATTATCCTGCACCATAGCAAATGTCATTTAGCATAATGGTACAGATTTTCAAATAGCCCTTAAACAGTTGTTTGGTTGACACGATACAGATATATTACAGCAATGAAGTTTCCAACTAAATGTAGTCATTACCCTACTTTAATTGTATAAGATTCATTTCCACAATTAACCTGTTTTTGACAGTGCTAACACCAATGTACTCATCATCCAGACACAATGCGCTACTAGCAACTCTTTATTTTTCTCCACCCCTAATATCCAGAATCTAAGCATCCTTTCCAAATTGTGACTACCTGCAGCTAATCAATACTTCATCATGACTCACAGAAGGAAAATTGCAACAGCCTTCTATCTTAGCTTTCCCTATTTATAGTCCCTCCACTCTATCTTGCTCATAACTGCAAGTTTATCTTCCTTAGTTTTATAATTTATTCCTAAAAATAATCCCTCAAAACTCCTATCATCTCAAATCTAAACTATTTTGCTTAGATTTCTAGGAATTCTATGAATGGACCTCAATTCTTCACCGGCAATCTTGGTTCACACAACATAAGGACATGTACTATCAGTTTTCTCATAGCTCAGATATGCCTTGCTCACATTATTTGTCTTTACCTGACATATCCTGCAATATACTTTGGAACCATCCAAAATCGACCTTGCTATCAGGGCCCATTTTAAGTTCTATCTCTACCCCTGAGCCTTTTCATTTCTTTATTGATTTTCCTTCTTAATACTAACAATAATAACCTGAACCACAGAGGACTAGGTTGAGGTTCACTATTTTATGACTCCCTATTAACCTGTACAGTACTTGTTTTCCACAGTACTTTGAACGCTTGTTTAAGGTCTTATGTTCCCTGCAAAACTGTAAACTATATGAGAGCAGAGAGTAAACCAATGACTAACACATGATAGGAATTAAAATATTAATGACAGGAGTACTGAATTATATACAATCTTGTATTTAGTATTATTTTATGTATGTGGTTTCCTCAACTAGCTATAAGCGCCTGAGCGAACCTAAGGACTTCTGTTGCATATAGGAAGGACATAGTTATGAGCATATACTAGATTCTTAGCATGCAGTGCTTGTCCCAGTAAAAGGCAAGAAATTGGTCCCTTTATGAGAAAGTATAGGCGTTCTGCCCATCTTTAAGTGATATGTACCAAAAGTGTATTTTATTTATGTTACACCCACCTAGCAATTACCATGTGGCAGGGACAGTGCTTCATAACACTCCTTTTTAAATCCTAATAAAGAACTCTATGAGTGAAACACTACTATTAATTCCATTTTACATGAATAAAACAAAACAGGTTAACTAACTTGCTCCGGGTCATACATGTAGGAAATGCCAGAGCTAGGATTTGAACTTAGGAAGTCTGGCCCCAGACTAGAGTCTTAACCACAATGCTTATAATATAACAAACAGATCAGTAAGCTATATTAAACTATCCTAAACCAATAATAAAAACTCAGTGCAGCTCCAGAGATCACAGTCATTAGACATTTTTTTTCTTCACAGTATTTGAAGTTCTTCGTTATGTCCAAGTGTGTTTGTTGCAACACCCATTCATAGAAATAGTAGTTGTATAAAAACATTTCAACTTTATTCTAGTAAGACTTAGATTTCAATGGACTGAGACTTGCATATAGTGGAGAGAACTGCTTTTGAAGCAAGACATGCTAATCTACACAGACTTCAGCTGTGTGACTCTAGGCAAGTTATCTTACCCTCTAAACCCTGACTTCCCTCTCTGTAAACTAAGTACAGTAATACCTACCTTGCAGGATTTCTGTGAGGATTATTATTCCTTACAGGACTAATATAGGTAAAGCCCTGGCTAATACATACTAGGTACTTCAGAAAGATTAAAATTAGAACTTAGAAAAATTATTATAACTACAACTGACTGCTGGAAATATTTTGTAGAAATTTTTCAATATCATACATTTATTACACAATTCAGGTTCTCAGAAAAAGAAAATTTAAAACAAATGATTTTTCTTTGCAAGGTGGAGGCATAGCCTAGCATTGCTAAACAGGCAATACTAAAATTATCTTCACTAAATCAAAAATAAATAGGAATGCTTGTAAAGCAAAAGAAATAATTATAAGAGTCTAATCCACTAGAGGATTATGTTTTTGACCTGACCTAGAATTTTTTTTAAGTTTAACATTTTTTGGCCTGGAATTTTAATACGAAGTTCTATATCTGCTTTCTTTCCTAACTAATGATAGAGATATTTCATAATGTCCTTCTGTGTATTATTTTATTTTTTCATTTTATATATTAATAGTTTCAACAAAGCTCTCAAAAACACACCTTTCTTATTCTATTTTATAAAACTTCTTTCCAAATTAACAGCATATGTAACCCATCTTATACATATTTAAATCATTACTTACTAAGTCTTCGTTAAACAGACTCAATGATGTGGGGTATTACTAATGTGTTGAACTTAGTGAGGATGAGAAAGCAAACACAAAGGATATTAAAGAAAAAGTGAATCATTTATCATATCTGAAAGTAAATTCTCAAAGCGGTTACAATATTGAGTTATACTGAGAAACTAGCACTGCTAGACCATAATTAAAAATCTAGAGTCATGCTGAGTGGAAACTGTAAAGCAAATTAAGGATCTATATAATCACAGCTCTAACTATGCAGTTTTTGTGGAAAAACTGTCCTTGGCCACAAAGAAAATCTGTGTTTGAGGCCAAGAGACTTTCATGATTATAATACATAACTGATACATCTCAGCAACATAAAAATTGCAGGAGAAAGTGTAACAACAGCAGTATTACTTTCAAGAACTGTGTTGGGAGCTAAAAAAGAAACTCACAAAATTAGATAAATATATCCAGTCTGACATAAACACCATATGGGTAACTGCATTAACAGACAGGAGTTGTATGTTTTATGTTAAAATTATGACACAGAAGTAGTAAAGGCTGGAAAGCAAGTGCAGTTTGCACAGTTGGGTCTGAAGCCTAATATTTATTTTATTTTTCTAGATAAAAAGAATAAGTTTGTAATATTATAGCTTTGGAATTTTTCTCATATGTTGTAAACTTCATAGAAAGCAGAATTGTTATATTGCAATAGTTTGCCAAGTAATGGCATGATTTTTATCTTTTCTGCTTGTACTATTTATTGAATGTTAGTTTAAAATAAAACAACGTAACTAAATTTGCAGCAACTGAAAACGGTATCAAAATTCAAGGGTACAGCAATTTTCTTTTTCTTATCTGAGAGGCTAGAATCAATCGGTCCCACAGTGTAATTAGAAATGTTTCAACTGACCATATCTCTATCACTGTAAGCACCAAGCACATGGATACCAAAGGTACCCTAGAAAGACCTGGAGCGGAGTACTATAACATTCTAGGTCTTGTGTCCGAAGAATACTGCTCTGTAACAGAAAAATCGAGACAGCTGAAAGACATGGGCAATATGCTGCATCAAGTCCTCCTATTTAGAAAACACAAGTGTAAAATAGCTCAAAGCATCTGCCTCCAAAAACAAACAAAAGACAAAAAAAATAACCCTAATGTAAACTGATTTTAAAGGCTCCCTTTTGAGAAAACTGCTATGATCTCTCTATCCACATAACAGAAAAGACATGATTGTTCCAAGTTTAACTGCTGAATTCTTCATACTCAGAGCAATCCCACTTTGTGTGCATCCTCGGTGCTGAATCCTATGGCTTCAAAAGATAGTAGTAGCTCTGGTCACAAATTACTTTAACTTGTTCAACTATTTTATGATGTCAGGGAGACTTCACCTTTGCAAAAAAAAAAAAAAAAATACAGTGGCTGAAGCACAAGGTATTGCCAGAGTCTCATTCAATAGACAGTTGGCAGTGGTTCTACCACTAGCACATGATATCTCTTGAATAAGGTATAGGTGAAATTAGAGGAAGAGCTCCAAGAAAAGAGGCAAAGAACATGGGAGATGAATGAAATTAGAAAAAATAGGTAAGTGTATGAAAAAGAAGGTAAAATAAACATAAAAATTTTTTTGAAGGAAGAAGGGAAAGAAACTGATGGAATAAAAAGGGAGAAAAAATAGCCCTGGCTGGTGTAGCTCAGTGGATTGAGCGCGGGCTGCGAACCAAAGGGTCGCAGGTTCGATTCCCAGTTAGGGCACATGCCTGGGTTGTGGGCCAGGTCCCCATTGGGGGCCATGTGAGAGGCAATCACACATTCATGTTTCTCTCTCTCTCCCTCCCTTCCCCTCTCTAAAAATAAATAAATAAATAAAATCTAAAAAAAAGTATAAAACTAATTTTAAAAAAACCTATATTAAAAGGGAGAAAAATATATAGTCAAAGGTCTTAATTAGGATATAGTATTACATTTATCAAAAACAACTTGACTGCCACACTCCTAGAATAGGATTCCTCTTCTCTAGTTGCCCGCACGCCTCCTGTGTCTACCATGGCCACCATTCCGCAACTGGTAGGAAGACGGCGCTTAGTGGAGAGCAAAGACTTCAAAGAGTACATGAATCAACTAGATGTGGGAATGGCTCTGTGGAAAACAGATGCCATGGCCAAACCAGATTGTATCATTACTTTTGATGGCAAAAACCTCACTGTAAAAACTGAGAGCACATTGAAAATGACAGTTCTCATGTAACCTGGGAGAGAAGTTTGAAGAATCCACAGCTGATGGCAGAGAAACTCAGACCGTGTGCAATTTTGTAAATGGTGCACTGGTTCAACATCAGGAGTGGGATGGGAAGGAAAGCCAGAGGCACACAGGGAGGAACTGAAGAGTCTGGCATCAAGGAGAGAGCTGGGGGACAACTTTCTCACAGACAGAAAGGCAGGCAGAGGCCATAGTCCCTTTTCTGAACCCTCCCTCAACAGAGCCACAGAGCTGACAGTGAGTGCCATATCTGAGACTCCATCAACCTGGCTAACACTGTTTGCCCCACCCTGGAGATCCCCTGAGACTCTGTCCCACCTAGTTTACCAGCCCACTCAAGCTGTTAACGGGTCTTTCCATATGGATGGCTGGTCTCGGCTCATGCTTCACAACTTTCTAATCCTCTCAAAGAAGCAACAGCTGGCCTCAGTGAGCCCCCAGCCCCTGTACCTCTTGCTAAATGGTCCCAGGAAGGGAACTAGGAGCCAAGAGCTGAGTTTCACAGCTTGAGTTCACCTGGGAAACTCCAAGCCCAGAACAAGTAGCAGCCACCTCAGATTGCTTTATAGCCCAGGCAGGGTGGCCCTGGCCAAAACACAGGTGGGGGCTGACCTTACCCTGCATTACTCGGGAAACCTCACAGCCTGTGCATCCAGCGGAGAGCTATAGGCCACATCAGAGCACCACCACCCTGCTCCTGCACAGCTGATCTTCCATAGAAATCGAAGGTTGGTGGTCAGAGGTCACAGCCAGTCCTTGCAGCTGACTGGCCTGGGTAAACCCCTCCCAATGACCTGCCAAAACCAAGCAAGACTCAGCTATAAGAGGAGGGTGTACTCAGCCCACACAAAGGGTGCACCTTGAATGCCCAGCTTGTATGATAGGGGAGGCTGTGCCATTGGACCCTACAGGACACCTACTACATTAGGCCACACTATCAAGACAGGGATTCATAGCAGCTCTATGTAATTGGTAGAAACAAACATAGGGAGGCTGCCAAAATGAGGAGTCAAAGAAACATGGCCTGAACGAAAAAACAGATCAAAACTCCAGAGAAAGAACTAAACAAAATGGAGATAAGCAATCTATCAGATGCAGAATTTAAAACACTTATAAGGATGCTCAAGGAAATTAGTGAGGACCTCAACAGCATAAAAAGGATCCAGTCAGAAATGAAGGATTCACTAATTGAAATAAAAAACTTACAGGGAAACAACAGTAGAGTGATGAAGCCGAGAATCAAATCAATGATTTGGAACATAAGAAAGTAAAAAATAACCAATCAGAACAAGAGGAAGAAAAAAGAATTTAAAAAAAAAATGAGGATAGTGTAAGAAGCCTCTGGGACAACTTCAAGCATTCCAACATCCACATCATAGGGGTGCCAGGAGAAGAGAAAGAGTAAAAGACTGGAAATCTATATGAAAAAATAATGAAAGAAAACTTCCCTAATTTGGTGAAGGAAATAGACATGCAAGTCCAGGAAGTACAGAGTCCCCCAAACAAGATGGATTCAAGAGGCCCACTCTGAGACACATCATAATTAAAATGCCAAAAGTTAAAGAATTTAAAAACAGCATGAGAAATGTGGGCAGTTACCTACAAAGGAGTTCCCATAAGACTTCCAGCTGATTTCTCAAAAGAAATTTTGCAAGCAAGAAGAGATTGGAAAGAAGTATTCCAAGTGATGGAAAGCAAGGACCTGCAACTTACATTTCTCTATCCAGCAAAAGTATCATTTAGAATGGAAGGGCAAATAAAGTGCTTCCCAGACAAGGTAAAGCTAAAGGAGTTCATCACCAAACCATTATTACACAAAATGCCAAAGGGAGAAAAAGAAGAATTTAAGAAAAAGAAGATCAAAACTATGAACATTAAAATGGCAATAAATACATAACTATCAACAACTGAATCTAAGAAATAAATGAAGCAAACAAGCAGAACAGAAACAGAATCACAAATATGGAGAACATTGGCATGGTGGCCAGTGGGGAGGGGCAGTCTGGGGCAATGAGGGAAAAGGTGAAGGGATTAAAAAATATAGATTGACAGTTACAGAATAGCCAGGGGGATGTTAAGAGTAAGTATAGAAAATGGAGTTGTCAAACAACTTACATGCATGAACCAGGGACATGAACCAAGGAGGGGGGATCACTGGAGGGAGTGGGGGGTGCTGGGTGGAAGGGGGCAAAGGGGGAAATTGGGACAAGCATAATAGCATACTCAATAAAAAATAAATAAAATACTTAAGAAAAAACAACTTGAACACTTACCTTAAGTATGTCATGAAATCAACTCTAAAATCAAACTTTTTTCTCCAAGAATTTTGTGATAACTCATTGATTGTCATCTGTTTTAAAGATTAGAAAACAAAGCCTCTGAAAAGTTAACATACCTAAAGTTAAATAAGACACAGAGCCTCTGCTCCTCACTGTCTCAAAATTACTTAAGATTAATAAGAATAATTATATTCACAAAAGGACTGACTTCATGCTTCTTTTAAAAAAGCCAATATTGCCAATGCATTCAAAATTACTAAATATGTAATGAATTAATATTTAACTCCTCTGGAATACTTTTATATAAATTAAGATACAAAGATATTATAAGCTTTCCCCCCAATCTATACTTTTCATTAAAATTTAGCACCAGTGTACTTGCCAGAGATACAAAAATTTTAATTCAAGTGCTGCTGAAGTATTAACCATTTTCCCATAATATATAAATTGGTAACACACCATGTGCTATGAACTCCCCTTCGTTCATTCTATGAATGGTAACTTTTTTAAAACAGCAAAAGTCACTATAATAATGTAGATAAATGCAACTCAAAAACACTAGGTATACATAAAAGGTGGCACTTTACACAAGATCAGTGTATCTGCTAAAATGCCAAACCTATTTAAGTAGAAATCTAAAGAACATACAAGGTAGTGCTTTCAGGAGAGCATTTTTGTCCACATCTGTGGTAGTTTTCTATTAAAAAAAACCCCCAGAAATTCACAATATTCTTGGTTTGGACATTGATTCACTCCAGGGGCTTCTAAATCTCCACTATTAATTTCTTTAGCAATTGCAGGTAGGTAGGTCCCTGAAAGTAGTTTGTCTTCGCCAGACAGACTTCACCTACAACAGTCCATTTTCAAGAATCTGGTTGCCCATTTAAATTACATTTAATAAGAACATATTAGTCATTATATAATAACTATACTGTCTTTCATTAACACGAGTGTAATTAATACTTTTGAGTTGTTTTCTAACATTATTTAATAATTTACACTGTTTCATTCTTAGTTTCTCAACTAACACTAGCCAAATGTCTACCTGCGACCAATGGTACCAAATTGTGACAATGAACAAAATACTCTAAATTTATAAGAAAGGACAAATAATTTAGTTGTTTTGTTATCAGCTTGTTACGGAATTATATATATGCTATTCTTTTTTTTTAACATTTATTTTTAGAGAGAGGGGAAAGGAGGGAGAGAGGGAGAGCAACATGATCCGTTGTCTCTCACACGCCTCCAACCAGGCACATAGCCCGCAAGCCAGTCATGTGCCCTGACCAGGAATCGAACCAGTGACCTTAGCTTTGCCAGATGACGCCCAACCCACTGAGCCAAGCCGGTCAGGGCAAGTACACATATGCTATCCTTCAGAATAAAATATATATGCTTAATTGTTCACATTTCCCTTCAGTGTAACATATAATTTAAGGAATATAGCAAGAGTTGAAGCAAGAATCACATAGGGGAAAAACAGGTAAGAAACAATACAGCTGTTAACACAATAAAATAAAAAATGAAAGCAAGTGAACATTGGTTCTCTCTCAAGCAGACTTTTATGATTTTCTTTTGCTTTTGGCACCTAAACAGGTTCCTAATAAGTAAATGTTACAAATGTAATACAGTAAAACTAACAAAATGTTAATACCAATTACAAAGAAGTACTAAATAAGATACTACAAAATGACCTATTCTTTTCCTTTTTGGCAGTGGTAGCATTAAAAAAACCCTTAAAAGTAAGCTATTCTTCCCTGGCTGGGTAGCTCACTTGGTTAGAGCATCATCCTGATATGCCAAGGTTGCAGGTTTGATCCCCATGAGGGAACATAAAACAATCAACCAATGAATGCATAAATAAGTGGAACAACAAATCTCTCTCCTTCTCTCCCTTCCTCTCTCTCCCTAAAATCAATAAATTTAAAAGTTTAAAAATGTTTTTAAAACAAAGAATAAAATGTAAGCTATTTCAAGTTAAAATTTTTAGTTTGTTTCTTTTGTAATTCAAGAAATAGAAAAGGAGTTGAATCCAATTGTTAGCAGATGTCTGTTGTCTAGCAATCTATATACCAGAAGGGACCCCAAAAACTTGGTATATATTTATAAAAAATTATGCATTTAGTCTTACATACTTAAACTTCAGTCACCTTCAAAGTACTCTCCATTTGATGTGATATACCTACCGAGGTTTTTCCACTGCTCAAAAGTTTTTGAACTCGTTGACTTTGATGCCTTCAGTGCTTCTGTCATTTTTTTTTTTTTGTTTCACCTCTTCCACAATGGCAAAACATTTCCCTTTAAGGGGAAACAATAGAAAAGTCGCCAGGGGTGAGATTGGGCTAATAGGGAGGGTGGGGCATGGGGTTCATGTCATTTTTGGTCAAAAACTGCCCAACACACTCAGCAGGGTGTGGGCAGGTATACTCATAATAACCTACCATGAATGGGCAAACATGTTGTCTTTAAAAAAAATTCACTGAAGCCGAACACAGCCTCTCATAACAGTGCCAGCTGGTACACTGATGCAGATGGGTTTCTAGAACACTCACCTAGTGGGGGAAGCCTGTACTACAAGGGGCCCAGCTCCAGATTATTCTGGGTTTTTTTTTGTGGGGTGGTCCTCCTTCATATAAGATAGGCACTGTTAGTGACAAAAGGTATTATGTGGAGGTTTAAAAGTTATGCCTAAAGGACATTATTACTACTGTTTTGTGGACTAATCAGAGTCTCAACTGTCCTGCAAAATGATTTTAGCTTGGGCAGCTTCGTTTCTGAATCTCTTACTATGTGGTAATCTCTCAGAGCCCAGTACTCAATTTGTATCAACAAGACAAGGGTAATGTGTTAACCTCCCAGGTATCAGGATATTTTAGAAGATGTAGCGTAGAGGACTGCTTGACTCAAGGGAATAAATTACCAGTTGTGAGAGATATTCTAGGAGGAAAAACCTGTCAAACTATACCACCAAGTGGGTGGTCCACTTTGCTTGTCATTAAGACTGCCATTAATTACTACACTATACGGTATTTATACATTCACCAAATTTATGTATTGAGCTGTAGGGTATGGTCCTGGTAATGAAAGCTAATACAATATTAGTAAACCATTCCATTTATATAAATATATGTACACACCTTTGACTCATATTCAACTTCCACTAGAGTATAATACTAATTGCAATTGACCTGTTATTTCTCAAGAATAGACATATTTTTACTTCATCAAATTCTTGGCAGTATTTTTAACATGTTACTGAACTGGTATACTGCCCTTGTTATTCTATTTCAATGCTTTATCAGTGATATGCATATTTTTCTAATTTCCAATTTAACATAACCAAATATAGAATATAAACTAAACACACAGTTTGAGCAACTATTCTTTACAACTTTCTTTAAGGAAAATGCTGAAGAAAGAATCTAGGAAATCCCATATTTTACATGAAATTATAAAATAGAAATTCATTAATTCATGTAAAATACTATCCCCTCAAAAAAGATCCAACCATGTGTTTACAGATAATAGAGCAAATTATTACACAACTATGATAGCCTCAAAGTTTTGCCTCATTCATTATTTAATTCCAATATCTTGTCATAGTTTTATAAATATGCTGGAGAGGCCTTATGATTAAAATCAAAGGCCTCCCAGCACACTAAAATGATGAGACCATTATGTTTATGAAAAATAATTAATTGAAATGTCCTTGAGTCTTACACAAATGATTATGAAATTTTAACTCAGAAGAAAAGTATAATAGCATAATCCATAAAACAGAAAACACAGTAAGCTAGGGCAGGTTTTTTAAGGACCAGTTAAGTCAGTGTACTCAGGAGCACTTTTCTTCTTCACTAAGGTAGGAAAATGAAACAAAATTAGCATTTTCCTCCGTAACAGAAAGTTTACTGTACTTCCAAATGCTTCTCTATCTCCAAAACTACACTTCTCGTTGTTTTAGAATACACATTTTATATTTGTAGGTTAGCATAGTTATTTTTCTTCTTGAGAAAACACTACAAAATGAAGCACTGAAATGAACAAAACCTTACAGGTAAAATTTTAGGATATCTGAAATCATTTTGCCTGATTTCATAATTCAAAGGCAGTGATAAATGTTAGTGGGGAAAAATCAGTAGAAATATAAAATATGAAAGTCTTAAAATCCAGACAGCAAATATAAAAACAGACAGACTTATGTAAAAGCTGGGAAAGATATTTAAAGAAATGAGGTATGATGGAATCATAGTGCTACAATATATCTCAGTGTATTAAGTTAACAACCTGTACTTCAAAGTTGCAAAATCAGCAAGTCATAAATTATTTGCTGCTATATTCACATGGCCTTTCTGGTCAGATGTAGTCACTAGCAACTACATTTAAAATAATCATTAAGCTAACTGCATGATCATATGGTGAGCATATGTGCCGCTGAAGAAGGCAAATTATAAGTAAAAATGTAAGCAAACAATTTTATATTAATAATAAATACAGCATTAAGCATTTAACATTATCAGTATTTTAAAATTTTAAATAATAAATGCAACTATTTTATACAGAACTGTACCATTTATTATACACACAAGTATATCAGTTCCTTTTGTTTACAAAGGCTGGTTATAGATAATATGGAATGTTACAGTACCATCTTGCATAAAATTTTATTACACTTTTGTATTTGAAAAAGGGCACAAAAACACCAGCCTTATAAATCTGACTGAATGAAATATCTTTTCTTTCTTTTTAAAAAGTACTTCATTAACACATACACCACAAACTGTACATAAGCTCACTTTTAAATCACCAGTTGAAGATACGGTAGCAGGTATGTTGTAGTAGTAACTATCCCTCTCATCAGTTTAATTTATTAAAGGCTTACACTGATACTCATTCAGAAACCTTTGTTGATAAGCTTGTAATATGAATTACTGAACTCAGGTAAGTACAGTTTAAAGGAGGCCAACAACAGCTGCCAAGAATTATTTGTAGTAAGAAATGTCTTCTCACAGAAGACTCGCTGAGGAGCAAACATTCGTTAGGTATCTTCTTTAAATTTATTGTAGCTGGTCAAGATTCTCCATTTTGAACTTTGGATGCTGGTGGCTGCATGAAATCCTTAAAGGGAACTAGTGCCTCTTTAAGTGCAGAGCAGACTTCTGAAGATGAGCAGGTGATGCATTCGACTAGAGTTGGGTATAAGGCAATTACTTGTGCCCAAGTATTTCCATCAACTGTAATGCAAAAAGTATAAAAACCTTAAAAAGGTGGATTAAATATCAGAGGTAATCCAATTAACATAAACACAATCCTTTAAATTCAATGTAAAGAAAAAGATTCTAAATTATATGGAGATTCCACAATCTTTTTTAATCTCTGGAAGATTTCCTGCAATATTTGATAAAATATGGTCAGTAGGCAGATATATCAATACCAAATTTGTTACATTTTAAATGACACTGCAATTTTTGAAGACCCTGGAAGTTAGCTCAAGTAACTTAGATAATTCAAACCTTAGTCATTTTCAATATAACTGCCAGAGAATATAGTGTACATTTCAAGAACAATTAGAAAACAGTTCATTTTTATGTAGTTATGTGATAAATATAAGCATATTAAATGATTTTCCCTGTAATGTCCTTGATACTGATTTTAATTTAAATGACCACACAGAGATTCATTCTTGTGCTGTTTGATAACCTTTGATGTATATCATTAGACTTACACTGTAGTGGGGAGGGACTATCATGAAAAACTAGTACAGCTGAATGGTATTTAGAGAATGGACAAAATTGTTATATCCCAATTAGTTTGTAATTTCCTTATGTTCTGAGATCACATATTACACTTCTATTTTCCTATAAGTATTGTGCATATTACTGAGAGTGTAATAATAAAACATGATAATACATTTTTCTTACTTATGTATATGACACTGTGGAACAACTCTAAGTTTGGGACACAATATAGTATGAAAGCAAGAATACTATACTGTGCTTAAGGAGCTTTGATTTTATTTTCCACTCCAGCTTACTGAGTGCCTAGAAACCTTTCTGAAATAAGGCAGTGCTGGGTATCCCTAATCAAGTCATATAATTTCTCTTTATCTCAACTTCTGCTGTAAAATAAAGGAATGTAAACCAAGTGTTCTTAAAGTGACTTCTTTAAAAACTCATGGTCAAGTAAGTTTGGCAAATGTCTATATTGGGGATTCATAATTCACATGAATTTATTAAAGGCTTATAGTAAAAGAATAGCTTTAATTTTATCTAATCCAGGGTTTCCAAAGTTAATTTGATTATGAAATTTTTTTCATTCAGTACCTACTGACATAATTCATCACCATTAATAGTCATTCCTTAGTACATATCCTGGGAAATGCTAACCTGTTAACTTCATGCCTTCTCTACCCAAACAGGAGCTTCCTTGGAGTAGGGGTGGGAAGAAGAAAAGGGGAGCAGGACTGATGGGTATTAATGAGGGAGGGGATATCAGGCCAAAGCTGTTCTGATTTTATCTGCTTTATATGTTGGAAATCCATATCAGATTTCATTTATAAAAAGAATTTTGCTACTTAATAAAAAAGAAACAAAACATTTAATAACCACTGGTCAAAAAATTTTAAAGGGAGAGAAGATGGCAACGTGGTAGGAGGGAGCACACGCCGCCTCCCGTTTCAAAAGACAGAAAAACCTAACCATACTAAAGAGGACATTGCAGCTTACATGAAAATGAGAAATCAAAATTGTAGCGGACACGGAAAGACCAGACGGT
>CM052539.1:52908424-53005370 GCA_028533065.1 Trachops cirrhosus | reverse complement strand
CCTTTATTATTTGTTCAAATACGTTTTCCACTTGTTGTTCTTCCTCTTCCCCTTCTGGTGCCCCTATAATTCGGATGTTGGAACGTTTAAAGATGTCCTGGAGGTTCCTAAGCCTCTCCTCATTTTTTTGAATTCTTATTTCTTCATTCTTTTCCGGTTGTACATTTTTTTCTTCCTTCTGGTCCACTACAATGATGTGAGATTCATCTTTCATTCCATCCCTATTGGTTCCCTGTGCATTTTTCTTCATTAAACTTATTGTAGCCTGCATTTTTTCATCTAATTTGCGACCAAAATTAACCAATTCTGTGAGTATCCTGATCACCAGTGCTTTGAACTGTGCATCTGATAGGTTGGCTATCTCTTTGTCACTTAAAAGGATGGATTCTGGGGCTTTCAATTCTTCTTCTGTTTGAGCCATCTTTTTGGTGGTTTTGTTTGTTTGTTTTTGTTTTCTGGTCTTGTGGAGCTCCTGTAGTGAGGGGCGGGGCCTTAGGAGTTCACCAGGGTGGGGCACCCCAGTCGCTGGGTTGTGATGCTATATGTGGGGGCAGGGTCCAAGAAGGAACAATGGCGCTTCCTCCATTCTTTGTAGGACCCCAGACCCCTCCGCCGCTTTCTGCAAGCTAACTGGGCCCCTCTGGCACCAATTCCAGTGTGGGTGGGCCTGTGCATCCCGTGGGACCTTCCTTTTCAGTCAGTGACCCAAAGCTCTATTTCCAGGCGCCGGGACCCTGAGATGCGCGCAGTGCCCTGTTTCACAATGGCCGCCTGGCTGGGTCTGCTGGTCGCCACCCCCTGGCCGGGTCCCACCAGCCACCTCCGCTTGTGCACCCAGGGTCTGCCTGCTGCGGACTTGCGCGCAGTCCAGGTTACTCAGCCCCGGTTCTCAGCTCTCTGCTCCAAGTCCCTTGCCGGGCCCGACTCCGCCCCTCCTACTGGTCTGGATGAACGTGTCTATTTTAAATCCTTGGGTGTCCGACTTCCATACACTTCAATTTTCTGTCAGTTCTGGTTGTTACTTTGTTTCTATATTGTTGTTGTCCCTATCTTGGTTGTACGAGGAGGCACAGTGTGTCTACCTATACCTCCATCTTGGCCGGAAGTCCCAGTTGTAGAGGATTTAAAATACCAGAATAATGCATGGTCCAAAAAGCCTATTAAAAACTTTTCAATTTAAGGGTAGTGAATCATGTACAACTATAATACAAATAGGGTGCTTTAAGACAAAGGTACATATAAAAGAGCTAGGAATTCAACAAAAAGAGAACTCATTTACCTTTAAGGATTAAAAACAGGCTCAAAAGTGGAGTAACATTTGAGTTGGGTGGATGTAGGCAGAAGAATGAAATAAGCAAAGGGTTGGGAATACCTGGGCATTCAGAATTTCCCACTAGTCCTTATGCACACTACTGGGAGAGTAGGGCACATGAGATCTGGTGGGAAATCAAGTACTAATTAAGAATGGAGTCAGACAGTACTCTTCACACATTTGGTAGGTAATGGTAAGTAAAAACAGATATTTTTGTTTTGTTTTACAAGAATGAGAAAATGAATGGTCAGATACACTTTTGGAAAATTTCTGGCAATAATGTAAAGAATAGATTAGATAGGAATGAGTAACAAAAAGGAAAAATAAATGAGAAAGGGCTATAAAAATGATTCATAGTTAGTTATAGTTTATCTCTATACAGTAAATCAGTACAAATAAGGAAGCCTCCCCCACCTTAAAAAATAAATTGTCCATTCAACACCCTAAATTCAGACCAATTTATTAAAAAAAAAAAAGAAAAACATTACAAGTTAGTTTTACTTAATTTACTTTTTTCTTTTTTTAGATTTTATTTACTTTTAGAGAGAGGAAAGGAGGGAGAAATAGAGGGAAAGAAACATCAATGTGTGAGAGATACATTGATAGGTTGCCTCTCGCAGTCCCCCAGCTGGGGATCTGGCTGGCAACCCAGGCATGTGCCCTAAACAGAAACCAAACCAGCATCCTTTTGATTTGCAGGCCTGCACTCAATCCACTGAGCCACACCGGCCAGGGCACTTAATTGACATCTTAATGGACTCGATTCTTAGCTGTCATAAAGACTAGAAAAAAAGAAAGTCTAAAAGCTGTTATTCTCCTAAAATTCAGTTAACTTAATAATACAAAAGTGTGTCACAAATTGAACATAAATGTTATGAGTTTAGAATAACTGAGTTTCTAATAAACACTTACCATTCTCAGGCTGAGTTTTCTTAAGTGAGTCAATGAGAGTACTGACTGCTTTTAATACAAATATGATTTCAGTTACTTGTTGCCTAAAAAAGAAATAGGAAATTATTCCCATCAAGATTTTAAGGTATGCCATATGTGTTTTTTACTGTGTTTATACAAATAGATGGACTTTGGGAAAAACAGAGTGTAATGCAAACTTAACGTTAGTTTTAAATTCTTACAAAAGAAAAATAATTTAATATATATACTTTAATGTGTGTATAAGATATACAATTATTCTAACCATTAATTATCAATTTTAAAAAGGGAGAGGCAATCCACCCATGTAAATCTAAATTTATTTGTAAGATATTTCACGTAACTACTTACAATTAAAGCATTTTTAAAATATATGCTTTTAAAACTTTACCGCGAAAGGTTTTTCTTTTATTTTTAGCTAATTAGTACTAGAAAGAATTTCCCAAAGAGTAAATGGAAATAAAGGCTACTATTTCTTCCTAGCACATATTTTCATCTCCCTGTTTAAAAGTATGTTTAAAGTTACAATAGTGTCATTTCACATTCTAATACAACAAGTAACATGCTCAAAATCAGTTCTAAGGTGGCACTATTGGGAGACATTAGCAATGAAGAATGAACTTGCACTAAAGTGTGAACAAGAGTAGTTTCCCTTGTTTCTTCCTACAGAAATAAAGCTCTTGTGCTATAGTATAAACAGCACTCCAACCCTATTCCTGGTATGTATCAGTGTTATAATTCTACAAATAAGATTTTCCTAATGCTATGAAAGGATACAATTTCAACTTTGTAAGCACTGAAGTATTTTATCCTGTTGCAATGTAGCTTTTTAGAAAATAATGTAATGGTAACCACATCATAGTATGATACAATATAACACTTCATAGCACAACTATAAATAAGACTACAAATTAAAAATGACAGAATACAAAACATTTAAAAATGAAGAAAAAGTTATTTTTGAAATCAAATGTTATAAGCTAATAAATATAAATATTCCAGGCAAAGCAACTTTATTACTGTTTATACAAGTATACTTCAGATCAATTTTGATCAATCAATTTCAATCACAACTATAACCAAGTTACTAGTCTTTGGAATGCTTTTGTATATAAATCTGAATATGAGGTATAATTTTTATGCCCTAGAAATTCAAAATACAATGAATCCTAAAAAATACAATGACTAAATAGTACTGGTAATTCAAAAACAAAGTACAGCATGTTACTATTTTTCATTCATCAAATTTGAAAATGTAAATAAATGATAAACTGGCAAATAATTTTAAAATGCTAAATATTGAAGAAAGGGACATTCATATACTCCTTGGAGAATTTAAATTGGTAGAAATCTCTGGTAGGCAATTTCTAATACACATCAAAAGCTTCTATAATGTTTATATCTTTTGACAAGTCGATTCCAACCCCAGAAATGTATTATAAGTAAATAAGAATGTACACAAAGATTTAGGGTTAGTGATTTATCTCTCTAGTACTACATTAGGAAATCGGACCCACAGTGATTTTCCGCCTTCCTGACTTTAATAACTTTGTCTTCCAATATTATTTTGGTTGCTTCATTTGTTCTCCCTTAAATTCCAGCTTCCACATTAAAAAGTAGATTGGCAATATAACCCTAATTTATGAATGCATTTTTTGATGACTCTTAACTTATATCCCAACTTTGATTAGCTTTGGTTTAGCAGACAGGCCTAAAGCCCCTTCTACCATTATGGTTCAGCTGAATGAGAAGCAAATCAGTTTAGGTGCAAGGACATAAGCAAATTAGATAAAAGAAGATCTATGATATGACTAGCTAACTTATAGAGAAACCTCAAAATGAGTGTTAAACAAACTAGGAAGTTCCTAAAGTATAATTTATTAGTTTCTGTCCAGAGACATATACAATCATGCACGCATACAAATCCATAAGCCCTTATCCAGAAATCCTTGTGAAAATAGTATATTTTAGAATTATAAATAGCCTCAGGTGAAGTTCAGATCACTTATGAAAACACTTGGTTTTCACAGTTTTTTTATTATTAATAACTATAGTAGTATATTTTATTCTTTAATAAAATAAATACCTTGGAAGGGGGCATTTACCACTTAATCTTTCGTCCTCTATATAGCGATGTAGTACATCTTGTGACCTCTTTAAAAGCACTGAGAGTGCCATTCGTGAAATGTAGCCTTCTTGAGGTGTTGTGACTTTATTACTGAAGGAAAACTGGAGCAATGTTTCAAAACACATTTTAGAAAATTCTTCTCTCAAACGGATATCAATCTCAGCTTCTGTAAAATAATTTTTGATAGTTAATAACAGTTAAATTAATATACCTTAATGATAACTCTTAGAATATATGTGTGTGCATACACACACACACACACTTCCCCCTAGCAGGACCAAAAACAAGGCAAGGCCACCCACTCTCCTCTCTTCTACCCAGTATTTTTCTTGTCCTGGCCTTTTTATACCCTTCAACAGCACAGTAGAATACCTATCAATAATATTCTACATGGTCAAACTTGCAATGACCTGTTTCTTTCTATCTTATTTTTTCTTCAGCAACATCATTCCTGGAGCCTGAATTCTGCTCCAGTCTGAACTAGTTGCTCTCTAGACATGCTGCACACCAGCTATACCCTGGAGCTAGTCTTTGCCCCCACCCTGTGAATTGTTTTTATTCTCTCTTGTGCTATATCCTATTTCCTAGCTCTCATGCCTTCCCATTTCTTGGTTTACCCTTTTATTTTCATGGAGCATATTCTGCAGTAGTTGAGAAAGAGTAAATGGGAAGTAAAATTTTTGAGACCTTGCATTTCTGAAAATGTTATTATTTTACTCTGATACTCAAAGTGTGGTTTCTAGCAGCATCCACATCACAAGAGAACTTGTTAGAAATGTACGTTCTCGTGTCCCATACCAGACCTATTGAATCAGAAACTCCAGAGGTATAACCCAGCAACTACTCGCCCTCCACTTGATTATAAAGCATGCTGACATTTGAGAATTACTGTTCTACACTCATACTTGGCCAACAGTAGGCCAAGGAATAAAACTCTATATTAAAAATCCTTTCTATTTATAACCACTGCCTCAATGTCTTTTAGCATCCAATGTGGCTACCAAGAATTCCAATGTTACTTTGATACAACTCTTTTGTGTGGAGCTTTTTTCTTTTCTTTCTGAAATCTTTTAGGATCTTTTATTCCTGATGTTTTGATATTTCATGATGACATGCTTTATTCTGGGTCCTTTTTCTTTCACTGTTCAGGGTCCTGAATGGCCATTTTTAACCTGGAGATTTATTTCTTCATGTTGTTTCTTTGGGAATTTCCTCTCCTAGCTTTTTTCTGTTCTCTTTGTGGAAGCCCTAGTGTCCAATATTATACTCCTTTTTTCATTTTATTTGTTTCTTCCCATACTGTCCACATTTTTGTCTTTGCTGTACTTTCTGGGTTATTTCATTAATGTTTTCTTACAAACTTCATTGAACTTGTTATTTCATCTACTATATTTTTAGTTTCTATGACCTATTTTAATGTTCTAATTATTCCCTTTTAATAACATTTTTCTTGTTTCATGGATGTAAAGTTTTCTTTTTTTCTCTTTGAGCATCCTAATTACACCAATTATGCTTTTCTTTTTAAAAATGTTTTCTATGACTGCATTATCTCTTCCCTCCCAGATTCTTTCACCCCTCTTCATTTGTTTTGGTCTTTATCTTTCATGTTGGAGGAATTCCTCAAATGTCTGTGAGTTTTGGCTGTCAGATAATACTTAAGAGTAGAACTCGTAAGAGACCAAAACAATCACTGGAACCTCTGTGTTTACAGATTGGTCTTATTTAGCAAGGAAGGCTCTCTAATATATGTTTAAAGAACACTCAAAGTCAAAGTCACTGGAAGAATGTCCATGTCCCTTCCTCATCAGGGTACATTTAATAGTGTAAATGGCAAGAAACATCATCAGCATACTACTGGAGAAGTATGCATGGTAACTCAGTAGTCCATATTTAGCCTACAATATTTTTACATGTAGTAATGATATTGTTCTTAATGTGTATTTTATAAAAATGCTATCTAAAATTTTTCATATACTCAATAATAAAAAGTTGACTTTGTTAAGATAAATGGACTTCAAGATCTTTTTCTCTGAGGTTCTCATGTGTGTTAAATCCACACAGTTTTAAAAACTGGTCTAGGAAAAAAAAACTAGTTTGTGAAGTAAGCAATAGGAGAGACATCTAGTGGCCAAGCTGTGTATATATATGCTCTTTAAATGGTTGAGCAAAGACCTGAGTGGTGTGGCTCAGTGGACTGAGAGTCAAACTGTGAACTGAAAAGTCACCAGTTCGATTCCCAGTCAGGGCAGTTGCCTGGGTTGCAGGCCGCTCCCCCCCTGGGGGCATGCAAAAAGCAACCAATGTATCTCTCACACATTGATGTTTCTCTCCTTCTTTCTCCCTCCCTTCCTCCTACTAAAAGTAAAGAAATATTTTTTAAAAAGGAAAAGTGTTCAGCACAGCTTAGTAGAAGTCAGTCATGGCTCTGGTAAATTCTGGGGATTCAAGATAGGTACTGATGGCACATAATAATTTTTAGTCATCTAACAGAAAAGTTGTGTTATGATGCCACAGTTACATTAAACACTTAAGAACAGGTTTAGACAAAGAGAAATAACAGCAAAAAGCAATTTATATATTATCTCTCAATAAAGTAGCATGATATAATTAAAAGAAGTATGTAGTTCTTTTTGAGGATGAACTTTGGTTTCCAGCCTGAAGATTGTGGGCAGTTTTTTCAAGCTTTTTAAACCCATTTCCCCTTTTGCAATATGGTGAAACCTGTCTTCACAGAAAGATTGTGAGCAATGAGATTAATATTCTGGCATAAAACCCTACACATAGTAAGTATTCACTAAGTGTTAAGTTTCTCTAACTAACGTCAAGGTATCTTTTTTGTTTAAATGGACTAACTCTGCATTTATAGTCCAGAAAGGTTGGTTTTAATATCTTCATCTTACAGATGACAAAACTCAGCAAAGTTAACCAACTACTAAGTGGCAGAATACACACTTATTACCTCCCAATAATCCACGACTTCACAAGACTGGTAATTTGTGTCACCCTGCAAGACTTAAGTGGATTCCTTAAGTGTTTTGCGATTTAATTCACTGCATATAATTCACAGAATATTTACCACATTCTCCTCTTGTAAAGCTTAGTGTTCTAAATCACATTCTTAAAAATTACCTCACTGTTCTCCCACATACATTTACCACAATCATAGGAGTAAACATTTTTACATTTGGTGTCTTCAAAAGCATTTCAATACTTACTAACATTTTTAAAAAGTCGTTGAAATAACATACCTGTAAATGAAGATGACTGAGAATGTATGGAGCCCTTATTAAGCATGGTCATTATCTGACCAACAAATTCCTTAGGAATAAAATTGGCATAAGGTAGTATCTCAGTGCTGATAAGCTGAACTACCTAAAACAAAAGAGGCAAATTCAAATGCATTTTTTTCTTGAGAAAGACTTACTCAAATGACAATTTCTAAAAACCAGTTAAAGAATCTTCCTTAATAGAAGTACACCAACATTTTAATGTTAATATAGAGGATGACTAGTCTGCTTCCCCCACCAGTCTTAGTAAATAACTACCACAAAGTAGTCAATACTATAAACTGTTTACTATGCAACAATTTCAGTAAACGTTGATCTTCAACATGGTATATCCAAATAGTGTTCTAGAGAAAGAATCAGCATATGGAATTTATTCATGTTAGAATAAAATATCCAAAACAGGATTAAAAATAAGATTTATATCACCTTTTAGAACCATAAAATGAGCTTTAAGAAAATGTAAAAGCTATATTCATTTTTGTTCAATAGCTTATTTCTAATATATAATGTACTACTTTTTCCTTTTGAAGAAAAAGAAGGAAATTTTGAAAAGTTTACAAGAGTTTTAATATAGTACCTGGATAAAAGGCAGTATTTTGTATTTATTTGACAATGCTTATGCTTTTTATGTATGTTTTAAAGTATTTGATTTGATTTACTTAAAAGTTCCCCTACCCCCACTTAAAGGAAAAATAAAACAAAACAATAATTTCCTCAACAAAAAAAAAATCCACAATCAAAAACTAATTCTTTAAACTCCATTTATATTCAACAAAATATATTCTTTAAAACTCATTTGCTTCAAGAATTCTAGAGGTGCCCTGGCTGGTGTGGCTCAGTGGTTGAGTGCCAGCCTATGAACCAAAGGGTTACCAGTTCAATTCCCAGTCAGGGCACATGCCTGAGTTGTGGGCCAGGTCCCCAGTAAAGGGCACATGAGAGGCAACCACACATTAATGTTTCTCTCCCTCTCTTTCTCCCTCCCTTACCCTCTGTGTAAAAATAAATACATAAAATCTTCTAAAAAAAAAAAAAAAAAGAAGAAGAATTCTAGAGGCCATGTTTATGACTGGCTAAAAACAACAAAAAAAAATCTAAGCAACTCATGGATTAATTTGAACTATAAACATCTGATTTATTAAACTGTAGAGTAAGCTCTTAAATACAGTACATGCTTGCTGACTAATGGATTTATTTTACTGAATCAACTGCTATTTAAAATTATGGACACAACTAAGTACCTAGAAAACACAACTGGTACCTAGAAATGGACACAACTAAGTACCTAGAAAACATACACACAGCACAAGCTAACAAATATAAGGAAGTATTTAAAAATTTTCAGTGCTTTACAATTAACCTTTAACACTTATGAGAGTTTTAATGCTTTTGGTTCAAGCTTAACCTATTACTTCACTTTATTCTTTCAGCAATTTTATAGTTTCAACATTCCACTATGTGATTTTCACAAATGGTCAAAGGAAAATGTTTTAAATAGCTTCCTCACCTCAACATCAATACTTTCATTTCTTTGAAATTCTTGAATAGAGAGGTTATCTGGAGGTATGCTAAAAAAAATAATAAAACACTTATTTTTAAAGGTAAAATATTCCCTGGAAATACAAATAGAAAATAAACAGTATTCAAATGACAAAAAAATTATATTTTCACCAGGTTGGGAAATTACCATTTATTTAAAAGAACAGTATTTTTAAAAAAATTTTATTGTATTTTTTCCATTACCATTTTAAACAGTATTTTTAATTAAAGTCATTAGTATAAATTAATTATGAACATGAAATTCCAGCTACAAAAATACCTGATCTAATCCTGAACTAAATAGAATATGCAGTACTAAACTTCTTTCAGTACTACGAATGCAGAAACAAGGAAAAGTAAAGATATTATCATCTGCAGGTATAACAAAAAGTACCACTGTGATAATGCCTGAATTCCTTTATATTCCCAGTAATTTAAGAGAGCCTTGGTCAGGTTGCTGAATTATTCACACAGAGACTATCCATAAGTCATTAATTTTAACAGATCCAATATAGTAAAGATCTTTACAATAAAAGATAGAGACATCTTAAAAGAAGAGGACTGATTTGGCTTTCTAAGGCAGGGAATTGTTCCAGCAAGATCAGAAGAAATTGATAGTTCTGAGAGAACCAAGGTGAATTTTAGACCTTGTGGTTCATATTAAGACTAAGCACTTTTACAATCACCATGATCAGGAAGCAGCCCAAGTGTCCGTCAGTAGATGAGTAGATAAAACAATTGAGACATTTACACAATGGAATACAACTGGTCCATAAAAAAGAAAATTTTACCCTTCGCGACAGCATGAATGGATATGGAGAACATTATGCTAAATGAAATAAGCCAGTCAGAGAAAAGATACATTTCACTCATGTGGAATCTAATGAAGAAACTGAACTAACAAGCAAAATAGAGACAGACTCATAGTTAGAAAGCAGGATGACAGTTAAGGGATTGGGGGAGATGGTAGGGGAGGGACTGAGCAAAAAGGAAAAAGGACTCATGGACATGGGCAACAGTGTGGTGATTGCTGGGGGGAGGCAGGTATAAGAGGACTAAATGGTAATGGAAAAATACAATAAAGATTAAATTAAAAAAGCACTGTTCACAACTCACAACTATCAACAACCAAACCTAAAAAAACAAAGACAGAAACAAACCACGCAAACTCTAGAGCAGGGACAGAATCACAGAAATGGAGATCACATGGAGGGCTTATCAGAGGGGAAGGAAGGGAATGGAGGGAAAGGTACAGGGAATGCTACAGGGAATAAGTAGCATAAATGGTAGGTACAAAATAGACAAGGGGAGGTCAAGAATAGTATAGGAAATGTAGAAGCCAAAGAACTTATATGTACGACCCATAAACATGAACTAAAGGGGAGGAATGAAGGTGGCGGGGGGTACAGGGCAGAGAGGAATCAAAGAAAAGAAGAAAATAAAATAAAATACACACACACACAAATACCAACTGGCTGACTACCAATTTTTTAATAAAAGCTTATTAGGACCATACACTAAAATATTAATATAATTGGGATCATATATCAGAAACACTTCATTGCATTTTTAAAATATCTTGAAATGGGGAAGAGTAGTATACAAAGCTAAAAACTGAACCAACCTCTTCTAATCTTAATGGTCAATAAAATCAGGAAATTATTCAATTGTGCATAGGTTGTATTATCTGATATCAGAACTCAAACTGATGGTGATTTATTTTAACTTATAGTTAGTACCCTTACTAGATACTGTGAGCATATCAAAAACATTGATTGAGCTTTGAAACAGACTGATGATTAACAGAATTTACCTAAAAATTATAAAGGGAGGTGGTCAATATTACAGGTACAAATGAGCCATATAAGATGTTTATATTCTCTAAGTTTGAGGTATACAGGAGTAATTTTTAAAAATTCTTTTCATTAGTCTTTATTTGAAATTTTAAAAAAGCCTTGAAATTGATGAAGCATTATTTGTATTTTTTGTTAGTTCTCTCTGTATGGTACATTAAGTTTTTTTATTGATATATAATTCCAGCACCATAAAGTCACCCTTTAAAGTGTGTAATTCAGTGCTGTTCAGTATATTCATAAAATTATGCAATGATCATCTTTAATTCTAGTGACTTCTCATAGTAGTCCCTCCTCATTCTTCCCTCCTCCAATTTTTGGCAACCATTAATCTATCTTCTATCTCTATGGATTTGCCTATTTTGGATATATTATATGAATGAGATTATATAACATATAGCCTTTTGAGTCTGGTTTGCTCCACTTAATGTTTTCAATATTCATCTATGTAGCATGTATCAACATTCCATTCCTTTTTATGACAGAATAGTCTGTTCACCAGGCAATGAACCTGGAGACTATTTTAATTTTTTGGCTATTATGATAATGCTGCTACAGACATCAGTGTACAAGTTTTTGTGTGAACATGTTTCATTTCAATTATTTGGGTTAGTACTTAGTGATCTTTTAACTTAAGGTCCACAAACCATTAATTGTATGAAGTCACACTAGCCCACATGTTTTCCTAGAGGACAAGTACCAAGTTTTGGTACCCAAGAGTTGGGCTAAATGAATTCCTAATGGACCTCAAATGTCTACCAGATTACAGGCCTTATGTTTTACATCTTTAATTGTGTTTTTTACTCATTTAAACTATTTACTTATGATAGTCCTCAATGATGTCCAAAGTCTTTCTTCTATTTGATTATGGTTTTATTTGTATTTTCTTTGCAATTGTACCACCTTGCCAAAGCAGCCTGCAGACCAAAATAGTTGGGAAACATCATAGAGAAAAGTATTCAGAGTCTTAGAGTACGTGTTGATCAGGTTTATAAACTTAAAAATGCTTTGATATAAAAGATCCTCAAAAGGCAATATCATCTGAAAACCTAAGTCTTGCTATTCCAAGCAATATTCCGAAATTCTCTTTCTACTGTTGAAATACTCCTGATGGACTTCTGTTGTAGAACACAGTATATATATATGGAGCATAAAATAAAATTTAAAATATAACAGCTTGTGATTTCCAAAGTAATCAGTATTTGGAAAATAAACACAAAGACAAGGCCTCAGAAAACTGAAAATGTGCATAGTTTTTAAGTTCTCTTACTGAGCACTTCATTTTTAGTATCAATTAACTAATGAAAACTTTCATTTGGGCCTTAAAGTGTTTTTGGACTATGAAACAAAAACTAAACTGGCTTTATCCATATCATGTAAGCTTTTCAGTTAAAAACATTGATTAGAACATTAAAGCAAAGTATATAAAATTGTGAACTTTTACAATTAGTCTAATCAATTATTTCTTCTTACAATTAAAGAAAATGATGCCTAGTGAGGGGAATGATCAATTCAAGGTCAACAGAAAGTACATGGCAGAGTCAAGAGTAGCCCACAGGTCCCTTCTCAATACAAGGTTTGTTTCTGCCACTCCATGTTGCAGAAGGCGTAAATTTGTCATTAGGGTAACCACAACTTACAACATGATTCTGCGTTACAGGATAGCAGAACTTCAAACCCTTATTTTTTCTAGACAAATTTAGAGGTAAATTTCCTGATTCAAGTTATTTAGAGTTTTGGTCTTTAAATTTTTAGTTTAAAACATGGCTGTTTCATGAGAAAAGACATGGACAATGTCAGTTTGTCTTAAGGAAAAGAAATTATCATAAAGAGGGTAACAGTGGTAGAAAGCATTTTAAAACCATTTCTGTTCCAGGCACTATTCTGAGCATTCATTTACTTTAAGTGATTAAATTCTCACAGTAACCCTGTGAGATAGGTAGCATTATTGTTCCTATTTAACAGATGAGGGAAATGAATCACTAAAAGGTAAAAATAACCTGCCAAAAACATCAGTTACAAAGTACGGCTGAGATTTGAATCCAGGTAGTCTGGTTCCTGAGTCAGTGCTCTTACCCACTATGCTAGCTGCTTCTTACCCAATGTGATTTTTCAACATATCCAATATACTCAAACCTTTCTTTAATATAAGTAGGGCCTCAGGCAAAAGATTGTAATAAAATTAAACTACAACTGCATTAATATATATTATAGTAATGTAAATTCTCTATTACTGGGTCTTTGATTCCACTGCCTACTTTTCTGTACAAAAAGTACTTCAGAAAAGTGAATATAATAAAATGAAAACATAATTTGGAACATAAAGAATGTTCCACGGGAAACTCGAAAATAAGGAAGATGGTGGAAAGACAGAAAAGAAATTCTTAAGTAGCTTCTAGTTTCAGTCCCTTGTGGTCAGAGAAAATGCTTGGTATGATTTCAATGTTCTTGAATTTGTTGAGGTTTGTTTTGTGTCCTATCATGTGGTCTATCTTTGAAAACGTTCCATGTGCATTTGAAAAGAATGTGTATTTAGCTTCTTTGGGAAGTGGGGAGGGAGTTTCAGGGGAAAAGGGAAAGGGTCTACAGGAACAAGTATAAAGGACACATGGATAAAAACTAGGGGGGTTGGAAATGGGAGGGAGGTGGGAAGGGCTGGGTGGGTGAACTGGGATGGGAGTAGAAGACAGACAACAATTAAAATAAAATTTAAAAAAGAAATTAAAAAAGAAGAAATTCTTAAGTTGTACTCTGCAAAAATACAAAAACAAAACATCTAAAAGCTTATATAGAGGTGAAATCAGCATTATGAAGAAGTAAAACATTCTCTTTTTCTCTCCCCTTTTATCTACAATTAGAGGGACATCTGTAACTCAGCAAAGATTCCTGTGCTCAACATACTAGGAAGCGTGAAAGACCCACCCGTCTGTACATCTGAAGGTGGTGGATTAGAATGCGTAGGATAGGCAAAAATGAAGGAATGGCAGGGATAGTGCCTGTAACCTGGGTCCCCACCAAGTAGTGGCGGAGACCACAGCCCTACTGAGCCCTGCAGAAGTGGTAGAGATAAGGCTGCAACTCCAGCACCTCTCAGCAGTGGAAGTGCCTCACAGGTCCACTGTGTATGGAGCTAACAGTAGCAGAGGTTGTGCACACATCTCTGACTAACCGGTCCAAGCATGGCCATCCCTGTGACCCTGACAGTGTTGCCTGCGACAGCAAGGAAACTTACAACCTCAGCCTCAAGGCACCAGCAACCCTAGAGTCACAAAAAGTAAGGAAGACCGCACATTTGACATTTCTGGCAGAGAATGTCGAAATCGCTTACTCTCAGGTATAATTAGAATCAGCTCGGGTATGAGAAACCAAAAACTTGTGCTGTAGTGCCACCTACTGGTAAACTAAAGAGAGGACTCTAATTATCAACCTGCTGAATTGTTAAATTAAAGCTGTACCTAAATAAGAAAGGTGATTGCTTCCTCAAATGCACCAGCAGAGGAACAATCCATAAGGCACCATGAATAATCATGGTAACACAGTATAATAAAAAGAAAATGACAATTCTCCATAAACCAAGCGCAAAGTCACAGAATACTGTGATCTAAATGACAGAAAATTCAAAATAGTTGTCATTAAGAAACTAAACAAGAAAAAAACTCAGAAAAGCAGTTCAATGGGCTCAGGAATACAATGAACAGAAGTATTTTACCAAAGAGAATGAAACTCTAAAAAAAGAACCAAACTGAAATTCTGGAGCTAAAGAACTCAATAAATGAGATGAGGAATACATTGGAACTTTGACAGATACGGCTCAGTTGGGTGGACGTCATCCCTCATAATGAAGGTTTGCTGGTTCAATTCCCAGTCATGGCACATGCCTGGGTCATGGGTTCAGAACCCAGCTGGGGCACATGTGAGAGGCAACCAATCAATGTTTCTTTCCCTTTCTTTCTTCCTCCCTTCCCTTCTCTCTAAAAATACAATTTTTAAAAAGTACATTAGAAAGCACTGGAAATAGAACAGACCATATGGAAGAGAGAATTAGTGAGCTTGAAGGTAGAAACCTGTAAATGATTCAGGTGGAAGAGAAGAGAGTACTAAAATTTTTTGAGAATGAAAGAACTCTACAAGAACTATCTGAGTCCATTACAAAGGGCAACATAGGATTATGGATACCTCAGGAGGAGAAATGAAGGAGAAGGGAACAGAGAGACATTTAAGGAAATAATAGATGAGAACTTCTCAATCCTGGAAAAATGAACTGCATGTACAAGCACGAGAAGCTAATATAATACCTAATTATCTCAATGTAAAACACCTTTTCCAAGCCATGTTATATTAAAACTGTCTAAAGCTGATGATTAAAAAAAAAAAGAATTCTTAAAGCAGCCAGGGTAGAAAAGACAGTAACCTACAAATGAACCCCAACAGGCTATCATCAGATTTCCCAGCAGAAACACCACAGGTCAGAGAGAGTGGAAGGACATATTCAAAATAATGAAAGATAAAAACTACCAGACAAGAATATATTCAGTCAGGTTATCTTTCAGATATGAAGGGGAGATAAGGGCTCTCCCAGACAAAGAAAAGGTGAAGGAGTTCAACTCCTTCTTGCCTTACAAGAAATGTTGAAGGGAGCTGTTCTATTGTAAATGAAAACACAAAAGCATACAAAACTTCAAGTAAGGTGATAGACAGAATCAGAAAATTCTATTAGAAACTAGAGTCTCAGACAATTATAGCATGAAGGTTAAAAGGAAAAACAAGCATTAAAAATAAGAACAGCTACTTCAGTTTGGTAGCTAACATATATCATAAAAAAGGGGTAATTTGTGACAACAGAAACATAAAAGGGAAGGAGGAAAAGAGCAGAACTTGTATAGGCAAATGAAAATAACATGCTATCAGAAGAAAAAAGACCCTTTTATCTACGAGATATTTTATACCAATCTCATGGTAACCACAAAAAAAATCACACCACAATCAAGTACAATTTATTCCAGAGAAGCAAAGAGAGTTCAACATCCACAAATCAATCAACATAATAAACCACATCAACAAAATGAAAGATAAAAATCATGACTATCTCAATAGATGAAGAAAAAGCATCTTATAAGATTCAACATCTATTTGTGATAAAAATAAACTTTCAATAAAATGGCTATAGAAGGAAAAATACAATAGCTCAACATAATAAAGGCTAAATATTACAAAAACCACAGGTAGCTTCGCGGCAATGATGAAAAACTGAAAGCTTTTCCTTTATGATCAAGAACAAGACAAAGATGCCCACTCTTGCAGTTTTGTTGAACACAATATATTGAAAGGCCTAGCCAGAGCAATTAGACAATAAAAGAAATAAAAGACATCCAAATTTGAAAGGAAGAAGTGAAATTGTCACTATTTGTGGATGGCATGATTTATAAATAGAAAACCCTAAAGACTCTACCAACAACAACCAAAAAAAACTATTAGGAATACTAAATGAATATAGTAATGATGAAGGATACAAAATCAATTTGTGAAAATCTGTTGTGTTTCTATACACTAACAACAATCTATCAGAAAGAAATCAATAAAAGAATCTCATTTACAATCACAACAAAAAGAATAAAATACCAAAGAGTATATTTAATATAGGAGGTGAAAGACTTATAACCTGAAAATATAAGATATGAATGAAAGAAATTGAAGATAACACAAAGAAATGGAAAAATATTCCACGCTCAGTAATTGTAAGAATTAACATGTTAAAATGTTCATATTACCCAAAGCAATCTATAGATTCAATAAAATCCCCATCAAAATCTCTGTGGCATTTTTGCAGTTACAGAACAAAAAAATCCTCAAATTTGTATACAACCACAAAAGACCCCAAATAGCCATAGGAATCCTGAGAAAAAAAGAACAAAGCCAGAGGTATCATATTCCCTGCTTTCAAACTATTCTGCAAGTGATAGTAATAAAAACAGCACAGTAGTGGCAGAAAAAGAGACATACAGATGAATGGAACAGAACTGAGAGTCCAGAAATAAACCCACATGTACAGAGAGCTAAATATAACAAAGGAGACAAGAACATAGAATAGAGAAAGTCTCTTCATTAAATGGTGTTGGGAAAACCGAACAATCACATGTAAAAGAATGAAACTAGACCACTGACTATCACACACAAAAATTAACTCAAAATGGATTAAAAACTGATGTAAGATCCAAAACCATACACTACATAGAAGACAACAGAGGTCCTAAGCTCCTAGACAACAGTTAGCAACATTTTTGTGGATCTGACCTCAAAAGCAAGAGAAACAAAAACAAAAATAAATAAATAAAACTACATCAAACTAAAAGCTTCTGCATAGCAAAGGAAACCATCAATAAAACGAAAAGGCAACCAACTGAATAAGAGAAGATATTTTCAAGTGATATTTCTGATAAGGGGTTAATATGCAAAAATATGTATGAATTCATATAATGCAACAACAAATACACAAAACACAACCTGGTTAAAAAAACAGGCAAAGGATCTGAATAGACATTTTTCCAAGAAAGGAAATGGACCTCTTTGGCTTCATGCAGTTAAAACCATGGTTCTTTAATTATGATGCATTCATGCAGTCTTACATATAGAGTCCTAACTTACAACCAAAACCACTGTAAAGAGCACAATCTCCACTGCTCACAGATAATGTACCAAATGGATAAATGCCTAATCCAGTTGTGCCCTGTATACAACCTAGGATTCCCAATATAGCAGTAACTCTGTTAATGAATAAATAGAAATACTGTTTTTACAGCAATTACAGGTATAATGTATACATCTTGAAAGACTGTCCTAATTGCAAAAATAAATGAGCTGACCTTTTAGTAAAGAGAAAGTCTTCAAAGGTGCTGGCTAATTCTGGCCACATACTGTCAAATTTTCCTGAAGAAGCATGTTGCCGGGCAACAGGTAGCCCAATAGAAAGAACTTTGAGGAGAGAAGATACTGCTAGTTTCCATGTGCTTTCAGAAGGGCAGGAATACTTCAAACTGAGAGGAACCCTAAGGGTCTGTGAAAATAAAGACAGTTTAACATAAGTATTCATTAAAACATGTACATGACTTTAATTATTTTTTTAAATGACAGCAGACAGAAAAAATAATAGCACAGGCATTTTCATTTAAAGAATGATGTTATTTTCTAGAAAGACCAATTCTCAGTCATGGTCCTCAAATCCTACTGTCTCCATTTTATAACCAATGACCCTAAAAATGTAACAGCCTTGTTGAACCTCAGTTTCTCATCATAAAAAATACAGACGTTATCTGAAAAGTTAACAGAAGTAGGAAACCTTAAACTTTGCAGCTTCCCTCTGCTTAATATTGTGGAACTAGAATATTCTGCCACAGTTCTCCTATCAAAAAAATAACCTGACAGTAAGGGCTCTCGTCCAAGAAAGATCAATACTGCTTATACTTTCCCACTAATGGTTACGGGGGAGTAAATATAGTCTAAAGTATCAATAACTTGAATTCATGTTTTAGCTCTAAAATTCTATGGATTTTATATTATACTTTAATATTTTAATATGCTTTTTTCTTTTCTAAAAACTTTAGTAAAATTGGTCATTCAAGAAGATGGTTTATTTTATGTTTAATCCTTGAGGATACAGGAGTACAGCATCTGTGCTATGTACAGTGACTAAGATGTTGAGGCTTACTTTTTAATTGATCAACTTTGAGACAGGTTACTGTTAACTACAGAGGAACTAATTTGGTTGATTCAGAATGGACTTCTCTGGTCACAGGTCTATCATGCAACTAGAAGACTAGACTGACCTAACTACTGGAGTGAGTTATCCCAGAGCAGCACCAATTAATATTGTTAGCATACTATCAGCTAAATTGCATTAGAGTGAAAATTCTGCTTTTATGAAACAATTCTAGTCAGAGAAAGATAAAGAGCAAAGAGATAAATTTTCATACGTCAATGTTATGGCATGAATATAAAACCCTATTTCATCATCCTCCACAACAAATATTACTGAGTGCACATGTGAACCACTATATATTAGCATGAAATGGGTCTCCTCTACTAACAGATAACTAGTTTGTCCAGGATATATTTATCCCTTTCCTTGCCCCATGCACTTTAGGGGAAGCAAACTCCACTTCCAGTTGCAAATTAGGGTAAGGAGATGATTAGGTTATTAAACTAATCTACTCCATTTCCCTGGGACAAGCACCAGTTCAAGAATAGACATGGGACTAACACTGGCCCACTTGAGGTTAATTTAAGAAACTTACAAATAATAACGTAATAGAAGCACATACACATCCCTCCTACTGGACACATAATCCCATTTTTAGCCTACCACTATGAGGAAGAACACAGTTAAGATACAGTCAACCCTTAGTAAGCAGAATAGAGAGAAAAAATTGGTTTTTGGTGATACTGCTCAATCCATGAATCAACCAATTCTAAAGCACCCTAGCCCACATCTCTGAATTTTCCAACTAAGCATGCCAATAAATCTTCTGTAGAGTTGAAGGTGGTTACAGCCTATGTATGTCATTTGCAAACAAGAGAATACTACATTATACAAGGGACCCATTCTGAATTAACATTTTATAACTCAAGGTTATATAAAAGAAAAGTATGGTTTACTACTACAATTAGTATTTTACTGAAATCAAAGGAACGTTAAACACTGCAGATCTACTCAATTTATACATTTTTTTAAGAAATAAAGCAACTAATACAAGGATTGGAATATAGTGCATACTCAGTAAATGGATGTGGGACTGGGAAATTCAGTGCCTGCTACCATAAAGCTCACAACACTTTTTGAGGAAGACATAGCCTTGTGCAATTAACCACAATACAATGTAGTAAGTGGCATCAACAAAGTGAGTACAGAAAGGTACTCACTGTTAAATATGCCAAGCTGATTCATGTCACTCTTAAAAGTTCAACACTTCCATGGTTAAGGAATAAAATCTGATTCCTTATGATGGGTTATAAAACCCCAAAGCACCTTTTCAGACTTATTCCAGGCCCTGTCATCTCCCTAAACTGAATTTCTTAGCATTTCTTTAAAATCTATCACAATCCTTTATACTGTTTAGTTTACCTATAAAACCTACCTTTCCCTTTTTATCTACCAAACTCTACTACTCCTTCTTCAAGAGTCCCTTCCATTAATCCTTGCCAAAATCCCCTAGCCAGTTTAGTTACTTCTTTGTCTATGGGGGGAACTAACTTTTTATCCTATGCTGACTACCTGGCAAATACCATTAAATGCTATATCAACTGATTCTCTTTTTTAGTTAAGATATATAAGTAGTATTGGTATTATCCATCTTTTACAGATGAGAAGCTCCCTTGGGCTAGTTCATTTGTCCAAAACCACAGAGCAGCAAATGCACTAATCTAAACCAGGTCTATCTGAATGCAGAGCTGCCTCCACTTAGCACTTAACACATGGCATTGTTATTTGTTACCTTTCTATATTCCTTATATTAAATTATTAAATGTAAGATCTTATTCATTTTTAATCTTTACTATTTAATTAAAACCTGGCAACAAAGGTGCTTAAAAATATTCTCAACAAATGAGGAGAGGGGGACAGTTGTGACGGGATAAGTGGTGAGGGACAAAAAGAAGTACAACAAAAATAAAGGCAAGAAAGAGTTTTTTAAAAGATAAGGGCAGTACCATGTTACAGGGAAGATAAAGAATTAGAAACGGACTGAGGATGTGAAGATTTGATGTTCTGTAACTTTCAGTAAGTAGTTTCTGTAGCACAACATGGAAGTAAGCCTGTATGCAAGAGGTTAAAGGTGACTGGTGGTGAGGTGAAGGCGACAAGCTGTTTAATGGAGTTTAGAAGTGAAGGAAAGCTGAAAGAGGATGGCAATTTGAGTAGGAAGTAAACTGAAAGTTCTTATTAGGCTTCATCATCTTTCCAGGATAAAGTATAAGAGGCCAAAAGGAAAATGAAAGAAAGAATTACCAACAAAAAAAAAAGATGGCAAAAGGACTGAACACAAAGAGAGAGATGAACCCTGAAACTGAGAAAGGCCTTCTTCTTCGAGGGAGGACTGTTTATATTGGCCTGTATTTATTCAGTAAATAGAAGACACATCCTTGTGCTAGGGAAAGAGCAAGTTTAAGTCTGTCCTTCAAAACAGAGGAAAAAACAAAAAATACGCTTTTGGGGGAATGTAACACAGTCAACAAGAGCTGAATTTTAAAATAATTGTCAATGCTAGAAACTAACATAATAGTGTATGCCTACTGTATTTGAAGAATAAAGTTAAAATAATTGTTAAAAGCATGCATGATCAGTGGAATCAATGGGCTGTACTCTGAATTTCTCCCTGAATGCTCATCACCTTCAAAGTATGAGAAGTACTATCCCAAGAAACAGGATCATCAACTCATTGTCTTACGTGGCAAACTTTAAAAATTGTAAAACATCTAATGCATACTGACTTTAAAATATTTCTCATTAAAAAAGCCTTCTCATACTTTATAAAAAACAGGTTCCTAGGTACTACTCATGAACATTGGAGAAAAGCCACTACAAATAATAATATAAATTATATTTTCAATTTATCTCAGTATATGATAAAATATTATCTAAAGAGTAATTTCAATAATACCGTCATCATCAAATAAAAGTATAAAATTTTTTTAAAAAGAAATACCTTAATAATATTCTGGAGTACTTTCTCATTCACCACTGCTTTGTGACAGGCTGTTTTTTGGTATAAATCCACAACTACTTCTAAAGATCTTTCAGCAAATGGTACATAATTCAAGGCTACCCATTCCGCCTAAAAAGTAATATTTTCACAAAGAGTTAAAAATAAATGAGATGAAATGAAACTGTATTGTTTTCAAAGAAAAAGCTTCTTTGTCTTAAAGTTCAGGCCTTGGTATTAGGTAAGACTATATTACATGCAAAGTTTTCAAAGAGGTATGTTCTTCATGAAATAATAATTTTCAGCCAGGCAAAAATTAAAACTATCAGAAAAAGCACATAGAGCATTCTATCAAGAACTGGAAAAGATATACTTTGCTGCTATAGGTTAGGACAATTTTAGGAAATTTAACTCACCGGTGCAAATAGTTGGATCTATTGTGATTCCATTGTGTTGCAAGACAAATAGAATGAAAAACGTTAATACACATTAAAACTACTTTTCGGACCATGTAAAATTATAATTTTTATGTTGTTTGAACAAAATTGGGATGTGCATGCATTCAGAAATTTACTTTTCTTGTAAGCCAAAACAAAGTTAAAGTTTGCCAATTATGGCTATAAGAATCTTTTACATAAAATCCAACTAAATTTCACACCAGTAGTAGACTTCTTATTTAACACACACAGATATCTTCATTTTGCATTTCAGGAATCTACTTTATGTAAGATTAGGGTTAGGGACTGAGAAGCCATTTTGTAGTGCAATGGGCAGTCAAGAATGGAACTTCGAAGAAAGTGTACTACAGAGTAACACGAAGGCCAAACTTCCTGGAGAACCACTTGGGAAATAGAAATCATAAACAAGAAAAAAAGAAACACAGAAAAGATTTTCCAAATGGTATTTCTTTTCAGCTAAAACTGTTACCAGACATATGAAAGTTTATTTGTGAATGAAAAGTTTCTTACATAATCAGAGTCCACTGTAAGTGGAAGTAACTTGTATTTATAAGCCATGAAATGTTACAGAGTAAATATAATTTAAAATAAATTACCTGATTATATTTTGCATTCGCAATGTGCTTTGTTTCCAGCTGTCCATATTGTGGAGGTTTACAGGAAAATTCTACGAATGCCAGTAACTGGTCAAATATAGCTGGATACATTATCTGCATGTTCTCTGGTCCTACACAGATGGCCTATAAAAACCAAATATGAACAGTAAAATGCATAATCTTAACTCCATTAAGTTCTTTACAGTTGCATGCTCTTGTTTAACCAAATCTTAAATACTGTCCTATTTTATGTATCATACAATCTTTTATAAGTCCAGAAGGACATGTAAGCTATTTTAAACTATTATTGAGTAAGGTATGTGCTAAGTGTATTCATCAACTAAAAATAATTTTTTTAACAAAAAGTGTGATATTTTACTTAACAGAATGGAAAAAGGTCAAGCAATTAAAGAGAAGTCCCAGGCAGTCTTGAAGTTCTACAATCTGATCATTTGTTCAGTAATATAGCCATTGGACTATTAAGAATGTTTCACGGATCAATATGATACTGACTTCTATTTAAGTGATGAGATGAGTTCATTGAAATGACAGAGGATTTCTGCACCATGCCTGGTCCACTGACTTTAACAGATAATCATGTGCATTACATTTGGGAAAATAACTCATGTACGAAAATTGTTTCTAAAAGAAACCTATGTATCATTTTTAATAGAATACTATATATGTAATAATATCTAATGTACCTGAATATATAGATTCAATTTTTAAATTTTAAAATATTTTAACATAATTAAACTTATTGTTACAAATAATTTGATAAAACAGAATAAAACGCACATCTTCACACTGCAGATTTTAATTACCAATTCAAGTATGTCAAAAGTACTTAAAATAAATCTTATGTTTTTTATTTTTTTCTAGCCACAAATGGTGTTTTCTCCTCTCACCCTTCCATATTTCCCTGTTTTAGTGTTTATTTTTCTCTGTGGGAAAAATATTTAATGATATTATTTATAGAATGTCTGAAATATATATGTGCTCTACAACACAAAACACATGGTCACTACACTTCAGGTACCCTCAAAATACTAAGACAAAATCCAAACCATTTAAATTTTTGAGGAATTTCTTTAAAAAGATATTTACAACATTTATATTTTTATGTAATCTATGGCTTTTTAACCTGTCAGGTAACAGATTAGTCTTATTTTCTCTCGCAGAAAATGTAGCAGTTTAGCTGTAACTTGAGGTAAAACTGTCCTGAGATAGAAAACAGTAAGCATAGTGCTGCCCATAACTTGGTTATCTCATCTTATAATTACAATGTAACAAAAAAATGACATCATCTCTCAACATTTAGCTATTTTTACCAGAAACAGTGAATGGTGAACCTGAATGACAAAAAAAAATCTCTCTACTGACTGCTTCTAATAGTTTCATTTTTTTAAATTTTTTTATCCTCAGCCAAGGACATTTTTTTCATTGCTTTTTTTTTAAAGAGAGAAGGAAGCGAGAGAAACATTGATGCAAGAGAGGAGCATTGGCTGGTTGCCCCACACGTGCCAGGATTGGGAATCTAATCCGCATTCTAGGTGTGTGCCCTGACCAGAATCAAACCCACAACCTTTCAGTAATGGGACAATCCTCCAACCAACTGAGCCATACTGGCCAGGGCTCGTCTTCTTCTTTATTAACTCCTTGCTCAGTCTGTAAACAAGCAGTAATTACTATGAAATGAGACAATTATCCTAAGTGAATCACTTTATTTTTAATGACTAAAAAAAAAAAATAACCAAAAAGCTTTTATGGATACCTTAGAAAACTAAGTATCACAACAACTCTGAAATTATCTTAGCAGCAAATAATGACCTTGTTGTGGTTTTCTGTGGATTTTTGTAAAAAGAAAACATATAAATAGTGTTATAGACTATAAAGCTATTCTGGGATCTTAAAGTACACAATATGGAGTTGACTTTTTTTTTTTAACAACAAACCCCATCTAAGAAAAATTTATTATTGGCTTTTCTCTTTCAGTATTCTGAAGTTTGTATACCACAAAAACCTACCATATAAACCTGATAACAGATTTTAGTCCAAAAGCTGAGAATAAATAAGCAATCTAAACAGTATTTCCTATTAGTCCTTGAAAACTGTGCATGTGAAAACAGGAAAAAAAAACTGGACATCTAACCTTTGGGTGGTTCAAGGTTTCTCTCACTGAGTCATGTACAATATTTCATTCAGTACCTACCATGTACAAAGACCTTTGCTAAAGAACTAGATAGTAACAACTAAAGTAACATTTTCTGAATGTTTAACTGTGCCAGGCACTATCTTACAAATATCTCATTTAATAGGGAAAAAAGTTGATTTATTATTTTCATTTTATAGATAAGGAATCTGAAGTATAGAGAGATTCAGAAACTTGTCCCTGTAAGTAGAAGATTCGACTTCATTGCAATCTCCAATGACACCACTTCACACACAATGTGACGGTGTCTCCTGGAGTGCCACTCAGCATCTGTGATGATGGAGGCAGACAGGGTATCTAGCTGTCTAATGTTAGGAAGTTTGGCAATAAATAAGACAGATGCAGTTTCCTCCTCTCAGGTAATAAAAGCAGGTAATCAAATTATCAGGTCCCCCATGTATGTCAAAATATCTTGGCAAAAAAACAAATTAGCATACATAACTAAGTCAATTTGGTTGGGAACTAGTGATTTGAGAACTAAGAGAAGACTGACCCTGAATATAAGGGTAAACATGAAATCAAAAGTGAGTTTTTCTTTTAGAAAGGAAAATAGCATTTCATCAATAACATGCTTTGCTGAATAGCTTATTAGTTTAAAGTCCCAAAGCAAAAACACTTTCCAATACCCTTGGAGGAAAAAGATAAAAGCACTCTTAAAGATAATAAAATGTGTTAATTTTTCTCTGTTAGGAAATTAAAGACCCCATGTTGTATTACTTTCAAGTATTATGCAACATCATTTAGATAACCTCGTAAGTAATAAATGATATATACAGTGAAATTATTAATGCAAAATATTAATTGATATAAATGTAAAACAATAAAGCTTCTTAAGTTCCAGGTTGAAAGTAAATGCTGTTTTGAAAGCCATAAAAGCTCAGGACAAATTACTAGTAATTGGGATGAAAGATTCCACTTATTGTCTTATTGCTAAAGCAGACGGTTTTTAAAAAAATTATATGCTTTTTTCCCTTGAAAAGAATTTTTGGCATTTGTTGTTTCTTCTTTATCATACTCTATTTATATATAAAAGTTGGAATCCAACATCTTAATGAGAGTTGTAAATTATAGGCATCCCACAAGACCTGTGGCTTTTCTTTTCTTTCCTGATGGAATAACTTTTCCATTCCCTCTAGGCAGTCTATAAGAAATTTATGAGCATAATCAATCAAGAGGAAAAAAGTAATTATTGAGAAGCTACTTTTTTCCCCCACTGCAATTAAAAACAGCTATTTTGATTTCAATTGTGAAAAACTGATATCCCTACAATATATATTTTTAATGCTAGATTCTCTTAAACTTTAAGTTTCTACACAATTTATTTTTCTGTACAATAGGGCTAAAGAGATTAAAGAATTACTGCTCAGCTAGACTTCCTCCAGAGGCAATTAAGAGGTATTATCAAGTAGCAGAAATCACCATTCTTACTGGGAGAGTTTCCATCATTCCAGCTGGATACATGCAATCGGTTTGTAGAAAACCTGATCTACATGACACAAATGGTTACCAATCACATCTGTGTAATAGGTTCTAGTTCCATTCTAATATTGTTAGAATGTCGTAGCTACTTTGTTGGAATCACTGGCTCTGCTGGCTTTCTATTTTCCTTTAGTATGTTGGTTGTTGTGAATTACATTAACAATTACCTTAAAGTTTGAAGAATTCTTGGATTTTGATCTGGTGTCATTTGCTAATTGGGATTTACTCAATGATTTTCAGGTCTGTTCTAGTAATTCTTTTTATTTAAATATTATTTATTTATTTATATTTCAAGAGAGGACAAGGGAGGGAGAAAGGGAGAGAAACGTCAATTTGTGGTTACCTCTTGTGCTCCCCCACCGGGGACCTGGCCCACAACCCAGGCATGTGCCCTGACTGGGGATCAAACCAGTGACCCTTTGGTTCATAGGCTGGTGCTCAAGCCACTGACCCACACCAGCCAGGGCTGTTTTAATAATGCCTTATAGTAACAAAACACACACAGGTAAAAATATAGCTTTATAAAATTTCTCTGAAATACTCTTTAAGTTTATCCTTACTTTTTAAAAAATAAGCTTCCAACAATTCCAGAGCTAAATTTAAGTGCAGATTTAAAAAAAACAGCAAAGTATAATACCATTGCTTATTAATTTTCTAATTATATAAGTACTTTACTGAAGTTGTTATTCCAAAAAGTATTATCCTCTTATGAAGACATGCATGAACAAATCAAAAATGCTGGTGAATAAAAACAGGATGCAGGCAGTTTCTTAAAGACTCTCAAAACAAACCTGAATTACCTTTTAAAAATACAACAGAATACCACATGTTTTTAAAATACCTAGATCTTTACAATACTGAATTTATCCCAAAGTATACATACACAACAGTCTTGATGATCCAGAACTCATCCCCTCAAAATATATATCAAAGTAAAAAATTCCAGAGAACCAAATGCATTATTGTTCAGAGAGCCGCTAGAATTCAATTACCTTTTGGAGAACATCTAAAGCTGTAAGTACAGCTTCCTGTAAACTTGTCAAAACTGCTTCAGTATAAGATGGAAGAATGAAGGGGGATGCATCTGAACTTATTGGGACTGAAACAGCACTGTGCAATATTACCCCCAACTTTTGCAAGTCATCCATGTTGAAACCAGTTTTTATGTGTTGGTAGAGAGCTGGAAATATTTGAATTAAAGCTGTAAGGAAAGGCTGGCTGGGAATGAAAGTCAGTTTATCAAAAGTAATAGGAGGCTTAGTGCTTTCAGATCCAATTCTATACCAGGTATTCCACGCAGCCCACCAGAGATTCAAATCTTCAAGCTCATCGGTAACTATGGGTGGCTCAGAGCTACTATATTTTCCAAGTCTTTCTCCAATGGAATCTGTTCTTACAAATGGCCTGTTCAGGCCAGGGCCTGATATGGACCCTATAAGGACAGGCACAGGAACATTAACTGCAGGTGGTGTCTCGGGCTTATCTGAGTCCCTGACAGGGGACACAATCTGTAAAATTTCCTGAAAGCTTTTCAGCGCAGCCAGAGATACTTCATTGTTTTTGCTGAGTGCTGCTGATTGTATGTGGTCAAGAAGAACATCCCATGCTCGTGAAAAGTCTCCTATATCAGGACGAAAAAATATATATATATCACAAAAGTGACCAAATTTTCTCAATTAGACATTTTAAATTCTATTTGTTTCATTTTACTGCTTAAACTCCTATGGAAGTAGAAAAAACTGCTTAAGTACTAGGGTATTAACAATGTGAATTAGAATCATTACAACCTGAAAATTCAGAAAACTTTTTTTCAGATACAGGAACAAAGGGCACCACGAAGAGATTACATAATAGGTATATCAATGTTTTGGTCTTAAAAACAAAACTATAAAAGTAAGTATACATGTTTATACTATCTCCTAGTAATTCTGCCAAAGGACAACAGAAAAAAACTTAAGAGGATGAAAACAAAAGCTTTTCTGTCACATCTTCAGTCTATCTATCTAACCTTTATTAATGATTAAGTAAAATGTTATTCTTAAACAAATTGGAAAATTATAAGTTATAACAGCATAATACACATTTTTATAGGTCTAAATGTTTAAAATAAACTATGTCATGGTCCATTAAACCTTAACTTTACACTTAAGTTTTCATATTTAAATAATTCAGAGTTGTATAACTTTCTTAAACATTTTTACATGTAACAGTTATTTAGGTACCAAGACAAAATGCACCACAAAGAAGAGACTGTCCTTTTCCAATGAGTGTAAATTTGTTTCCTTCAGGTAAAACTGAGTCTGCTGATCCATTAGCAGCAGAGCATGGGCTAAATGGTAGTTGCTGGTTTCCACTGATCAATTCAATCTCTTGCTCTACTTCTGTAACTAACTAAACACATTTATAATAAAGCTCTCTATGGCCAGGTGTAATTTGTTCCTATGAAGCCCAACAAAAGTGACCATATTCCTAAGCAATCTAGACCAATGGTTTTGTTAATAGCCATTTTTTATTTTAAGAGCTGCTTTAATGCCTACATACTTGCATTTAAAAAGTGCAAAAATCACAGGAATTGATATTTTCTAAAGCAGGATAACATAAGTAGGTTATGAAATATATAAACAATCGAGGCTTAAAGTCTTCCACTGTGCAAAGGTTACGAATGACTTATTTATTTATAATTATAAATTTTAAAATTGTTCAATTACAGTTGACATTCAATATTATTTATAAAGTTTCAGATGTACAGCACAATGGTTAGACACATATAATTTACAAAGTGATCTCCCCAACAAATCTAGCACCCACCTGGCACTATACTTGATTTTTTTTTAAACAGATGAACCCACATACCCAGGGAAGCATTCAGTTAATAGGAAAAGCTAAAAGTAGGTCTCGTATGAAACAATAAGTACGACTCTGCCTATATAAGACAAATCATAACACATTCCCAGATCTGTACCTCTTCTTCTCTATACTTATTTCTTTTATTGAAAATTAAGGTATACATTTCTAGTCTTCAAGTTATAAAAAATTATCAAAGTAACACAAACTACTTAATGTCTTCATTTCTAAAAATCTGTATCTATTAGTTCTTAGCTTTTAACATAAAGTAACTATTATGGAGGTATTAAAATGATGCTTATTTTGTCAAAATTCAGCAAGTATACAGTTAAAATTGGTACATTTCATTGTACATACATTTTACATAAGATTTAAATATACATATGCATGTCTATACACACACACGCACACGGTCAGGCACAGATAATGTCCCTTTTTTTAATTAGAAAATCATAAGCATGTAATTCTGTACCATAGCACTATCACACTCAAGCATACCATATGACATCTTAAGTGAAATGTTCAAATTAAAACTATAAAATATTACAACAATATTGTTACCCTACCAAGCACACTCAAACAGGCATTACTTCTGCCAGACTATATATATCTCCTATGTATATATAGATATAGATATATCCTTAAAGTGCAAGAGAAATCAAGCACTATTATAATAAATAGTGCTTATAAAAATAAGTTATTTTTTTAAAAAAGGAAAACTATACATATGAAGAACACACAAAAAAGCCTAAGAGTAAATATGCTTTTGCTTTAACATAAACAAAAAAAAGAAGCCAAACATAAACTAAAAAATAAAATAATATGCATAACATGTTCACAATTATGTACAAAAGTATTTCTGTTCACTTTTTTCTATTACCCCTATCACTACCAGAATTGATGGTACTATAATCTACATCAGGGTTTCTCAATCTCAGTACTACAGACATGTTGGGTTGGATAATTCTTTGCTGTGGGGGCTATCCTTTGCATTGTAAGATGTGTAACAGCATCCCATGCCTCTAGTCCCCAGATGCCAGCAGCGCCTGACCCTCCCCAGTTGTGGCAATGAAAAAAAACCCATATCTCTAAACATTGCCAAATGTCTTGAGGGGAAGAGGGACAGGAGAAAACTGGCCCTGGTTGCAAACCACTGATTTACACCAGCAGCTTCCTAACTAGTCTAATAGGGTCCTGCCATCCTTGCCTGCTGCCACTTCATACCATCCAAGTGACCTTTTAGAACTGCCTATTTGATCGTGTAACATTATGAATAAAGTCTTTTAGTGGATCTTCACTGCTCTTTGGATGAAGTCCCAACTTATGAACATGACCTCCAAAGTTTGGCATGGTTGGCCTCTCTCTAACTTTACAATCTGGAATCACTCTTTCTCTTGTTCTCTTCATTCCAGACCTTCAAACATACTGGGGTCCTCAACGTCCCCTCCTCAATTTTCTCCTTTTTTCCATGTTATTTCTGCCTATCTGCTCTTCACTTTTCATTTTACCTTAGCCTGATGAGCTACTACATACCCTTCAGATCTCAGGTAAAATATTGCTTTCATAGGGAAGCCCATCTGGACCTCAAATGACCTGGTTAAATACCTATTATAAGCTCACCATTTATCACTCTTTTGTAATGTTTATAATTGTAGCAATTTTGCATTTTTAATGTAGTTATACTTTTTTCTTCATGTTCATGACAGCAAGGATGATGTGTATTTTGCTCATCATTGTATCACCCTAGAGGCTGCTAGCCCACAGTAGGTACCCAATACATATTTTCTCAGATGAAAAATGCACATACTTATATACACACCACACATAAACACAAAGACTGGCAGTTAAGATTATTCTTGGAAAGTAGCATTGTATATGAATTTCAAAAAAAATCTGTATTTTCAAATTTCACTTAATATCAATTACTTGTATCACCAGGAAAAAAAATGCATACATACCTAAAGGTTGCAGTAAATATCTTCTAGTGTTGAAGATTCTTGCTACTCCGGCCAATGTTAAAACCCATGTCTCAGCCCATTGCTTCTCTGCTGTGTCCCTTGAATGATGAATGAGAATATTGCCACCCCCAGATTCAATCTTTTCTTTGTCTGCAGTGGTAGAAGATTCTCGAACTCGGTCCAATAGATGAAAGAGAACCTAAATATTTATAAAAATACAGAGAAAATAACTGATAACACAGCATAGGAAATTAGGAATTGTTACAAAAATTATACATGACAATCTGATCAATCCCCATATATTAGAAGAAACTGAACAACTGAGGTATTCTTATATTCTTAAATTTATCCTTAAGGTCATGGAAAATGAAAAATTAAAATAAATTGGATAGAACACTGTCTAAGGCTATTGAAGTGTCAGTGGAGCATCTATGGAGTAATGTATAAAAAGGAAAAAAACTAATGAGAAAGGTCTAGGCAAAAAATACAATTATGGGAGACATCTAGATAGAAGCTATAACTCACACTTCAGTATCAGGTGAAGATATTTGGAAAAATGAAACAGGAAGTACTTACAACTTGGAGAATGTTTACATTTAAAGGGTAGATTCAGAGCAAGGAACAGGAACAAAACAGAAAGTGAACAGAGAAGCAGAAGCATGCTATGAAACAAACCAAAGAAAGAAATTTCAAGCAGAAACTAATCAACAGTGTTAAATGCTACAAAAAAGATGAGTATGCTAAGAACTTGGCAGTTAGAAGACCACCTGTAACCTATGAACGATTTGTGTGGTTCTCAAATAGGGCCTCAGAATCAACAGCATTAGCATCATCCAGAAAGTTCATAGATATGCAAATTCTCAGGCCCCACACAAAGAAGAAAAAAGCCAGAAATGCAAGAGGATAGAGGGTGGTGGTTCAGCAATCTGTGCTTTAACAAGTCCTCTAGGTGACTCTGCTATTCGCTCATAAGGTTTAAGAAACTCTGAAGTAGAATAATATGGAATCAAACTATAAGGGATAAAGGAGTGCAGGGGAAGTGAGGAAGAAGTAAATCACTGAGAATTAGGCAGCAAGATTAACAATGAAGTTGTTTGAAAGGAAAACAGGAATCAGAAAAAATACAGTTCGCTTTAAATAGTAACAGAAACTTAAGCATGTTTGTGATCTGAGGAGCCAGGGGATAAAGTTGAGACAAAAGACACAGGAGGGAGCAGGGCTTTCATTTATTTTTATTGGGGAAGATACATTATTAATTTTAAGAAGACATTTAAAAGATGACATTTACTAAAATTCATAGAATTTTATTCATAAAAAATTCTATGATTTTATTAAAGTGGAACAGATGGAACAAAAAAGGACAGCCTTTTAGCAAAGAGGAAATGCTCACTAATTGGCTGTTGACTCTGAAATGAAGTTTTAAAAAGAGGATAAAAAGGACAAAAAATTTGTATATTTAATGATCAGACATGTAGAATTAATCAATTGAAAGCTACTTTGGTGATTCTGCAAGTAAATTTCACTGTTGTTGATATTCTTTTATTCATAAAATTCTTATTCGATTATATTATACTATCTGAATTATGTGTAGTGGTTTAGCAATTCCTATTTTTACTTGGGGAAAAAAGGGAAGGGCAAAGGCAGAAATCAGAGACAGAAATAAGCAATGAAGACAGACAAGAGAGATGAGGTTTTAAATATTTAATGTTCTGTGTAAGGTGCAATTTAAAATATGATGAAGCGAACATTTTCTGTTTTGTAAAGTGCACAAATGCATGGAAATTCATATTAAAAAATAATAGAAACTAGTTTATTATTCTAATTATAAAAATAATTAGAAACTAGTGTATCCCAATTAAAAGCTGGTAACTCAAGCTATTTTACAATACCTTCCAAATAACAGTGTGCCATGTTGAATGCTGTAATAAGGTTCCATGTGCACCGATCGTTGAAAACAGAGTTTGCCCTGCACTCTTCCTGACGGCAGGACGAGGGTCCACACACAGTTCACCCAGTTTTGCATACAGACACAACCACAGGCAATCAAATGGCGGTGCAGGGTGGAAGGGCCGGTTTAAAACCACTCCTTTCTCTTCTGCCTGCTTTTGCTGTGCTGCCTCTTCTTTATTTAATTCTTTTTCAATAGTTTCCCCTCTTTGGAAAAAATAATCTGAAATATTCCACTAAAAAGCAAAATAGAAAAATATCACTTGATTCAAGGTTTTATTTTAAAGATATAAACAAATATGCAACCTATGGTTGTTTTACCTTTCAGAATAAAACATCTAAAAATTACCTCAGAAATCTAGTAGAAGGGATTTAATGAAAACATCTCTTCCTCTGACAAGTGTCTCTATCTAATTTCAGAAGACTATAGGGGAGAAATCTCTTGCTAACATTAATATTTTAACAAACTTTATTATGAAAAATTTCAAGAACACAAAAAAGTAGGGAGAATATATCGATACGTTGATATACCCACCACCTAAATATAAAAATTGTTAATGTTGCCATATTTACTTTATGCCTATTTTATAATCTCTATGAGAAAGGGGCTTTAAAAAACATTATCCTGATACCATTATCACCCTAACAAAATTATTACCAATTCCTTAATATCACTGAATAATATTTTATAATTTCATACAAGAGCAATTAACATCCCCAAACCTATCATATGACTTCATTCTCAACCTAGCAAGGTATGCAAATTAATGAGAATTATATCAATGGTAAAAATGTAGAGCCCAAAAACTATGAACATGAATATAAAATAAAGGAGGCAATATCTAGCAGAAATCAACAATGAATTAACCACCACTGTTTGGGAGCAATTACCTACATATATAACATGCATATGTTATTTCCCCATGTTATATTTTTCATTGTATAGTATTAAGTTATCTATCTTGTGAGGGGATTTAAGTTTGACTTCCAAAACTTCTGAGTTATGATATACATTCAAAAGTGTCTAAAAATAGCTTTTAAATGAATTTATATTGATGACTCTACATGTTTACTTTGTGTAATATTTAACAATACTCTTAGATTTTATTACTTCCATATTCAAAATAAGTAAAATGAGGCTCAGAAGGTCAATAATTTAACAAGAAGCAGACAGAATTAAAATACGTATACAAAGTCTATCTGGAAAAAGTCTAGCCATTGGTAATATAATGAGAATGGTTTGTGTGACACTGATGTAACCTGGCAGCCAAGGAGAGTGGACTGGAATGAGCATGTGTGAACAATGACAACTCCACTGTACTAGTCAGTGGGGGTGGTAGATGCCATCAAGTGAGCGTGTGTAAGGTGTGGCCACTGCATTCAAAATGAATGAGTAGAACAACGAATCTGCATCAAATTGTGTGCTAAGCTTGAACATTCCTACGTGGAAACTATTTGGGTGACTCAGGAGGCCACAGCTAGGGGAAACTGCTGATTGGCAGCTTCATCGCAACAATGTACCTGCTTATGCATCATGTCTCATGCAGAGTTTTTCGGTGAAACATCAAATCATCCAGGTGACTCAGCCCCCTACAGCCCAGATATAGAGCCCTGTGACTTCTGGCTTTTCTCAAAACTAAAACAACCTTTGAAAGGGAAGAGATTTCAGACTATCAACGATGACAGAACAGCTGACAGGAACTGGGAGAACTGTGTGAGGTCCCAAGATACCTACTTTGAAGGGGACTGAGGCATCATTGTCCTATGTACAATGTTTCTCATATCTTGTATCTTCTTCAATAAATGCCCCTAGTTTTCATATTACATGGCTGGATACCTCCTGGACAGACCTCATAAATCTGTTTCTACAGTCTAGGCTCTTCATCATCACATGCTGTCTCCTTATAGCTAATAAAGCAGTGTTGACAAAACTACAGGACTCTGTAAATGGTAAAACCTTTTATGGAAGCTTTATTTACCACAGCAGTAGTATATGAAAACTTCCAAAATAATATTGAAAATCCATTAACTTTTACACTACAGTCAACTGACTCTCTTGCATGTACTATTATTTGTTTACTAAATCCCCCAAACCTCATGAAAGTTAAATTTCAGCTCAATATATCAAAATTATTCCAAATAGTCTGCTATTAATGAATTATTTCTTTCCATTTCTTTTTTTTTTTTTAAAGATCCCATTCATTCAGTTTCAGAGAGCGGGGAAAAGAGGGAGAAAGACAAGCAGAGAAACATCAGTGTGTGAGAGATCACATGCACCTAAGTGGGGACCTGGCCCGCAACCCAGGCACATGCTCTGACTGGGAATTGAACCAGTGACCTTCAGGTTTGCAGGCCACCACTCAATCCACTGAGCCACACCGGCCAGGGCTAATGAATTATTTCTTAAGTGATGTCACTTAATCCTTTATGCAAGATGTGTTTAGTATTTCAGAGTCATTTAAATGACTCCTACAGAGCCAAAAGCAAATTTACTTAGCATTCACTCTCAACTGCAAATAGTACTCTCTAGGTTATACATATTAGAAGAAAAGCAGTAGTACTTACCAATAAACCTATGGAAGTTAAACTAATATTAAGTTCTTGGTTATGAAGTCCAAAGCTACCTGCAACATCTACAACTATCTGCAGGCAAGTGCAAGGCATGGTTGGTAGAAAATCTGTCACAACCAACTGAAGACACTGAAATGCCGTTCGTATCAAGGATTCTCTGAAAACACAAAAGAAATCTATACCCATGTATTTAAAAGGAATGTAAGGGAAAATACATACCTTACAGTAATCTGTACCATGTGAAATTTTGTGTTAAAATCTGAACAACAAAATCTTCTCTAATATAGATTATATAGTACACTATTTCAACATTTACAAAGATTTTAGAAAGATATACTTATTTAAGATAATTAATTAAAAACTTCACAGGTATAAGAAATAAAAATAGTAGACTACAAAAAGGAAAGGAAAATGTATATTGATGCCATATTATTCCTATTTGTATTTTGTGTCAACAAGCCCCCCAAAACTTAAGACATTGAAGAAGAAAGAAAATTGCCCACAGCTACGTTCTTACCACTGTATCCCTAATATCTAGCATGCCCAGCACATGTAAATACACACAATACACACTTATCTCTGTAATCAGAATAACTATCAAGCATAGTATTTAGAATATACTAGGCACAGAATAAATGTTTAATAAATTAACAAATCAGTGAAAAAAAGTCACTTCAAAGCAATTTCTTAGACTATTTAATATATGCAGAGAGGTTAAGCCTTAAATACAAATATTTAACAAAAAAGCCCAATCTTTGAATGTGTTATGAAGTTTGTTAGATTGATATATTTATCTTATTATAAGAATCTTGTATTCTTGTATAAATATCAAATAAACAGCAATTTTTCCATCCTTCCAAAACAAAGGTGAGCCCTAGTAATTCAATGTAGTCACTTGAGGGTAGAGCTAAGCACAACTATAAATTGTTCTTGAACTTAAGCAGGAAGGGCATATGTAAAAAATTATCACTACTACAAGAATCTAGGATAGATTCCTCTTTTATATTACTTTTTGGATGTTAATTTTAAATACTTACCCTTGATCATTTCTGATTGCTCCCATGACTCCAAGCACTAATGGCCATCCAGGCCCAAGACTATCTCCCTGACTTTGAAGAATCTGCAGCACACATTCTAATTGCTTGAGTCGAATATCTGGATGGTTAATACTGGACATCTCCTTTAATGGGTTCAGTAAAAGCAACTGCAGCCTCTGAAAAGGGAGCAAGACACTAATCAGGAAAAGAAGCCCCAAAAGACAGAAAAGACTCTGCTGTTGCTTTTTAAGTTTAAATTCACTTTCACTCAGACTGCAATGGTAAATAGAAATTTTTTTAGTAAAAGAAACATTGATTATAATTTCTCTAACACTAATCATTAGAGGTTATGTTGTCATCTATATCTTTTTTAAATAAGAGAAAATAAAATCAGTCTTTAAGATGTTAATAGATATTAACTACAGACCCATAGAGAAATGAGTCTCACAAAACAAAATATATCTAAGCAATATCTAGCTCTATTTGGAGAAAGGAAAACAATTTCCAATTTCTAAAATTGCCTTTCATTTACTCTATGAATGTATACCATATGTATTTAAATTTAAAATTCTCAATACTCCTAAAAAATGAATAACTGGTAAACAAAGAGGACAGATAAGCACCAAATCTGCTGGAGAGTTAAAAAGGAGGAGGAAGGAAGGAAGGCAGGCAGGCACTCCATTCTAACTTTCAGCACCTGAAAGCACATGTTTCATTTTTTTTAATCCTCGCCCAAGGACATGTTTTTTCATTGCTTTTAGAGACAGGAAGCATGTGCTTTCAGGTGCTGAAGAGAGAGAAACATCGACTGGTTGCCTCCTATACATGCCCAGAACGGGGATGGAACTCGCAATTCAGGCATGTATGTGCCCTGGCTGGGAATAAAACCCACAACTGTTCGGTACAGGATGATGCTCTGACTGCATGAGCCACACCAGCCAATGCACACTGCTTCATTTTCAACTTTCTCCTATCCAAAGAATCATTTATTTAGTTAATTGAATGCCACTTAATCATGGTATATGATCTTTTTGATGTATTGCTGGATCTAGATTGCCAATATTTTGTTGAGGATTTTAGCCTCTATGTTCATCAGAGATATTGGCCTGTAGTTTTCTTTGTTATATCTTTACTTGGTTTTGGAACTAGGATTATACTGACCTCGTAAAAAGAGTTTAGGAGTCTTCCCTAAACAAGGGTTTTCTTTTCAAACAAATTAAACTGCAGTAGGGCAAAAAAATGTGAAATCACTAAAATAAAACCTCTATAAAAATGTAGAACTTTTCTGTTTTGTTCATTTTATTCCAAAAGCTAAACTACTACCTGGCATATAGTATATATTCCATAAGTATTTGATAAGTAAATTGGTAAAATGCAATTACAATACAGTAAGCTAATGAGGGCAATGGGAATGAATAGTTATTAAATGCCTCATTCCTAATTAGTCTTCAAACAACAAAACTTTGGTGTATTTTTGAAAAACTGTATAAGATATATGTGAATGATTAGGTAAGTCAGGACGAAGGACTCAAGACTAATTTAAATGCTGAAAGTATAAAATAACTTTTCTGAAATTACTGAAAAATAAAAATCTATTTCACTGTGTTTGTCTCCTTTGCCACTTGTTTTCTCCCCATGCAAGAGTAATGAGAGAGAAAAAAAAATCAGAAACAGGTAATGACCCGAGGAAAAGACTAACAGTATAGGGCGCCAAAATGAGGCCTGAGCACTGAAACTTCTAGACTGGGAGACCAGTTCTAGGTAGCTTATTAACTTAGTTCAATATCATACACAAGAAAGTTTTTACAGTTTTAGAAAAATGTAAACCCGCCAAAATTAGGCATATCAACCTTCCACAAGGGCTGCAGAGCCTACATATAATAATAGAATATTAAGCAACAAAACCCACTTTTAGAATATCAGCCATTTGATAGATTAAGAAAAAAATTACATATGGAAAAAGATGATTTCACATCAAATATTCTTTTTAAAAAAGATTTTTTTCTACCTGGTTTTGTGAAAGTGGAGGTTCATGGTTAAATGTTAATCCTGCTTTAATAAGTGAAGTTAAAGCTTCTGCTCCCCATTCTCTCATTCGAGAATTTGGATGCTGGCAGACCTGAAGGGAAATAAATACATGAACCAAAAATTAAATATATAATATATACTTAAGCTTCCACATCAATTTGTGAAAAGGAAAGGAAAAACAATACATTTTTTATTCCTTCACATTTAAAATATTACATCAAATATTCACCAATAACAGTTGAAGAAAATATTATATCCAAAATATAAGTAAACTTACCTTCTGAATAATGGGCAAGAGGAAGCAATAGAGAGACAGAAGATAAAAGATGAAACTAAACAAGTCACAAAAAATAGAAGAATTCATAAAAGTAAATGATGTCATCAGAGTAAACAAAAGAAGCAGATACTTATATCCCTAATTAGGTCCACTCTCATAAATAATGTGCTACAATTTCAAAAACTTATTTTTTGCCTACTGAGAATGTCCATAATAAAGAAATATGCATATGTCCTTTAATAGCTCATAAAAGTAATCCCAATAAAATGGAAAAAAAGGAAAAGCACAGGTACATTTGTTTTTCTTATTAAGAGTAATACCTTTCTTTGGTTAGTAAACTAATATAAAATGATCACAGCATCCTAAACCTAAGCTGCACATGCACATGTATACTCACAGAAGGAGCTGTTATGAAGAAGCAGCTAATTATTAAGGATCACCCTAACTTGAAAACAAGAGAATACAAATCCAGATAAAATATCCTGGCGTTATCTATCATTAGTGATACTACACAGATTTTTCCCTTTGTAGAAGATCTATCTCATAATCATATGAAAGGCTGTAAAGGAGCAGCATTTACTACTAAATCAGCCCCAATTGCCTTGAAGTTTCAGAACTAACTGAGAAGGAAGTTAGTAAAAGATCAGAAAATAAAAGGGATCTCAAGTTAACAGCTGAAGGAGAATGCAGAGATTTCATTGCTATATGGCCCATTTTCAGCCAAAAAGAAAAGGAACCTATTCCTTTACAAGGCAATGAACTTCATTTAGTCCCTGATAAAATATATAGACACAAGTACAGGCAAAAAGTTAATTCTGATTTTCATATGGTTATCCAGAGTCATTAGCTCATTGTTTATGTCTTTATTCTTAAAAAAAATAAATATAATAATTTTTAAAAAGAGGTTACCTCAAGTAGATGGCCAGTTAGAGGTCTCCAAAGAATTTCTATTCGGTGCATGTTAACTAGACCAGTTTCTAACAATTTAGCAACAGCAAAAAGAGATGGTTCCTAGAGAGAAAACATATTTCATTTTAACATTAGAAGAAGAATTTAGGTAAATAAAACTGAGAATACACTAAAGAGCATGACTATAATTAATGTATGATTAGCTAGTATATAAAGTTAGCAATAAATATAACAAAACCTGTTACCATGAGACAAATCTTTCTATCCACCCTTAAGTATCCACAATAGCTCCTAATTGGAAAATTTGTTGGAAAGAGGCTGCTTTAGTGAGGAAAAAGTAAATTCAAAAATTATACCAGATACAGAGAATGGCTAGTCTTCTGACTAGAATTCTGCTATGGGCTGAAATCTGTGCCCCTAAAACTGCTATATTGAAACTCTGATGCCCAATGTTATAGTATTTGGAGATAGAGCCTATAAGGAGATAATTAACATTAAATAAGGTCATAAGGATGAAGCCCTGATGCAACAGGATTAGTGACCTTAGAAGAGATACCAAAGAGCTTGCAAGTGCATTCTCCCTCTCCCTCTCTCATTTAAAAGAATGTATAGATGCCCAGACCTCATACTCAGGAAGCCTAGAATGTGGCCCTGACATTTGCATTTTTTAAGAAGTCCTATAGCTGACTTTGATGCACACAGCAGTTATAGCCGCGAGTGAAGTGGTTAGGGATGGAGCTCTGGAATGAGATATATGTGGGTTCAAATTCAGCTTCACCAATTACAAAATAGGTGATCTCAGGCTATTTCATCTACAAAATACAGACACAACTACTGAACCTTACAGAGTTCAGTAAGAGAACATGATTAAGAGAAGTTACAGTTATCTTAAACAATTAAATAACAATGTAAGTTAGTGTCTGACATATAGTAAACAAACTATTATTTTTGCTTTATTATTACATATTATGCTTTATTCTTTTTGCTTTGTTATTTCTGTTATGTTATGAGCGTGGTAATATGCCTGCACAAGTATAATCAACATCACCTCCTTCTAAAAGCATTTACAGGCTTTAGCATCAACTACTTCCTCAATACATTAGCATAAATTCCTGAAAATGAGGACCAAAATGAGATGACTGGTCACTTGAAAGCCACAGCTAAGTAACACTGACATATACATCTTTACTACCCATATTTAACTTACTCAAACAGCTGATACTGATAAACTTTTAAAAATGTAGAAAAATGGAGAAGTTTCTATTGACTTGAGCATCTGCATGTTTATAATAATTTTTATAGAAAGCACAGTTGAATAATAAATTCTCTTATGCCTCCATCAAAAAACATTTTTATAAAGTTGATACTTGAATATGTTTATTTCCATCCAATAATTAGCACTCTATTTTGCAAAATTAAAGCCTAAAATGCAGAGATGTGAACACATTCTTACAGAAGTCATCTCTATTCCAGTGTCCATTTTCTCACCATTTGTTCCCTCCAAGGATCTCTGAAATATCACACCTATTCCTACCACTCTAGGTTAACAATAAACTAATAATAATTAAATCTCATATTATTTTCAGTCCTTATTGATCTTGACTCCTTTTTTTTTTTTAAAGGTTTTTGAAAACTGATTTCAGAGAGAGAGAAAGCTGGGCCAGGGGAAGAGACTGAGTGAGTGAGAGAGAGAGAGAGAGAGAGAGAGACACCAACTATTGTTCCAGTTACTTATGCATTCACTGGTTGATTCTTGTGTATGCCCTGACTTGAGATCAATCTCACAATCTCGCATATCAGGATGATGCCCCAACCAACTGAGCGACCCAGCTGGGGCTGATCTTGACTTCTTGTAACATTTTTTTCTCTTTTGATTTCCATGATACTGCCCTATACTACCTATCTAAATCCTACCATTCTTTCAATGTCCAGCTCTAATTCATTTTGATAAATCTTAATTCATTTTAGTAGAAATGTGTACCAAAAATGTCTAAAGTGGTAATAAGGATTCAGAGAATTAGTGTTACATCACTTAATACTATACTATTTATTTGGACTGTGGTACCATCTTAACTGCCACTTAACCATGAGCCAAGTAATTCATATGCTCTTTGAAAGTAGAAACCTTGTGTTTTCTAGCAGTGTCATGTACATAGTAAGCACTGTACTAGTTGAGTGAATGCATAAATTCTTAAGACATCATCATATAAACTGGCTAAAATTTCATTAAAATAGTTTAAGGTATTAAAAATATTTTGCTTTTGTTTGAAGAATTAATCTTAAAGATATAGAATTATTAAGGATAACAAGAAACTTATTACTTCACTATATTTTAGTATCCTTGCCTTGATCGGAGTAAACTATAATACATATTTTTAAACACCTGGATGTCTATGTAATTCTCTAGGTGTGTGCTATAAAACACTGCCTTAATAAGACCCTATTGGCTAATCTTTAAATGAGTCACATGAGCCACGCTGACAAACCATAGTATACAGAATTATAATTAAGGACTGGGCAAAATTATAAATAAGAAGCACAATGAAACACAGTTTATTTTTTTATTATTATTTTCCATATGAAGAACTGTAAGCCTCCTTCTGCCTCACCCTGTACATACTGGGACATATCATAAGCCCAATCATGTTCTCTTCACAACTCCCTCAACAAATAACAATCATAAATGATAAAAACTCAACAGAGTAGGGTTAGGCTACAAAATATTACTTACTAGTGCCCCACTAGTGAGACACTGACATCATAATGAGTACACATCTTATTTATAATAACTAAATAATGTACCATATTTAAAACAAAAAGGTAGAGTATCATACCTTATTATTTCCATAGGCCATATCCATTGCTTCTAGGGATAAGGAGCAAAGTGCATTTATTAAATGATGCAATGATACATCATCAAGGTATCTAAAATAAAAAATAATATACGTCATTCTGATCAAAATATACACCTAATAATAATGTTTCTACCAATTTAAAAACCTGATTCTTACTGTGAGCTTTCAAACAATCTTGAAAGGATATTGGAAATCACTGGTAAATCTGTCATCACTGCTGTTGTTAGAACCTAAGAGAAGAATAAAATTAAATGTAATATATAAACATTTTGGGAAGCACTAATTGAGTAACAATGACTAGAACTTACTGTACTGGGTCCTTCTACAGCTCTCCCAGGTTTCAAGGCACCACCACTACTAGGCTTTAATCCCAGAATCCATACAAGATGCTGGAAAAATTTTTAAAAAAATCAAAGCAAAGTAATTTATAAACACAAAAATCCTAATAACTAAAATTAAAACCCAGTAGTAACTTTTCATAACTAAAATTAAAAACAGTACTAGGCTTCTAAAAACTAAATTTAAATTAATAATTAATATACCTATAAATACTTATTACATCAAGCATAAGCAGAACTTAGGCTATTCTGAGAAGTATTCCATTATTTCATACAATATAAGCCATGCCTGCTTTCCTTTTCAACTTCTCTGTTTTCATATTTATTGCTAATCCTTCAGCCTGTTCAAAGTACCAATGGGCATTGCTTAGTTTATTGTTAGCTCTTAGACAAAAAAAGAATACTGACTTCTGACCCAGAGATTACGACGTACCTGTAGAGTTGCCAGGACCAGTTGCCATGACGTGCCAAGAACAGCCCCATGACAGTGTGCCAAGTTAAGTAAAGTCCTCATACACTGGATATTTTTGGAAGTTAACTATAGTTTAAAAAGACAGAACTGTTATGTGTTCTTGAAAATTAAAAGCTTGTAAAGAAGCATTAACATATTCAAACTGTTAAAAAATAAAAACTAAAGGTATTAAGAAAATAGGTTTGGATGGTTTTGTATAGAACAAATTCATTTACTTAAAGTTGGTTGTTACCTTGATGGTTATGACAAAGTCAACTGCATATTCATCAAATTTTTTCTAAAGATAACACCCAGGTTAAATAAAGTAAGGAAGTATAAATTTTGGCAAACATACCAAAAAAGTTACATAAGTTTCCCTTAAAGTTAATTGGTAACCAAGAAAAGAACAAGTACTTTACCATTACTGTTCCTTGAGGCTGGACTGCTAGGGGTTGACCCACGGCCACAACCTGCTGGTGAGATTCACTTGATGGACTTATCATCATAACATTTTGGCCCTGAATGGAATATGCTACAACAGAAAAGAATATCAAAATATTTCATAAATACCTTTTATGTTGCATTCAAAGTAATGTTTTATTTTAAGATATTAAGTTGATTAACCTAAGTTCAACTATGACAATTGCCTATATGCAAACATTTTTAAAACTCAGGAAGTGAAGAAACAAAGACAAATTAGGCAAATATTAAGTAATTTTCTACATAACTTTAACAATTAATAAAATTTTGGTAGATTTCTTTAAAAGCACTTAGAATTAGGACACTATTTTAAACATGTATTCTCAGTAAACTTTTCAGTTAGAGACCAAAATTCACATTTTCAGTATAAAAACTGAATTATCATATTGAAATAAATTTATATTGCATGTAACAAAGTAAAAAGTACATAATGAACTTGGCCATAGATCAGTATCTGCAAATTGCAAGGGACTACTCTATATACAACAGAAAACTGTGTAATATTGGTCTGATGCAAGAGATTAGCAGTTTGGGTCAAATGTATCCTCTGTGGTTTCCAAGTTTTCGGAGTAATTCTCAAATGTATACATTCACATCCGTATACAAATAAATGTTAAGTGTCAACAGCTTTTTTTGTAATCTAAAGTTTTCTTTCTTTAGCTTCAAACAGGGTCTCAACATTTAACCAAATCCTGAAAATTAACATACTAATACCATATTAACATCCCAGGGTTCTCTTCCATTCAAGTGACAAATCTTTTCATTCTTCCACTCAAGTGACAAATCAGTTCAATACCCAGATGCCAAAATAATAATACTTATGGAAACCCCAGGAGTGTTGTGAAATAATCAATCAATCAATCAATCAATCAGGCTCCCAGGTTAAAAGCAAATTAATTGGTTGTACTTTTTATGAATTTGATTCTTCAGATTCCTAGGGAAGGCAGAACAGGGACAGGGATCCCCTTTGGAATACTCAGAGAACATAGTTTCTTCCCACAGCTGGCTACAAAGATCACTGGTAATTCCCAAGGCAACAACACTGCAAAAAAAACCTAAGCCCCCTATCAATACAGCAAAGAAAAATCTCAGTGCCCCCACCCCAATACCCCCAGCTGTGTGTGAAAGCTAGGATGGTCCAAGTAGAATTGAATATGGAAAAAAAAATGTACACCTTTGTGTTCTTATTTAAAGTATTTAAACATTGAGTTTCTTTTTCCACATAGTTAACAAAAAAACTATATTGATAAGGTAGAAGATGGAAAACTTTCAAAATACCAATCTTACAAAAGACAGTCTTACAAACTCCAATTAGCAATGATTTTTCACACCTGATGATATTCCCATAAATTTATGTGAAGACACTATGTGGCAAAGAAGCATTTGACTTTTTTCTTTCCATGAATCAATAAAATCAATATAATCCTCAAGTTATACTTTGTGCATATGAAATGTTTATGTGTATTTTATTCATTGTTTTTATTTCACTCTGTTTAATAGTTTCTACTAACAAGACACCTGGATCTCGGGTTTTGTTATTTGGGCAGCAGCTATACACAAAAAATAAATTAAAAATGTAAAAACAAATGGTTTGAAAGTATCCCACAGGAAAAAAACTTTCTGAATATCAACTTAATCTAAGTGGTTGCAAACATTACTGTTCTACAAACCATCATTTCAAGTGTATGTTATAATTTACAAAGGATTTCCAGACATCTTCTTTTGTTCTAATTTTATTTTGAAGATTTTATTTATTTATTTTTAGAGAGGGGGGAAGGGAGGGAGAAAGAGGAGAGAAACACCAATGTGTGGCTGCCTCTCACGCACCCCTTACCAGGGACCTGGCCAGCAACCCAGACATTTGCCCTGGACTGGGAATCCATCTAGTGATCCTTTGGTTTCGCAGGCTGGCACTCAATCCACTGAGCCACACCAACCAGGGCTCCTCTCAATTATTATTTAAAATTGGTATTATTCTCCCTACCCTCATTTCCACTATTTTAAAAAGATGTAAGAAGTTGAAGTTCAGGTACATTAACTTCTCACAGAGGCCAGAGTCTGTGAGTAGAAAAGCAGAGGTTTAAACTCAGAATTTCTATACTCTTTTCTCTATGCTATATACCCCCCAACTAGATGAACAGAACTTTGAGTAAACTGAAGACTTACATTTGTTGGAAAGTGTGGCTGCAGTGGTGGTATTCAATACTGTAAGAGCATAATGGGGAGGCAGGGAACCTTTGCATATCGCAGTTATAAAGGCATCTCTTGAAGTTACTAGGCCCAGTCTTCCACAAAGAGCAGCCATAGTCAGTTCAGCTTTTAAAATATTCTCAGTAGCAGCTTCATCTGTGCTGAAAAAAATAAAGTATTTTATGTAATATAATTAATATGATTTATTTTTAATTATAGGACAAACATTATGTGGAATTAGGTATTCAGTGAAATTTTAAGAAAATCTATTCATAATTGTCAAAATCAATATACTTGAAAGAAGAATGTTAACTAACATATAGGTCAAAATTAAAAATATCAAGCATTTTAAAATCAGTGAGTTCTGAGATTTTGAAGAATGACATCAAAGAAATTGAATTACTAATTACCATAACTATAAAGCAGCAGTAAGACTTGAAATAATTTTAGGGTTGTATTTTCCATTAAAATAGTCACAATAGTTCTGGTAGGGAGCAGGGCAAGAACGGGATAGGGACAAGAATCAAAACAAAGAATAGCCATGACTGGTGTGGCTCAGTGGGCTGGGTGTCATACAGCAAAGCAAAAGGTTGTAGGTTCGATTCCTGTCAGGGCATATGCCTGGGTTGCAGGCCAGGACCCTGGTTGGGGGCGTGTGAGAGGTGACTGATCAATGTTTCTCTTCCTCTCTTTCTCCCTCCCTTCCTCTCTCTTTAAAAATAAATAAGATCTTTTAAAAAAACACACAGAATAATGATATACACAAATAAAACACTAAAATTAGAAAATAATTCTTAGGGAAAATTTAGGTAAACCATTTTAGTGGGGTTTTTTTGTTAATTGTGACATGCAAAATAAAACTTATAAAGACTTAATACCTGGCATCAAGAAGGAGTGAGAGAGCAGCAAGTAGACCACACCAGCAAGCATTCACCATTTCTTCCCAAACAGCTCTATTAACTTAAAGAAAAAAAATACCACACAATATTTGATGATAATTATAGATGACACCGTACTTGACAATATTTCAAATTCTAAAATCTCCCTGGTCATGTGATAATATATCAAATATTCCATCAAGAACTGAAGCTCTTATACTTAAAATATATCTGAATAAATGAAAACTTAAAAAGCACATTATAGTTTCAGAATTCAATGTCTTAAAACAAAGTTATTTTAAAATATCAACAGTAAGATCTTTCTGTATACAAGTTAACTGATATCATATATATATAACAAAACCACTATTTCAAGCATATAATTTACAAAAGATTTCTAGACATCTTCTTATATGCTCTCCATTATTGTTTAAAATTGGTGTTATTCTCCCCTACCCCCATTTCCACTATTTTAAAAAGATGGAAGAAACTGAAGTTCAGGGACATTAACTTCTTCTCACTGAGGAAGTTATATATTACATCAATTCCTATTCCCTGAATTGGGCCAAACTTTCACCCTATGTGAACAGCTGGGAGTGAGTCAATGTTACAAGCTCGTTCAGCCAGAAGATTGGTTGGTCACATACATTGGGAATTGAGCAAATAAGTAAACACATTGACTAAAATGGGATCCAATTTCTCACTGTGGAAGAAGGTAATTACAAATATGGAAAGTAAAATAAAAACCTTGTCATATTAAACTGTAACTGGAAAAAATGTTGTGATCTCTTCGTATTTAACATAAAGAAATATTTTTTTAGTGTAGAGAGATGTGTGCTTATGTATGTGTATGTGTGTGTATTTTCTTTTTTTTAATGTATTTTATTGATTATGCTACTACAGTTGCCCCATTTCCCCCCCCTTATTCCCCTCCACCCTGTAAACCCCCTCCCACCCGCATCAACCTCCGCCCTAGTTCAAGTCCATGAGTCACACATATAAGTTCTCTGCTTCTACATTTCCTATACTATTCTTAACCTCCCCCTGTCTATTTTATACCTACAATGTATGCTACTTATTCCCTGTACCTTTTGCCCCATTCTCCCTCTCCCCATTGATAACTCTCCATTTCTGTGATTCTTCTGTTCCTGTTCTAGTTGTTTGCTTAGTTTTTTTTTTTTAGGTTCCGTTTTTAATAGTTGTGACTTTGTTGTCATTTTACTGTTCACATTTTTGATCATCTTTTTCTTAGATAAGTCCCTTTAACATTTCATATAGTAAGGGCTTGATGATGATGAAATCCTTTAACTTGACCTTATCTGGGAAGCACTTTATCTGCCCTTCCATTCTAAATGATAGCTTTGCTGGATAGAGTAATCTAGGGTGCAGGTCCTTGTCTTTCCTGACTTTGAATATTTCTTTCCAGCTCCTTCTTGACTGCAAGGCTTCTTTTGAGAAATCAGCTGATAGTATTATGGGAACTCCTTTGTAGGTAACTCGCTGCTTTTCTCTTGCTGCTTTTAAGATTCTCTCTTTATCTTTAATCTTGGGTAATGTAATTATGATGTGCCTTGGTGTGTGCTTCCTAGGGTCCAACTTCTTTGGGACTCTGAGCTTCCTAGACTTTCCTGGAAGTCTAGTTCCAGGAAAGTTCTCCATTTTTATTTTTTTAAATAAGTTTTCAATTTCTTCCTCTTCCCCTGCTGGCACCCCTATGATTCAGATGTTGGAACATTTAAAGTAGTTCTGGAGGTTCCTAAGCCTCCCCTCATATTTTTTGAATTCTTGTTTCTTCATTCTGTTGTGGTTGAATGTTTATTTCTTCCTTCTAGTCCAAACCATTGATTTGAGTCCTGGTTTCCTTCCCTTCACTGTTGGTTCTCTTTATTTCATTTTTTATAGCTTTTACTATTCCCTCCATTTTGCAACCATAGTCAAGCAATTCTGTGAGCATCCTGATTACCAGTGTTTTGAACTGTGCATCTGAGAGACTGGGTATCTCTTTGTCACTTAGTTGTATTTTTTCTGTAGCTTTGATCTGTTCTTTCATTTGGGCCATTTTTTTTGTTTGTTTGTTTTGGTGCACCTGTTGTGTAGTAAGGGGCAGAGCCTTAGGTGTTCACCAGGACAGGGCAACCCACGTAGCTGTGTTGTGATACTGTATGTGGGGGAGAGGTCCGAGAGGGAATAATGCCACTTGCTCAGCTCTCTGCCCTCTTTCGGTCACTCCGCCACTACCCACAAGCAAATTGGGCCCTTCTGGTGCTAATTCCTGGGTGGGCAGGTTTCTGTACTTCTAGGACCCTGTGGGCCTCTCCAATGAACTCTCCTGTGAGGCAAGGAGTTTCTCCCATCACTGCAACCCCCACAGATTTTTTCAGTCAGAGGTTTTGAGGCTTTACTTCCCCACGCTGGAACCCTGGGTTGTGTGGTCTGTCTCGGTCTCCAGTTGTTCCTCCCGGTTTATCTGCACGCAAATGTGGGACCACCACTCCATCCACTACCACCTTGCCCACCCCCATCCTCCAGCCACTACCTTGCCATGAGTCCTCTCCGCCCCGGCTGCCCATCTCTATTCCTCCTTCTAGTCTGGATGAATGTTTCTTCTTTAATTCCTTGGTTGTGGGACTTCCATATGGTTTGATTTTATTTCTGTTCTGGTTGTTTTTTGCTTTTAAATTCATTGTTGTCCTTCTCTCAGTTGTGCGAGGAGGCACAGTATGTATACCTATGCCTCCATCTTGGCCAGAAGTCCTGTGTGTGTGTATTTTTTATGCAAGAACCAAAAAGCATATCTAGAGCTCATGCGTTAATTTCTAAATACTATTTTGCACTAAAAGGAACAAGGGCTCCTTGAAAAAATAACTGGGCAAGAAAAATCCAAGATGAGTTTGAACAATTTATTGTATCAGACAGTAAGCGTATGCTCAAAAAATTTAAAAAAAAAAGGGCACAAGGATAGACTAAAAGGGCACACAGTCTAGCTTGGAAAGAGTCCCCACTGGCCGTGTCAAGGACAATTTGAATGTCAAATCAAGTAATGATAATCACAAAGTATAACCCTTTGAATAAAACAGGAATATAAGAATTTATACTAATATAAATAAATAAATAAAAAAATAAATGACATAGAAGGGAAAGCTCTTTTACAGTAGAGGTCTCAAAGTATTTCTCCACATAAAGTTACACTGAAGAAACATGGTGGATATATTAACCAAATAATAAAAGTTAACATCACCAATAACGTACATACTGATACTGTATATCTCCTGATATGTGGAACACAATAAGAATAGCACAGCAACATTTCTGCTAGAAGTGATTAAATTGAATCAAATTATGAATAAACAGAAGACAAACTCAAACTGACTGGTCTATACTGTTAAAAAATGTCAAGGCCATATAAAACAAGAAGGAATTAAGAAACTTTTCAAGGTTAAAGGACAGTATAAAGTCATGGAACTAAATTCAATATGTGATCCCAGACCATAAGGATGTTACTGGGGCAATTGGAAATATTGAAATGGGGTATGGGATTACATGGTAATATTAGATTGATGCTTAATTTCTAATGGTGATTGTACTGTGGTTATATAGGAAACTGCCCTTATTTTTAGAAAATACACATTAAAGTATTAAAGGGCCTCACGTCTCCAACTTATTCTAAAATGATTTAGAAAAAAAGGACAGTGACATATACATAAACAGAGAGAATGATAACACAAATAGGGTATTGTTAACTACTGGGAAATCAGGGTGAAGAGTACATGGGAACTCTATTACTTTTGCAACCTCTCTGTAAATTTCAAATTATTTCAAATTAGTAATTAAAAATATAGATCATAATAACATACCTCTTTCCTTATCCATTTGGTCTGATGTTGACTGTAATTCTGGCTGTTCCGATGACTGTGTTGGTGAAGAAGCTGCTTCACTGGTAGTCTGACCTTCTGTTTCAATCTCTCCTAGCTCTCCTTCAATCATACTAGTGATTCCACGTACAAGGTCTAGCAAACAATGGAATGCCACAGACATGGCATAACCTTCTGGTATAGTTGGGGGCTCGACTTTGTCCAACATCTCTAGGCTGAAATTATGAAAAAACCAAAACACTAATTAGAAGCCTTAGTGGTGAAAATATATTAAACTATTTCTATAATCTGTAGATTACAGAAATAAATTTGGTTTGCTATTAACAGAATAGCAAAAGTAAATGTTACTGAGTTTGTTTCCTCCTCCTTCATGGTATTCTAAGAAACTCATCAGAAAAGTTACAGCCTGATCACTGCCATAACTGATTATTTTAATAATTTACTTTTTTGCCTCTCCCCAAACTGTGCCAGTATTTTCATGAATTGTTGATATTTAAAAAACCAAGATTTACATATAATGTAGAGTAAGACTTAAAGAGATTGTAAAACATCTCAAACACTGACTTGGAGCTTTTAAAATAAGGTGCTATCAAATCAAATCAATCCTATAAAAAAGATGCTTTCACACTGGGGAAAAAGTATTTATTATTGTAATATATCAAGCTCACTTATCCCAGATGCAATCTGCCAACCTGTTAAGAATAACATTTAGAGCATCAATGTGTCAAGTTGAAATTTTAGAGGAATTTCTACCCATGGTTAGGACAAAGCTTTAAAAAAAGACAATAAGTCTTTTGCCTTAAATCATGGCAAATTGGGAATTGTGGTTTTAATTTCCTTAATTTCATAATATGTTGAGATAATTCAATGTAGAAAGAACAATTCAATGAGGAAAGAATTAATGGTGCTAGAACAACTGGATATTCACATATAAAAGAGTGATATTGCAGCCCTATATTAAACAAAAATGAACACAAAATGAAACAGTGATCTAAATATAAGAGGTAAAACTAAAACTTCTTAGAAGAAAACATGGGCAAAAACACTTACCCCCTGGGATGGCTACAACCAAAAGATAGACAATGACAAGCACTGTTGAAGATGTGGAGAAATTTGAACTCCCATACATTGTTGGTGGGAATGTAAAATGGTGTGGTCACTTGAGAAAATAGTTTGTCAGTTCTTCAAAAACTTATACATACAGTAACTATATGACCCAACAATGTCACTTCTAGGCATGTATCCAAGAGAAATGAAAACATATGTCTATGCAAAAACTTGTAGACAAATGCTCATAGCAGCATTATTTATTGCCAAAAAGTGAAAACAATCCAAATGTCTATCATTAATGAAGAGATAAACAAAATGATATATCATATATTGGAATATTATTCAGCCATAAAAAGAAGTTAAGTACCTACAACATGGATGAACCTTAAAAACATTATGCTGAATGAAAGAAGCATGACACAAATAATATTTATTATGTGACTCCATATATACGAAATAATATGCAGACCAGGCAAATCAACAGAGACAGAAAGTAGATAAGTGATTGCTTGGGGGTGGGGAAAGGGAGATTGAAGAATGAATGCTAATGAATATGGGGTTTCTTTCTGGGACAAAAAAGTTCTGGAATTAGATGGTGGTTATGACTGCATAACTTTTGAGTATAACAAAACCATAAATTGTACACTGTAAAAGGGTTAATTTTATGGTATATGAATTATGTATCAAAAACAAAATTAAAATCACTATGAAAAGTTAATAAAACTTGTTCAGTATTTCAAATTCTAAAAGTCCCTGAATCATAATCAAGACTAGATGAGGCAGAATGTTTATTAAAAAATGTATAACTCAAGATAGAAAATAAAAACACCTATGAATAGCTATCATTTATTGACTCTTAACCTGGGACTCCTCAAGTCTTTTGTATTTATTCTCATTTAACTCCTCACAAAAACTCTAAGAGATAGATGATGAAACTGAGGACTAAGGCAACAGTTATTAATCAGTTTTTAACCCAAGTCAGACCCTAAAGCCTATCAATTTAACCTCTAATATGTGCCAATTCTGAGCATATTAAAATTTAGGTAATCAATAAAAAAATATATTTACATTATTATTCAAGAAATTTAAGCTCAAATGGAGAGGTAAAGTTTCTGGGTCTAATTCTTACCTGGCTAATTAGCCTTATAGAGCCACATACAAAACTAATAAGTGTTAAGCAACTTGTTAGACAAATATCTCTTTTTAAAGAACATATGATCTATTGGGAAACTATATCTGTAAGAGATAAAATAATCCTAAATATCACAAACTCTAATTCCCAAATTCTATGGTACAGACTTGAAGTGCTAAAATAGTTAAGAGACAAAGGTAATTTATACTTTTTATTTATACCACAAACATAAAACAAAGCACACACTTTCTTATCTCACTATTTCAGTGCTATTTTATTAGAATTACTACATAAATTCCGTTTTTATAAAACATAACACATTTATTTAAATATTTAAAAGTTAAGGTCAAGTTGCAAAAACTGTTACAAGCCCAACTTTGAAAGGAGCCACTGTAGAGAACTGAAAAAATATAGGACTTCTGGTCACGACGGAGGCATAAGTAGATATACTTTCCTTCTTCGCATGACCAAAAGAAGGACAACAACAAATTTAAAAACAAAAAACCAGATGGCCAGAAAATCAAACCATATGGAAGTTCGACAACCAAGGAGTTAAAGAAGAAACATTTATCTATACTGGTAGGAAGGGCAGAAATGGACAGCCAAGGCAGAATGGACATGTAGCAAGGCAACAGCTAGAGGACAGGGTGGGCGAGGTGGCAGCTGGAGGACAGGCAGTCCCACATTGGCATGGGCATAAACTGGGAGAAACAACTAGGCAGTGAGACATACAGTGCAACCCAGGGTTCCATCACAGGGAAATAAAGTCTCAAAACCTCTGGCTGTAAAAACCTGTAAGATTATGTGGGCAGGAGAAACTCCCTGTCTCTTACAGGGTCCTAGAACATACACAAACCCACCCACCTGGGAATGAGCACTGGAAGGGGCCGATTTACTTGTGGGCAGCTGAGGAAGAGACTGAAAACCAGTGGAGAACCCAGCAAGCGAAGCAGCATTGTTCCCTCTTGGACCTCTGCACCACATACAGCAACACAAGGCAGTGACCTGGGTTGCCCCACCCCGGTGAATATCTAAAGCTCCACCCCTTACAACAGAACAGGTGTGCTGAGACAAAGAAATATGGCCCAAATGAAAGAACAGATCAAAACTCCAGAATAAGAACTAAGCAACAGGAGATAACCAACATATCACATGCAGAGTTCAAAACACTGGTAATCAGTGTGCTCACAGAAATGATTGCATATGGATGCAAAATAAAGGAAGAAGTGAAGGTTATACAAAGTGAAATAAAGAAAAATATACAGGGAACCAACAGTGAAGAGAAGGAAACCATGCTTAAATCAACAATATGGAACAGAAGGAAGAAATAAACATTAAACCGGAACAGAATGAAGAAATAAGAACTCAAAAAAAAATAAGATAGGCTTAGAAGTCTCTGGGACAACTTGAAATGTTCCAACATGTGAATTATAGGGGTGCCTAAAGAAGAGGAAGAGCAAGAAATTGAAAACTTATTTGAAAAAACAATGAAGGAAAAGTTCCCCAATCTGGCAAAGGAAATAGACATACAAGTCCAGGAAACTCACAGAGTCCCAAAGAAATCAGACCCAAGGAGAAACACACCAAGACACATCATAATTAAATTACCCAAGATTAGAGATAAAGAGAGAATCTTGAGAGCAGCAAGAGAAAAGGAGACAGTTACCTACAAAGGAGTTCCCATAAGACTATCAGCTGATTTCTTAATAGAAGCCTTGCAGGCAAGAATGAGCTGGAAAGAAGTATTTGAAGTCATGAAAGGCAAGGACCTACAACCTAGACTACTCTATCCAGCAAAGCTATCATTTAGAATGGAAGGGCAGATAAAGTGCTTCCCAGATAAGGTCAAGTTAAAGAAGTTCATCATCACCAAGCCCTTACTGTATAAAATGTTAAAGGGACTTATCTAAGAAAAAGAAGAAAATCAAAACTATGAACAGTAAAATGACAACAAAGTCACAACTATCAACAACTGAATCTAAAAACAAAAATGAAAACAAACTAAGCAAGCAACTAGAACAGAACAGATTCCCAGAAATGGAGATCACAGATCACATGGAGGGTTATCAATGGAGAGAGGGAGAATGGGGTGAAAGGTACAGGGAATAAGTAGCATACATGGTAGGTAAAAAATAGACAGGGGGAGGTTAAGAATGGTAGAGGAAATGGAGAAGCCAAAGAACTTAAATGTATGATCCATGGACATGAACTAAGAGGGGGAATTCTGGGGGGAGTGGGGTGCAGGGCAGAGAGGAATAAAGGGGGAGAAAAATAACGGGACAACTGTAATAACACAATCAATAAATTATACTTAAAAAAGAATATAATGTTATAATACTTATGTTGAGACTACTTCTGTGTATATACCAGTTAACTTTTTAAATTATAACACATTTAAAAGTCTAAAAAGAACAGAATATACAATTAAGTTTATATGTGAGGCTTTAAGAAAGTAATGAAAATAATTTTACACTGAACCTCACAATGAATTAATGAAATATGCCAATCAACAGGGAAGCTCCACCATGAACATGCTAATTGATCCATGTGCAAAAGAACACCCAATGTTTTCTGGCTGAAAAGTTGATACATCACTGCTCTCTTTTTATAGAAAAGGAAAATAAAATTTAAAAAGGTGAACTAATTTGCTGAAGGTAACTCAATACTATTAGAAAATCTAAGTTCACAGGATCTGAAATCAAGCCATACACTTAAATCAAAACACCATACAAAATAGCTGAATAGGTCCCTAGGTAAAAAGTCACAATTTGTTTTATAATGCTGTTAATCTCCAAATAGTACCAAAAAAAAAAAAAAAAAAAAAAAAAAAAGCCAGTCCTACCTAAGTTTCTCAAAATACAACACAAGAAAATCAGTTCTAAAAATGTGTTAAAAATATTAGGTCTAAAATTTAAAATATAAGAGTAACATTTTAGGATACAATATCATTCCCAACAATATCATTTTTTACAAAATAGTGCTACTACTACTTACTAGGTTGCTTTAGCACTGCCTTGTACTGTTATAGTCAGAATAGGTATCCACGTTCCTCTATATTCAAATGCTGGTAGTAAAGTAACACCTCCACCAATCCCCAACATTCCTGAGTTAGCTGGTGCTGAGACAGTGCCACCTGCATTATTGTTTCCTATTATATAAGGGGAAGATAACAAAGATACCATTTCAGTACTTAATTACAAATCTCTACTTGTCAAAGACCTGGTCAATTTTTAAAAACAGCATTATAGGCATGGGCCTGTGAACCAAAGTGTCGCTGGTTCGATTTCCATTCAGGGCACATGCCTCAGTTGCAGGCCATGGCCCCAGTAGGGGATGTGCAAGAGGCAACCACACATTGATGTTTCACTCCCCCTCTTTCTCCCTCCCTTCCCCTCTGTCTAAAAATAAATAAATAAAATCTTTAAAAAAAAATAAAAACAGTGCTATAGGAATGGATAACACACACATAAATGAAATTTAACAATCCTGCTTTGGCTGTTAGAGAATCTACAGACAAACTTTATAATCGGTCACTTTCATCAGTCATTTTTTATTAGACGTGGGGCATAAAGAGTAAAAAGCCATGAATCAGAAAATAAAAAGTGGAAGAAAAAGAAGGTAAAGGGAAACAAAGAGACACTGATTTCCAAATTTAAATCAAGTTCACCTGTTTTGTTAAAAGAATAACTAAAAGATATCCTGACATAGTAACCAGACTTTTTCAAAGACAGGCAACAAATGAAGTTTCTTCTAAAATGAAAATTAGCATCTAAACTTTTATTATTAGAGAAACTGAAAATATATCAGAAAAGAAAGCATATTCTGGAGAGAAATAAACACAGTTGCTTCAGTGAGATCAAATTATTCTTTAAATGTTAAGTTTTTATTTATATTTATATATAAAATATAAAATATTATAAATAAATATAACATGTTATAAAACAGATATAATACAATTAGTTAATCCACATTTCTCTAGTCACAGGATTTCTATAGTTTTATGGAAATTATAGACTAGGACTAGTGAATATTATAAATTATGACAGAAGATAAAAATATGAATAAGCCTTACCAGCCTGGTTTGCTGTAACAGGATTTCCAGTAGGAGGGACAAGAAACAATGACTGGATAAAAGATCCCAGTGCATTCACAATATCACGAAAAACCTTGGTAGAATGCTGTTTCATATCATAGGACTGACAAAATGACCTATAAAATAATTTTAAATGTTTCTGAGGAAAATATTTAGACATATCAAAAATTGTTGACTTTTTTTAAAGTAATGTTAATAAGTCAGTCTTAGTGCTATACTTAAAACTTCATACTTGAGTGATTTTTACTAATTTAGGACAAAGGTTCAGACTGAGGCTAATGTTCTAAAAAAATTATCCTGGCCATGTTAACTCAGTAAATTTGGCCGATGGCTCTCACTAACCACACTTTATGCCACTTTCCAGTTCTTTCCACACCCACACCCCTACTCTCCCCAAATGTACACAATATACTTTTTTTTTAGAAATCACTAAATATTTGGGAATAAATGCTTAAACTCTTCCTACTGGCGTAAATATGAATCTATACATTTAACAAAGTATTGCTGCGGTTTACCTTAACAGCTGAGGCTGCACACAGAGTCTGTGTATTGATTCTACTGCAACAGCTCGGAGCCACTGTGGTTTATCTGCATCCAGAAATTTCACCAGAAGTGACAGAAATATCTCACATTCAGTTACCTAAAGAGTGTAAGATTTTTAAATAATATTTCTTTAAATTTAAGTATTATAAATTGCATTCTTATTCTTAACTTGGTCCTATGGACAAATAAAAATAAAATCTTTTAATTTTTAAATAAAAATTCTGAATGGGGAGTAGAGAACAAAAAGAAAAAATAGTTGTATCTGGAAAAGCTAACAGTAAAAAACAAAAAAAAAGTGTCTCTCTAAATACATCCCTAAAAACACACAATAGTGATCTGCTAACATGATTATTTTATTATCCTTTTTCTTTAGAAAGTACTATGCACCATCATGTCACCCTTATTCCTGGCTGGTAAGCTGTTGATAGGATATGCTCTACCCCTGCAGTAATAACCACATGATTTGTCCATGTATTCTTTTGCTGTTTAAAAACAAACAGGAAATAAGCCAAAGCACATTTAGTGTATGTTTTCTAGTAGGAAAACAAAAAGCGACCTTCAGCAGTTGACAGGTATAAGATACATGAAATACCTAGAACAAAGCTTGGTATATATTTATTAAACATCAGTTATCATTACCTTTATTAATAACACAAACCATCTGTTCTGCAAGCTGTTTGTATATAACTAATGTTTAAAGCTCATTTCTCAAAATTATTCATTGAATGATGACTGAATGAACAAAATGTAACCAATCTATCAGAGTTTAGAGGACGGTTTCTATTACATATTAGTTGAGGACAAACAGGACCTCTGAGAGGTAAGAATTAACCTGATATCTTGATCACTAGGCTGAACTGAATCTTCCTTCTATTCCAAGTGTGACAAGTTTTTGGGTGTTTTAGCTAGGGGTGCCCTGAAATCTCTGTCCTGAAAAAGTCCAGCCACTGATTTGAATGTCATGGATGCAACCTGGCAGCCAAGGAGAGTGGACTGGAATGCACATGTGTGAATAATGAAGATTTCACTGTAGTATAGTCAGTAGGGGCAGTAGACATCGTTGAGTGAGCATGTGCACTATGTGGCCATCACATTCAAAATGACTGAGCAAGTACAGTAACAAATCTGCATCAAATTTTGCGTTAGGTTTGAACATTCCTCTGTGGAAACTATTCAGATGATTCAGAAGGTTGCAGCTATGGGCAACTGGTGACTGGCAGCTTCATGATGACAACACGCCTATACATGCATCACCTCTCCTGCAGTTTTTTTGGGAAACATCAAATCACCCAGGTGACTCAGCACCCCCTACAGCCCAGATAAAGTGCCCTGTGACTTCTGACTTTTCCTAAACTAAAACTTTTCCTTTGAAAGGAAAGAGATTTCAAACTGACGATTTCAAACTGAGTCAGGAAAATATGATGGGGCAGCTGATGGTGACTGGGAGATGGTGACTGTGTGAGGTCCTGAGGTGCCTGCTTTGAAGAGGACTGAGGTTTCATTGTCCTATGTACAATGTTTCTTGCATCTGGGATCTTCTTCAATAAATGTCTCTATTTTTCATATTACATGGCTGAGTAACTTCTGAACAGACCTCAGACCATAGGGCAAGAAATTTGAGGAATACAGCAGTCCTTAGAATTTTAGTCCAAAGTCTTAGCAGTTGGTAATCTTTTTAAAAAGACTTTATTTACAGAGAGAGAGGGGAAGGGCAAGAGAAAGAACGGGAGAGAAATATCAATGCACAACAGATCGGTTGCCTCCTACAGGCCCTCTGTTGAGCACCTGGCCTGAAACCCAGGCATGTGCCCTGCCTGGGAATCGAACCAGCAACCTTTTGGTTCACAGGCTGGCACTCAATCCACTGAGCCACACCAGCCAGGTCAGTAATTTGTAATTTGTAATGCCCTTCCATATTTTGAACTGGATGCTTATAATTAGGACATTATCATGAGGATAAAGAAGAAGGGATAATTAAAACCAACTTTATCCTTTGACTGTTATGACTGGGGAAGTCATAAGGCAGAGGTTTGTCACTGTCCTAAACATGATGTAGTTGACAAGCACTAGGTCAGAAGTCAGATGGCTCAGCCTCTTTAAACACCAACTCTGTGGATGACAACAAGCTAGGTAACTTTCTTTTAAAGGACCTACACCTTCCTGAAAAATAATACGAGAAGAATATACTCTCAAAGTGGCATGCAAATATAGAATACATTATTATTTTTTTAATGAAATTACCCTCTTTTAGTGAAGAACTCTTAAAAGAAAGAATCATGGGCAACAGTTATATCTATGGAAGAATTTTAACATTAGTAGGTCTTTCAAATTGTGCTCTATTTGCTTTAGAGTGGAAGTAAAATATAAACATGGAGATATAATTGATGGTTCATCAGATAGGTTTTCAGGCCAGAAAACTAAGGCTCTCAGAATCATTAAGTATATCACAACTAAAGAAATTACTAACATTACAAAAGTTGCCTTAAAGAGTGCATCAGCTCTTCTATGACAGAATGACTCCAATACAAATCAAACAATCATTTAATTTATGCTGTAGCCACTGAAATATTGTGATTTGAATAAAAGAGAGAGCCTCTCTCCTGAAGTCTGGAACTTTGCTCTGCCTTCCTCCTTACCAAGGATGAAAGTCTAATTAGAGAACTAGTGTTGAGGACACTGAATTGTTCTCAATGGCATCAATGAAAGGACCCTATTTTGGAACTCTTAAGCCCTTCCCCCTAGAGGCTGCAGTCATAGGAAAACAGGTATCAAGTTTAGTACCTATGGCTTAGGTCCATTTGTGGTATGAAGATACTTCACAAACTCCATTATATACTAGCATGAAGGGTGATGAATGTTTCTGAATTTTTATAGTTCTTTGCTACTAGATAACAGTCAAGAAATAATGGATATTTAAGATGAATCAAAGTCATCCTGGTGGAAATATTAATGAATGCCTAATAAGGAATCATGTATATAACTGTTGGCTTATGAGATGTTGAAGAAAGCAGGGAAAGTATTTAAAGGCAGGAGTCATGGAATTATTAGTGATAAGATCCTCTGTTAGAGAAATGTATGTGCATTAGAAAATTAGGTTGGACAAGTCAATCTAGCCCCTTTCATTCCTTTTTAGAAGCAGTTAAGTCAAATTCAGAGAAGAGATATACTAGGTCTTTTAAACTGTGCTCTATTTGCTTTAGAGTGGAAGTAAAATATAAAGGTGGTGATATAATTGATGGCTCATCAGTTGTAATTATGTTTCATAAATTCCTTACAGATACCTCCCTTAAAAAGATATCTGGGCACGAAGTCTAAGTGATTCAGTGGGCAGAGAAGAATCTAGCTTAGATGTTAGAAAGGGGTAAGAATATGGTACAGCTGATGTTTTATCTGTACCTAAATGACTGGGGCAGTCTAATTTCCTCTAGGCAATCTAGATATGTTAACAGTACTAATTTTTGAAAATTAGTTATTTCAGCTCTAAGCTAGTCGTCAGAACAAGATATGCTGATGAATATTGAGGGGAAATGCTGATTATGTAGTGCAGGGGTGTCAAACTCATTTTCACCTGGGACCACATTAGCCTCACGGTTGCCTTCAAAGGGCTGAATGTAATTTTAGGACTGTATAAATGTAACTACTCCTTAACAGTTAAGCAAGAGCTTGGTGCTGCCACCAGGTAGAAACAAGGTGCCAGGCTGGATAAAACAAGGTGGAGAGCTGGATTTGACCCGAGGGCCTTGTGTTTGCCACCTGTGCTCTAGTGCACTGATTCTCACAAGGAAGAGAGAGAGAGCACAAGCTCTCCAGTGTCTCTTTTTATAAGGGAACTAATCCCATCATGATGGTCCTATTCTTCTGATCTCATATAAACCTAATTATCTCCCAAAGACCCCATTTCCAAATACCATCATATTGGAGGGGACACAATTTAGCACCAAGTTTTATGAAAATAAAAGATAATCTGGTAATTCTTGGTTTGGGAACAGAAATAAAGTGTGAATTCTGCATTTGCTATGATGAAGATATAAACATGCTACGTTATTGCTGAGAACAGAAGACTTGATTGCCATGACTGACTAGTGGAAACGAAAAGGAAAATGAGGTCCTGGCAAGGTGGCTCAGTTGATTGGAATGTCATCACATACACCAAAAGGTTGCGGGTTCAATTCCCAGTCAGGGCACATACCTAGGTTGTGGGTTCAATTTCCAGTTGGGGAGTGTACAGGAGGCAACCACTCAATGTTTCTCTCTCCTCTCTAAAATCAATAAACATATCCTCAGCTGAGAATTTTTTAAAAAAGGAAAAGGAGGAATGACTTCTCTTCCTATAGCCTTACGTTAATTAGTTAAAGCAGCATTTTAGAGAGGGAAGAGGAAAATGTCTTCCTAAGACAACTTTGATAATATTTAAGGAATACCATATTTTGCCGTGCATAATAAACACTTTTTGCCCAAATTTTTGAGGGAAAAATAAGGAAACACATTATACATGGGTAGTACTAATTCTGTATCTATATAAATGTTTTTAATTCTTTTATTTAGTCTTCTGTCTACACATTAAAAGTGTAACTCTAGAAAACAATAATGATGTCCATATGCAAAACGATACCTTGGAATACAATAATCAGTTTTGTTTCTAAATGTAAATAAAAAATTGAACTAAAAAATTTAAATGAAAAATACTTTCCTGGAAGTTTGAGCCAAAAACATGGGTGCGCATTATACATCGAAGCATACCATACACAGCAAAATACGATAAGTAGGGAAGTGACATATATTTGGCCTAGTCACAGCCAATAAACTCTCTTAGTTTTTGTTTATCTGGGGAAGTCTTAATTTTACCTTCACTTTTGGAGGAAAGTTTTGCTGGATATAATATTCTTAGTTGACTGCTCCCCTCCCCACACCAATACTCTGAATATGTCATTCCATTCCCTTCTGGCTGAAGAGATTTCTGCTGAGAAATCTGATTTTAGTATCTTGTGAGAGCACCCTTGCACTTGAAGAACTGCTTTTCTTTTGCTGCTTTAAAGACTCTTTGTGACTTCTGACAGCTTGATTATGTCTTAGAATAGACCTCTTTGGATTAATTCTAGTTTGAATTTTTTTAAGCTTCATGAATTTGTATTTGTCTCTTTCTTCAAATTTGAGAAATTTTCAGCCATTACTTCCTCAAATAGGCTCTCTGCCCCTTTCTTTTCTAGTCTCCAACAATGCAGTGTGAAATTACAGGATATTATACATATAGATCTCTGCCCCAGACACAGAACTCATAAAAGTCTTTTATATAGGGTTCTAATATTTGGTCTTTGATGCTTAATTCCTGACAAAGATCACCTAAAATGTAATTTTCTAAGTGATAGGAGCATCTGGTAGAGCTCCTAAATCCCTTGGATTCCCTGGGTGATAGGAGCATCTTTTGTTCTAAGGAGGTAACTCTCAGTGGAAGTCAGGATAGGGGGTGTTTACCAGAAAGACCAAGCCATGATTAGAAGATTGGAACTTTCAGGACTACCCCCAATTCTCTGGAGAGAGAAGAGAGGTAGACATTGAGTTAATAGATGCCTCCATAATGAAATCTCCATAAATATCCCAAAAGTATGAAGTCTGGGGAGTTTCCAGGTTGGCAAATACATCAACATGTTAGGAGGATGGCATACCTCAACTTCATGGGGACAAAAGCTCCTCCTTTCAGAACCCTTCCAGACTATACCCTAGGAATCTCTCTATCTGCCTGGTCATCGGTATCCTGTAAAATATTCTTAATAATAAATCAGGAATACAGTTTACCCCCACTATCTAAAGTAGAGCATTCCTAAGAAAGTATTAGTAAGCTAAAATGGAGTGAAGTTGAGTATCCCCTACTTACCAACAGCTTGTATTACACAACTTTGCTTTTATGAAAGACCAACATTAGTACAGCAACAACATTTTTCATGAAAGCAAAAATCCTTTATATATTTCTTCCAGTTAACAAAAACAGGCACTAATGTAGGGTCTCAGAAAAGTGAAGTAGCTTAACACAAACTTTCAGAAGGTAGATACCTCTAACAAGTAAAATATTTTCCTAGGTTCTGTGAACCACTCTAGCAAATTATTTAAACCAGAGTGAGTATCATGGTTTACAAACCTCCCTTTTGTAGCCAAGTTAAACAGAAGCTGTGCGTTACCTGTTTACCCACTTTTATGGAATTGAAATGTAGGACACCTGGCAGTAAGAGACTTGGTAAGTGCAGGAAAAAAATCTCCACATCTGGTGTCAGAGGCATTGTATGAGTAGAAAACAGTTCTTTTTTCTTAGACATGCATATATTGGTCTGCTCCCATAAGTCCCTTAGGGTCTCTTATTCTTTTTTTCTTTTTACTCCTCTGACTTGACAATTTCAAATGGCCTGTCTTTAAGTCTGTCAATTCATTCTTCTGCTTGATCCAGTCCACTGTTAATCTCATCTGGTAAAGTTTTCACAACCGTTACTCTATTCTTCAGCTTCAGAATTTGTTTGTTCTTTTTTATAGTTTTATGATTTTGTTAATATTCTCATTTTGTTCATACACAATTTTCCTGATTTCATTTAATTGTCTGTGCTCCTTTTAGCTCATTGAGCATCTTTACGGTAGTTATTTTAAATTCTTTCCAGGTAACTAATGATGCTCCCTTTCTTTAGGGTCGGTTGCTGAAGATTTATTTTGTTCCTTTGATTGGGCCATGTTTTCCCTTTTATTTGTATGCCGTATTTTCTGTTTAAATTGGGCATTTGAGAATACAGTCAACTCTCTTATTCTTTATGGATTAGTTTTATACAGAAAAGACCTTCACCCATCAATCCAGCTAGAGAATTTTGGGATCCTCACAAACCTTTTCTGCTGATGTGTCTACTCTGGGCTTGTATGTGTAATTTCAGAGCTCAAGAGGTTTGCCTGTTTCTACTCAAAAGCTCCCCTGGTGTATGTCTGGAGTATTGCAATCTCTGGTACTGTAGCAAGCCTTAAGGCTTGCCTTTGTTTTCAACAGGCCCCCAGGCATTCAAGGGTGTTCCCACCTTTCCTGTCAGTGCTCCAAGAATTATGTGAAACAAAAACCAGTCCCTTGGGTAGTACTGCAAAAAGTCAGAATGCTGGTTACACATTTCATCCTTTTTTTCCCACCTGAAGGAGAAGCCATAAATTTCAAACTTTCTCTTGATCATGCCTGTGCTGTGCTGTGCCAGGAGTGGGAGGAGGTATAGCAGGTAAGCGCAATGGCCTGTCCTACCTACTATAATGACCCTCTTCTTGCCCTTGCCCTTGCCCTTGCTGTATTCTCTCAACTGGTTTCTGAAGTTTTCAGAAATCTGGTATATATACTGCTATTAAATCAGTGTCTCCATGGGAAACATGACCTGGAGCTTCCTATTCCACCATCTTGCTGATGTTACTCTGGTTTACATGTTTTAAAAGTTTCTTTGTGTAAAATGAAACACACTATAAATAAACATAATACAGAAAATATAATATCTGACATGTATAATAGCTGACAAAAGCTTTTAATCTTTGGAGAAACTAAGCTATTTTTCATTTATTTTCAGCAAATTCCAACTCAACTTTAAAAGTTTCTAAGAGTTTTCAATGTAAAGACTCACAGAATTTCTCCTCCATTTAAAAAATATATTTTTCAATTACATTTTACATTCAATATTATTTTGTATTAGTTTCAGGTGTACAGCGTAGTGGTTAGATAATCATATACTTTACAAAGTGTCCCCTGATATTTCAAGTATCATATATAATTATTACAACATTATTGACTGTATTCCCTATGCTGTACTTTATATCTCCACAACTATTTTGTGACTACCAATTTGTAGTTGTTAATCTCTTCACCTTTTTCACTGAGCCCACTAATCCCCACTCCCCTCTCGAAACCATAAGTGTGTTCTCTGTATCTATGAGTATGATTCTATTTTGTTTGTTTATTTTGTTCTTTAGATTACACATTTAAGTGAAGTCATATGTCTGACTTATTTCACTTAGCACAATACTCTTTAGGTCCATCCATGCTGTGGCAAATGGTAAGCTTTAATTCATTTATATGGCCAAGTAATATTCCATTGTATATATGTACCACCACTATAATCCATTAACCTATTGATGGCACTTGGGTTGCTTCCGTATTTTGGCCATTGTAAATACCACTGCCATGAACATAAGGGTGTCTGTATTTTTTCCAATTAGTGTTTTGGGTTTCTTCTTCTTCTCCTCCCTTTTAATTGTACATAATTATGCAACAAAGTGTTGGTTTTTCAATTCGATATAATTATTGGAAATTATATCAAGTACCTTATATATTGCAGGGAGTACTGATTGCAATTTTTAAAAAGTTAATCCTTACAGAGAAAGATGGAGCTATGAACTAAGTTTATAAACTTATGTATCTATAGTTCATTTATATATTATTAATTTTGGTAGAACAAAACTGTCCAAGCCAACAATTTTGAGTACACTAAAAGACTCTTAAACCCTTGGCACCAAACCCTGATAACTTACAGTATCCCTAAATAGCAACACATTGTAAAATGATTTGATTTTCTACAGATATTTCTAAACAATGCATTATATACATCAACGTGAATTACAGATATATCCTGTGTGGCCAGAAATACTATAAGTGCTTATAAAGATTATTTCTGAATTCATTTGACATAAATGGATTAGGAATATGAAAAGAAAATTTATAACAAGTATATTATAAATATAGAAAAAACCTTATTTTAAAGAGCTCTCCTTAGAATTTAGTATAAAAACTACACTATCCATTAGCTTGTAATGTTGTTGATTATCTCTAACATTTACTACATTGACTGCTCACAGTGGGTGATAAATCAATTCTTTTTGTAAATTAAAATGAAAAATATAAATGCTAAATAAATCATACAATGCTAAATTTGACTAACCATAAAATTAAAAAATATATAATACACCATTTTCTCTGACAAATATTTTTTAAATGTTTAAGAGTAAGCCATTACATTGATACAACTATGATCAGCAATATCACAACATATTCTACATCCATAAATTTATGTGAAACAGATACACTATGAACTGGAAGTCAAAACTGATGTCTAATCCTGGAGTTCACCAAACTCTTTAACTTCTTATTTTTTTTATACACATGAAATAGTGTAAATGAAAACAGAATAAGTTGAAGACACTATTATTTTAATTTTCATCGAATTATCTGCTTTCAGATAACAGGCCATGACGCTCCTTAATGTTCGTTAAAAATACTATATAAATATATTGATAGAAAGACTTAAGAAAGGATAGAATGAACTTTTATACTCTCTCGGAGAATACCTATAGAAGAATACTTGTATGAAGAGAATACCTCATAAAAGTCTGCTTAACTGAAGTGAAACAGCTAAATACACTGTAACAGATCATCTTCAAGAAGAGCACTGCCTGCAATTACACACAAAAATACGTATGAAAATTAGCACTTACCAAAAGACTGTAAAATTGCTTAATCAGAACAGATACAACTCTCAGCAAACGCATGCAGATAGGAAAATATGGTTTTTCAACTGGTGCTGGAGAAGATGAAGTGTTGGAACCTTGTCTGAACTTTATATTTGGAGAAAAGAGCTTTATCACAAGAGGACATACTCTTTCTTTTAGGAGGAAGCTAAATTCCTGGTGCTATTTGCAAAAATTTAAAAAAAATGGAGAAAAAAGTAATTAACTTAGTTTGTACTTAATGCTAAAACAGTTTCACTATTAAAGAAAACTTCTTAATAATCTGTATAGTTAAGCTTTATTATACATTTATTATTTTATTTTTTGTTGTTTACAAGCAATTCTGAAATTAGTATTGCTGTTTAAAAGTGTCAGAAAAATGACAATCACTATTTCAATAGGTTTTTTTTTAAAGAATCTAAATTAAAAACAAACATTTAATGATTCTGGATTTAGTGACGCTTGTTGCTAGGAATTTCAATTTTAGCAGGACACTAACAATTAAAAAAATAAAAAACAGAAGAAAATAGATTACACCAACTCAGATAAAGCTTTTAAAATAGGCAGCAGACAGAAACCTTGATTAATACAGTAAATATAAAAAGTTATACAATTTATTGATTCTTTTGTGCAAAAGTAATTATATTCATGCATAGATGCATTAATTAACATAGTACTTTATTCTACTTACACTGCTTAAATAGAACACCATAAGCTGATTAAAAATATAATTCTTTTAATCTAAAAAAATCTTGCAAAGACTTCATACAGATTACTTATATTCATGGAATAGTTAGCAGAAAACCTCCCTTAACATGTTAATTCCCTATGTAAGTAGTTCCATTTTACTGACAATATAAGGCCCAGTCAACATTTAATGTCTCAAATGCATATTATTTTGTTGTTTTGATCATTCAAATGTTGTTGAGGCTAAGAACAAAGACGCAATCACAAATATCATTCAATCTAATCTTTTAATCTTACAAAAAAAGAATAAGGCACAGAGCAGAACCACAAAATTTTTTGCTCAGAATCACAGAATTTTTGCCCTGCCTGGTGTAGTTCAGTGGATTGAGCACAGGCCTGTAAACCAAAGGGTCGCCAGTAGGATTCCCAGTCAGGGCACATGCCTGGGTTGTAGGCCAGGTCCCCAGTAGGGGGCGTGTGAGAGGCAACCACACATTGACGTTTCTCTCCCTCTCTTTCTCCTTCCCTTCCCCTGTCTCTAAAAATAAATAAAATCTTTTTAAAAAATCACAAAAATTTTCATGTATTTTAAAAAGTCAGATTCATTCAAGACAAACAGAGGGAAAAATCAGATTCATTTGAGGAAAAAAATATGGATAAAAAGATAAAAAGCCTTCTATAATTTTACTTCCTAGAGAAAAATTAAGTTAGTCATTTTCAATTCCAAATTAATTCTTTCCAGACTTTTCTATTCATTTTAATGTTGTAATTCTTTCCGCCCAAAATGGAATCTTAAGAGTTTAGTGATTTGAAATTCTACGCTCATATCTACAATTAGTTTCTTTGACTGCCAAAATTAACGGCATAATGAAGGTCATTTTCATACTTTATTAAGTAATTTTATATATTGGTTAATTTATGAATATTACAGACAACTCTTAAAGTCTTATCTATTCACTTTTATCCCGCACCATTCAACTGATTACAACTGATTTCCTCTGTAATCACCATGAACCACCCCAACTCCATTGAAATTATTCTCATTATATTCATCATGATCTCTGTGGACCAAGCAAACCTTGTCTTTTCAGACTTCATCTTACCAGATCTCTCTGAAGCACCTGACTTAACTGATTATTTGGTTCATCTTGAAGCTTTCTTTGCGTTTGTGTTTTATATGTCTCACTGTCTCAGATGCACTCATGTCTTTTTGGCCTTATGTTCTTAGTCTCTTTTATGTTCTTATCCTTTTATGCCTAACCATTTAACACTGAGATTCCTCAGAGTTCCAGAATAGCAGGTCCTGGTTTCCTAGTCTATGCTATCAACATGGGTGATCTTATTCACTCCCATGTCTTCAATTAACTACTATAAGCCACTGACATTTAAATTTACAATATAACTTCAGCCCAAAACCTTACTCTGAGCTCAAGATGCATAAATTCAACTAACATACTGCAGTATCTCTTTTTGAAGTATCTGTGTTTAAAACTGAATAATTTATACTTTGTAATGAAAATTTTACCCACAGATTTATTCCATCTTAGCAAGCAATTTACTGTTTAAGCCTGAAAGCTACAAGTCATATTTGACTCCTAAAGTATAGTAAGTTATATAATTCTCTTATTAACTTATCAGACAAAGACAGCAAAAAACTGGCTTTTTCCTCACCTACCACATTTCATTGATTTATTCAGCAACTACTGGCTTACTGCTTAATATGAACCAAAAACTGTGCTAGGGAAAGGGGTTCAGGGTTAAGTTTAATTTTGTCCCTGTCCTTATTAAGCTTATTTTCTAGACACAGATCCTTTTTCAGGGTCACTGCTCTGGAGTATTCTTTTCCTATTCTAGCTATTTCTCCCAGCTAACTACTCTTCATCCTTCAGGTAAAAGCTTCATATGTTTGATTCATCACCAATTCCCCACTAGGTTTGGCCCCTATGTTACTCATTCCCATAGCACTTTTTACACTTTCCCCTCACAGCATTCATCACATCTTATCATTCAGTTAATATTTTCCTCTAAATTAGACTTTTAATCACCATAGGGCCAAAATTTTATCTGTCATTTAATCTCTGTATCCTTGGCACAGAACACATAGACCAGCACACTCTAAGTGTTTGGTAAATTCTGGCTGAATTGAGTAAATGATATGTGAAAGAAAATAAATATTTCTTTCTCAATGAAAACTTTACAAGAGTAAATTCTAGGATCTTACACAGAATAACTCTTCCCCTCAACCCCCACATTACAATAAGAAGAATAAAATAGAGTTAAGAATTGTGTGGGCACAATAAATCTGAAATGTAAAACAGTTTTTCAAATCTTTTCCTACAAAATCAGAAAATACAGTCCCAAGTTCAGAAATTTCTAATAAGATTCATTTACCAACACATTCATTCATCCATTCATTCATTCACATATTTATCAAAGACCTGCCATATGCCAGGCACTGTTATAGGCATCTGTAAAACAAAGAACTAAGTTCCTGCCTCACACAGCTTACTGTCCTATAGAGAAAGAGAGAAATTAAACTAATGTACAAATACATATATGTCAGGAGGTAATAGTGCTGAAAAGAAAAATAAAGAGGAGTGAGAAAGATAAGGATACTGGCGTGAATAAAAAGTTGTCGTTTTATAGAAAGTGATTGGGGAAGTTTTGTCTGATAAGTTAATCGTCCAGCAAAGACATCAAAAAAAGGAAGGGAACAAGCCATATGGGAGAAAAGCATTCCAGACCCAGAAAACGGTACAAAGGCCTGAAGCAGGAGTCCACCTGGGTCACTTAAGAAACAGCAAGAATCAGAGTGCTTTTAAAAAGTAATGGCATAGGGAAGACTGAAAAAAGATAAGATAAAAGAATTTTGGGGACTGATCATTAAAGGTTCCATAGACCATTATTGGGACTTCCTCTTTTACTCTGGGCAAAAATGACATTTACAGAAACAAGTTTACAAAACACTGAAGAGATCTGACTTGTTTTAAAAGACCATATGGATGTGGTATGATAAGCAATAACAACAGAATGGGGCTAGTACAGGTGCAAAGAGACCAGTTAGTAAGCTAATGCAATAATTTAGGAAATCTGTGAAAAAAATTAAAGATTAATTTTGTTGCAAGATACTACAAGTAGCTTACTTGTAAAAAGACTTGTGGAAAATCATTCAGGACTGACTCAAGTAATTCAAGGCCAAATGTTCGAGTCATTTCTGTCATGCCTACTAGCCAGTAAGGAGCATCGGCATTAACCAACTGACAAAGGTCCTGGGAAAATAAGTCAAATAATAAATAATAAAGAAAACATTCATATGCTGGAATAAAAGATGCTTTTCAAAAGTCACAGTTCATAAAATTTTTAAGTGTTATTTCTTCTTATACAGTTTTTTTTACTCTTTAGAAACAAAGCATTGGTAATTCAAATTCTGACAAATTGGATTATATAAGAAAACTTTTAAAGACTCACATAACTATCAATAATATAGTACAAAGAAAAATGAATCATTTAACTATTGACAATATATAGAGTATACAGATAAATGAACTACAACTATTGACAATATAACGTACAAAGACAAAAAGTAAATCTAATGTTCATTTAATGAAAATTCACTTAACATGACCTTGGATCAAAATCAATGAGACTCTCAGTACAGATTAATTTTATTTTACTTAAAAGATTTATTTATGACAAGTAATGTAAAAATCAGGTATTTGTATATCAAATTATATTAAGTAGACCACTTGTTACTTAAATTTTCCTATTAAAGAAATTATTTTATAAGACCAGTCATCTTCAATTTACCTATTTGCTAGTTGTATATTTAACTTATGTTATTTCCTTAAAGTGAAGCATAATGTTTTATTATGTTAATTACCTACATAAGTGCTCTTTAAAGTTTTAGAACTTTTTTGAAATACTAATTTTGACACTTCAAAATTTGACAATTTTAAAAATTTACACTTAAAAAAATAAATCAGACATATAAAATTCCAAAATAAAAATTCAAAATTATATTCTGTAATGAAAATTATTTTTATTAACTGAAATACCTGGAAAAGCATATATGCATCTTTAGCACAAGGTTTGAGGGTACTGACAGATCTTCTGTTACTATTTGCTTGGACCAGTACTGGTTGTTCTATAATATCTGCAATCAAAATAAGGCAGGTTTTAGGCTTTATAATGACCTTTAATAAATCAATGACTGCATCCTATTTAAAAGGTATGTTTAAAAGACAAATGCATACTTTAATTAAAAGTTCAGAACTATGAGCCCTGACTGGCGTAGCTCAGTGGATTGAGCGCGGGCTGCGAACCAAAGCATCGTAGGTTCGATTCCCAGTCAGGGCACATGCCTGGGTTGCCACATCCCCAGTGGGGACCACATGAGAGGCAACCACACACTGATGTTTCTCTCTCTCCTTCTCCCTCCCTTCCCCTCTCTAAAAATAAATAAATAAAATCTTTAAAAAAAAAAAAAGTTCAGAACTATGCCTCCAAAATGAAAAAAAAAATGGTAATCTATTTTTAAACAAAATGTCATAAAAATCAGTTTACTACCTTACATTCATTTTAATAAGTTTAGTATCTTTATCCATACATTTGATTTTCCCATTCTCCCATTATGCAGCCCCTTTATTTCATAAATTTGAAATTCACATCTTTGTGCTTTTAAATATCAAATATATAAAAGATTACAACCATAGTTAATACCTATATTATCTTATCATCTTCACAAGAATTAACTGCTTGACTTGCCCAATTACTAGTTAAGAGTCAGTTTGTTTCCCAATTCAGCATTTTTTGAATGCCAATATCATTCACTATAAATTATGACAAGCCGTTTTGAATCATTGACTAAATAACTACTTGAAAGTATGTTCTATCTTATTAGAAAGCATTAAATGAGATATTCATCTTTAGCAACAGATGAAACTACCAATCTAGAAATTATATTGAGATTATGAATATATATGACATTCACATTGGAGAACCACCCTGTTTTATCCTTGAAGTTTAATTTCCTAATATTTCAAACTGCTAGAATTCCACCTGCATTTCTTATAGTAAAAATGCAGAAAAATCCAAGTATCAAAGGCAGTGGAAATATTCTAATAAACCAACAGATTGAGAATACCTGAAACTAAATGGAAAAAATCTGACCAATGGTTAATTTTAGAAGTGAAGTAATTATTAGAATAGGCAGTATTACCAATACTTAACTAGTACCTCCAACTTTACTGGTATTAAAAAAAAAACAATAAATAAAATGAAATACTGCATGATATCAAGAGTTCAAGAAAAAAACAATATGTAAAGGGAAAAGTAGTTTAATCTTTTATTTCCTGACTACATAAAGCAGAAAAATTGCTCATAATGGTAGCATCTTATGATATTTCAAGTAATCATAAAAAAGTCAGCTTTTCATCTAATAAGGATAATAAGTGAAAAAAACCATAATTTCTATAGCTAAAAGTCACCAAATTACAAAAACTGTAATAAAGAGTTTATCTGTCAGCTCTTTGAAAGGACATGTTTCTAAAGTTTTAGGAAATTTTTTAAATTACATAAAAAGATGATAAAAATCACAATAAAAATATTTGAGGAAAATAGAAAATGATTAATCTCTACATTATATAAACATTCTGTATTAGTACATATTAACAGGCAGACAAAAATTCACATGAGGAAGCCCACTCTTGTGATTTACACTGAAAAAATAATCCAAATGGAAAAAATATATATAAGAAGACACTAAACACGAATATGTCAAATACAATGTAAGTATACACTAGGAAGCTAGTTCTTTAAATTACAGAACAAAAATAAAAGAGTAATATGAAAAATATGTACAATGTAATATTTGGCTAAAAATACATATGATGCTACGCTTGGTATAAAATGTGAAATTATCTTTATTATGAAATCATGCATATATTAGAAATATAAATGAAAATAAAGAGTTGATTTCTGGGGTGACAAAATTGTGGGGGATTTATTTTTTGAATTTCCATTATCAATATAATAATGTTGCTAAAATAAATACTTTTTAAAGTATTCTCATTTTTAGATAGCCTAAGTTCACAGGAAAAAAGCTGAAAATCAAGAAAAGAGAAATCATGGATATAAAAATCACCCACTGTCGAAAGAAAACAACTCTTGTCACTTTACCTCTGTGCCGTTCATCTTCAGCAACCATCCTCTCGAAAACAACAGTAACAACTTGTCGCACTGTAGCGGCAGCTGTATTATTGGTAATATTGTCTTTTGTGAAGTGTAGTCGAAAACAAAGAACAATTGCCTAAAAAAATTTTTTCATTTAGTGTGAAATAAGACAGAAGAACATGACTACTATATTTCATCTGATATAACTCAAAATTAAATAATTTATGTTCAGCTATCTTAGTCACAGATACTAAAAGTCCTACCCTTTCATATAATAAATTACAAAAACCCTTTTATTTTTTAAAAGATTTATTTGTTTGTTTGCTTGTTTTTAGACAGAAGGGAAGGAAGGGAGAAAGAAAGGGAGAGAACAATCAATATGTGGTCGCCTCTCGCACGCCCCCAACTGGGGACTCAGCTCACAACACAGGCATGTGCCCTCACTGGGAATCGAACTGGTAACCTTGGTTAGGAGGCCAGCGCTCAATCCACTGAGCCACACCAACCAGGGCAGCCTTCCATTTTGAAATAGTTCAAGCTCTTAATAAATACAGAGCCACATAAGGTTAGCTAAGGTTATGTGAAATTTTGGTTCTTTTAACATTTATATAATAACGTGCTGTGCTATATTACCCCAGAATGACTTGCTCTGCAAATAACAAGTACTCAAAGTTTCTTATATCACTATATCATCTGGAGAAATACTATATGAACTTGTTAACCATACAAACAGATAAAACTATAATTTTTAAAAGCATTGTATATAAATTACATACAATAAATTACATACAATTCATATACAGTGAACCATATCTCTTCTAAAATTTACAGTTGAGTTCTGACCATTTATTCACCCCTGAAACTACTGCCACAATTGAGATATGAGACATTTCCCTCACCCTAACAGTTGCCTTGTGTTCTTTTGTAGTCCATGTTATCTCTTTACAGGCCATTTTTCCTTTGCCCTTGGCCCCAGACAACCCACTCATCTGCTTTTTTCACTATAAATCAGCTGGCATTTTCTATAAATAGAATCATTCAACATGTACTCTTTTGTGTCTGGTTTCTTTCACTTGTAATACTTGTGATATCCATACACATTGTTCTTTGTATCAGTAGCTTGTATTTTTTATTTTTGAGTAGTGTTCCATGGCATGGTTTTATCCATTCTTGCTTATCCATTCACCTGCTGATGGACACTTGAGATGTATCCACTTTATGGCTATTGTGAATAAAGCTGCTATGAACCTTCATGTACAAGTCTCTATGAAGACAAGTCTTTCTATTTACCTTGGTTAAATAAATACCTAGTAGTGAAATGGCTGACCTATATCATAAGTATAGATTAAACTTTTAAAGAAACAGCTAGTTTTCCAAAATGGCTTTATAATTTTATATTCCCTCCAGCAGTATGTGGGAGTTCAGAACTATTCTACATCCTGAACAGTCAGTCTTTTAAAATTTTAGCTATTCTAATGGATGTGTAATGATATTTCCTTATGGTTTTAATTTGCTCTTCCCTGACACATACTGCTGCTGAGCCAATTTCCATCTATTCTTTAGCCATTTGAATATCTTATATTGTAAAGTGTCTATTGAAAGCATTTGTCCATTTCTATTGGGTCTACAAATGAGTTGTAAGAATTTTTTATAAATTCTAGATAAAACTCTTTTGTAAGATATTTTTAAATATTTTCCTCCATTCTGTGACTTCCTTTATGATTCACAGATTTTTGCTCTACCTAAGAAATGTCTGTCTACCCATGGTATAGTTTCCCCTATGTATTCTTCTAGATGTTCCAGTTTTAAAAGAAACATTTTTGAACAAAACATGACAGTTTAAATTCTATACCTATCATATTATATTAAAAGCTTTTCAGGAAACAAATAGCCTATCACTACCACTTTTTAAATTCTAAATGTATGGAAGCTTTCATATTACTCAATTTTGTATTATTTCTTTATCCTTCATTTTTTATTCCAAAATATTACATTTCCAAATTAACCACCATACTAAAACTAATGTCTTTATTTCTTTATAAAACTAGAATCAGTTCTTATTGCTTTGGTAGGTCAATAGTTATCTTTTATAAAATTTTTAAAAATTACATATATCTCAGAATAATCTGACAGCTAGAAATGAAGAGGAACTACATACAACAAAATTATATACAGAGTGTGGCAAAAGTAGGTTTACAGTTATTTGTTTGGCAAATAATACAGTAATTAATAAATAATAACACAAAAATAAACTGTTTCACATACAACTATAAACCCACTTTTTTCCAACCCTCTTTAAAAAAATACGTATTTTATAGAGCAGGTATGAGCTTAAAAGAATAAGCTATTTGTAATTAAATAAAATTTCATTATGACCTAAGCACATCAAAAAATAACTAGAAAAGATACACTCTCTAGTGATTGTATATATAACCTAATCTGACAGTATGCTTTTCTACTTGGTAAGCCATGCATTCTTAAAGGCATGCTAATTATAATAGAACTATTGGTAAAAGTTCAACAAATTCCTTAAACAATAAATCATTAATTGAAGACTGTTCTTTACATTACTCTCTGTACTTTCTGCTCTTTAGACATATTTAATAATTTTCAAAAAGTTTTTAAAGAGTGAAACAAATAATAGTCTAGCAATTATATATTCCAAAGAAGGTGAGAGTAGTAAGAAATGAGAAATACCTATCATACATGCAGCGTTATGTAGTATAATGCCAAAAGGATACATTCCAGCTACTTAATGGACAGGTTTAAACTACCTGGCTTACATATTATATATATGTGAAATTATTTTTAAAAGGGGTAAGGGAGCCCTGACCAATGTGGTATCATTCTGCAAAGCAGAGAACATGCCTGGGTTGCAGGTTTGGTCCCTGGTCAGAGTGCACACAAGAGGCAACCAATTGATGTTTCTCTCCCTTCTCCATGTCCTTCCCTTCCCCTCTCTCTAAAAATAAGTAAATTTTTTTAAAAAGGGGAAGAGGGATAAGGGAGACCTATCAAAGAAAATACTCAAGGCAGTTGTGGACAACACAGATACCTGAAAACACATTTTTTCCCTGTTACTTTCCTTTTTCTCTATTCTTATTCCTGTGCTACTTTTCTTTTCTATTTCCCACTTATAACTAACCCTGTCATCTACATTCAAAGGGCTTTGCTTCATCACCCTACCCTGATTTCAACTCTAATCTGAGGAAAATGAGGCACTGATAGTTTTTAACCTGCAATATCCTTTATCACAATAACTACAGGGAAGTTGCCTTCAGTTCAAATCAGGCTTTTCTCTTTCAGCCAGCTTATTCAAGTACTGTCTCAAAGCACTTAAGAACTTGGTCAAACAGGATTCCTACCTTAGAGAGGGCCTCATCATGAACCACTGTATTGGTTGTTAAAAGAACAAGAACTGTTTGAAGTAGCTTAAGTTCTTCAAGACTATTTTCCATTAGCTGCCAAAGCATGTTAATTATATTTCCAGCTGCGGTCTGTAAAATAATTATTTAATTACTGTCAACAAATAAAATGTAACTGCTTAAGTCCCTAATTAGGAAAGGTATACAAATATTACCTTACCTGGAGAGAATTTCTTGATCACAATAACAAAGCCTATGTTCCTATATATACAGATCCAAACACATGTCTCTCAACTAATTTGAGACAAAACCAATTAAATTTCTTCTCAAAAAATGAATTTCTTTAAAATATAATGTACCACTTGAACATTTGCAAATAATAGAATGAAATCCTGAAATACCTAGTCAAAATCAAAGCTCATGTCTACAACAATAATTCATTTGTACACAAATATGGACACATGCAAATTACCTATGTGTCTGCTACAGCTTATTTTTATTTCATCTACAATGTTATAAAAAAACAAAATGCAACTTAATTAACAACATACTTATAATATCAATTAAACCTAACAGTGTTAGAATGCTACACTAAAAACAAAAGAATTTACCACTTCTATTAAAGTACCTTATTGAGTACAAAGTTAAGGTTAACAGCATTACATTTAAAAACAGGATGCATATTCATAGTGACAAAATGTTTTTCCTTGTTTTACCATCATAAGATTAGATACAACAATACACTTAATTAATGAACAACTAATATCACTGCAGATAATCTAGGAAACAGTCATGATTTTTCTTCCTACCTATAAAATTTTTTATGCCTTGTATTCTTTGCAACGATATTGAAAATTTGCTTGTTCCCAAAATTATCGTCTATATTACTGAACTGTGACTACGTATAAATGATTTGAAAAAAATGCACTTCATCTTTTTATTTATGAGTGCTTAATAATGAAATAATTTGCTAATCTTTTAAAATTAAGCCACATTCTTCAAGCACACTGCTAGTTATAAAACTGTTTTACATTAAATATCAGGTATGTTTCATTCTCCCCCATGAAAACTCCTGATGTGATTCTTAGGTGCATAGTTCAGATAAAATCTTCACATTACCTCAGACACAACTTCATGTGACATGAGTCTTTGAATGGCGGCCAAACATAGCTGAGTGATCTTCGGTTCTTTGGTTCCACAACCCATGAGAAAAGGCTGAACAACCTCTGAGCTGTTCTCTTTCAATGCTTTATTTAGAACACATATAAAATAAATTATTAAATCTAATTCATAATCAGCAATACATTTTTATATTATTACAACTAGTAAAAACAATGAAAAAACACTTTACGTAAAATAAACACCAAAATAAAAATCAAATATAAGAGTTAAAATATTTCAAATAGATGATACTAACTCCGTATCTAAACTGCACCCCTCAGCTACAGCTTTGCCATGCCTTTCTCCTGGCACCCTATCCTTTGGTTATTCTTCTTCTACTATATTCTTTAAGGTCAACTTCTCAGAAGTTCTGTGCTGCCTCAGAGAAGCATACTATTTCTTCAACAATGCAGAAGAAAAACTTGATAAAAATTCATATTATAGAGCAGAAAAAGTAATTTAAAATAGAATACACATCATCCCACCACACTTCTGAATGTTCAGAAACTCCCCATAACTTTATTATATGCCTTGAATTTACATAACCTTAATTTCTTCAAGAAATAAGCTCATTAAAAACAATAACATGACTCCTTTTATTAATGAAACATTACTTTAATTTAATTGGATACACATGCTGTAATTCCGGATCTTAATTTAACTCCTTCTACCAAGTCAATTTCTTCAGAAGTTTTAAAGTAGCAACAAAAATGTAAAAGGATAGAAAAATGCATAAACTGAATTATACCTTGTTACCACAGACAGATAACACCAGGGAGTGTTCCCCCATTGGCCAAGACGGCACAGGGAGAGGTTCTTACACTAAGCACACCAAAAGCTAGAAAGATGAATGGACAGGGCCTGAGCACAACAAAAGCTAGCAGGATGACTGGATAGAGAAAGAAAGCCCTCCTCTCCCTATCCCTGTAAGAATTGCAGGCTTGAGCAGGAAAATGAGGTGGTCTTTGATATGGGAATCCACCATTCTCCCAGGTCGGAAACTGAATAAATCTCTTTCGTTTTGCACCAGCACCTGTCCTGTCTCTGGAGTTTGGTTTCTGCTGCCACAGACAGCCAAAACCACTTTGTTCAGTTTGAATATAATTAAGTTTGTAAAATAAAATTAAATCAATCACACTGAATGTCTACACAAAGATGAATAAGAAAGGCTTGTCATCCTTGGGGAATATGAATAAATAATATGAAATTCTGAATCAAGACATATTAAACTTATGCATTTGGTACATGCTTTCAAAGGTGCTATACCCAGCAATTATTTTTTGAGGTTAAGACTTCTGATAAAGGCATACAAATCTGAGTTTTAACACGTTTTTCAAAAGAAATTCTGAGAATGTCATCTAGAATAGCCGTTTAAAAGTATGCAAACAACGTTAACATTAATTTTATCACTTAAATCCCTACCTTTCTGTTCCCAAGCCTCCCTTTATGGCAGGGGTGTCAAACTCATTTTCACCGGGGGCCACATCAGCCTCACAGTTGCCTTCAAAGAGCCGAATGTAATTTTAGGACTGTATAAATGTAAGTACTCCTTAACAGTTAAGTGAGAGCTCAGTGATGCGGGTAGAAACAAGGTGCCAGGCCAGATAAAACAAGGTGGAAGGCCAGATTCAGCCCGCGGGCAGGCCTCATGTTTGCCACCTGTGCTTTATGGTATGGTAAATAAAGACTACAATTTCTTATACCATGCTCTGTAAAGTCCCTCAATATGACAATATAAATTAGTGAGTTACAACACCTAAAAGATGGCAAATATGACTTCCAAAGAACAGTTTCCAAAAGGGCTCCTTAGCCTTATTTCCTTGCTTTCTTGTGCATAAAGGTTTTGATTCAAATACAGAGATATAAATTTTCCATAACAATGTTTCAAAACATTTATGAATTATTAAAAGATGTCAATAAAGTTCTAAAACATTAAATACTCTGCCATATTCAATCTTGCCAAAATCACTGAACTATGAAGCTAACCCTAACTCTGCTGAATATTTTTTTTATGCTATGGTTGTCTTTAATTAAACAGAATCTTGTATCACATATGCGAGCATGGAGTTTGTTACCCTGACTTCATAGGCATCTCTCCTTAATGCAATCAGCCCTGCACCAAGCATAAGACAGGAAGTGATGATGATGATGATGATGATGATGATAATAATAGTAATAATAATATCAGGCCCATTTGGCACTATGATACAAATGGGAAAAATAAACTAGGGAAGCTTCCACTGGTCCCAGCCCACCATACTCCCATCAAGACAGCAACTCTCTTTTTAAAGGAACTGGAGTACGAGGAGGGGTCTAGATTTAAAGAACTACAAATACTAGTTTTAGATTCTGCATGTGACCCTCAGCAGAGCCCAGGCTCGAGGCCCTGCCCTGCCCAGTCCCACCCCAGCCTTCACATGGCCTTGAACTCGTCCATGCGCTGCTTGGTATTGCCCTGCTAAAATCTGCCTCATGTTCTCATTGTGGAGTTATGGGTCCTCTTGCTCTGGTCTCTGGCCTGGAACAGCTCGCTGCACAGAGTCATCAGCTGCTGCTGCACACACTCGTTCTTCTCAACCTTGGTGATCTGCTTCTCCTCATTGTGGTCATCCAGGATGCCCTCACTGGACAGCTCCATGCTGTAGCCTGTGTACTCTGTGCCCTCTTCCTGCAGGTTCTCCTGGATATGGTAGCCCACAGGCTGGTGGAGGGAAAGGGGCAGGGGATGTTGAGCAGAGGGGGCGGGGGCACTATCATCACAAAGTGCAGCTTCTCCTTGGTCTTTACCAGGTCATCCTGGACTTCCTTGGCCCGGAGTGAGGCCACTCCTCTACATCGTTGTACGTGCGCACCTCCTCCAGGAGGGCAATCATGGCAGTGTACTCTGAGAGCTCTGCAGCCAGCTGCTCCCAGCTCTTTATCTGATCTGCTGCCTGCCTCTCCAGCTCTTCCTTGGGACACAGTGTGACGAGGCGGTCAGTGTCCAGGCCCTCAGTCTCCTCCAATGCGCGCTTCCACTCCTCCTCCAGCTGCAGGGCCCTCTGAATTTGGTCCTGGAGCTTTTTGTCAGCCTTCTTAGTTTTCTGCTCATAGTTCTGGAGCCTGAGCATCAGCTCCTCCATCTCCTGCATCATCTGCTCTTTCTCTCTCTCCAGTGTCTCTCCTCTTCTCATTTTCCAGCTGCTGCTACTTCTGGTGCTTATCCCAAGCCTGGGCCTTCATCTGCTGTACCTTGATGGTGTCGGATTTCCTGCAGTACATGTGTACAACTCGTGGTCCTCCATGCAGAGCTGCAGTATTCTCTTGCTGATGCACAGGTGGGGGATGTAGAACACAAACTCAGGTGCCTTCTTGTCAATGGGCTTAATGACAATCTTTTTGTCATTGAAAAAGATGAAAGAGATGTTCCTGATTTCACTCCATAGGAAGCCAATCTTTGGGGTCAATTTATCATCTTTCCCATAAATATTTAGTCCAAGGGCATCCACTCCAAGCGAAAGGTCTGTTCCTCTCTCATTTTTTTATCTCAAAATAGTTGATTCAGTATGTTTCCAGGCCTTGGGTATTCTTCAGATATTTCAGCACTGCACTGTCTTTGAGCATACTGCGGTGCTTGCTGTGCCACACCTGGATCCAGTCCGCCCACTGATCTCTGATGAGCTTGTGGTGGTTCATGACTGGCTTTGGGATCAGCCACTCTGAGCTGAGGTACCCGGACTTGTGCATTTCTTTGTTATAGTGTCCAAACTTGGCTTGCACGGCATAGATGCCAAGGACCACTGTGGTCTCAGGAGGGCAGTAGATCTCACAGCTAAGAATGCCCTCCTTCACTTGGAGGAAGAAGAGCTTCTGTGTGATGTCCTGGATAAGCTCCTCAGACACATCTTCAAGGAAGAACTTGGCCCTGAACTTGAACTGGAGACAGGATTCTTCTTCCTGACCTCCTAGGCTTACACTTTTTTTATCAAGTTTCAACCAAGTAGGAAATCCTTTATTATCTACACACTGGAGGCCAAAGAACCACACTTTATGCAGGCCTATAGTCTTATCCACTTGATGAGAAAGTTGTTTTCCTGTTGTATTTGGCTGGATGATGAATTCCAGCTCTGCATCCATGATGGTAACTTGGGCATTGATTGGTTTCAGCATTTTCAGTTCCTGGTGGGTTTTCCTCAGTCCTCTGCGAACACAAGTTGCCAGCAGCAGCTGAAGCAGCTCAGCTCTCGGGACCTGCAGAGCCTGCAGAGGACCACTGCGCTCCTGACTATTGGTGTGTTGGTGCTGTGTGCCTGCCTGAACACTTTTAATTATTAAATGTTGTTCAGGAAAATAAAAGTTTTCAATAGTAACAAGTTACATTTATACTTTTTCTGATGTTAACATGTGTTTCTCATTTGAGTATCACAATAATGAAATAAAGTTAATAGGGCATGACTTGGCCCAACCAACAGATAAGTATGTGGTATGGTCAGAATGTGAAACTATGTCTTCTAACTCCTGGTTCACTATTTTGCCCACAACATTTTGTTGCCACTCCCTAAAGGAAATAACACTTGATACAAATGAAAATAACAAGAGTTAAAAGTATCCAAGAAGAACCAGTGATGTGCACTTTAAAGTTGTCCGCATTAAGTCTTCAGATAAATGAATGAAAGGGCTTCTGTCTTTACAGAAGGAAAAACAATGTACTTCCAATGAGTCACTAATAATTGACAATAATTGTAAGGCACATTCATAATATAAACACCACAAGAAAGAAAATCAGTGCCAATTAAACTATGTTACAATGCTTACTAATCACTTAAAATTTTCATTTCAATTTCATCATCTAGGCCAGGGGTCCCCAACTCCCAAGCCTGTACAAGTAAGAGTTCATGGCCTGTTAGGAACCGGGACATAGAGCGGGAGGTGAGCAGCGGCAAGTGAGTGAAACTTCACTCACGTTACAGCCTGGGCTCTGCATCTGCATCCTGTCTGCTCCCCTCCCCACCCTCACCGAATGTGGAAAAACTGTCTTCCACAAACCAGTCCCTGGTACCAAAAAGGTTGGGCTGCTGTTCTAGGCCATCAAGAACATTGGTGATGCCTCATTTCGAGAAAGAGTACTTCACTACTGTCTCTGAGATCTTCTAAACCAATGACACCCACGTTTTGAGGTTGGTGCTCTTTTTTACTTATAAGACATTTAACAGAAAGTTTTGTCAACAACTAAGATAACATTTTAAATAGCAAACTTAGGTGATATCAACAACACACATACATAACAGATGTGCTGATATGAACAACTATAAAGAAATTCACACAGGCACTGACAAAAACAACTACAACACTACTTGGCCCACAGTGATTCTTAGATGCCATCAATTGTATAATATATACCAATTTGGGAAATATTAAAATGTGAAAAAACTACATCTTCAAATGAGTAGAATAAGGTGAGTAATAATGAAATGTTATATATAGGTCAGTCACAGTTATCCAGGTCTATAAAGCTGAGATAAACTTAAGATAGTAATAAAAACAATTTTTAAAAACTTTATTTTAATGTAACTCAAAGGAATCAAACATCTATCTCTCATCTCCTTCCTACTTTTTTCCTCCCAGTTTATATGAAAATATAATGGCCAATAGGGAAGTTTCTATGTTATACAGAATAAATGATCAACAGAAAAATAAGCAAACCTATTGATCTATTCTGTCTTTTGAAGTATAGTGTGAAAAACAAAAATATATCCTCCATATCCAAATCACAATGCAGTAAGATAAAGATCACCAGAAAAAAAACTACTGATTTTTTCTTCTTTTAAAAATGATAGCTGTTCTAAGAAGCAGAAATTAATTTTACTCTTCTATATGAGATAGGTGCTCTACTTTTGTATACAATAATTTTAATGACATACTATTGAATATTTAAACACAGTTTTATATAAAAGCCTTATGGTTTTAGACTCTAGAAATCATATGGAAGAAAAGGCTGTACAGCAATACAAAGACATCTTGTTTTAACAATTGTTTTTATCATCCCAGGAAAAAAAGAAAATGTCAACTCTTTTTAATCAAAATTTTCTGTTTCAATATCCATTAAAATATAAAGACAGCTTTTGGGGGTTAAAAAAGGTTATTTTCTACTTAAGTCCCTTAATAACCAGAACTCCTTTAACAAAATAACACTAGGTGTTTGCTAAAATATTTTACTTCCAAATTTTATAACTGTGAGATTAAATGATGCACTTTCACACACCTGAAAGAGGTCCAGCAGGTCCCCATATCCTAGGGGTTTCCTTGCTCTGAGGAGTTTCACTGCATAATTGCAGTTTTTATCCTGGAAAAAAAGAATTAAACTAGGATACCCCACTATAAATCACATTTATAGGGGCTAATAAAGGTTTTATTATAATAAATTTTAATGGTCATTAAATAATAAATTATGGTTTTTGTGAAAGAAATATAATGTGGAAACAACTGCTATCCTCAAAACCCTTAAAATCTACTTAGGGAAAAGACTGATATTCGCAAATTTAAAAAAAATTTTAATGGTTCAAAAAGGTCTGAAAATGTTAAGTAATTCAAAAACTGAAGGACAAATAAAAGTATAGGCCATCTCATGTTAAAAGTATATTACTATTAAAAGAAGGATTATTCAACAAAGGATGTAGGTACAGTTAGTAATTTTACAAAGGAAAAAGTCTAGATATTCAAGTTTTTCTATACATTATTTTAAAAAATCAAACTGTAGAAAAACTAGAAAAAAATAAAAAATGACTATCAACTATGTGTTAGGAGATGGGCTCCCCAGGTGGAGAGCAACAAATCAGAAAATCAGATTATGTAAAAATAAAAGAGAGCAAGATAAAAAATTAAAAGGTAAATGACTTTCAGAAAATATGATACACACGATGGGAATTTAATATCTGTGCTATATAAACAACTCAAACAATTTGATGAGATACAAAAAGTCAAACAAGTGTAAAATAAAAAAATAATTTAATCAGAGAAAAATGTTCAACATTAAAAAGAAATTGATTAAAATGAGAAGTTATCTGTCCAATTACCAAAATGATTTTTTAAAATAATAATCTGGCATGGATATTATATAAATATACTCATATATTGTTGGTAAAAGCATAAAGGTTTATCTTTTAAGAAAGCAGAGTGGTGACAAGTTCCAAGAACATGTTCATTCCCTTTAAATAAATAATTTCATTTCTAGAAATTAATCTTAAAAAATTATAAATAATGAAACATGCCCAACATAAAGGGACGATTAAATAAACTACAACTGCTTACTGAAATAGTATAGAGCAACTTAAAAAGAACAGAAAATATGGCATCAAAGAAAAGTACTTAGGATATAATAAAAGGCAGGATAGAAATTAAAATTTTAAAAAGTAAAAAAAAAGACAAGGAAAAAGTAATACATAAGAACCCATTATATTGTAGAGAAACTCTAGCCCATGAGGGCAAATTGTGAGCACGGCCTTAGTTAAAGCCCCCTGTGTTTTCTAGCGTGGGTTATAGGAATAGCCTACCAAAAGACCTCTGCCTTAGTGATGGTACACGGAAACATATCTTCTGAACTGAGGTCAGAGTAATTTATATAAAAATATTAGTATGAATGTGTCACTTCCATGAAGTCACACAATGGCAATACTTGAATCGTATATTCCAACAGACCAAGCTCAGGATGTTACACAATGGCAACATTTGAATAGTGTATTCCAATAGACCAAGCTTTCTTATATCTCAGGTATTTAAGTAATCTCCTTTACTTTCCTCTACTATACCTTATTTGCCTATCTCCTTTTCAAGCTTCAAGACTCACCTTCAGATTCTCAGGATGGATTAGGTACCTTCCCTAAGTTCCCATAACAAGCCCGTCTATATTTCCATCTGGGCATATACTACATAGGGTTAGAATTCTCTGTTTAAGGTCTATCTCCTTCATTACTCTGTTATCTGGCTGAAATCAACTAAATACGACAAAATTCATGTACTTAAGTAATCATAACATAAAATTGAAGAGGTAGGAAAACATACTAGAGGCAGCACTACAAGACTTACGTGCAATTTTGGAGTGACTCAAGCATTAGCCTACATTTAATGAGGGATTACTTCTTCACAAGTAATGTTCTAACTACTAGTAATATAAAGAATAAGATATTGATCTTGACCTCAGGAAACAAGTCATCTGGAAGGGAAAATTTCTGGCAAAGGATTTAAAAAAGTAGGCAAGGCAAACAGCACGAATGGCTCAAACATGCTGTTAAGTATACTTCTTGTATTTCCATACAGATTGTAGATGAACTATAACAACTATCTTTGTATCTCCCCTGATAATTCTTACATAATTATTTCCTACTAAGAATATGTTGTATGATATTCTGTAAATGTTTATGAAATATCACAAGTATATGTATTGATAAAATAGAATATACTAAATAAAGTCAGCAGATAAATTACCTTTTAATGTTAGGGGAAAGTTCCAAACTATATTTATACTCAAATTACTTAGAGACCTTTCAGTAATAAGACCACGTAAAAATGAAAAAGGTGAGGGAAACTGTGTGAGAAAAGAACACAAATCAAACATAATGATTATCTATGTAAAAATTCTATATGTATACTGACAGTAGCTGAAAGTAGCTATAGGGAGATGTAATCGTTATGGTTTGGTATGGGGTTAAATATACAGTTTTAAAATATATCACAACTTCATTGATTTCCTTGTTTCAAAATATTTGCTCAAAAAGCAGATTCTCTGTTTATGTAATTTGTACAGCACAAACCTGCTCAATTTCAAGTATATTGTAACATGGTAGTCAAATATAAGATTAAGGCACTTAGCCTCATAAACGAAAAACTTTATGTTGCTACCTCTCACTTAACAGAGTTTTATCTTTAAAGAAAAAGGAAATTTTGAGAAAATGATCTGTATATTTGAATCAATGCTGACATTACCTGGCATAGCATTCCCACTTATGTCAGCATTCATGACAGCAGTGAAAACAAAGAAAAGTAAACATTAAAGGAGAATGCTTAAAAGAAGGGGAGATGTAAAACAAAGATTTATTCTGCAATGTAAATAACCTTCCCTTGGAAAATAAATCTAAGGAAACTAAAGTTGGCTATAAATTTATGCTGAGTATCATTAATCAGACTGATCCTAATTAAGGGTTTTGATTTTTATAGCAACCCTCTATGTTTTCTGAATATGCAGAGATATCTGAGAACTCAATATCTCAACTGATTTAAGACTCCTCAATTATTTATCTTTAACATCCATTACAGCACAAAAATAGTAACCTACAGGAAATAAAAAAACAAACTAAAATTTTTTCTCAGTATTAACTAACTGTATTCCAAATTGAGTAGTTTAGAAACTATATACTGACAAATTTAAACTCTGTTCTTAAAAGCCTTTAATTTTTCAAGATGACAGTGGTCTAAAAATAACTAAAATTTGAGGTATCAATTGTTATAAATACTTGGTAAAAAAACACCAGGAGAAAGTTTAAATGCTAAAACAGTTTATCGGGTACATGGATGGCTCTGGATATTACTAATATTAAAGCACGAACAATTAATTATATGTGCATAAAAATTTATTCTACCTTGATTTGAATAAAGCTAATTGCATAGCCTAATAAAAGCTAATAAAGCTAATAGCCTACATATATACTAAACTCATACTGACTGAGACAAAATTTTTCTTACTCATCCTTAAGATTAACTAATTAGATATTTTACTTAGTATGCAAGTCTGTAATAGATAGTGATCCTCCAAAGAAATCAATCTTTTAAAAATATCTTCCATCAACTACAGACCCAATGAAAACTTTTATTAATGGAGAATAATGAAGGACTTACCATAATATCAGCAATGACAGTAACAAAAGTAAATATTTACAATGCTATTCTAATATAATTGGCCTATCATGTCTCCAACTTAAAAATATTCAGGTCATAATTTTTCTTTAAACATTAATTTTCTCACAGTAACCAATTCACCCAACATGCATCTCCCAAAATCCACTTGCCCACCCTCCCAATCCAACAATACATGCCTTTGTCTTTACCTGTCACTTTCACTATACCCCTTCTCAACATGCACACAGAGCATTACTCAGTGCTGTGAATAATGTTAGAAAACTATGTGGTGTTTTCACAGAACGTTCAAAATCAGAGAAGAGGCTGTGAGAAACAAGTGTAACTTAGGAGAGCTAACTTTAAGGGCAAATTTCCAGTAAAGCTGGAGAGCCTATATGAAACCCACTCTCACCTCCCACCCTTAAACTGCCCCCAAAAGTCTTCTTTTCATTTGTAATACTCCTTGAAATTCCACCAATTAGGGATTTATAGGTATCTTTTTGTTTTCAAAATGTAAAGAGATTTATGAGAATTAAAGAGATTCTTTACGAGTATTTAGACTTTGTGTTAATTAACTTACAAGACTGCTTTTCTCCTACAACTAGCTGAGACCAATAGCACTATTGGAAAAGCAAATTGAAGGATCAGTGAAGTAAGCAATACTTAAGTAGAAACACTGGGGGCAAGGGGTGGGGGAGTAGCTGGTGTGGAAACCTCACAATACCATGGGAGCACAATGCAGCAGGAAGAACTTAGCTCTGAAAAGCCCTGCATTTGAATCTGGTTCAACCACCTACCATGTGACCATAGGCAAATAACTTAATCTCTTTGCATCTCAACTTGCTCTACTATAAAGAATATTTCCCCACAAGGCTGTTACATAAAAAGAGTGGCACAAATACCTGACATATAACAAATTCTCAAAAATGTCAGTTTTCTTCTTTTCCATGTCATTATTGAGGCAAGAACAGAGAGGCACCAAAGAAAAGGAAGAAGTAGACTATCAAAATGGTGCCAAAGAGAAACTCTTAAAATTCCTTCTTGAACACCAGAATCAATTAAGAAAATATAAGAAAACACTTGTTTTCTTTTCTTTACCCCACTCCTATTCTTTCTTCATGACTATATTGTCTTAGTCTCGGAACTCAAAACTCATATAGTAGCACTAAATTTATTGTAATACTACATTATGACTTGTTTATATTAAAGATGAAATAGATCTTAGAAGGTGGACTGATAACCAATCTACCTTTCAATTCAATACAAGTATTAATTGAATGTTCTATATGGGTAAGGTGTGTCTTAGGGGATTGACAAAAAGATGGAGGAGAATGAAAAGATGAGTAAGAAAAATCCTGCCTTTAAGGAGTTGGTAGTTTTACGCTTTTGATTTCAGAGAATTTTATAGCATTCACTCTGGGAAACCCAGTTAGTTCATAAGTTAGAAACTTTATGCTACAGAAAACTGTTTTTTTTTTTTTTTAAGATTCTACTTCTATTAGTCAAATTTTCATTAATTGTTGAATTTTTAATGCAAAAAATTACCTGCCAAAATTTCGGTGTTTCGTGCAGCTATTGTTTTAACTTTTATTATTCCTGATTCAGCAGCCTGTAAGAATAAAAATAATTAGAACACAAAACTTACTATCAACATGAATTATTTAGAGAAAAGAAATCATATATAATAGAAAAATCTAGAGCACAATCACTATTATGTTTATTTCCAAAACTCCAGACACTGAAGCCTAGCAGTGATATATATATACATAAATGTACATATAGTAATATAATATCATTAATTTAATTGTTAACATGCAAGCTCTGCACTACAGCATGTTGCTTTTCTCTGTGTTAAGGTACATCTGGAATACCCTAATTCCTCACAAATTTCAATGTTCAGAAAATAAAAAACAATAAAAGCAAAGCCTAATGAAAAAAATATATTTCTCTTCCCCATTTCACACTTTCTTCCCCACCATAAAAATGGCACAACACTGCAATATCAAATAAAACTGTTTTGAATTAGAAGAGAATGGATAACCAAGCACTTGCTATACTTTTAAATTACACTTCTTTTAAATAGCCCGGTTTCATGAGGTGTCTAAACACTTCATCATAATTACATTTAGCTAGCAGTACTCAAAAATCATACAGCATTTTATAAAATTCCACATAACTGTGATGTCCAATACAATAGCCACTGACTACTCATGGCTATTAAGCACTTTATATGTGGCCAGCCTGAAATGAGCTGTGTTTTAAGGTTGTTTTTTTTTAAGATTTTATTTATTTATTTTTAGAGATAGGAAGGGAGGGAGAAAGAGGAGAGAAACATCGACGTATGAGAGAAACATCAATTGGCTGCCTCTTGCATGCCCCTATCCAGGGTACCTGGCCCGCAACCCAGGTGTGAGTCCTGACCAGGAATCAAATCAGTGACCTTTCAGTTTGTGGGATGATGATGCCCAACCCACTGAGCCATACCAGTCAGGGATCTAACTTTAAAATATAAACTAAAAAAATAAATAAATAAAAATAAATAAATAAATAAATAAATAAATAAAAATACAAACTAGATTTTTTGAAGACTTAGTATGATAAAAAAAAATGTAAACTAATTCTTAAATATTTATATTGAATGTTAAAGTGACAATATTCTAAATGTATTGGGTTATATATGTTATTAAAAATTTTTTTTACTTTTTAAAAGTAATTTAAAATTATATATATGGATTACACTTATGGCCCACATTATTTTTCTATTGGACAATGTTATCATATAATATTGATATATAACTTCCATCAGAAAAACTCAACATTTTAACTATCAAGAAACATGCCTATTTTCCACATATACTGGTCTCCACACCTTGAAAAATAATACATAAATACTTACGAATTATATGTGCAAGTTTCCCTATTAATTTTCTTTCTACTTGCTCATTTATTTTGTTACTTTTTATTACTTGCTAAGGGACATGTGGTAGCATGCTCTAAATGTCTAAAAACAATTGTGAAAGAACACCAGTGTCCTATGGGTTCTTAGTTTAAGGACAAGTGAATTAATACATAAAATAAATAACATATTGTTGGCTATACTATGTGTGGTAGACTTTGTCATTTTTTTTTTTTTGGCTTCCAACCAAGCCCTTGCTTGTGTTTGGAGAATTCCCAACTTCATGTGTTTTGATACAAGATAGACCCTATCTTGCACTACTGAAAATTGAAAATGCCAGATATGTACTTACTTTCCCACATGCCCTGGCAGTTTACACTTTTGTAATACACATGTCTACCATATGGAGACTAGTTTACAGAAAAGCAGAGAAAGAGAATTCTTTCTCACAATAGCCATAGTGAAGGCAACATGTACTTTCCAAGAGCAGTGATGGCAGCAGAACCGGTAGTGGCATGAACTAGCCAGCACAACCAGTAGGGCAATCTGAGGCACCGAGTCACTGTTCAGCAGAGACAGCAGAAATGGTCTCCCTGGCATGGTGTGCCGTGGTTCTAGCTGTTCAGACTCCCTTTGCTCCTGTACTTTTTCTAAGGGTGGCTCCATCCAACCTTCTACAAATGCTGTGAGCCATTCAATTTCATTTCAGCTTAAATCAGCTAGCATCAGCTTTCACTGCTCACAACTAAGGAGACTAAGGGATACACTTAGGACTTAATAACTTTAAGTGGAAATGTCCCAAATTAAAAGACCGTAGCTATTACAGAAATATAGTAAAAGTAAAGGGATTATTTAAAATAAATAAAATAAAGGATCTACTTTAGGGAAAGAGTACTGATTTTTCTGATTATTTGGGGGCACTGCGTATTAGAAACACCAGATGTTTAAAAAAAAATCCTGATGCCCAGGTTGCAACCCATTCCAATTAAATCAGAATGACTGCCAGTAAAAGCCAGGAATAAGAATTTTTAAAATCTTCAATGATTTCAACAGGCAGCAATATTTAGGAGGCTATTACAATAATATAAGCAAGAGATGATGATGGACAGGCCAGAGTAGATAGTGATTGAGATAGTAAAAGTGGTCAGGTTCTGGATATACTTTGAAGATGTACACAACAGCAAATTTACTACTGTAAAAACTAAAGAATGCTGAAATTATTATGTATACTTTACATAATTATGTATACTCACATACCCCATCTCAAACTCTCTTGGGTAAATTTCTTACTTGGCCAGCTGAAATTAATCTGCAGTCACTGAAACTTCTTCTACTATCATTTTCAAATGTTCAACCTCTCCCCCTTCTCACGATGGCCCTACATACCCTGTATATGCTCAAATTAAATGTTTCATTCTGCTTCAGTCAAAAGAACCATCAAACTGAACCATCATAAATGTCAATGCAATTTGTCCTGATTTTCTGAATTCTAGTCAATATGACCTTTCTAAATCCCCAAAGTTTCCAAAAATCAGTCCTGTAGCATGCTAGATTTCAGTAAAGAATGTCAAATTTACCAGACACTATTTTGACTTCCTTAGACAAATAAGAGTAGACTCATATATGTGTCATAAATAAGTATAAATAAATCAAGTTATAAATAAGTATACAATATGTTTAACAAATATTTTTACAGATACACATGATAAAGAAGAGGACAATGAAGTGGTTTTTTTTAAGTAGTTCTAAAGTAGTGTTTTAAAAATATATAACTGGTATTTTCATTCCTAAACTCAAGAACTATCCATAGGACTGTTTGTAGCCTTAGATATAATTAGACCTGTCTCAGAGCTCCTCATTTTTTACACCCATATTCTGATTGTCAAATTTGAAACTGTAACATCTTATTTTCATAGGCACCCGGTGTTGCTGAAAAGTTGAACTATCGATGTTTACTGACAACACCTATGTATCAGGGTCACCCTAACCACTGCAGTCTAACTTCACACCTAGGCCTAGCCCACATCTTCAAGAGTAGCCTCTATAAGGCTCTGGCAGGGTAGCTCAGTTGGTTAGAGTGTTATCTTGATAGGCCAAGCTTGCGGGTTTAATTTCCAATCAGGGCACATATAAGAAACAACAAATGAATACACAAATAAGTTGAATAACAAATCAGTGATGTCTCTGTCTCTGTCTCTACCCCCTTCTCCCTCCCTCCCTCCCTCCCCTCAAATCAATTTTTTTAAAAAAGAGTAATCTGTACAAATGGAAGTATTCAGATTAAGATTTCCTTATATTTGTCAAGGATTAAGTGTGTGAAAGAATCTTTTAACTTCTTGCTTTAAAAATATCCCCTACTCTGATCAGATATGTTGTATACCCATAGGGAAATTACGTAATTGTAAAAATCATTATTTTTTCTGAATTGACCCTCATGGGGAAAAAAAACCACATTCTGCAGATTTGGACAGAGTAAGTTAAGGTGGGCAGTTTAATATCTCTGTTCCAGAGGGCAATCTGCAAGTTGGGGGAGGCAAAAGTCTTCAATACACTGCAGCATTTAATACTTGTTACTCTTAAAATTAATATCTTGACAAATATTTTTTCTCTTTCTCAATATCCTTTGCTTACCAAAGTAGACACACCCACCAGGGATTCTGAACAGAGAGGCCAGAGACACAGAAAAGCAGCATGGAGAGAGAATGCTGATTCCTCTTCCAAGACCACCTATAATATCCCTGGCCTCACTTCTCACTAAACAAAATCTTCCTGGGCAAACTCACAATTCCGTGGTTTGAACTCTCTAAATTATGAAGACTCATAAATATACTCCTCTTCCTTACCTGTCTAAACTATAGACCCTTTTAACCTAGATGTTTGAAAAACATCATAAATTCAAAATATTCAAAACAGATCTCATCTCTCTCAAACACACACAGACAAACTTCCACCTCAGCACCAGAAAAAACACTGCTTTTTCTGCCCATAACCTCTGTTTCTCTGAGCAGCAGCAGCAGCATCCATCAGATGTCACTGACCAGGACTCTGGGGTTTCTCCCTCACCCCACAAATCTTATCAGCCAAGAAGGCCATGTAGTGAACATGTATCTTGTGTTCTTTTTCTTCTCAAATCCCATTTCTAACCTTTCAAATTTCTTTTCTCATTAATGATAATTTCATTATCAACCTAAACTAAGAGATTTCTCTACTTATAATCTCATCTTCCATCCATCCACTGTTTCAATTCAATGGTTCCCAGTACTCAGCCCTACTAGTGTTTCTCAAAATTAAGTAGTGAAAGGAGATCTTTTAAAAATTAAAAAATCTCATGGACTGACCCAGTCACTGACAAATTTAAGTATGTACAAATCAACCTTAAAATAAACTCCTTATTTTTATAGCTCTGAAATTATAAAGCCAACAAATTCACAAAGTAAATACAAATACAAATTAACACTAATTTAATGTTGAAAATAATGTTTTGCTGAAATTAAAGCAATGCTAAAAATATGAAGGCAGCTATAGAGTTCCAGTGCAGGTTGTTCTGGTGTTGGCACTCTTATAGAAACTTAAGCAGTGACAGAAACCATTTCTTCCATCACTTTATTCTATGGCTACTACTGAAAAGACTTTACATCTTGTGGGCTTTCCATGGTTTCTCCCTATAACATTTTATCCCATTCTTATTACATACCTCCTTCTCCATTCTAGCTGTAAGCCTCATGAGGATAAAAAACATATTTCATTCATTCCTCCATATTACTAATGCCTATCACAGTGCCTATTATACAGTTGCTACAAAATAAATGTTTCTAAACAAATAAATGAAAATTTCTAAATAGAAGGAGAGACTCTACTGCCCACTAATTAAAAAATCCAGGACTTCTGGCAAAGATGGAGGCATAGGTAGACGCACTGTGCCTCCTCGCACAACCAACACAGGGACAACAATACAGAAACAAAATAACAACCAGAACTGACAGAAAATTGAAGTGCATGGAAGTCGGACACCCAACTAGTTAAAATTAGACACGTTCATCCAGACCCGTAGGAGGGGCGGAGTCAGGCCCAGCGAGGGACACGGAGCAGAGAGCAGAGCAACTGGGGCAGCACGCAGGACTACAGTGGGCAGACCCTGGGTGCACAAGCGGCGGTGGCTGGTGGGCCCAGCCGGTGGTTGGTGACCTGCAGACCCAGCGAGACAGCCAGTGAAGCAAGTCACTACGTCCAACTCAGGGTCCCAGTGCCTGGAAATAGAGCTTTGGGTCACTGACTGAGGAGGAAGGTCCCGCCGGGTGCACAGGCCCACCCACACAGGAATTGGCACCAGAGGGGCCCAGTTGGCTCACAAAAAGTGGCAGAGGGGTCTGGGGTCCTAAGGAGAGCAGAGCAAGGGCCATTGTTCCTTCTGGGGCCCTGCCCCCACATACAGCATCACAACCAGCAACTGGGGTGCCCCACCCTGGTGAACACCTGAGGCCCACCCCCTCACTATAGGAGCTTGACAAGACCAAAAAAACAGCAAAGAGATGGCCCAAACGGGAGAAGAACTGAAAGCCCCAGAACCCATCCTTTTAAGTGTCCAAGAGATAGCCAACCTATCAGATGCACACAGTTCAAAGCACTGGTGATCAGGAAGCTCACAGAATTGGTTGATTTCAGTCGCAAACTAGATGAAAAAATGCAGACTACAACAAGTGAAATGAAGAAAAATGCACAGGGAACCAATAGTGATGGAAGATGGGTCTCACATCAATGGAGTGGACCAGAAGGAAAAAAAAAATATACAACGAGAAAAGAATGAAGAAGTAAGAATTCAAAAAATGAGGAGAGGCTTAGGAACCTCCAGAACATCTTTAAACTCTCCAACATCCGAATTATAGGGGTACCAGAAGGGGAAGAGGAAGAACAACAAGTGGAAAAGTTATTGGAACAAATAATAAAGGAGAACTTCCCCAATCTGGCAAAGGAAATAGACTTTTAGGAAGTCCAGGAAGCTCAGAGTCCCAAAGAAGCTGGACCCAAGGAGGAACACACCAAGGCACATCATAATTACATTAGCCAAGGTAAAAATGAAGGAGAGAATCCTAGAAGCAGCAAGAGATAAGGGGACAGTAACCTACAAAGGAGTTCCCATCAGCCTGTCAGCTGATTTCTCAAAAGAGACCTTACAGGCAAGAAGGGGCTGGAAAGAAGTATTCCAAGTCATGAAAGACAAGGACCTACATCCCAGATTGCTCTATCCAGCAAAGCTTTCATTTATAATGGAAGGGCAGATAAAGTGCTTCTCAGATAAGGTCAAGTTCAAGGAGTTCATCATCACCAAGCCCTTATTTTATGAAATGTTAAAGGGACTTATCTAA
>CM052539.1:52732880-52907924 GCA_028533065.1 Trachops cirrhosus | reverse complement strand
TGTTTTTTGGTCTTGTTGAGCTCCTGTAGTGAGGGGCAGGGCCTTAGGAGTTCACCAGGGCAGGGTACCCCAGTTGCTGAGTTGTGATGCTGTATGTGGGGGCGGGGTCCGAGGAGGAACAATGGCGCTTGCTCTGCTCTCTGTAGGACCTCAGACCCTTCCACCACTTTCTGAAAGCCAACTGGGCCCCTCCGGCACCAATTTCAGTATGTGTGGGCCTGTGCACCCAGCGGGACCTTCCTTTTCAGTCAGTGACCCAAAGCTCTATTTCCTGGTGCTGGGGCCCCTGAGCTGCGCTCAGTGCCTTGCTTCACAATGGCCACCTCACTGGGTCTGCCGGTCGCCACCCGCTGGCCAGGGCCCACCAGCCACCGCCGCTTGTGTGCCCAGGGTCTGCCTGCTGTGGACTTGCGCGCCGCCCCAGTTGCTCTGTGCTCTGCTCTGCATCCCTTGCTGGGACGACTCCGCCCCTCCTATGGTCTGGATTAACGTGTCTATTTTTAAATCCTTGGGTGTCGGACTTCCATACACTTCAATTCTCTGTCAGTTCTGGTTGTTATTTTGTTTCTATATTGTTGTTGTCCCTATGTTGGTTGTGTGAGGAGGCACAGTGCGTCTACCTATGCCTCCATCTTGGCCGGAAGTCTCTAAAGGCATTTTCTCATTCATTTCTGTATTTCCTGCCATGCCTTACACTAAGGAAACTAATAAATTTTTATTAAATTATAAAAAATCTCTTCAAAAAGTACAGCTGATAAAATCTGTGTTCCAAACCTCCCTCTCTTGCTGGCAACAAGGGGAAGTTAAACACAACCGTATTTCAAGGAGGTAAATACTGCTTCACAGATTCCAGTAGTTATTTTCAAAATGCACAAGGGCTTTTTTTTTCCCTTTGAGAGTCAATAACTCATAAGGATAAAAAAGAGCTGTGTACAGAGGTTAATCAGCAACATTATCGATATCAGCAAGAGGAAATTGGAAACAAGCATTCTGAATGATATTAAGTAAATTATTGTGCATGAACTATGATGAAAGATTGCATTCATTGAAATGGTAATTAGAAAGACTTATATACATGGAAAAGGTTTAAGCTAAAGTATCAAGTGAAAGACAAATTACCAAATGTATGGACATGGTGATTGCAGGTCTATCAGTATAACTGATACTTGGATACTTGATAGTTGGATGCCAACTGGAAGAGGAGGCAAAAATGAAAATAACAGCTGTACAGAATCAGTTGGATTAAAGCAGGGGTCATAAGAAGACCATCCTAGAATACACCTCATGGGAAGAGACCAAAGAGTTTTTCTGAACTGATAGCCTAGGAGCAAGCAGGACATCAGAAGTTGGCTTAAGGGAACCCATAAATTGTCCTAACTGGCATCACATAATTTGACTATGATTTTTTCCCCTTTGTTCAACATAATTTCAACCTGAAGAGGCAGCATGAAGGAATAGAAGTAAGACAAGGAGTCTGGGTTTAATTTCTGGGTTTAAACTCTGGTTTAATTCCTGCTCTGTCATTTATAAACTGAGTGAATTCAATTGTGTCATTGGTAAAATGGGCTTATCCTGGGATTTGAACAGATCACTAACTAATGATTTTCTCCTCCTCCAAGTAACAATGTGAATAAAATTAAAATAGATGTTAAAAAAAAAAAAAAAACCATTACCCAGCTCTCACTTCACTGTCAAAAGGTCCTCAAAATGAGATCTTCTCCCTACCAAAAGAGCCAACTGACTTGGGCCTCAGTCCCCAAAATAGCTGGCTTAAGGGAGAATCCTGTCATGGTAAGTAGAAGGCATCTTCTTCACCAAACACCCCCCTCAGCTAGTTAGCACTGGATGCTCTAGCACAGGACCTTTTTTTAAGGTAAAACTCCCTGCCAACCAACTTTTATCAGGACTGAATGGGCAAGAGGAAACTTAGTGCACACAGCCTAGGAAGACTACTTGCACCTTTTTATTATTTACACTCTTACCAAGTCCACTTCATTAAAAGAAAAAAAACATTTAAAACCCTATTTCTGACCACCTCAACTCAAACGACCTTCATTCCCTCTGCTCTTCTACCACCCACTCCCCGGACTTCATCATCCTCTAGGACAGTAAGAACTACTTGGTATTCTAAAACCCAGTATCCCCACTACTGTCCCAACCCCTAGCCTTCTGGCTCTCTACCCAGCTCCACTGATCTTTGAATTAATTCGTGCTGCTAGTCCTTCAACCCTTCCATCTTCTTCCAATCAATCAAAGTTCTGATGAATTTCCTTCTTTAGGAATCTAACCTATATTTTATGATCCATCATCACTCAACCACTTTCCCTGCCAAGACTTTTAAATATTCCAATCTATTTCTTCTCTAAAGTGATCCACTGCACCTCTCAAACTTCCTACCTATCACTTCTTTCATCACTCATTAATCACAGCAATAAGCTTGTTTCCCTATCTTACCAAGAAAACAGAGGTCACAGGTCAAACTGCCTACAACTTCCTCTCTCCACTATGCCCCTTATACAAATTTATCACATTCAAACCCATTTTTTTCTTTTTCCCTTCCTCTGGCAGAAGAGAATGTGTCCTGTCTCAACTTGAAAGCCAGTTCATACATTTATGCTCCTACAACTCCAGCTTTCTCAGGGACCTTGCTGTAGCAAGTTTTCCCTTTGTCTCCTGTATCTTTAACCTTAGTCTACCCAGCTCTGTCCCTTTAATGCTTCTGTTTCCCAAAGTTCTTTTTACAGCCCATCTCTCACTTATACACCCTACCTGGCCCATCTTATCTATTCCTATTGCTTTTACTATCATGTATAAACTGATACTCCTAAATCTGAAATTCTAGACCTTCCTCTTCAGTACGAAACCATCATTTTCAAATACCTACTGGTCAGTTCCACTTAGATATCACACATAAATCTTAAACTTAATATATTCGTACTATTTATTTTCCCCCAATATTCTCTCCTATATTCTTTCTCTTCGTGATCCACTCAGTTTCCCAAGCCAGAAACCAGAGAGGTATCATAGATTTCTCTCTCCACATATACCAAAGGTCACTATGCCCTGGTAATTATACCTGATAAATCTCTTTAATCCATACTCTCTCTTTCACCCCAGTCTACCACAAGGCAAGCAACTTCCTATCGACCTCAACTGCTACCTCATTGCAGGCAATTATCACTTTTTAAAATCTGCTCTCTCTGCCTCATTCTCAATCCCCTCTAATTGTTCCCACCAATACTGTTACAGTCATATTACTAAATGTGAACTTGATCATACGCTCCCTCTTAGAAAGAAAAAAAAAGATTAATGGCTCCTAATCACTTTAAGCATCACATTTATTTTACATGGAAGACAAACATGTGATGTTTTCTCTGCCTTAGAATGACCCCCACCATCACCACCACCTCCTTCTGTTGGCTATCTTCTATTCATGCTATAAAGACTTAGCTCAAGCCCTGACTGGTGTGGCTCAGTGGGTTGGGTGTCATTGGCGAGAGGCAACCAATAGATGTTTCTCTCCCTCCTTTTCTCCCTCACTTCCCTTCTTTCTAAAATAAATAAATAGTCTTAAAAATAAAGAGACCCAGCTCAAGATTTACAAACTCTGATCAAGCTTCCACACTCAGTTACATCCCCCTCATCTGTTTCCACAGAGTTGTGCCTGAAAATAGGAAATGACCAGAAAGTTTTTATTCATTAAATACATAAACATAAAGTTTCAGAGGTTATTGCTTCTGAAGGTCACTGAATATCAATTACATAGAAGTCATTTTACAAAGCTTTAAAGTGATTTTTAAGACAAAAAATTTTCATGCAAATAGTCCAAAACAAATTAGCTAGTATATCTGTGGAATAAAAAAAAAAAAAGAAAGAAAGTTATGCTGCTGAAGTATGAAGATTTACATTTAAGAACTAAGGAAAATAAGCAGGGCAAAAAAGAGGAAGAAATATATTACTGTTACTATTTAACTCTTCTGTTTATTATAAAATGACAGAATGAAAACGATTTAATATGCAAAGGATACATTTACAAATGAAAACAATTAAGATAGAGAAAACTATGTAGAAAATCCAAAGATAAGTAATACCAGTAAATAGGGCACTATCCTTTATCAACACTCTTTTTCTTGTTTTTCCATCAGATTTGAAATTTTGAAAATATCCAGCTTATCATTAATTTAAAAATATATATAGGAAAGCACTGTGGCCAAAAAAATAGAAATTACTAAAAACTTAAAGACTAAATATAGAATGCACTATGTATTTCATTCTACCTTGTTTAAACAGCATTAGAGAAGGATATATCCCTTCCAGAGCACATATGTGATTAGCATACTAAGTTTGTGAACAGCCTAATAAGTAATCTTAACAAGTATTTTCAGGTAATACATGTGAAGATACTGGGAGAGTATAAACTAGCAAACTAGTATGCATATGGAAATGCTTCTTATATGAAGAAAGGCTTTGTTTTAGAGTCTGTCAAGCACCACTAACACACCCCCCAAAACAAATAAAACTAGACACTTATCAGTTCCTTAAAGAACAAAAGCCAAAAGTTGGCACAGCCATTAAATTCCAGGAAAAATTTAATCCAACCAAACTTGTATAGTGTCTTGAAAGTTAAGGCTCACGCCTAAAAAATCATCACTATCAAGCTAATTATGTCATTATTGTTTTAAATTTGTGACACAAAGTCATTTTTCAATTCCTAAAGTAGAGCCCTAAGCATATTAGAAGTGCCACTGGTTAAGGAGTCAAAGTTCTTACATTCAATAAATTCTTACAGAGCATGTACTATTTTATGAAATTACGTATCAGAGATAATCACATTCACTTTTGCCATTACCTCAACACTAGGTGCAATTACTAACAATCTCTTTAGCCAATGTTGAAGTAAAAAAGCTAATGAGTTTTTTTGAAAGTTCCTAGATTAGAAATGAACAGAGTTCTGGAACTTGGTAAGTTACCTGTTTGGAAATCTGAATAGTTTTTCCAGTAGAAATAATGTAATAAATGGCAAAAAAAAAAAATTCCCAAACTAGAGGCCTACAATATAGAGGAAGCACACAATTTTTATATTAGTTATACGAAGAGTCAGTTCTATAAATTATTGTTAAAATTATAAAATAGGACTTCACATTTTCTAAATAAGAGCATTTCTCTTACAACTGGAACAGTCTAATATTAAAAATTACTTACTACTTTCAACAGAAGATAATACAGAGAAAATGAAAAGCAATATCAAAATGAACTATTGAATATCTGAAATAAAATCTACCATAATGGTCATCTTTCCAAAAGTGGTACATCTAGTTCCCATCATTAAGTACTATTTGCTTACTTTAGTAAAGAAATACTAGATGGTGTTTGTTAAAAACTGATGAGACCAAAGCTCTTACAGAAAAGTTAAGGTTCCTTGGAAGCCTAAAATCCAAACTTTTGGGGGTAAGTTCTAACTTCAGACTCTTTATAATAATAAAGGCAAAACATTTAAATAGTTATTAAACTATTACACAATTCCTTGGTGAACGTTTAGGACAATTAGTAAATGAAACTGCAGGTATACCAGACCACATTAAACAGACATAAAAATAATTGCTTTGACAAAAATATCACTGAACTATTTTATTTCAGAAATGAGGAAAGGTATTGAACAGCATTTTTCTTCTGAAGTTTAAGAGACATTAAATGGAAGCTTAAGAGAAAGAGCCAACAATGACTAAATGTTAAAAATTTCAAGTCAGGAAATATTTGCAGAATTTAATTAGTATATATTATTAACCTGAGCCTCTTTAATAATAACATTTTTGCTCTGACATCTTTCCCATCATAATCTAATAAATCCACCCTTTAGTCCTATTTTGCGTCTGAAATAAAACTGAAGCTCAAAGAAGTTGTATTCCCAGCACAAGCTTCCCATCATAGTATTGCTCATAACAAGGTTTAGCATGGTTCTGTGGGTTATCAATACATGTTGTAAGTTAGGTGTCTCTGGATAACTTATTAATACTTTATGAACTGACACGGAGTTAAACTGCATGACAAGATCACAAGGAAAGCTACTTCCAATTGGGTAACACACGATAAAGGTGAAGGACATAGATTTCACCGCACGATGAATATTAGCTTCATCGTGCATTTGTTGCACGATGAAGCAACAAACATAAAATTTTCATTCCTGACTTGGCTTTTCCGAGTTTGAAAACGGCCAGAAAAGGCGAGGCCAGAAAGGGCTGAATCGGCTCATACTGCGAACTTCATTCCTAACTCTGGAGAACAGGAGAGTGTCTCACACCTGTCCAAAGAAAACTATAAAAAGCGTTTGTGGAACAACCCACCGACTTGCAAACCTGGACAGGTGAAGGCCAAATGAAAATTAGGGCTGGAGGATGGCTGTGAAGGACCGGACTGGGTCTAACAAGAACCGGTAAGTTCACCGTGCCTTCTCCAGACGTCGCCCGAAGCTTACCTCCTTGACAGGTGGAAATTTCTTTTTGCACTCCAGGGACAAGGCCCTCAAGTCGCTCTGCATATTCTCTAGCAGCTTCTTCACTGCTTCGGGGCTGTTGGTGCCGGACATGATCCACCACGCTCCGAGACAATTTCAGAGCGGCGCAAACTCCGGCACTGTCTCGTCCTTGGGGCGTCAGGCAGCTCCCTCCACGCACCTCCGGACCTTCCGCAGCCGCTTCTGGGGCTCCACGGGGACTCCGCTGGGCCTGGGATGCCAACCGGAGCGAGACCGAGCGCCCCCCCCGCAGCCTCCCCGCAAATCCCCCGATTCCTCTCCGCGGCGCCCCCGCAGTCCCCGCACTGCTAGGCCCCGCCAGCTCCGGCCAACGAGCCTACTATGCGGGCAGGTCCCTCCCGCTGCCGCGGGGCCCAGCCACACCGGTTGTCACAAGCCAGCCCGGCCAGAAGCCTCAGTGCTAGCTCCTCAAACCCCACAGAATCGCCAACGCCATTAGCCGAGTCGCCCACAATTCCGAGCGCTGCCGGGACACGTCAGCAGCACTTCCGGGCACCGCGGCCACCGCCCCCGCCGTGGCCAACCCTGGCGGGCGAGCTGCAGGCAGGGCGTGGCCAGGGGCGTGGACACGCTCGGGGCAAGCTTGGTTTCGGAAGGGGGCGACAGCTTTCGAGAGGGCTTAGTGCTCTGTTTGCCTCAGCAAAACTTGCTTCGTTTTCAGTGAAAAGTGAGCAGAGCACTGGGTATTCCTTGGCGTATCTTTTTGCGTGTGTTTGTGTTAAGTTATATCTCGGCGTAAACAATTTACTTCCTTTTGGATTTATCTTCATTTGTCGTGTCCTTCGTTTATGCCCTCGAATCTCCGGGGTAGTGGCCCCAAATCAACATCTACCTGCTTTTATTTTTTTTTTTGGTTTTTTTTTTTTTTTTTTTTTTACCTCTGTGAGCACCTAAATTGTAATTCCTCCATAGAGGTGCACTTACTGCAGAATAGCCCCACTTATTGCTCTTATCTGGAGATATAACTTCCAGACCCTCCGCTAGCTTTACATTTCACCCAAAGCAAAGGCGAAAATTCTTGAGTTCGCGGGTCAGGCACTACGCGACCTGCCCCTCCCACTTCACCGCCTATCCGCCTACCTGCTAAAATGAAAGTTGCAGATGCATTCGGATTGTTTGTTTCCTGCTGTATTTAGAGTGCCTTGGCACATAGTAGATGATCAATAAATATGTGTTGAATGAATGACTACCCTACTGAAAACAGAATTTTGATGCTCAAATAAGGTATGACATAAGTCTGAAGTGCCAAGTACACGTGAGGCAAAGGTAAACATGAAGTCGTCTGTGCTCCTCCGAAGATCCAGGTCATTATGCTTTTGTCCAAGACATTTGAGTAGGACGTAGAGAGAGGTGGTGTGAAAACTTGAACCAGGATAAAGGTAGGAGATGAAGAAATAAACACCTTTAGACAACTGAGTTGTTGACACCTTTACAGAATGGAAGACTGAGATTGTCAGTGTGTGGCAATGTTCAGCTGTAAAATAAGCACTTGCACCACAATTACTTTGTAAACAAAATATTTTTTTCTGAGAAGCAGCAAAGTAAAAATGAATGAAGGTTGCACATGAAGTAAGAGTAGTAAGCTTCTAGAAGAGGAATGTGGATCATTTGTGCCTATTACACAACTCCTCTAAGTTTTATGTAGTAAAAACTGGATTTAGGGGGAAAAAAAAAGCTTTGGTGGAATATGTGGCAGGCATTATTCTTGAGGCCTCAAGGAGCTTTTTTAAAAAAAAAGATTTTATGTATTTATTGTTAGAGAAACGGAGGGAGAAAGAGAGCGAGAGAAACATCAGTGTGTGGTTCCTTCTCACGGCCCCTGATTCAGGACCTGGCCTGCAACCCAGACATGTGCCCTGACTGGGAATGGAACCAGCAACTCTGTGGTTCGCAGGCCAGCAATCAGTACACTGAGACCCACCAGCCAGGGCTCAAGGAGCTTTTTAAAATGATTTTCTAGTCCTGGCCTTTGTGGCACATTCTCACAAAGATGGAATGTTGCTTCCCAATCAGGGCATCTACCCAGGACTGTGGTTCAATCCACAGTCAGGGTGCCTATGAGAAGACAACTAAGCAATGCTTCTCTCTCTCTCTCTCTCTCTCTCTCTCTCTCTCTCTCTCTCTCTCTCTCTCTCTCTCTCTCTCTCCCTTTCTCTATAAAAGCAATGAAAAATGTACTCAGGTGAGGATTTCAATTTTTTTTAACTAAAAAAATTTTTAAATGATCTAATAATTGGCCCAGTAGTCTAGGATCAAGTGTTTGCCCAGTGGCTTTCCCTATGTAACCACTTTTTCTTTTAAAATTTAATTTTTTATTAGTAGTAATTTTGGCATTATTGACTCACAATCAACTTCCTTAGTTAGAGTCTTTTACATCTCTATTATATATAGTTGAAGGAATGCAATTGGAATTCATTCATTAGAAAACAATATTTTCAATGATTGAAAAAATAATATTTATTTAAGGTGAAACTATTACCTATATCTAGTATTCTGTAATTTCTTTTTTTAAAAAAGAACTGTTTTAAAAACTATTTTAAAAATAGTTTTCTATATACATATGCCCAGAGAGATGGTCCTACCGCAGAAACAAGGCATGGTTTTATACCAAAACCAAGCAAATTAGCAAAGGTAAAAACAGTTTTTGGTTTTGTAAGTTAAGAAATGAGCTAAATTCAGTAGTTAGCATTCTAAAAACACAATCATTTCTCTTTTAGTAGCAAAAACAAAATTCAAATACATAATGTTCCTAAGTACTTCAAGAAGTACTTTTTTAAATTTAATCTTGATTATATTTTTCCCATTACCATTTAGTCCTCTTAAACCCCCACCACCCAACAGTCTCCACACTGTTGTCCATGTCCATGAATCCTTTTTCCTTTTTTGCTCCATCCCTCCACCCCCTAACCTCCCCCCCGCCCCAATAGCTGTTGTCGGCTCTCCATCCATGAGTCTGTCTCTGTTTTGCTTGTTAGTTCAGTTTGTTCATTAGATTCCATGTATGAGTGAAATCACATTGTATTTGTCTTTCCCTGACTGGCTTACTTCACTTAGCATAATATTCTCTATGTCCATCCATACTGTCGCAAAAGACATACTTTCAAAATCATAGCACACTTATAAATGTTGGTATGAGTGTAGAATGGTCTGTAGCTACAAAATCTGTCTTCACTGAAAATTACATTAATAAATGCCTAATAAACTTAATCTTGTGTTACCATAAGTAATGTTTTCATGGCATTATCAAGTACTAGTTTCGCCTCAGGCCCTGAAGTCAAAAACCCTCAGTTTCAATCTCAACCCTGTTAGTAGTACCTGGGTGATTCTAGCAATTTATTTAACCTCTGTAATCTTCAGTTTCTGCATCATTAAAAGAAGACAATACAAGTGCTTTCCTCTAAATGAGATATTGCTGGTACAGTACAATGCCTGGCACACATTAAGTATTGTGTAAATGTTTTAAGTAGGTAGTAGAAAAATATAACTTGTTGCAATCATCATTCACTCTGTCTTTTGTTAACTTCTAACTAGGCTTAATTATTAGCAAAATTTAACCTTGTAGTTGAAAATTAGGAAACCCATGTATATTTCTGAGCCTTTGTTATGAATCTTTTAGAAAATTACTTTAGCCCTGGCTGGTGTTGCTCAGTGGATTAAGTCCAGGCCTGCAAACCAAAAGGTTCCTGGTTTGATTCACCATCAGGGCACATACCTGGTTTGGGGGCCAGATCCCCAGTGGGGGACACGTGAGGGGCAACCACAAGTTGATGTTTCTCTCCCTCTATCCCTCTCTTCTCCCTCTCTAAAAAAATAATAAAAAATACAATCTTAAAAAGAAGAAAATTAATCTATTTTACCATGAGCAAGTGTTCATGTGTAACAAGAAAACTTGTCTAATATCTATCTCAGTTCAATGATGAAATACAAATATTACCCAGTCTACCCTTGTAGTTGTTCAATCCTTCAGTTTTCACCATCATTCATTTATTCTCCTCTTGGGCTTTTCTCTCTTCTACCTACTCCTTAGATATTAGTATTTCCTAGAATTCTATTCTCTGCTTTCTTTTCTTCATTTATTATCCCAGAGTGATTGTATGTACACTAGTGGCTCGATTACTACCAATCTATTGATAGACCCTGTATAACCTCCATATTGACAAATACCAATAGAATGTTCAGATTAACAGAAATACCACAACAGAGACACCACTTGGGTTTACTTATCTAAGGGACACAGAAAAGAATGTAGATGCAATATCTGCTAGGAGATAAAAATGAAAGCTTCCAAGCCTTCCAAATATTCAAACTTTCTGGAGTATGTAACATCAGACCTGGAAACTTCACTTCCCCTTCTGGTCCTAGCCTTACATGCACAAAGGTAGCTTGGTGCTATACGTAGCATTCTCTAGAGATCACTTCTTCTAGGCAAAGTTGCTCATCAGTCTTACATTATATAATGCCCAACATGATAGCTAAGTTGCAGTACAGAGGATATTCAGACATAAACAAATACTTTATTCTCAGCTTCCCTAGACTAACACAGCCTAGTCCAAGTATGTTCCTGAATTTAGGACTGTGGGAATAAAACAAACTGTTGCCAGATACCCGAAAAAAATCATAATATTACCGCCCTGGCTGGTGTAGCTCAGTGGATTAAGCGTGGGCCTGCAAACCAAAGCGTTGCCAGTTCAATTCCTGGGTTGCAACCTGGTCCCCAGTAGAGCACGCGAGAGGCAACCACACATTGATGTTTCACTCCCCCTCTCCCTTCCTCTCCCTCTCTCTAAAAATAAGTAAATAAAATCATTTTAAAAAATTAAAAAATAATCATGATATCAAGCTCTTACACACAGACTTACAACTCCAGAGCTCTTATGTGAGATACAGACATTGCCTAATCTACATCTTTACCTGAAAGTCTCATTGGCACCTAACACTCTGCCCAGCAAATGGAGTTAGTCCTCTCCATACATTACCAATGAAAGGCATCATCATCCACTGGTTGCCCAAACCAGGAACCCTAGAATCAAATTTGACTTTTCCAGTTCTCTCATCCACTGCATCTAATGGGAACCAATTCTGTTCCTTCATTCAATTTTCTCCATTCTCAACTAGCTTGATTCATGCCACATCATCTCCGGTTTAAAACAAGTTTCCAAAGTATAATTCCTAAAAGAATCTAAAAGTTAGATTCTTTTAGCAGTAGGAGTTCAAAGAAATAATGCATGAGAAAACAGAGGAAAGGAATTTCAGGCCCTATGGGAATACAGAAAACCTTAGCATTCCTAACTGCTTGATTAATCTCAGCAGTAGATATGTTTTTGCTGGCTTTCTTCTCCCTTCTCTAGTACTTAAGTACCACCAAGACATATCTACTCTATGTCTCTGCTAAGATTTCTCCTAATTCTGATAACCAGTTGCTTCACTCTTAATTTTATATGTATGGAGATTCTGCTTTCTCATAGCTTCTGCTTCTTCATGTCTTTGGCTACCTCATGGTCTCTGTTGTTTTTCTTCTTTCTCTGTGTCTAACTTCTATCTCACTACCCTACCAACTATATACTTTGTCTTTATGTATCACATTCAAGTTTCTAAAGAAAAAGAATCTAAATAATTCAGAAAGTAAAATACAGATGTGTACTCTGCTTTGCTATGCTGTTTGCCAGACTACCTCCTAAGTCACTGACAAGAATACAGATTAACTATCCTTGAAACATGGGACACCATGGTTCAGACTGTTGTGGGAAAGTCAATTGGTTTATGTGGTCAGGAGAAGGGGTTCACATAGTACAGAGCACGAGCATCTATAGTGAAGAAAATGTAACAGAGATCTGTAGTTGAATGAATTAATAAGAAATATCAAATGTGTTTATAGATGCTTTCTTACCCACTTTTTTGAGTAATTATATTTTAAGTATTACTCAGTTTTTATGATTGAAGATTAAAACTGTTAAATTCATAATTAATAGCTACTATGAATTTAAGTTTAGATTTACTTTGGTTAGTCTCACTCTATTATTTTTTTCTTTGTCATCATTCATTCTCTGATTTACCTTTCCTGAAATTAACTCATTTTTATGGTTTTCTTTTTCAAAGAATTTTACTTAGTGCAGAAATGATTAGTATTTAATTCATCTTGGTACATGCTGTCCATGTACTTCTTAAAATTTGTTCTCAAAGAATCCCTAAAGCTTTAATATTTAGAATTAGAAGTTATAACTTACTGACTGGTTTAAATTACATACTGACTGGAGATTTCTTTACAGAATAAAGAAATGATAACACAAGACAAATTCGGAGTGGAGAACCTGAAATTTACTATTTCAAACTCTGTGTTCCTAGACATAAGAATAAGTTGTTTATATGTTTCTTATAGCTACTCTCCAACATTATTTTGTAAACATTTTATTTTGTCTTTATTATAACTGCTTTCAGGACATAAAAATGATTCTTGTATGTGGCACATCAAAGTTTGTTTTGAATTGTGTGGAATGGCAGTAACAGTGAGGTAACAGAAGGAACAGGTTTACACCGCCTCCCTGTCTAGCTTTCTTCCTATGGCCTCCGTTTAATCTGTTCTCCTCTAACTGGTTCTTCCCACTTCTCAGCATATTGCTTTTTCACCAAATGGGCACATACAGTTTCATACTCTTACCCTTCCTAGTTAGACCTATCTTGATGCAGTTAACACACCTATGTCCAGCTGCTTGACTAGATACCTCAAAATGTGATTTCGAATTAAAAGACATCCCATAAAGGCACTTATAAGAGGCAGGAAGTCATGTTGTGTTCGCTCAGTATTTCCTAACTGGCAAAATCAGGAGAGAGATGGTCTATGCAAAGCAGCCTAAGTCCTCCTCTAAGTCTGAAGAGAGTTGCCATTTATGGAGCAACTGAGTGAGAAGTTCTTTACTAAATACATTTACTATCTCATTTAATTTAATCTTTGCAAAAGTCCTGTGAATTAAGAATCACTGTCTGTTTTACAGATGAGGAAACACAGGCTCAGAGAGATTGAGTCCCTTGCCAGAGGTCCTGTAACTAGGGAGTGTGGGCCAGAATTCCACCTCAGGGTTCTGACTCTACACCGTGTTCCCCTATTCCGTATTTTAGAAGTGACAAGTTGTCCCATGAAAAATCTAGTGAAGCTTGAGGCCTGTCTCCTCCCTTAATCTATTTCCTGATTATCCTATTGATTGGAATCTATCTTTCAGATTGATTATTTGTTTAGGAGGAAAGAATTTTAGGTTTTTCATAAAATTCAATACATTTCTCTATGTGGAATAACATATATCCCATTTAACTGTAAGCTTATTTTTCTGTCTTCAGTGGAAAGGCCCTTGTTATTTATAGCTATATTCCTGGCAACTGGCATATGTATACTAGGCTCCAGCAAACATTTGTTTTAGTTTTATAGGTTCTCATTCTTAATCATAGAGGAACAAAGGTACTGAGAAGTTATTCAGACAAGAATGCAAAGTAAAGGAAAACAAAATAAAGGACTAGGGTATACACATTGGGCAACCTGCTCCCACAAAGAAGGCTGGGATAAATCTGGTGGAGTGAAGGCTGCCATGTACCTGCCACCATACCTTTTCCAAAATAGCTGCTTTTTTCCCTCAAGAAGCATTGGTTAAGCGATTGAGTGAGTGAATGAGTGATTGAGTAAGTCAATGAATGCTGTGACTGGGATGAGGTTTCTTTATTCAAATCTTCAGATCTCAACTGTTAAAATACCTGGCCGTTGTAAAAGCAACTGTATATAACATATGGCGTGTGCCAGAAGTAAATGTCTCAAGTCTTTAGAATAAAACCTGAATAACAACCCAGAATTCCTCCATGATCAATGAAAACATTGTAGATTCTTGACCAAGACTTGGTTATTTTACATGCAGTAATAGATGACTTTCGTTATCTAACTCCCCTCTTCCTCTAACTTCTCCCCATTCCCCCACCTGCAGTCCTAGTACCCCAGGACATGTTATCTGCTCTGCAAAGCAGAAGGAAAGAAAAGGAGTTAAAAACAGGAATTTAATGGGGGGTGTTTTTTGGTTCCCTTTTCCCAGCAGTCCTGCTTCTCAGTTGTCTGCTTTTTCAGCCTGCCTCAACCATTAGCCAGACCTACATCTTCAGAGTCATCGTACTGAAACAGGTACAGCACTGCATTTGTCTCTCCCCCATTGATCTTTACTTTTTTTTTTCTTTTCAGTGGTAAATGTACTCTGGTTCTTTTCAAGAAACAATACAAAATCTTTTTAGAGTTATAAGGGATTAGAGGTAGAAGGATCTTAGAGATCATCTAACCCACTTGTTTTACAGAAATGCCCAAGGCCGCAGATGACCCAAGCTAGTCAGTGATGTTATCATAAGTGTAAAATTCCTAGCACACTGCTTGCAATATGACTGGTGCTCAAAAACCCAGAACTCTGCGTCCTCTTAATACATAGCCAAGAATAGCCAGTGACTGTTTTCCCTAATTACATGTACACACACTGAATTGCACATTTTTGTTGTAAGACATTTGTGGGCAGCTGGTTTTATTTTTAAAAAATTATTAGCAAGGCCAAGCAGGGAGCTCCCAGGGCCTAGGCCTTCACAGAAACACCAAAAAAAAAAAAAGAACCGAAGAAGAAAAAAGAAAAAGAATAAAACTTTCAGAATCAACTTTGCCAGAACTCTGGTAAATAGTCAAAGATTTATAGCAACCAACAGAACACTGAATGAAGAAAAAAGTGACTTGAACTAGTAGGAGAGTTGTGCGGTATTTTGGTATTTTAGTTTAGCCTTGTCCCACCCACTTCCCCAATTTAGCTGGGAGTCTTCTAGATGACAGTTAATGTGCCTGGTGCCAGCAAGAGTGGAGTGGACCTTGTTCCCAAGGAGTTGTGTTGGTCTGCTCTGATCTGTCTGCGAGGACAGACCAACACAATTGCCTTTGTTTCACCTGACTCAAAACTCTTTCAGGGCTGGAAAACTGCTAAGTGAGGGCATTCTTTGAAAACATTGAAAGGCAAATGAACAAACTTAGGAATCTCTCTCTTGAATATTTAATATGGTCTAAATATTTATATATCTACACATGTAAATATATGTATATACATTATAGATACTTAGACTATATACAGATATAAAATATATAAATATAATTTACATATATATTTAGACTATATTTACATATATATGAACACATATATTTAGGCCACGAACTGCCAGCTGCTTTACGGGGTGGGTGAAGGAATCTGATCTTTCGCCAGCAGCACGAGTGTTCCTGTATCTCCACCTTTCCACTAACACTTCACACTATTGGTCTTTTTACCAGTTTGATGGATTTAAAGTCGGGTCTCACAGTTTTAATTTGTATTTATCTACTTAGTAATGATTTTTGTACTTTGTGCACTTATTGGACTTGTCCATGTTTCTATTGGGTTTCCTCATTGTTGGCTTTCTCATGTATTCTAGATGTTAAGCATTGCACCAGTATTGGACAGTATAAATGAGATCTTCAAATTTGCTATATGTGTGTTAACTTTGTTCACAAGGTTTTTCGGTGAAAAGAAATCCTTAATTTTGATAAAGTCCAACTTTATCCAGGCCCTGGCTGAGGAGTCTTCATTATTTTTTGTCATTTCTTTAACTTAGGGTTTGTCCTCTCAGATGGTCCATTCCAACCTTCTATTTTATTCAAATTACTTAAGTTGAAGAGCCATGAACTTGCATTATGTGGATTTAAATGTATCAGCCCATGCATGGATCTCAGAAAAAGGAGCATTCTACCAATTAATATTGAAACTTTAGAATAGCTTTTCAAAGTTCTGCAAAGTTCATTAACAAAGCTGGTGACTAAAGTGGGCAGGCAGTATTCGGTCATCAGGATTAGGCCTGGGTAATCCTCCCAGATGTTTGCTCGTAATATAATAGATGCATCTATAATTAGAAACTGACTTCTCTCTTTATTGTCTGTACTCTTGAGTCCTTGACCAGTCCATTTTAAATGGGAAAGCCGTAGGGGTGGAATCTAAGAGTTATTCTTCACTCTCCCTAACTGTATGATTGACCTAGGTTTTATTTTGATTTAATGAGGAGTCTTTGTTGATCTTTTCAAACCATAAGGAGACATCTGCAGGACCACCAAAACATTCGACTAATTCATAAAGGTCAGAAAGTCCTGGAGAAATGCCTCTAAAACTAATCTGAACTGTGTAAATTATTGTTTGTTTTTTCATGGTTCAGGGAAGTCCTTTATCATATAAGGCAGACTGAGACCAATACATAAGAAGACTTGTTGAGGAGGGACAATTGGGGCCCTTTAACTTTCCTTCAGTCAGGTCCAAGTACCAGAGAAGGAGACCCAGGGTCTTGAATAACGATATAAAACTGGGGAATCAGCAAACTAGGAACAGGTTTGGGGAAGGGTGGGGAGATACAAGGAGGGTCAGGACGTGGTAGAAGGGGAGACAGGAAGGACATGCAGATAGATGAGAAGAGGAAAAGGAGGCAGGTATGAATGCCTTTGAGGCTGGCATAGATGAGGGAGTGACGGTTGAGGAGGACAAGTGGGTCCTCGAGGGATTAAATAGCTAAAGGTAAAGCAGATTGAGAGTGTGGAATGAATGGCATGATAAAAGTAAGACTGAGAAAGCCACTTTTTAGTTTCTTCATATCAAGAGAAATAAGGAGATCATCATTAAGAGGGGGTTTCGGATACTTAGGATGCAAGGGCCTCCCATAAATGAACCTACCTCGAGAGAGCCCAAGAACCCCAGAAAGAGGACACAGTAGCTCCAAACTATCCTTTGTAACATTTTGACATTTTGGGACATATTAGACTGGGGTGGTGCCATAGTGATGGAACATATAGTCAGGAGGAGAGGAACCCGGTAGAGTGAGAATTCCTCATGGAACTAGGCCGGTATTCAAATAAAGAAGAGACCTCACAAAAGATCTAGGAGGGTTCCCACATAACAGGAAAAAGCCAGGAAGAATTCCATTCAACAGAAAGAGCCAGGGATTGGATCCGTACTTCAAAAACAAAAACAAAAAACCCCCGAACTAAAACAAAGCAAAAAACACAAAAACCCAAGATGACTTTTGTTCAGGAAACTTCTCAAACAGAGAAGAGCCATGAAGAATTTCTCTCCAGGATTAAATCCCTGCTCAAAAAGTGCTGAGATGTTTCTAAGGAAAAGTATAGCAGTTCCTCAAAAAATTAAAAATAGAATTACCATATAACCTAGCAATTCCACTTCTGGGCATCTATCCAAAAGAACTGAAAGCAGGGTTTTATAGAGACATTTGTACATATATATTCATAGCAATATTATTTATAATAGCCCAAAATGTGGAAGAAACCCACATGTTTATTGACAGATGAATGGATAAACAAAATGTGGTATGTACATACAATGGAATATCATTAGCCTTAAAAAAAAAAGGAAATTCTGACACATGCTACAACATGGATAAACCTTGAGGACATTATGCTAAGGAAACTAAGGCTCTCAAAAACAACAAATACCATATGACTCCACTTATATGAGGTATCTAGAGTAGTCAAACTCATAGAAGCATAAAGTAGAATGGTAGTTGCCAGAGGCTGGGGGCGAGGGGTAGAGGGTGTGGAGAGCTATTGTTTAATTGGTATGAGTTTCAGTTTTTCAAGATGAAAAACTTCTCAAGATTGGTTGCACAAAAATGTGAATATACTTAATACTTAAGTAGGTTAAGTATATTAACCTATACTTAAAATGGTTAAATGGTAAATTTTATGTTATGCACATTTTACCACAATTAAATTTTTTTTTAAATTCCTAAAAAAAGCAAAGATGACTTTTGTCCAGGAAGATTCTTGATCAAACAAAAGAATCAAGAAGAACCCCATTCAATAGAATCAAAGTAATTCATTGTTGTGTTACAAGAGACAAAGGTCCGAATGACCGAATTAGAAGCGATTTACCACTGTTATTGGGCTGCATTTTTTTTCCCTTCAAAATTCGTATGTTGAAGTTCTAACTCTCTGTATCTCAAAACATGATGATATGGAGATAAGGCCTTTAAAGACATAATTAAGGTAAAATAAAGTCACATGGGCATGCCCTAATCCAGTAAAACTGGCATTTTTATAAAAGAAGAGATTAAGACACTAACACAACCGAAGGACCACCGTTTCAGGACCCAGTGAGGAGGCGACCATCTTGTAGGCCTAGGATAGCAGTCTCAGAAGAAACCAAACCTGCGGACACCTCGATCTTGAACTTCCCAGCCTTCACTGAGAAAATAAATTTCTGTTGTTTAAGCACCCAGTTTGTGTTATTTTGTTAGGGCAGCCCTAGCCGACTGAGGATCTCCATATCTTCAATAATACATCATGAATCTCAAGTTCCCCAGCCTAGAAGGACACAAATGATTTGAGGATCCAGCACAAATACCTGGTAAGAATAACTCTTCAAAGTCTCATTCATAGTATTATATTTTTATTGTTTTACTTATTGATTCATCTTCTCATTCAACATTGCATCTCCCCCTGCCCCTTTTCACTATAATTTCTTACTTCATTAAGAGAGGTATCAGTTTCCAGCTAAATAATCCACAATTAATGCCCTGGAAGAATGTTGCAAATTAGTAGCTGCCTCTTTTATACTTGCCATAACTTGGTAACCTTTTGGTTTAAGGGGTGGGAGGGATGACTATGCCCCTTAAAGAACTTGCAGACTGGTATGTGATCATTTTCTGCAATCTGGCTTTACATGTAGCTTTGCAATCTGGATTTGTATGTAGTTGTTATTGTTCATTACTTTAAGACCACTCTGTCTACTTGTCACTGTACAAACAATTCTGAGGGCTAATATAAATTTTATTAATATAAAAATAGAAGTACTGTGAGAACTCAGTCACTGGAGAAATAAAACCAAACTGACAAAATACATTGTCTATCAAATGTAAACCAAACTATCAACCAGTTATTTTATCTTTTATGGAAAAAATGTCTTACAGCCAAGTTTGTGCAGCGAAAACACTTGCAGCAAAAATGTTTAAGGTGACATTACCTAGAACCCCCGCTAACAGCCCCTCTGGGGGTGACCCCTACCACTATTCTATTTGATGGCTGTTTGACAAGAGATGCCTGCAGAGTCCCATCATCACTCACTGCTCTGTCCTTTTCTCTCATTTTCTTCCCTTCTCATTCCATCCTTGTTTCACAATGGCCCCTGCCCTTACATCTTGGCTTTCATGTCCATGACCAGCCTTAATCCTACTTCTAGCAGCCCCTCTCACCGTGGCCCCATATTCATACTCCTGTCAATGGTCTTATCTCCTCTGCTTCAAAAGTATCCTTTGCCATGTAGCTCTGTTCATTTGCCACTTGTATTATCTTCTCCACCAGTTCTCATCTTTGCCACTAGAGTCCTCTCTGTCATTAGACAGACTCTGACTCCCTCCATTTCTCTCTTTTCTCCTTCTTAAATCTGGGCTTCTCTCTGACATCTGAGCATTTGTTGCCTCTGGACCTGACAATGCTCTCACTTTCCTTGCTTTTATCCTTAACTCTGGGAACTACTCTTATAGCAGAAGTGGTTGTTTTTTGTTTTGTTTTGTTTGCCCCAGATTCTACATTTGTAATAGACTTTCATTTACCTTCACAGCCTGCCTTTTCCCCTCTCCCATGAAAGCACACTCAGATTCTTGGCCCCTTCCCTCCTGAGACCTCACTTTGTAAACTACATCTTCTCACCTGCTGGAACCCTCTCTCAGAACACAGACATCTACCAGTCATGGTCCAACCTATGAATCCCAGTGCTTCATTGATGTTTTTCTTCCCCAACCACTGATCCTTTCTACACCATCACCAGCAGCCTCTACTTTCACTGTGGCTCAATCCGAGTTAACCCTCCCTGTTACATGGTGGTCAGCTCCACCAGCCCTGCTGACTGGCCTCTTCTCTCCCAACCATCTCAGGCATTGAGGATTCAAGCCTGCCCTATTCAGCCCCAAAAAGAAGGGAAGCATTCCCTCTGAGCTCAGTTTTTATGTCTGGAAGAAGTTGGTGGAGATGGCTTTAGGTATTCTATCATGATCAAAGTGTCTGGGGAAAAGCTGGGGAAAAGACCCCCATGTTTCTCAGCCACAACCATAGAGATCCCAAGCTGATGAGGTGGAAAACTCAAAGAAGAAAGGGAAGGAGGAAGAGGAGAAGAAGAGAAAGCAGAAGGAACAGAGGAAGAAGAAGTAGTTCTGAGTATGTATGATGAGGTCTGTCCAGAAAAAGTCCAGTCATTGTTAATATAACAAGAATGGTTTGCATGACATTAATGTAACCTGGCAGACAAGGAGAGTGGACTGGAATGCACATGCGTGAACAATGATGCCTTCACTGTACTAGTCAGTGGAGGCGGTAGATGCTGTTGAGTGAGTGTGTGTACTATGTGGCAGTTGCATTCAAAATGTCTGAGTGAATAGAGCAACAAATCTGCATAAAATTTTCTGTTAATCTTGAACATTCCTCTGTGGAGACTATTTTGATGATTCAGAAGGCCACAGCTATGGGAAACTGATGACTGGCAGCGTCATCACGACAATGTGCCTGCTCATGTGTCGTATCTCCTGCAGACTTTTTTAGGGAAACATCAAATCACCCAGGTGACTTGTCCCCCTACAGCCCAGATTTGGTGCCCTGAGATTTAGGGATTTTCCCAAAACTAAAATCACCTTTGTAAGGGAAGAAATTTCAGACTCTTGATGAGAGGTAGGAAAATATGATGGGGCAGCTGATGACGATTGGTAGAACTGTGTGAAGTCCTAAGGTGCCTACACTGAAGGGGACTGATACATCATTGTCTTATGTACAGTGTTTCTTGTATCTTGTTCAATAAATGTCTCTATTTTTCATATTACATGGCTAGATATTTTCTAGACAGACCTTGTACAGAGTTCAGAAACTAAGGACTTCTCCTCACCTCAGAGATTGTTCACTTACCTTCATCCAGAACAGCCATGTCTCCACAAACATTGAGATTTTTCTTTAGGGATGAAAATGTTAGCAAGAAAATTAGGGATTTCAGGGGGTTAAAGAGACCCAGGAAATAGCCCTGGCTGGTGTGGTTCAGTGGATTGAGTGTTGGCCTGCAAACCAGAGTTGATTCCCAGTCTAGGGCACTGCCTGGGTTGTGGGCCAGGTCCCGAGTAGGCGGTGTGCAAGAGGCAACCACACATTAATGTTTCTCTCCCTATCTTTCTCCCTTCCTTCCCCTCCTCTCTCTAAAACTAAATAAATAAATTTAAAAATCTTTTTTAAAAACAGAGACCCAGGAAATAGTCAAGTTCAAATAGCCCCTTGCTTCTTAACAACTCTCAGAAGACTGTAAAAACTAGTGACCTGGGAAATAACTGTATGGTAGATAGGCATCTATGTGGTCCAGGGGCTTCAGTAAGCAAGGAATTCCCCACACCACTAAGCGCATTGATTACCCAAGATCAACATTCAGGATGGCCATGCTTTAAAGGGCAGCTTCCTGGTAACACTGGACATGGAGTCAGAGAACCAGTCCAGGCCGAATCAGTCCAGGCCTGTTTGCGTTGCCCCTAGTTTCAGATAGTTTGACTTCTGGGTCTCTGAGTTTCATCTCAGAGTGGGGCCAGTAGAGTGGCCATTAGAGACTCAGAAGTTTCCCAGGTGCTTGCCATTGACAGGGAGGCCAGAGAGAGCACCCTGTGCTTGTGGGAGCATACTCAAATTCAGGCTGCAAGAAAGAGCCAGAAAAACAGTGCAATCCCGATGGTGGATGAGGGCATATCGGGGGCAGAAAGGATTGAAGGATTATCCAAGTCAGAGGGAAGAAGTAACCTGCCCAAACCAGATACCTTCAGTTCTGCCATAGAACAGACAGGGTCCTTCAAAAGGAAAATGGGAAAATAACAAGCTATTTTCAGTGACTTTGGTTTCATAAAAAAAGGCAAGGGGCAAGAAGGCCTACTGCAAAAAACCCAGTCAGTACCAGCTGCTATGCAGAGCCCAAGTTCAGATGAAAGTAGAGCTGACATTATAGGCTTTTGAGATACTGAAGCTCAAGAGGCACATGCAAAGACTTGGGGTTAAATCATGGAAAGAAACAGGGTCTTTGGTAGAACTTTACAGGACTTGAGAAAAGTCAGAACAATGAGGAATTCCAGTTCCAGGCATAGTTTTCACATGGGAAATCCTGTGTCTACAAGGCCCTTATACAGATCAAAGGAAAAGGGACAAGTGCCATATCAAGCAGGCTCTGAGGATGGGGGTAGTCCTAGCAGGGACAAGGGTGACGATAACCCTGACAGTCATCCTGTTTCAATGATCAAATGAAGGGAGAAAATGTAAGTTTCCTGGAAAAACACAAAAAATCCAACTTTTTAACACAGTTGAGCTGGACCTGGTTTCTAGGAGTGCATGGCCCTTTGTTATAATAGTTGTGAGTGCAGAAAGCCAGGAGGTCATAGAGCAAGGTGATACCCTTGCTTAGCCCTTCAGTGTCAACTAGTCATGTCCTCATAATGCCCATGATACTTGAAGGGTGAGGTTCCCTGGGTAGTCCTATATCGCCTTTACTCCAGACTTTTCAAACTTCTTAAGCAAAAACTCAGGGAAGCTAAATATCAAGCTCAAGTTTGCCCGGCTGGTAAGACCTTGAGAGTATATGGTTTTCCTTCCAACTCCATCCTCAGTTGAGAATATATGCTGAATGTCAAGGTAGAAAATTTTGTTCTTTGGAGTTCCAAGGAGAAGCCAAATCTTTGTTTTGGAGAAAACAAAATCGACAGTCATAGCAGTAGAAACTTATTCCAATTTACCAGTTTTAACATGACAATAGCCCTGGCTGGTGTAGCTTAGTGGATTAAGCGCGGGCCTGTGAACCAAGAGATCACGGTTCGATTCCCAGTCAGGGCACATGCCTGGGTTGCAGGCCAGTTCCCAGCAGGGAATGCACAGGAAGCAACCATACATTGATATTTCTCTCCCTCTGTCCTTCCCTTCCCCTCTAAAGATAAATAAATAAAATTAAAAAAAAAAAAAAACAAAAAAAAATGACAATAGAAATATTCATTTTTGCTATGCATCAATTATACAGCTTAAAAAGTAAAAGATCTCACATGTCTAATTAAAAGCACTTCTTTAATGTAGGTCTTGGAAAAATCAGAATAAATGCAGTAATTTATACAGCTGGACACTCCTGCCCTCTGCTGGCTAGAATTGACTGCAACCAGACTATCTCAGTTTAACTGTACTAACAGCAATTCTTGAATTCTTGATACCTGTCAGCTTCTCTAAGAGAAGATAGTCAGTTCTTCCTCTATGTTGACCAGGAAATTTCTTAGTTTATTTCCTTCAAGAGCCATAGACAGAGTCAGAAAGAGAAAAAGAGAGGCACAGAGACAGAAAGAGAAATATCAATTTTATAGATATGGAATAACTGGCATTTCTGCCTTCCCCTCCTCTCTCTCCACCTTATTGCATTGTAATAGACTGCTCAAGTACTGATTTGTTTCATTATATTGTAATAGGACAGAAACAATGCTTTTTTGATTCAAAATATAATAGACCTAAAATAGTACCTGGTACATAAGAAGGTGCTCAGTAAATTTATGTTGAATAAATGAGTGGCAACCAGAGGGAAAACTGGCATGAGGTTGAGAGAAAGGAGGAAAACAGACAGGACCTATTATTTCAAGGACTCTTCCCACCTACCTTTGAGAGAAAGGTTTATTTCAGAAATACTAATATCGCACTTAGTATATTCTAGGCATAGGACATAGAAACCCAATTAAGTTGGCACACATACACAATTGAAAAATATTCTTATATGGTCCCTATAATAACCCTATAAAATAGACACTATTATATTCATTTTACAGATGAGGAGACTCAAGGGGGAAGAGGTTAAGGTAAATTTCCCAGTTAAATAGCTACTAAGTGATGTGGCTGGGATTTGAACCCAGGAAGTTTGGCTCCACAATTCACACTTTCAACCAGCAGCATGGTGCCTCTCTAAAGGATGTGACAAAGAGGGGAGAGTGAAACAAAGAAGAAAAATAGCTTCAGGAGTATGGTACCAATCTTCCCATGTAACTCACCTGTCAGCTGCAACATTTTTATATCAGAGATGACATCACTATAGAGAGAATCAAATTAATCAATTCAGTGCTTCTCACACTTGATCACAAAAGGGGAATTAATCACATAGGTGGGTAAAGTATCTGTGGACTGGAGGCTTAGAGGACCCTCAACAGTCTAATGGGAGAAGTTTCTTAATAGTTTTTTTATTATAACTTAAAAAGTTATTAAATCTTTTCATTTCTAACAATGGATAGATCACCCAGACAGAAAATCGATGAAGAAAAACTGGACTTAAACTACGTTAGATCAGAAGGCCCTAACTGACATTTACTGTACATTTCACTCAATAGCAGCAGAATATACATTCTTCTCAAGTACACAGGAAATACTCTCCAGGATTGATCTTAGGCCACAAAAGAAGTCTTAATATATATAGGATTGAAATCATATTGAGTATCTTTTCTGACTACAGTGATATGAAACTAGAAATTTAATATAAGTGGAAAACTGAAACATTAACAAATATGCAGAGATTAAACAACATGCTTCTGAACAACCAATGGTCAAAAAAGAAATAAAAAGAAAAATCACAAATATCTTGAGACAAATGAAAATGGAAACACAGCACACTACACTTATGGGATGCAGCAAAAACAGTCCTGAGAGGGAAGATCATATGACAGATGCCTTTGTTAGAGAAAAAAATCCCAGTGAACAACCTAAGTTTACACCTCAAGGAAAAACAATAAACTAAGCCCATAGTTAATACAATGAAGGAAATAAAATCAGAGTTGAAATAAATGAAATTGAGAATAAAAAGTTTGTGTACAATTAGTATTATTTCTTCCTTAAGTGTGTGACAAAGAATTTTACAGTGAAACTTCGCTCTGGTCTTAGCATCATGGTTTTAGAAGTCTCCACACCACGAGAACCAAGTGGAGGAAGAAGCGAATGCACAGGTTGAAGCACTAAAGAAAGATGAGGCAGAGGTCCGAGTAAACTGCTAGTTTGTGCACCCATGGAAGCTACAGGAGCGGAAATAAGGGAAGCCAGAGGCCAGGGACACTGGTACAAACTGTGGACTGCATGCCTGCTGTCTAGAACTTCTCGATGAATCTAGAACATACATGCCACCTGATCAATGTGACCACCTTTTGAGAGACCCACCTACTCTTACAAAAACAGTCCCTTTTGGTCCTTTGCCCTGCACCTGTGACATTCTAGACTGGATCTGTTCTCAGTTGGGGCTGAATTTAGTGCGTATAATAAATAATCTCTTCTGTCTTAGCTGAAGGAAAAAACAGTGAAACTTCTTCAAAGCTGTTTTTTTTGGGGGGGGAGTTTTAAAAAATTTAGGTATTACATACAGTAAAATTAACAATATGTTGGTATACAGTACTATAAATTCAACGAACCAATAAATTAATTATGCTTTCATTTCTTTCAGGTAAATACCTAGAAGTGGGATTACTGGGTGGAATGGTTAATATATGTTTAACTTTAAAAAAAAAAGCTGCCAAACTCTGCTGAAGTGGCTATACTATTTTGCATTGCCACTAGTAATGTATGAGAGAGTTCCAGTTGCTCCACATCCTCACTGAAACTTGGCTTTTTTTTTTTCTTTTTAATTTTAGCCATTCCGATAGGTGTATAGTGGTATTACTTTGTGGTTTTAATTTGCATTTCTCTAATGACAAGATGATGAGCATCTTTTCATCTGTTTATGTTCTTCCCCATATATCTTATTTGGTGAAATGTCTGTCCAAATCTCTTTTCTATTTTTATTTTTATTTTCAACTTAAAATTTTTTATTGTTTTTTCTATTACCATTTAGCCCCCTTATACCTCCCTGCTCCCACAATCACCACACTCTTGTCCATGTCCATGAGTCCTTTTTTCTTTTTGCTCAATCCCTCTACCCCTAACCTCCCCCAGCCCCCATAGCATCATCCTGCTCTTCATCTATGAGTCTGTCTCTATTTTACTTGTTAGTTCAATTTGTTTATCAGATTCCACATATGAATGAAATCATATGGTATTTTCCTTTCTGACTGGTTTATTTCACTTAGCATAATGTTCTCCAGGTCCATCCATCCTGTTGCAAAGGGTAAAATTTTTTCTTTTTTATGGCTGATTAGTACGCCATGGTGTAAATGTCCCATAGTTGTTTTATCCACTTATCTACTGATGGACACTTGGACTGCTTTCATATTGTGGCAATTATAAATAATGCTGCTTATGTTATTTTGAATTAGTGTTTTGAGTTTCTTTGGATATATTACCAGAAGTGGGATCCCCAGGTCAAAAGGCACATCCACTTTTAATATTTTGAAGTAACTCCATACTGCTTTCCACAGTAGCTGCACCAGTCTGCACTTGCATTGACAGTATAAAAGGCTTCCCCTTTCTCTACATCCTCAGTAGCACTTGATGTTTGCTGATTTATTGATAGCCTCTCTGACAGGTGTGAGATGGTATCTCATTGTAGTTTTAATTTGGAGTTCTCTGGTGATCAGTGACATTGAACATCTTGTCATATATCTATTGGCCATTTGTATGTCCCCTTGGAAGAAATGGGGTCTATTCGGGTCCTTTGCTCATTTTTTCATTGGGCTGTTTGTTTGGTTTGCTGTGTGTATTGAGTTTTGTAAGTTCTTTATAAATTTAGGATATTGACCTCTTATCAGATGTATTGGCAAATATGTTCTTCCATTCTGTGGGTTTTCTTTTTATTTTGTTGATGGTTTCCTTTGCAAAAACATTTTAGTTTGCTGCAGTCCCATTTGTTTATTTATCCTTAGTTGTCCTTGCCTTCGGAGGAATATTAGATAAAATATTGCTATGAGCAATGTTTGAGGTTTTACTGCCTATATTTTCTTGTAGGATTTTTCTGGTTTGGGGTCTAATATTTAAGTCTTTATTTTAAAATTATATCTGTGTCTGGTATAAAGTGGTCTAGTTTTATTTTGCTGTACATAACTGTCCAATTTTCCCAACACCATTTATTGAATAAACTGTCTTTAGCTCATTGTATGTGCTTGCTTCCCCTGTTGAATACTAACTGGTGATAAAGTTGTGGGTTTACTTCTGCACTCTTATTCTGTTCCATTGATCTATGTGTCTGTTTTTATGCCAGTACCATGCTGTTTTGATTAATTGCTTCAAAAGTATTAAATACCTAGGAAATAATCTAACCAGGGATAAATGGAAGAACATACCGTGTTCATGGATAGGAAGAATCCACATTATTAAAATGTTCATACTACCCAAAGCAATATATAGTTTCAATGAAATTCCTATTAAGATCCCAATGACATATTTCACAGAACTAGAATAAATATTTCAGAAATTTATATGGAACCACAAAAAGCCCTCCAACAGTGATCCTGAGAAAGAAGAACAAAGCTGGAGAAATGCTACCTAACAACAAACTATACTATAAGGCCATCATTTTAAAGGACCAAGGTGTTTCCTTATTATTAAATATTGAGAGTTCTTTTTGTATTTTTGGGTACAAGTCCTTTACCAGATATATCAGTTGCAAAGATTTTTCTCCCAGTCTGTCATTTGTCTTTTAATTCTTTCACAGTTTTTTTTTGCAAAAAAGTCTTGCAATTTTCATAAAGTCTAAAGTGATATATTTTTGTATCATGTCTCTGGTGTCATAACTATGATTATTTTTGTCTAATTCATAGCAACAAAGATTTTCTCCTTTTTTGCTAGAAATTTATAGAGTCTAATCAGTAATATTTCTTTGGTAAGTGTTTGATAAAACTCACCAGTGGAACTATTTGGATCTGAGGTTTTCTCTGCTGGAAGACTTGCTACTAATTCAGGTCTTCAGGTAGCTATAGAACTGTTCAAGTTATCTATTTTGTCTTGAGTGAGGCTTTTTAGTTTTCCTTGCTCAGGTATTTGTTCTTTTCATTGAACTTGTCAAATTTAAAGTTGTTTGTGGTATTCCTTTATTCTTGCAATATCTGTATATTTGTAGTGATGTCTCCTGTCAATTCTATATTGGTCATTATTGTTTTCTCTTTTTCTTCATCACTGTGGTTAGAAGTTTATCTATTTTATTGATCTTTTCAAAGAATCAGCTTTTGTTTTTATTTTCTCGTTTTTCATTTTACTAATCTCTGCTCTCATGTTTCCTTCTGCTTCCTTTGAGTTCAATTGCTCTTTCTAATCATTTTTTTGTTTTCATCCTCACCCAAGGATATGTTTATTGATTTTGAAAGAGAGGAATGGAAGGAGGGAAGGAGGGAGGAGGAAAGAGACAGAGATATAGTAATAGAGATAGATAGAGAAACATTGATGTGAAATAATTGATCAGTTGTCTCCCATACACACTCTGACAAAGGGCTGCACCCACAACATTTTGGTGCACCAGAAGATTCTCTAACCAACTGAGTCACCCACCCAGGGCAATTCTATTTTATAAAATAGACTTTTAAAGTAGAATCTTAGATGATTTGACACTGCTCTTCTTTTATAAGCACTTAATGTTATAAACTTCCCCTCAATCCTGCTTTAGGTATATCACTCATATTTTGCTATGTTGTGCTTTTTCATTCTCTTTCAATCTAATATATTCTCAATTTTTTAATGATCCTGTTTCTGTTGTTTGTTTTGTTTTTTAGAATCAATTGTTGATAGATAAGTATTTGTTGCCATTGTATTAATATTTTTGATCTTTTTCTTAAAGAAGACCCTTTAACATTTCATATAATACTGGTTTGGTGGTGATGAACTTCTTTAGTTGTGTATTATCTGGGAAGCTCTTTATCTGTCCTTCAATTCTAAATTATAGTTTTGCTGGGCAATCTTGGTTGGACCTACACGTCCTTGGTTTTCATCACTTTGAATATTTCTTGTCAATCCCTTCCAGCCTACAAAATTTCTTTTGAGAAATCAGCTGACAGTCTTATGGGAGCTCCTTTGTAAGTAACTAACTGCTTTTCTCTTGCTGCTTTTAAGATTCTCTCTTTAGCTTTAAAATTTGGCACTTTAATTAAGATGTGTCTTGTGTGGGCCTCTTTGAGTTCATCTTGTTTGGGACTCTCTGTGCTTCCTGGATTTGTGTGTCTCTTTCCTTCACCAAGTGAGGGAAGTTTTCTGTCATTTTTTGAAATAGGTTTCCAATCTCTTGCTCCCTCTCTTCTTCCAACAGCCCCATAATATGGATATTAGCATACTTGAAGTTGTCCCAGAGCCTTACTTTATTCTCATTAAAAAAGTTTTTCTTCTTCTTGCTCTTCTGATTAGTTGTTTTTGCTTTCTTATATTTCAAATCAGTGATTTGGTTCTCAGTTTTATCTAATTTACTTTTGGTACCCTGTAAATTGTTCTTTATTTCAATTAATGTATCCTTTGTTTCAGATTGGATTTTTTTGTGTGCTGTTGAGGACCTCACTAAATTCCTTGAGCATGCTTATAACCTGTGTTTTGCTTGTGTCCTGGTAAATTGTCTCCATTTTGTTTAGTTCCTTTTCTGGAGTTTTGTTCTGTTCTTTCATTTGGGCCATGCTTCTTTGTCTCCTCATTTTGGCAGCTTCCCTGTGTTTATTTCTATGTGTTAGGTAGAGCTACTATGTCTTCCAGGCTTGGTAGAGTGACCTCTGTAGTAGATGTCATAAAGGGTCCAGTGGCACAGCCTCCCAGTTTACTCAAGCTAGGTAGTGAAGGTATGCCCTCATGTGGGCTACAAGAGTACATCTTTCTTTTGTAGTTGAGCCTTGATTGTTGTTGTCACATCCAAGGTCAACCACTGACTGTGCTCTGTTTGGGGTCACTCAGCATAAACTACAAAGTGATCTACAGATGACTGCTACTTGTGCTGGGCTTAGAGGTGCCCAAGTAAGGCCAAACTCTGGACCAAGGCTGGCTGCTGGTAGTGCTGGGCCTGGAGCGACTTAGCAAGAGGTATGGGGCTTACTGAAGCCAGATGCTCCTTGTTTGAAAAAATTTAGGAAAATCTGAAGCATGGGCCAAGACAAGCTATTTGTGTGAAAAAGCACTGGAAACAGCTTGGGTGGGCTCAAAAGTCGAGGGGGAGGACAGTCCTCAGGGAATCACCAGGGTGGGACAAACAGTGTGAGCCAGGTTGGTGGAGTCTCAGATATGGTGCTGTCTGCCAACTCTGTGGCTCTGTACAGGGAGGGCTCAGAAAACAAAGAATGGCCTCTGCCAGCTCTTCTAACTGGTAGAAAACTGCCCCCCAGCTCTTGTCCTGATGCTGGATGATTCAGTTCCTCCTCATAAGTCTATGATGCCTTTCAACTGCTGCTCCTGTGCTGGGACTCAGAAGGAATGAGTCCAAATAAGTCTGTGCATAAGCCCTTTAAAAGGAACTGCCTGAGACTCCAGCAGTTTATCTTCTACAGCCTCAATCCTCGCGGTTTTTTGTTTTTTGTTTTTTTTTTTTTTTTTTTAATAGTCAGAACTAATGGGGACTTATCATTCTGGTCCTGGAACCACTAGGCAGTGTGGGGCTGGGATGCCTTGCTCCTGAAATATCCTTCCTTGATTTTTATCTGTTCTGTCTCTACCATTCCTGCCAGTCTCAATATAGTTTCTTCTTTAATCCTGTAGTATAGGACTTTCATTCAGCTCGATTTCTAATGTTTCTGAATGATGGTTGTTCTATAGTTTAGTTGTAATTGTCTAATTAAAAAAATTTTTAGAGAGGGGGAGGGAAGGAGAAAGAGATGGAGAGAAACACAGATGCATGAGAGAAACATCAATCGGTTGCCTCTCACCTGCCCCCAACTGGGGTCCTGGCCTGCAACCCAGGCATGTGCCCTGACTGGGAATTGAACCGGTGACATTTTAGATTACAGTGCGGTGGTCAACCCATTAAGCCACATCAGCCAAGGTTAGTTGTAATTTTGATGTGATTGTGTAAGGTGAGTCATACTTACCTGTCCTTTAAGTCTATTTTCTAATTTCCTTTGTTACTGCCTCTTGGACCCTTAGGTTATTTAGAAGTGTGTTATAAAATTTCTAAAATTTTAAAGTATTTTAATTTTTAAAATTGCTTTCTAGTTTTTAAAATTTTATTTTGTTGTTCAAGTACAATTTTCTATCTTTTACTCCCATCCCAGCCCACCCACCCAGTCCTCCCCACCTCCCTCCCATTTCCACCTGCCCCTAGTTTTTGTAGTTTAATTCTATTTTGTTTAGAAAACATACCTGGTATGATTTAAATGTCAGAAAGTCCCTTAAGGTTGTTTTAGGGACCAATATGTAGATTATCTTGGTGAATATTCTATGTGTACTTGAGAAGAATGTGTATTTGACTGTTAGGTGGAATGTTCTAAAACTATGAATTAAGTTGGTTGATAGTGTTACATCTATATCCTTATTGACTTTTAGTGTACTTGTTCTATCACTTACAAGAGAGGCATCATGGTATCTCTAATTATAGATTTGTGCACTTTTGATATAACTATAGTTACCCTGGTTTCCTTTCAAATGGTTATTTGCACAGTATATTTTTTCCTTTACATTTCACCTATTTTTAAACATATTTTATTTATTTTCAGAGGGAGGGGCAGGGAGAAGAGAGAAATATCAATCAGTTGCCTCTTGCAACCCAGGCCTATGCCCTGACTGGGAATCAAACTGGTGACCTCTTGGTTCGCAGGCCGGCAGTCAATCCACTGAACTGCACCATTCAGGGCTCACCTATTTATGTGTGTATATTTAAGGCAAGTTTCTCATAGGAAACTTACATGGTTAGGACTTATTATCAGTGATTTTATTCTTAATGGGTTGAATTGTGCACCCCCCAAATTCATGTTGGTATCCTAACTAGGACCTCAGAATGTTACCATATCTGAAAATAGGGTCATTGCAGATGTAAATTGGTTAAAATAAGGTCAAATTTCATACATAATACTGAATTTAGAATGTTATATTTTAAACTTATATTTGTTTAATACCCAGTCAAGAAGTCAAGTTGACTTTTAAGTCTTTAAAAATATGTACTCAGTGATATATCTGGGATAAAACAAAATCACAACAAACACAGGGTGGGGTCAAAGTAGGTTTATAGTTGTTCATATGGAAAATACAATAATAAATAAATACAAGAACAAATTGTTTCACATACAACTGTAAACCAGTTTTTGCCCCACCCACCCTGCACAGTGATGTTTGATACTGAGCAAATTTCTTCATTTAATAACGAGCACATACCATGCCCATCTTAACATCTATAAACAAGATGTTTCCACTGTATCATTCAGTCTAGTGGGGGAAAACAAGATGCATAAATTGTATCGCAAAGTGGCAACTGGTGTCAGGAAGACTGAGAAAGTGCATGTTGAAATAGGTCTTGAAGAATGTGTACAAGAGTTTGCCAAGTGAGATAAGACAGGTCATAAAAACTAAATACCATGAGAGAAAACCGAGCCATCAAACTGTATGGTACAGTAAGTTTGAGGGAAGGTGAGGAGTTGGTAAGTGAGCACCAGCTGAACAGGCAATCTGGGTGAACTGTTAGCACACTCTTGGCTCTCTTGTTCAAGAAAGCTTATTAGAACTTGAGTGTGAATGATACTGGATAGTGATCATGGCTGTCATTTGTAAAGAGAACAATTATTCCCACACTTGGGCACTTCTTTATTGGTAATAACACCTGCTGCATTCTTCATAATGCTCCAGACATAATTGAAACCTCTCATTTTGAAAGGTAGGTAATACTCAGTGCCAGGAGTGGGTGGCTCAGGTAGATGGGGTGTTTGTTAACAACCCTCCACGATTTAACTGTTCATTCTGAGAAAAATCATGTGCTTGCTAAGCAAATACACAGCTGTAACAGAGTCTCACACTTCATTCTAATCAGGCAGTTCATTCCAAGCCCTCCTAGAAGGAAATCCTGGAGATGCTCTAGTTTGTAAAACAGAGAAGAGTCAGAGAGGTAACATGATGTGCAGACAAGTGGTAGACCCAGAACTCAGGTGGTTTAAGTCCTGAGTCTATGAGCCAAACTGCTCTGTTTTTATTCACAGAGTGGTTACAGGAGGACTTTAAGCTAAAGAGAGGAATAGAATCTATTTTTCAAAAAATGGAGATTGTGCTGGCCAAAGAATAGACAATGGACTGAAGGACGAAGGTACTGGTGCCCAGAAGACACAATCCTGTTGAGTGGATCTGATTGTGTATTTTCAAAAAGGGATGCCACATTAGTGTGCCATGGCATGCAGACTTATTTACTACTAGTTAAATTAAAATACCTATAATTATTACTCAGTATATCCAAACACAATAAAAGCCATAATCTCTGGAGTTTGGATTATTTCATAAAATTTTAGATGATGACTTATGAAATTGGGGAAAAAAGATTACAAAATCAATGTCTGCTGAAGGAAGAGAAAAGATTCTAAATGTAAAAGCAGTGAAGTTAGGCTCATAAATACCTTTAAAAATCTTATTTGTTAGCATATAACTAGATTCTAGTATCCATGAAGAAATTTCAATTTTCAAGCTTACCATTATACCAAGACTTCTGCTCCAAGTCTTTCATAGGAGCTAGGAGAAAAATGTACACAAATGAACAAATATTAATTTGACTCATACTACTGATTCTCTTGCTAAAAACATATATACTCTAATAATAACGTCAAAAGCTGGATCTGAGTCTTCCATTGAAGAAGTCTTTTATGGGCAATGAAAGTGCTTTCTAGTTGTCCATGCTAGAAAACACTGCCTTATTTTGCAAGGCCTGGAAATTCCCACCTCCACATTCATTAATTCACTAATCCTCACAAAAAAATGGTGTCATGGGTGAGAAAATTCAACCATGAAATTCAGAAGCAAATGTCTTCCTTGTTTAGAGCTACCTGTGGTGACATGGTTCTAAATATAAAATGTTTCCTACAGTATCTCACTGCCTCCCAGCAAACACTACCCAAGTATCTACGATTACTGATGCTCACTGTTTCAATCTTCAGGATTACTTCAACTCAAACAATAGAAACATGGCTCAAAATTGAGTGTAACTCTGAGTTTTACAAATTGAAGACTTTTATTCTACTAAAGCCACTCAATATTTGAAAGTCCTATAGGAATTCCATTTTAAATTTAAAAAATGTAATTTTTTCATATTAAACACTTTTTTGGGGGGGTTTCCTAAATAAGAGCGATTCTAAAATAAGCCATGTTTGTAGGTTATTTTGTCTTCGTAATTTTCAGGACACTGCTAATTCACCACAGGAACTCAGAGGTTCAGGGGATGAACAATGACTTGGGCATCTTGAGCTTCTTGCAGGAAATGAGTTAAAAGGACATGATGGGATTAATTCTGTTGAACTCATAAAATTTTAAAATTGCCCAGTTGATATAAACAAAAAGATAGTTCTCACTAGAAAGAAAATAAAATACTTTCACTACTTACAGGGAGGTGTCAAGGGCAGAAAAAAGCAGGCCTTGTGAAAGAGTGAAGGCACATGCCTAAGGCCAGACATAAGCAGAGCACAATCTGAATTATTTAAAGCCTAGTGTCCCTATGAGTCAATTGGGAGGACAAATAAGGAGTTAAAATGTCTGTTAACCTCCAGTGTTCTTTTATGGTTTAAAGGAGAAGTACTATGAAAGAGTTTTAATGTCACTTCCGTTTAACATGTTACAAATTTTAGGAATCCTGAAAGATTTTAAATAAGAATTAAAAAGCAAGGTAATATTCAAGGTTTAAAACAATAGTTTGGGAAGTGTTAAGAATTTGTCATTACTGAGAAACATGTTAAGAATAAACATGATGGGAAAAGGCTGTTGGGATGTTTCCATATTCATTTACCTTTTTTAAAAAATTTTATTTATTTATTTTTCAAGGTGAAGGGAACCAGAGAGGGAGAGAAATATCAATGTATGGTTGCTTCTCATGCGTCCCCTACTGGGGACTGGCCTGCAACCCAGGCATGTGCTGTGACTGGGAATCGAACCTTGATCCTTTGGTTCGCAGGCCCGCGCTCAATCCACTGAGCCACACCAGCCAGGGCTTATTGTTTTACTTTTATGTGCACATATTATATTCCATTCCTTCACCAAACTATATAAAACAAGCCAAAAGTTCCCAATGAGGGAAAATTTTGAGCAAAATGAGCACCAACTTCAACCATGATTTTCTACAGTACAATATAGTTAATTAGTAATACAATTAAAACATTTAAAATATTTGATTTTGTACATATTAAAAATTTGCAGTTTTATTTTTTGGCATTTCCATTTTAAAGAACTATTTTCAAATAGTTGCATTTTTAGCTGCTTTGTATAAACATCTCTAGAAAAAAAAAGACATAAAATACATTTGACAGATTTTCTCTCTGTCCTTTGACAGTCTAGTCCAAAATATTATGTCAAATTTTGATTTTAACAGTTTATTCACTTTCTGGATTCCCTTAATAACCTGGAGTTTTTCCCTTTCACAACCCTGGCAATTTCCAGGCTCCCAAAGGCATAGCTGAGATAGAATGTAATTAGACCATGTATGACATGGGATGAGAATGCATATATTTGTCAAAAATAATTTTTGTACTGTTTCATATTATCCATTTTAAAATTCTTTACCCCATCATTAGTGCAAATTAGGCTTGATCAGTATTTGAATTCTTACCATGTACATTTTTTCTTCCCAATTCTGATATTTAGAAACCTATTCTATGCAGCTTATAAAACTTTGAATATATTAATCCAGTTTTGTTGCCTGAGCTTTTTGGAAATTCCTTTTCTTAATACATAGTAAATATCAATTAAACACATGCAAAACATACAAACTGAACTGAAATGCTCCCCAAGCTAGAATAATGCTCACAAAAAACTATATGTATTTTTCATTAGAAAAATCTGATAAAACAATATAACATAGCTCTACAACTTAATATGTAAGTCAGCAGGATATAAACCAACTCTTTTTTTCTTTCTCTATCCTCTGGCACTTAAAAGAATCATCAGTTATCAATAAAATTGTATTTTCAAGAGAAGTTGTTTAAAAAGTTTATTTTATTGTAGAGTAAAAATATGAATAAAGATTTCCAATACTCTTCCTTGGCTTTAAAAATGAAATTTTCCTTTCCTGTTCACTCTTCTGAGATTTTAGAAAACTTACTATTCCTTCCCCTAATGTACAAGAATTCTTCAGATTTCTACCTTAAAAACTAAACTGGAGAGAATGTGCTCATCTACATCGTACAAGCAAAGACCAGAAGCATACCAAGTAGGGGGTGGGTGGAAAGCAGGCAATAAATGAAACGCCTCTCTGTAAAGACCTTAAATAAAACAGACTAAAAGTTGGCCTGCTTTTGATTATCACAGTGCACCAGTAATGTACATTCCTGGGGTTGAAGACGACTACCAGAATGCCGCGCCCAACCCCTTGACTGAATGAGACACCCCTCATCTTCTTTCAGTCTCCCAGGTTCCTTCTTATGTCACCACCTCAGTGAAATTAGTTGATGAAAAATCACCGTCTTCATACTGTACCAATGGCTTTAGTGCTTACTGATCTTCATGCCCAAGTCAGTATTTTGTGTAGTTTTCCTATCTAGTTGCCAGTAAAGCAAAGATTAAAATAGGACTACTATGCAGATTATAGGAGAAAGCAAACATTTGAACAGTATCTTTACACAGTTTAATTAAAACTAAAGTACAGGTGTAGAAAAAGTCATGAGAGTCAGGGTTGCATTTGGGGAAATGTAAAGAAGGGTCAGGTGAACGCTTCTTTACATTTTGATGAACCCTTAAGTGAGATGAACAAGATAAGGAAAAAATGCCATATAACATTTAAAATTGTAATAAATGTACACAAGTGGAATTTTAAAAGGGAAAGGTTAATCAATATTCTAGCTGGTATCTTTCTTACTCAGTATTCAAATATTGAGCTGGAGATAAAGTTACTAGACTTCAAGATGACTTTCCATTTAGACTGAAGAAATAAGTGATGAGTATACTGCATAGTTCACAAAGCACCTTCCCATAAACTACACGAGCTCATTTGAGCTCTCAGCAACCCTATGATGCTGTCAACAGTGGAAGGTATTACATACGTTTGAGGACAAATTATTGGCTCCTCCACAAAGTAATCATGTGAGAACTTGAGAGTTTACTTAACCGCTGTGTACCTTGGTTTCTCCATATGAAAAATAGGGATGGTGACTGTCCCTACCTCACAGCTATAGTGGCAAATGAGATAATACATATAACACTTTAACATAGTACCTGATCTGTGGTGAGTGCTCAATAAATGCTGCTTTTATTGTTATCATTATTTTACATGTAATGAGACAGACTCAGAGATTAAGTTCGAAGTCATATGACTACTAGGCAGCAAAGCTAGAAGTAGAATTCTAGATATATTCTACTGGATATATTATTACCACTGTATTACCAATGAATATCTACTTTTAGAGTATAGATCAGCCTTTTGCAAGACTTTTACAGTTTATTTTTTGCAGTTGATAATGTCATTTGAGTCTGACAAATCTAATGGCATTAATACCATTTCCAATGAAAAAACACTTTTTTTAGTGGGAATAGAATTACAGGCATTAAAAAAGAATGGTCTCTATAGACGATTAGGGTAGAAATTGGAATCTAGGGCTAGAAAAAGTTAATTTTGGCTTTTCTGTAAACCTCAGAAAAATGGAAATACAGGTTATTAGCTGGTAGACAGCGGAGGACTGCAAGCTCTGTGACTGCAGCAATATTCGTTTCCTCTCAAGATGGCAGAAGATTAGTAGGTGCACAAACATCAGTTTAAAGAATGTTTAGACTAAAAAAATCAACTTTAAAACATGTCCTTAAATGGTAGGATTCACTGCTCTGATATGCCTTCTTTTCCATTTTTAACTACATGATAACTATAAAGTCCAGCATATAGTCAGTCGTCTACCCATTTTTATCAAAAGATTCAGAGTAAGAAATAAAAGACTAAATAAGGCCTTGAATAGCTTTATTGAAATCTGTATAAATAAACATGCACATTTCAAATGTAAACTCAAGTGAACTCAAGTGCAGACAAAATTTTAACCTCTGTCATGCTGGAGGTTAGTTTACATTAAAAAAAAAAAGAAAAAGAAAAAAAAAAAAGAAAAGAAAAGAAAAGAAAACAAACCCAAAGCAGCTTTTAAAATACCAGGATGAAAAACCAGCTTTAATATCAAGGTATAAAGCAAAGCCATGATCAACATACCTCATTTATTTATTATCCTGGTCAAATGCATTATTTTTTAAATTTTAAATGCTAACATAAATAAATAATTTACCAAAATGTGCACTCACAGAGTGAACTTTTATTTACAATACACAATTTATAATCTATTGTATTTGATTAGTTCAAGTGAAGAACATTATACTTTTTGCTTTAATAACAGTGGGACACAAAGCAATTTCTCAGGTAGTCGATATGTGAAATGTGCCCCAGCATTTAGATTTTCTATTAAAGGCAGTATTGTATGCCAATTGACAATACATTCTTTGAACTAGATCAAAGGGAAAAAGCAGCGAATGAAAAATGTTTCAAATGTTCACACATATTTTTGGCATCCTGGATCCTTAAATGTGGTGAACTAAAATCAAATTCAAGGTTTGTATGCCTTATATACTGTACAGGTTCTAACTCTGGAACATGCAAATGCCAATTCTCTTATAGCAAGTTACCTTCTGAGAAATGCTGTAAGGCTATGGTGAATTCCATCAGGAACACACAAAGAAAGTTAACAGACCTACCTTTAAAGCCAATTGTCCATTAATGATTTAAAGGCCAGTATATGAAAAACTTTCTCATCCTAAACTTGATGTAATTATTACTATGGATACAGAATACTATTAAGTCTGTCCTTACATTACAATAATTGGGAGAGCTAAAAGTTGCCAAATTACCAAAAAAAAAAAAAAAAAAAAAGGGGAGAAAAACAGACAGCAAAAATTTTAATTGTGAACTAACACCAGATTAAAGATATGCTTTTTAAAACAAGTCAAGAATTTGAATGTCTAAGGAATAGATCCCAATAGCTGTAAAAAAAACCTTACATTTAACTGAAAAATCACTTTAGATGGGGTATGAAATCTAGAACCTGTTTCCACAGTAAGATGATATTTAATGATACTACAAAAGGATATAACTTTTTTAAGATTGTTTCTTATATCATGATTTGTTTTTTTAATAGGCCCACACTGATTACCAGGGATAGTTTGAAAATTTGGTTTTCCAAGAATACTACTGCAGTATTTATGCCACATTGATACTGCAGTTAAATATCGTAGTAGTATATGTGGCAGCCTAATGCACATGAACTAGATTATCCAAAAACTAAGTTCAGCCATAGTTTTCTTGCAGTATTATTAGAGCAAAATAAATGACCAACATCCACAAATTTAACATTTGTCATCAATTAACTCACATCCAAAAAATTAAAGAAAACATAATTCATCAAAACAGCAGCAAACTTAAAAGGGATTTATTTGTGATTTCCTATATATATTTAGCTTGTAAATACAAGACTGTAAATGTATTAAGAGACAATTTCTGTTAAAGTTTTCATTGTGTTTCACTTCAAGTACTGCACAAGTTAAAATCTGATAAAGGATTTACATTCGGTTATCTGAAACGCCCCATCTCAGACTTTTGTTTAATGTGGTGGATAACTTCATTTCAATAGATACCACCAGCAGGAAAGTCTCTCTTTTATGGCTTCTAGGACTTTCATTAGTTAGTGTGCATACAGTTTTCGTTTTCTATATCATTGTCATTATCATTGCTATCTTCATCACTTTCTAACGGGATGCCTGTGGCAGCTGAAGCACCTTTAGTTTCTCGATCAAGAGGGAAAAAGCCAGTTCCACTGAAAGTGTCTTGCCTCTGGTAGAAGAGTACATATGCTGCTTTGGACTGTCAAAACAAACAAAGGATGTTAAAAAGGTCATGATTCTCAAAGGTCACATTAAATATAGTAGGAATTTTTAGCTGGTACGCAATTTTGGGGATAGGGCATAAAATCAAATTCGAAAACCACACAAGGTCAGATGGAAGTTATGAACACTGATTAAATGTAAGAGGACTTCTACTTATATATGAAGAATGGTCACTGGAATTTTAACATTTTTATTCTCTTCTAAGTTAGTTGGACAGATAAATAAATGCAACTATATTACAGATTAACCCAGTTACTCTATCATGGCATAGAATTCTATGCCTTCTTCCCTCCTGTCTCTAAGGAAAAGATAAGCTTTTTAAAATTCTAATTGCAACATTCTATGCTTGCTCTCGAGTCCAACTTTCCTTCAGTCATCACTCTGTACCTTCAGTGAGTCCTTATCTTCTAGAATTAAGTCTTTCTCACAGCCCGGCTTGTAGTCTATTATTCATCATTCACTCTTCTGCACACTCCTCAATTCAATATGACCTAACTGTTGCACCAACCATTTTAATGAAATAGTTTTCACGAGGGTCAATAATCTCCTATAAACAAATTAAATAAACGCCTTTTTAAAAGTTCTTTTAGTCAATCTCTCTACAGCATTTAATGTTTTACTACTCCTTTTTCCTGCACCCAACAATTTTTAGCTTCTGTGATACCACTTTTCCTTAGGTCTTCTATCTCTATGGTTTCTTCTAACTTCTCTGTGGGCTCATTAAATCCTGCACTTTAAAAAAAATTCATGTTCTGTCCTTAGCCCTTCACTCTTTCTCACTGTGTATCTTCTTACTAGGCAACTCATTCAACCTGTGGCTTCAACTGCTACCTAAAGACCCACAACTCAAACTTACAGAACTTGGAACTCTAGTCCAACTACTTAAGGAAAATTTCCATTCACATAGCTGTCGCACACGTACCTCAGACTTCAACAACAAATTTTTCCTACAGTTCATATTTTGGTGAATTGTGAAGTAAGAGATTTCTTTAACTTTTTCCTCTTTGCATCTCTATATCTGTATCTTCATTTATATCTAAACTTAATCAAGTTCTTTTAACCCTATCTAGTAAATTTCGTAAGTCCAGTCTCCCTTTATCTGTACACTTACTACCACTGCTTTAAATTTATTATTACTTAAAATGTTTTTATTTTTCAATTACAGTTAACACACAATATTCTATTAGTTTCAGGTGTACAACATAGTAACTTTAGAAGTCCTTAACTGCTTAAATTACATGACAGTGTCCTTTCTTTGGGGGCAGATTATGATGGCCTTTTTTGCCTTTCTCAGTGCCTTCCAATATATCTTCTAGTGTTCTCAGACAGATGTTAAGATGCAAATTTAATAATGTTCTTCCATTGCCTAACAATCTATGCTTCTCAGACTTCAAAAAAAAGAGGTCTAAATAACCAAGAATGTCATCTTTCTTGATCTGAGTTCCAAATTTAGCTAATTTCTGCGCCATATCCCTAACAAGTGTTTTTCCTTTCAGTAATACCAAATTATTTGCTGTTCTCCTAAATGACATCGTCTGTCATGCCTCCTTACTTTTGTAGGTACTGTTCTTTTTGTGTACAGTACTACTTTGCTTCTTTTGTCTAACTTACTCCTATTTGCTTCAGACTCAGGTTGAACACTACTTTTTCTATGTAAACTTCCCTGCAGTGGTCCTATGTGCTTTAACCCCAAATCAGATATTTAATACTGCTTATCATATATAATTGTTAATTTGCTTGTCTGTCATCTTTACATTATGTCTCTTAAAATCAGATATTTGTCTTTTAACCTTGAAAAAGTCCTAAATGTAGAAGGTGCTCAAATACTTGTTGACTAAATGAAGAAACATTGTTAAGATGGAAGTAACATCTGATTCATATAGTGTATATAAACAAGATATATTACTTATTGGAAAGCAAGTTAGGGCAGTGCTGTCAAAGAGAGAGTCTTTGAAGGAGGATAATTGGCTATTTTGCAATGTTTTGGTTGGGAGACTAAACAGGAAAACAGAATTGAAAAGTGAGAGATATAACTTTAAATCAGAAGTTGTAGACAAACTGGAAATGTAGTTAATTTGGGCATATGCACATTTTAAAAAATGTTGAGTTCAAGTCTGTTCTTTGTTACAGCTATAAGGAGATAAGCAACAGTACAAAGTTTGTATGTCTATACATAGATTAAAAAAATTTGTAGGGAAATAATGCAAAATTATGTCTGTTCATCCAATGATGGATTAAAAATATGCCAATAAATGGGCTCAGAAGTTTATTAATTTATAAAGTTGAACAATTTATGTTGAAGGATTTTAAAGTATTATAAACTAAAACAAATGCTAGTCTCTGTGCTCAGGGGTTATATTATTTAAACTTAGGGAAAAAAGTAAAGCAGTCGTACTTCCCACAATAACAGACAGTAGGAAATATCACATGAGCAAATATTATATTTCTCACTCTTTGTAATACTGTGATCAATAAGTAAAATTTACAGAAAGGCAAAGTTCATAGAAAAATGAACTATCAAGCAAGTCTTAACTTTGTTCTTAGAATATACTAGTCATCTTTTCATTAATCAGTACCTTTAAAAAAATTTTTTTACTTAGTTATTTTTTAGAGACAGGGTAAGGGAGGAAGAAAGAGAGGGAGAAAAACATTAATGAGCGAGAGAAAACACTGATTAGTTGCTTCTCATATGTGCCCTGACCAGGGACCAAACCTGCAACCTAGGAATGAGCTCTGATGAGGAATTAAACTGGAAACCCAATCAACTGAGCTACATCAGCCAGGGCAATCAATATCTTATAATAAAAAACCGCTCTGATGGGAAGCAAAACAAACACCAATATTTTGGCTGTGCCTGTGGCTGATAAACTGATGTAAGTGTGAATGAATGTAACTTCCTCATTTCTCTACTATTTAGAAAATATCAAAGTAACAAATACACAGGGTTATTTTTTTAAACAAATCTGTAGTCTTTTAAAAAAGATTTTATTTATTTATTTTTAGAGAGGGGGGAAGGGAGGGAGAAAAAGAGGGAGAGAAACATCAATGTGTGGTTGCCTTTCATGTGATCCCCACTGGGAACCTGGCCTGCAACCCAGGCATGTGCCCTGATTGGAAATTGAACCAGCGACTCTTTGGTTCACAGGCCCGTATTCAATCCACTGAGCTACACCAGCCAGGGTGAAAGAAGCTATAATCTTTTATATAATCATGTCATTTTGAGTTTAAGTGTTTAACTGTCATAAAGGATAAGACTTTATTTTAAAAATCACATACATGGTAAGGCCCTTAAAGAATTAAAAAAAAATCCTCACCTGAGGATATGTTTATTGATTTATTTGGGGGGTGGTGGGAAGAGAGGGGGAGGAGGAGGGGGGTAGAGAGAGAGAGAGATAGATAGATAGATATCGGTTGCCCCTTGTACATACCCTGAATGAGGATCAAACCTGTAACCTAGGTATCCTAGGTATGTGCCCTGACTGGGAATCAAAACACACAACCTTTTTTGGTGTATGAGATGATATTCCAATCAACTGAGCCACCCACCCGGCCAGCGCAAAAATATTTTTTCTATTTTAGCATTCTGATTTTAAGTAGTCATTGTCTAGATATATCTGAGCCTACTGTTGGAGGAAATTTTTTTATTATAAAATAATTTGTTATTTTTTGTTAGAAAACCCCAGTTTTCATGTTGAAAGCTACTAGGAAAATTTCCATACTGCAGTTTATACTTTTGTTAGTGGGCAAATTCAGCAAACAAATTTCCACTTAGGGGACAATTTTACATTTTTAAAAATCAGACCAAGTGTCTCTTAGCTATTAGAGTTGCTAGAATATGGACTACAGTGTCTCTTATGGGCTCCTTTTAAAACTGGGTTCCTTGATTTTAGGAAATAAAAGACACACTTACCACAATCTGGTCTTCAGATGCAGTTGAGACACTACTGTCATCAAAGTAGTACCACTTTCCATCATCTTTATTTTTTGCAAAAGCAGTATCTAATGAAAAAATATAATCACTTCTATAACTGAAATGATTTGTGGTTTCTTGGGGGGAATCCTAAAACCTTAAAATCATCTCTGTGAGGAATACCTATTAAAATCATATGAGGATCATCTATACAAGGCCTGCCTATTATCCATTCATCTGATTCCATTCATTAAAGGTATTTAGAATAATTTCCTATAACCTACAAGCCTAAAATACTTTTTTATATAAGATAACATAACTTTTTTCATCCCAGTGACAAACAGAACAAATTTATTATTTTTTAATTCACAGGATAACAATATTAATGATAATAAATGGTAATTAACATTTATCATGTACCAGGCACAGTGCCATGCAATTTGCATGTATTATTTATAATGACAGTATTATTGTTATTACAGTTTTAGAGATGGGAAAGTGAGGCATCAAGAAGTTTAATTTCTCCAACAGCGTAGCTGTTAGGTAGCAGAGTTAGGATTCAAACCCAGGTATGTCTCTGACTCCAAAGTCTGAAACTTCAACCATAGTAAAGTTTCTATGAGAAATGTTTTTGCAAAAATTCTATCTCACTAATTTGTAGTGGTTTTTACACCAAAATCATTTCAGTCTTAAACAGAAGTACAGAGCAAGAGAAAGGTACAAAGTGATTAATTAATTTCTACAATTTTTAAAGATTTGCTTCATTTTAAGTTGAAAAAACAGCCCTTTTCCCATTCCATGCTTTGTATTAACTACCTAGGAAGTGAGAAAACAAAGTGTCAAAATGTCTCCCAAACAATTATCTGCCGTCATGGCTTCTTAAAAATGACACTTAATAGGAGTCTTCTAAATAATTTTCTCTCTCTCTCTCTCTCTCTCTCTCACACTCACTCACACACACACACACACACACACACACACACACACACAGTTCTTCTGGGTGAACGCTATCGTGGGCCATAAGTTTGTCAATAGAAACTCACGACTGCTGCTGCACTTACAAATTAAAAGAAACATATTGTTAGACTGAATAAAAAGACAAAATCTTTCAATAGCAATATGGTTTATAGAGAACAAATCCTACAAAAAGGCTCATAGAGTTGGCAAAATAAATGGTATCAAGAGAAAGCTAGACTAACATTTATAATTTTGAGAAGAACAAAAGGGAAAAATGAATGTCAACTCCTGGTAAAAGGAATAACAGAGAAAGAAGAGGTACCCATTATAAACATAAATGCAACTAATACTGCCAAAAAAACTAACAAAACTGTTAAAAGAAACAGATAAATCAACAGTTTCAATAGAAGTCCTGACAAATTCCCCTCAGAAATGGAATGAACATGAAAAATGATCAGAGACAGTAATAATTTGAATTGATAAGGTTAAACTATTAGAGCAATGTAGAACTCTGTTTAAATAGAAAATACCTATTTTTCAAGCACACAAACATTAAGAAACAGACCATTTATTAAGCCACATGGAAGCCTTAATAAATTTGTATGGATTAATATAATACAGACAATACTCGCTGCCAAACAAACAACAAAAGGAGAGCTTTATTAAAACCATTTAGAAAAGCATATAATTGAAAATTCACTACATTCCAAATTTTATGGGATGCAGTATTTAGAAGGAAATTTAGAACTTTTACTATAGCCTTCAAAAGAGGAAAAAAAAAAGCAAAAAGCATTCAACCCCAAAAGTTGGGAAAAGAACTATAGAACAAACCCAAAGTATCAAGAAGAAAAAATACCAAAGGGAAGAGAAGAAATCAATAAAATAGAATACATACATGTAATAACAACTAGGAAAACTTAATACAATGGAAAGCTAATTCTCTGAAGAGTAATAAGACAGACCTGAGAAGATCAATTAAAAAAAGATAAAAGGTAAAGATAAAATAGCATAAGAGTATCATAAACAATTATTCTCAAATAAATTGGAAAACATAGGTATGTTTTTAGAAAAAAGAAAATGCCATAAAGTGCACATTTTGGAAAAAGAAAACTGGATAGATTTCAAAAGCATGACATAACCAGAAAAGTTTAAGGCTGTAGAGCTCAAGTAGGTGAATTTTTACAGGTTAATTCTCCTAGACTTTCATGAATAGTTAATTCCTATACAATGCTCTGCTGCTTCAGGAAACATAAAGAATCCTGGCCCATTTTATTAGAGTAGACATTGCATTTACAAATTAATTGCAACAACCCTAAATAAAATTAATTAACCAAATCCAACTGGGTATATAAAAAATACTAAAAGATAAGTAGGATTTCCCAGGAATGCAAAGATGGTTCAATAGAAAAATCAACTGAAGAGTGTAGACTGGTATAACCATCCTAGACAGACATGTGGCAATACTTAGGTACTCATGATCCAGCAATCTCACTTCTGGGAGCGTAGCTCAAAAGAAATTCTCACAAAGGGGACCATAAACAATGATGTTTATCAGTCTTATGGTGGTAGAAAGTTAAAGGCAATTTGGATGTCCACCTTAATTTAGTAGAGAGATAAAATATATATCTGAGTCATGAGTTTAGAAGCAACAGAATATATGGACACATGTTAAGTGTTAAGAGAAAAAGGTAAGATTTATAGCACAGTACCAATCATGTAATTTAACAATGATGCATGATTTATAAGAGAGATACACACACGTTGAACACATTAGAGAAAGAAGGGGAAAGAGAATGGAGAAGGACAGGAACCCTGAATAGACATGCAATCTTCCTGTTCTTTTAAATAAGCAGTACGGATAACTCAATCCTCTAATCCTGATGTCAAAAAAACATTCAAAAGCAGATTCATTCATTAATTAACATTTACTGAACAATACTACATGAAGGACACATCTCACTAATAAGTAATAGATACCTTAAGGAAAAAGTTTGGAGTTATCAAAACATAATTTTAGTAAAAAAGAGAAACTGTCAACTTACAGTGTCCTCCTCCCATCCCTCCATAGTGGTTGGAAACAGCAATCAAATTATAGCGACAAGGACCTGCATTTGGATTAATTAGGAATTCCGACATATCCAAGTCACTGTTTTAAAAACAGATCAAGTTAGTTTTATGTTTTCTCTAAATGTAATGCATTCTGTCCCCTACTATCGGTATTGTTTGACAAATATGTAGATATGCAACATTCTTTGAAATGCAACCAGCTATTTATAATCTCATTCATGAACCTGGAACATGCCCATCTTCTAGCTTACGATTACTTCTGCTTATTCTTTTTGTACTTGCCTCATTAAAAAGCAATAATGACTCTAAACTTCTAATACATCTCTAATAGGTTCTACCTTATCATTACTTCCAGTTCTTCTTGTAATTATATTGTCAAAATGTTATATTCTTGAGAACTTTGATGGCACACAATTTTGCTAAAGAGGAAATTATCATTTTTTGGTTCTGTAATTGCAAAACAACTTCAACTTTAAATTTATAATCACCAATTAGAACAAGCAATCAATAGAATGTTTTCAATATTATAGTAATTATTCCCTTACAATTGCCTCTGTAATATATACCTGCCTTCAGTATTTGTCTATCAATGTCCTTTTAGCAACATGAGAGAGTATTGAGTTCTTGTTGCAAAATTTTGTTTGATAAAGTCTTTCCTGGACTACATAAATGAGAACTTTTGGTCCTTCTGAATTCTCAAATATGTTTAGTTAAAGCTTAAAAACAGGACTACAAATATGTTATCTACAGACTGCTTTATACCTTACTATGGCTATGATGTCATGCTCTCAACAATGCCATAAGAAAACTAAAGGGTGGTGACACAGTAACACTACTGTGTTATTTTCCTAAGCAATTCCATTTATCTGGTTTTATATATTACTTTAGTTATTTTTTAAAGAGAATACTTAGGCCCTGGCTGGTGCGGCTCAGTGAATTGAGCAGCAGCCTGCAAGCTGAAGTCACCGGTTCCATTCCCAGTGAGGGCATGTGCCTGGGTTGTGGGCCATGTCTCCAGGTGAGGCAGTGTGAGAGGCAACCGATCAATGTACCTCTCACACACTGGTGTCTCTCTACCTCTTTTTCTCCCTCCCTTCTCCTCTAAAAGTAAATAAAAAAATCTTAAAAAAAAAAGCACATTTAGGGATGGTTGATGATTAATTCTCAGGAAAAAAAAAAAACAATCACTAAGGTCCCATGAATATCTTTAGATTTATAAACAAGGCCAATCAACCCACAATAATGTAATACAGAATGAGTTTTATTTTTTTTAATATGTTTTCTTTCTGTTCTTTGAAAAAATCTCTAAGTAGAAATAAAAATTGTTACTGATCCTTACGGATTGCTAGAACTACTACAATATCCACTCAAAAACTGAAACTGGGCCCAATGCTACCTAATGTCTACAAAAAAAAAGTTAGAGTTGCCCAATGTTTAGGAAGTATAACCAAAACTTACTTGATAGGAAAATCAACTAAGGTATCCAACTTGTCTCTCATGTATCGACTGTAAGAAAATCGCTTGAGATGTACCACAAGTACTGGAGGCAGGGACCACAAATCCAATTTTTTTGTGGCTTGCTGATGTTCTTTACAATTTGGGCAATACCTAAAAGTAAAAAGAAACATTTAAAACTTGGTAGAGGGAATTAAAACACTATATATAAAAAAGTTTAAAAAGTTCTATATTGTTTTCAGTGAGCAGTTGCTGTATGTCTAATATACACCAGATTGAAAGGAATTCCTATTATCTTCAATACATTTTCCAAATTGAACTATTATAAACTAGTATGTAAACAAGTATTCAAATAAATGATTAGGGCTAGATTATTTACATTTCAGTATGCTAAAAAGACATGGGTGTATCACAAAGCTGTACTGAGTAAGATATATCAGAAAAATTTCAAAGTTTCTGGGCTCTAATGGAATAATACCACAAAACATATTACAATTTCCCTAAAACAGTTTTTCTTAAAATGGCAGCACAGCTAAAAATTCTTCAGAAAAAGTAACTCAAATGAATTATTCATAGTAAAATAGATATTATGCAAAATATAGTAATGGGTTTAACACTTAACGTTATAATACTTTCATACACATTCTCATCCCTCTTAATAGAGTATTATCATATACAAAGTGTTTAGTATTTAAAATATGAAAGAGAATTTAGTAATCACCTTTCTAACTCCAAGTACCACATACCTCAGTATAAATCCTTAAAAATATTAGAAGCAATTATTTAACTTTGTTTCTTACCAAGGATCTTCAGCACCTAGCTTTTCTTTTGTTGTAAAAAGCTCAATGCAATCTTTTAATTTCACAAAGGGTTTTTTAGGCGGTTTATATTCCACACTTTCATGTTTTTCAAAATCCTAAAGAGAAGTATTTCTTGAGTTAAGAAAACAAATGAAACAAAACTCATTTTAGTGATACCATCTTACTATGAATAGTAATGAAAAACTCCTAAACTTTCTCAAAAGAATCGTAAAGCTTATTTCAGCTGATTTACACCACCCTTCTAAATAACTCCTGTATGCACACCTAAAAACAATTAGAAAGTATAAAAAGAAAGCATGTTCAAAACTAACACGTCTTTTCTAGTATATAACTAACCAAGTTTATACTGGCAAAATAAACACATTTGGTAGAAACCAAAGAATGTAACAGAACAGTGGTGAGCAACATGGAAAAGATAAAAAAGTAGTCCATGAAGACTTACCTCAGCAGCATTTTCATCAAAGTATCTTTTTTTCAAATCAGGATCCCAATCCAAAGCAAGAAAAGATCTTTCTAAGGTGGAAAACACATTTTTTCTTTAAAATTTAATATGCCTTAATGTTAAAATGAGTGTATTTTAATGTTAAGATATATATGAGAATAAACAAATAGCAGTCATGTTTACTTTTATTAGGTGATCAGGGCAATTTCCAAGCCATTAAAATAGTTTAGGAGTTAAAAAAATAAAACAGCTGGAATGGGAATAAACGATAGAAACTGTACTGAATAAACTAAAATAAAAAATTAAAAAATAAAACAAAACCTAATAAATACATGTCTTAGTATACTTAGAAATTAAGGCTTTTAAGATTTTAGATAGATATATAAATATTAAAATTCATGTGTTGAACTTTGTGGTTTTCATCTGAAAAAAGTAACATACTTTGCTCAAATGTAGTGTTCCATCAAGCCATTTTTCACAAACACTTACCATCTAGCCTAAGCTGCCTATCATCAAATCTTATATGCCTGGTATCATCTTTGATGTAGTTGATATCAGTATTGCCTAAGTTGTTAAACTGGAATGTAAACAATCGTTTTTTGTGTCCCGTGAGTTGACCTTTGCAAGTTTCTTCAGTACATAATCCATTTTCAGAATCATTATCTCCTCCAACTGAATCTTCAGACTGACTGTTTTCATTCTCAGAGGGAAGTTCTTGATCTTGGCTGGATTCATCATCTGGTTCATCTGTTTCCATTTCACCTAATTTTAGATATTAGAAATCTTTAAATAATCTCAATGCTACATTTAAAAATTATTAATACTAACGTTATTTTTCTCAGGCTTGAAGATATTTTTTAGTGACTTAATCCCCAACCTCTCAACTTTTCTCTGAGGCAATAATCCAAGTGAAGAGTTTTTACAGTTTAATAGGAAAGTCTTACTTGGTGAGCCTTCCTCATGTATGCCATTTGGGCCATTCCCATTAATATTTTGGTCCTTACAGCAGCGTAGGGATCCTTCAGTGTCTTCGGTTTCAGTAGATATTTTGACATATCGGCTTAAATAAAATTAGAAATCAAATTCAGTTTTGTAAAGGTAAGAACTTAAAAAAAGTTTTCTTTCAATAAAACAAAACTTTTTAATGCACGAACAGTGGTCATTTAGTAGACTCAAGGATAAGTTCAGACTCAAGATAAAGTTCCATAAGTACAACTAATCATTTGTTTTGATTGTCTTTATAAAAAATTAATTTGTTTTCCTTATAACATGTTTTAGCATGTTTTCATGTGTTAAAATATGTGGCAAATATTTCATCAGTTTAAAAAAGTATTATATTAAAATCCTTATTTAGATGAAATATATATTATTGCTAAGATAATTTATTGTTGTATGATGCAATCTTTATGAGTTATATAGGACTACAATGATTAAAATAGGTATCTAAGAATACTAAATATGTCAGCTATAAAGGATCAAGTGACATTCCTGATTAACTTAAAATTCAAATCAAGGTTTTCAAAAGACAAAAAGCAGCTGCCTTACAATACTATCAACCATGAAAGTTTATCCTTTTAAATAAGTCTATTTTCATGAGTTCTTGAACTAGCAGTAGGTATAAAGAAATAAAACATCTGATACTAGGATTTCAGAGTGTATACATAATAAACTTTTACTTTCTTCCAACTGTTAACTTTGGTGTAGAACAGCTAAAAGAATTCATGCTTTGGGGGTTTGAAATTACCTTAGTAATGTTTTACATGATCGAGAACCTGGATCAGACTATACTTGGGTTTTTGTAATTGCTATCTCTCCAAACTAAGTTAAAACAATACAGACTTATCTAATTACATTTTGATAGTACCTTGCACATTTACTTTCTTTACTTATTTTATATTGTTAATGTAGAATCATCTGACACTTACCACATTCTCAAAAGCAGGAGATTATAAAGTTTATCTTCAGTATTGTTTCGTGGTACAGCCATAAGAAAAGGCTGACCAAAAAGTGAAGAACCAGTATGGTGGGTATAACTTGAGTGTCTAAATTTTTCTCTTAGGCAAATAGGAATAATCACATGCTCTGTATCTTCTGTCCTATTGATGTTAATTTCAAACCTACAAGGACAAAACTGACTATAAATTCTGAAAACTTTTATGTTATTCTTTTGAATTTTCCTCAAGTAATATTTTACACAACAAATTTTATACTTACACATAAATTTCATCCCGCTCTATAATACTACTAAGGTTTTCATCCATTGCGAATATTCTGTGAAATCTATGATTGAATATATCAGTAACTATCATCTAAAAAAAAAAACAACATATTTCTATTGAGCTGGTTTTACAACACTGCAAAACTGAACTCGAACTTATGTACTTCAAACCCAGAAACATCTTACCTTATCTGCAGGTACTCCTGATAAAGCAGACAATGCTGTACAAAGATCAAGTATGTTTCCAATTTTGGGCACAACCACTTTGTACTAAAACACAAAAAAATTATAATGAATTGATTTACTTTGCCAAAAAAATATTCAGTAGATAAGAATGGCCTCAAGTTCGCTTCCTCACATTCACCAGGCATTTGGCTCACAGTGTCTCCAATTTTACCATCACCCTTGGTGACAATGTCCATATGGGTTATTTGTGCCTTATGTTCTCAGTTTTCCAGTCCAACAAACTTGGCATCATCTTTGAATACTCTTGAATATTTTCACCTTCTATGTTTAACTGATTCACTGTGACACTAACCTTAATGTTAAGAGTTCAAGCCTTTATCATTTGTCATCTGATCATTGCAAAAACTTCTTCCCTGGTCTTAGCCCATCTGATCTAAGCCTTTCCAATCTAATCTTTGCACTAGCCAGTCTTCTTTCTCAAATACAAATCTGGCCACTTAAGTCTCTCTACTTCATGATCCTTAATGGTTCCCTTAGTTTTTAGGGTAAAGTTCAAACTTCCTACCATGACATCAAGGTTCTTTGTGATGGAGCTTCTGCTCACCCTATTATCTACCAGTTTCCAAAAGCAGGTCACGTCCTCTCTCTTTTGCCATCAGCCCTTTCTACATGCCTCCTTCTTGGTCTATGATGCTTGTATTTCTACCTTTCACATGCTTAAAACCTAATCATTCTTCAGGATTCAACACAGGAATCATCATTAGTTTGGGTAGGTTACTCTTTCTGTGTACTCATATAGTACCTAGTCATAGCCCTTTTACCATGGTGTGAAAAACTTTTTGACAACAAGGACTAGGAACACCTTTGTATTTCTAGCACCTTGCATGTACAAAGTCTAATATAGAATACATGTTCAATACAATAAACTTTGATGACCTAAAAAAACTTCAGTGATGGAAAAATGCAAGTAGGCTAACTCAGCTAATTTCCCTTTTCTCTCCAGGTTAAAGCATAGAACTATGAGGCTGTCATTTTGTATGTGTGTTGTTACTACTTCAAAGTAGAAAAAAAATCCCAATTCATCTGTGCTGTCCATGGCTTTAACCTCCATAAATTTATATTTTTGGTCATCAAGTGAGAAAAGAGGTAACTTAATGAAATCCACTTTGCTGAAAATATAATCCATAAATATAAATAAATCAAGTTACACTCACCTTATAGGCTAATGTGTAACTTGAATGCAATCTATATAATATAGATTACTTTATATTATTGGCATGGGAGAGTACTGCCTTCAACAAAGGTACTGCAGAGAAAGAATATCTACATTTATTTTTTTGGTGTTGTAACAAAATTTTAACTCATTGTTTTATATTTTTCTTATTCCATTACACTTATTGGCATACATTTGTAAATTACAAATGAGAGAGGCAAGGGTGTAGTTTAGTACTGCTACAGTTTTCCTGCATTGAAAAAGATATCAACAATCTTATAAACATGTGAATAAATGAGTATCTAAAGGATATGACTTTAGAAATGTGAACATATCCCCTGGCCAAAAAGAAAAACCAGGTCTCTACTGGCCCTGCTCATGGACAAGGGTAAGTACCAAGTTTCTCTTGCTCTCTACAATACTCTCAGCACTACTGGATGAAATACTGACAGGAGGGCACCAAATCCAATGAATTCATGAAGGAAACAAAAGGCTGCAGCAAAAGAAATGGGTGAAATTTGCTTAAATGAGTAAATAACTAGTCTCTACTAAACTTTAATTACTTTTAATGAAAGGACCATATTTTTATAAACATTTCATACACTGCACCCTTGTTGATAGTAAATCCAAACAGTTCCACTAAATGAATGGTAACATCAAACTTGTTCAAAGTTTACCTTTCCAATAGATTTCATGAATATTGCTATGGGCTGAATTGTGTCCCCTCAATATTTCTATGTTGCCCCTGCCAGATGGCTCAGTTGGTTAAAGCACTGTCCCGTACACCAAAAGGCTGCGGGTTTGATTTCCAGTCAGGGCTCATACCTAGGCTGTGGGTTCAATCCCTGGTTGGGGCACATACGGAGTCAAATGAATGATGTTTCTCTACCTCTGTTTCTCTCTCTCCCTCTCTTCCTTTCTATCTAAAATCAATAAACACATACTCAGGGAAGGATTAAAAAAATACAAAATAACAGAGCTTGTGTATGTGCTTTCTTTCTCCTTGTTATGTGAGGACACACTGAGGAAGCGGCTGTCTGTAGACTGGGAAGAGAATGCACTAGAAATCAACCATGCTGGCATTCTTATCTTAGTCTTCTAGTCTTCAGAACTGTGAGAAAATGAATTTCTGTTGTTTAAACCACTTAGTCTATGGTAATTTGTTATGGCTTCCTGAGCATAGTAATACAATTATTATGTTCTAACAAACTGTACTATCTGGCTGGAAGCCTAAACTGAGGATCTTTAGTAACAATCTTCTGTATTAGGAACCATGTCTGCTTTGTTTACCAGAGCTTTATACTAAGTAGGTGTCCAATAAATAGATGAATGAATAATTTTTTTGAACACTACTGCTGCAATGGTACCTCCAATATGAGGGTTGGAAATACAAAGATTTACAAAGTCCCTACAGAGATATTTACATTATCTTCAAAGAACTCATGGTCTAGAGGAGAAAAGATCCAAGTATAAACCACAGGTCATAATGATATTTGATAAGTGCTACAATAAGAATTTAGGAGAACAGAAGGTAGAAGAAGGAACTACTATTATAGGGTGGGTCAAGTGTCAGAAATGAATTAATTGATAACTAAAAGAAGACAATATAGTGCTTTGCTCCACAAAATGTAAAATAATCCAATTATAACACTAGGAAATGAAGTCAGGCAGAAAATTGATATTAAGACCTAGCATAGGGTTGTTGAATAGAATAAACAATATTTGATACTCCAAACTATTAAAAGATTAGTCAATTATTGAAGGGAGTATTTTTAGTCTATATTTCTATTTCTCTTCCAAGTTCTTAAGATACACAAAAAGTACATGTATTTAAATTTACCATTATATAATGAATTAAAATAGGAATTAATTTTACTTAACCAATAACCACTAGGAAAAATTATACTTAACATTAAAGAAATTTAAAGTTGGGAAATAATACTATGTTAAAAATCTTTGTAAGCTAATGTTCACCTCAACATTGTAAAATCAAACCACCTCCCATTTTTCTTTGATAAGAAAAAACCTTTAAGAATTTTGTTTGTACAAGACAAATAATGATACTTTGCACATCCCTCACCCTTTCAAGTTTCTAAAAAGTTATATTAATTTCAAAAGTATCTAGCTTACAAAATCTTACACAAACATTATTCTTAGACTGTACTGTGGCATAAGGAATAACTACTAATTTTTTATAAAAAATAGCAAATGCAAAAAAAATAATCATTACATACCTGCATAGGTTTGGTAAGTGGGTCCATTCTAACTAAATAAACTTCCAAGGTACGTTCTTTTTTCATGGGTAATGGAAGTGTCAAGTAACAAAAAGGATCAAATGTGACCGAAATTTTAGCACATTCAGGACAAACTAGAGTTGATTTAAAAAGGCCATGAAATATATCTACTATGATAGAATCATTTCTTTTTAAATGGTTTTCCCAGGCTTCTTCAGCAACTACCTATGAAGAAAACACACACATATTACACAGAGATATCACATTATTAAAACAATGGTGACAATAATATCATTAAATTTACCTTATCTGGCCTTCCATCAGCATCTTTTAATTGTATATATGGTTTTTTCCTAATTCTATTCAGATCCTCATGTAGTCCATCTAACAGGAAAGCTAATAGTTCCTGACAGTCCTGCTGCTGGTATCCAGAGAACTGAGGTGCAAAACGTCCTACCTGTGTCTGTAAGAAAAGCAAAACTATAAAATCAGTTCCAGGGACAAGACTGATTCAAAACAAAACAAAACAAAACAAAGCAAAACACGTAGTCAATTCTCATTATTTATGAATTCCACATTTGTGAATTACCTCCTTGCTAAAATGTATTTAAACCCTAAATCAACTAATGGCATTTTTACAGTCATTTGCAGATATGATAACTACATAAACACATATAATTGCATAACTAAAAATATTTTTAAATAACTAATATGTAAAGTAGAAATGCTGACCTGAGGAAAGAATAAGGAAAACATATGGAAAAGGTTTTTTATTTTTTTACAAATAATTGCGAAGCACTATAGGATTAAAATTCAGTAATATTTCTGGGTCACTAGAAAAAAGTTACAAAGATCACATTCAGTTTCTGTGTATAAAAAGAGAATGAATCTCATAGAGCTAATAAGAATATTCATGTTGGCATATAATGTCCCTAGTCTTTGCAGCACTATATATATTTTTGATGAGACTAAAAAAACTGTGGAAGAAAAAAAGTCACATATCAAAAGCAAATCACACAATTTTAAAAGACAATTATCTAGCAAAATGAAACTCATGAAACTAATCATGGGTAAGGGTTGAGAAATCATTTGTCTGAACTAGTTTGTCCAAAGTTTAGAAAGTTATGCCAAAGTTTCTTTATTGTTGTTTTTTTTATTTTTAAAGAACTAATATAGTTAATAAAATGTTACCTAGATGAATGTTGTTTAAGATGTTTGTATAAAAATGGCTGAAAACTGCTTATTCTCTGCAAAATTTTAATGACATTAAACTACTTGAGATTTTGATTCACTTTGAAAATTAGAATAAACTTAAAAGTTTAAGAATTATACATGACATTTCATAATTTTTCATTATTTCATCCCTTTCCTCCCACTCCCCAGAGACTTTTAAAGACATTTTAAAACTAATCCTGTCCCATACCCCAGCTAGAAATTTAATACCACAAATAATACTGTTTATCTATTTATGTGCTACAAAACCACTGCAGAGCTACAAACCACTGTAACAGCTATGATTTTTTACCCTTTACCCCAAAGCCATTTTTGTCCTCTTGGGGGTGATATAGCCATCTCTGAAAATGTAACTTACTCTACTAACCTTAAAGGCTCTAGGTGTGACGTAGCTAAATTTTCCAGACCACATTTGCTTGATCAATTCAGCATAAGATTTAGCTATTTCACCTCTCATTCCTAAGGGATTGTCAAAATTCAGTTCTTCTTGATACTTATCATTGAGGAAATATTCAGTAAGTGGAGGTGTATTGCTCAAACACTGCAAAGAATAAAACGTATTTTCAAGTCAAATTAACCACACATGTTAAACATGTTAAAAATTAAGAAAGAAACAAATTGATTTGCCATAACATACAGAGAAAAATTTAAATGATAGCCTCTTGCACTAATAAGTAACTGGTCATATAAATGTTCAAATGATGCACTCAACTATTCATTTCCCAAATTTCAAATCAATTATTTATAATAAATGATAATGCTGATATTTGTTGCTGTAAATTCTGAATTAATTTTAACCACAGCAAACTACCTGTTAACTGGGAGGGAAGCTCAGAGTTTTCTTTCCTTCTTTTACTTGATTGGTAGAAATTATGGATTGTCTACTCATCCCAGGCACCGGCAAATTAGCCTCAGTAGGTAAAAACTGAGATAGAGTGCAAGCACGAAATTAACTTAAAAGAGTATTTACTGCTTTCATTGTCAATTCCTTATCATAAAAGAGCACAGCCTTTAAATCTTCCATTTGGTCTACCACTTTTAAATGGAATAGTACAGATTAGATGAACCTAAGAAAATAAACTTTTGTTATGTGAACTCTGGCTAAGTGTGTTCTTACTTCTTCAAACTCTTCTTCAATATCATAATCCAATTTTCCTTTATGGCAAGATTAAAACTATAATTTACTTCTCCAACTCTTTTCCATTTTGAATTAAATAATCTAGGATTTAAAATAAACAGCAGAAGTACAGTTTTTCCACAATATTTTTTGTTTTAATTTAATCTTTATTGTGGTTTTTTTCCATTAGCATGTAGTCCCCTTATACCACCCTCCCCCCAGCAGTCACCACACTGTTGCCCGAGTCCATGAGTCCTTTTCCCTTTTCGCTCAATCCTTCTACCCACTAACTGTCCCCCGCAACACCCCACTAGCTGTCATCTGCTCTCTCCGTCTATGAGTCTGTCGCTGTTTTGCTTGTTAGTTTGGTTTATCAGATTCCACATATGAATGAAATCATGTGGTATTTGTCTTTCTCTGACTGGCTTATTCCACTTAGCATAATGTTCTCCAGGTCCACCCATACTGTTGCAAAGGGTAAAATTTTCCTTTTTATGGCTAAGTAGAATTTCACTACATTTCAAGATGGGATAATTTAAAGTTGATAATACCATATAATATAAACAAACTATAACTTTATCATTTAGAGGTCTACAGTCATTAAGTAGAATATATAATGAATGACACAGACATACATTCATATAGGTAACTTATGGTTTGCTGCAGGAAGATATCCATCTGTCTTAGAGTGAGGTGGCAAAGTACTTTAAGTAAAGCTGGTTGTAGGTAAAGTAGTAGAAACCCACTCTTATGAGAACTTGAATTTGTATTAATGGAAACCAGAGGTTTTCAAAGCTTGCTCACCACTCATTTGGATTAAGTTACATAATCTTGATAGCTATGAAAGGTTCAGCCTGCTGAGTTCATGCTGATAACTGGGATGCTATAAACTCTGACCATATACCATGTACTGTTTGGCTAAATGTCCAAAATTAAGCATATTCAATTTTTTGAAATAAATTATTGCACTCTATTTTGTGGTTTCAATTATAAATCAGTTTATGTTTACTCAATGAACCATAATATCTATTTTGGAATTTTTTTATATAATATAAATAACACTGTCCAAATTAGTAGTCTAGCCCCTATGTCAAGGCAAAAGGGAAGGTTTTTTTTTTTTAAGGATTTTATTAATTTTTAAAGAGAGGGGAAGGGAGGGAGAAAGAGAGGGAAAGAAAAATCAATGTGTGGTTGCCTCTCACATGGCCCCCACTGGGGACCTGGCCTGTAACCCAGGCATGTGCCCTGACTGGGAATTGAACCAGTGACCCTTTGGTTCACAGCCCGTGCTCAATCCACTAAGCTACACCAGCCAGGGTGGGAAGGTTGTTTATAACATAAAATTTGTTGTATAATTCTTAAGCAATGAAAATAATATAAACAGTTAAAAATACTTGGGGTGGGCTATATAAACTTTAAAATCATTAACATGCCATTTTCAGCAGAAAAAAAATTTTATGTGAGCAAGTAGAGGTAGGTTACAATATAGGAGGCAATTAGGGAAAGGATACTTTTCTACCTTTCTTCTTAACTCCTTTTAAATCTCAACCTTTCGTAATGTTACATGCCTTCTGAGTTTCATTTTCACTTTTCCTTTTGATTGTTCTCTTATAAACCCAGCACTACAGATAGGGCCAGACAACCAAGAATATACCACAGCTACCTGGGGCATAAATGCCGTCACAATATTATCTGATTTAGTAGTATAAAGAGGATCAAAACTAAATAGTCAATGAAGCAAAGGGGAGATCAGACAGCATTTCCAACAATCACCAATTCGTTTTTCAAATCCTTATATTTGATCACAGCTCAGGGTTATACTAAGAATATTCCACTACTGTCTGTAACATAGTTATATGAAGAACTCAATTTATGGCTTTATGAAACACCTCGAAGAACCTAGTTGTGCAAACGTAATTCTTGAATGTTGTTTTCACTTAATTATTCACATGTATCCTTATCTTGCAAAGAGTTTCCAAATATAACTGAAAATTTCTTAGTTTTCTAGTAGCATCCAGAGTGATCTTTCTAAAATTTACATCTAATCATGTTCTTTGCTATAAACCCTTTAATTGCAATTTCAGGTTAAAACCCAGCTCTTTAGAAGAGTCTATCTTTTCCCACCCCTGTAGCCTCATCCCTTGTCAATACTTTTGTTTATAAAAATTCCATCCCAGCCTTAGTTGATTACTTGTGGCTCCATGCATTCTTTAAGTTTGCAACATCACTCTATGTAAAATGTCCCTTCTTTGTCTTGCTTCTACTAAGCCATCAAGATTCAGGTATCCTGCCTGGAAGCCTTCCTTGACTCCCTTACAGTGCATCGTCCTGTATGTTTCCACATTGCTTAGGACTCCCTTTCATTACATCATTTATTTTATAATATACTCTAATTTTAGTTTGTAGTTTGTATGCCAAATGGACTGAGACCTTCATGAGAACAGAAATCATGACATACTTTCTATCTCTAGCACTGAGCACCCATGTCCCTTGGCACTTAACAGGTATACAATAAATGTATGCTTGATAAAAATGTTTTTGCCTATATTTACTATATATTTACTATGTATTTATCCTCTTGGTTTTTTTACTCTCTTCTTTTAATGTTTGGCACAGAGTACTCTAGTACTAAGCAAGGCAATAACATATTTGCTTATAATATATAATACCAAGTTTCTTCAAGCCCATCTATTTGAATACTATATCAAAAGAAGAACAGCACCTATTAACCCCACTTTGTTTGACTTTCATTCAAGTCACTATCATCTCTGTAGTGTGTCTGCTTGGATTTTTAAAATGTCCCTGACACAAAAACTAGAGTTTATTTTCATAGTGACACATGCCAGTTTGTAACTGAATATAATTACAAGCTAAACGACAACAAAACACAAATAGTTTTAATGATAAGTAAATTCCCATCAAGATATCATAACCAATATATTTTGAGATAAATCTTATATTTAAACTGTTAAGTCCTAAATGGCCCCCAAAAGCACACTATTTGAACATAATGTTTAAGAAACTCACAAGCTACATTTTCTAAAAATTTATACAAACACATATATAAATACAGAAATTCAATAGCCAGTTTAATTGTTCTACTAATGCAGAGACCATAATAGTTTAACAACTAAACTGATGTCAGACTTTTCTTCCTCATCTTGAAAATAGCATTCTTTTCTTCTTGAAAATAACATTTTGTGGTGGGCACAAGGTGCAATATACAGATCTTGTATCACAGAAATGTACATTTGAGATGAGTTACTATATTCTTGAAATTATATAAAGATCAATTAAAATATTAAAAATTCTCTTACAACTTCTGATATAAATTTCAAGGTATAATTGGAATATAGTTAAAACAACTAAAATATTTCCATGCCCCAGGTGATATCAGTATTAAATACCATCACTCTGGTAGAAGAAAGAAGGCAGTTACTTGCAGTTGTTCACAAAGCTTTATTTGTAATTTATGTAATTCATTATTCAATATTTTAATATGAGGCTGTCTTAGAAAAACAGCTTTGATAAATACAAGATTATTGGATATGTAGTCTGGTGCCATTAAATATATTTAAAAGTAATTTTCATTAGTTCAATAATAAAAGTCATAACCAGAGTTTAAAGCATCTCTCTCGAAGATTCTTCTACTATAAAAAATATCACTTTTCTATCTGGGACTGTTTCCCAAACAATTCCTTTCTTAGCACTCACTTATATCAAAATTCATACATGTGTTGACACAGGAACTTTCCTTTTTAACTTGTGAGATATTTTGCTGAGTAACATAATATGGACTAGAAATCACATGCAATGTGTTTTGCCTATGCAGATCTATCTCTTACTCTCAATGCTTCTTAAAATGGTAAAATAGAAAAGTCATCCATTCTTAACATGTGGTTTTTCTTAGCAAAAACTGAGATATATACAAATGCATCACAAAAACAAAATCAATTATGTAAACAGTATTAATATGCTATTTTTGTGGTTACTTATGAGTTTTGTGACACTCCATGGGTCACTTATCATTTTGAACTTCAACTCTGTTAATTCATCTGATTTCAACTGCCTGACATTGACAAATGCTAACACTTCAATATTATAGGGAGAACTAGCTCTTATAATTCATCAGGAAAAAAAAATCCCATCCATGTATGAAGTAATATGCCTGATCATGCAATACACTATCTTAAGTCACATTTTGTTTATATCATAGTTAGGCCTAGAGTTGGTCCTAAAATTGAGTGGAATTTTGCCAAATACCATGTTAAAAGTAAAGCAATAATCAGTCTAAAGAAAAAGATTCTGTACCAGTAGTTACAAATCTTAATGAAAAAGACAAATTTACATTAATGAACAGTAAAATCTACTCTTTAGGCTAAATATTTCTATATTTAAATATTTTTTATGATCCCTAGTTAATAATGTACAGAATTGACAAGAGCATTTGAAGATCTAAGGATTAAAAAACTAAATTTCATTATTTATTATATGGTAGACTTTTGGCATTCATTAATTTAGCCTTCGTGATTTAACGACTAGTTGCCTAACTGGAAGGTTCAGGACATGAGAAGTTATGAAAAGTTGCTGATTCATAAGAAACGATGAAAGGGCTGGTGTATATGCAAGCCAATCATTTTGTGAGCATACATGACTGCTAAGTGTTCTTCAAAGTGGCTTCATGATTCTCTACTTGTGTTTACACATGCATATAAAATAGAAACTCGAAGTAATGAGTATCTTGAACATTGATTTGAATTAGGATCTTAAGACATATTCTTTGGTTTAATGTATTAAGAATGAGCCTTAGTGTATTCCTCCCCTTCTTAGAATGTACTTATTCTTTAACACTCATCACAGCACCACTTACAAATATTACATCTTAGCACCTCAAGGAAGAACTAATATTCCTTCCTCTGGGAAAACTCTGTATCTTGAACTCACTTACACTGAATTTATCTTAAGAGTAGAGTTCATGTCTTACTCTCCTTTGTACCTCAGGATCTAGCACAGTGCCTGGCACATACCTCAATAAAGTGTTGAATGAATGAAAATTTGTATGGTAGAAAGGTTAGAAGCAGTCGTCACAGAGACTGAGTAGAAGGAAAACACCTAAGAAATCCGAATTGCACCCTGTTATATAACTATAACCTATCTAAAAGTTTTACAATTCAAAATTAAAAGTCCGAATAATGCCAGGAGAGGCTTGCCTAATAAGGAAAATAACTAGTATTGTGAATGCCTCCAAAACTGTCAAGATAAATCCATGTAAATAAAAGATATGTGAAGAAAAAATAAAAATATATTTTTATGAAGACTCTTTCCCCCAAATCTTCAATCTAGAACAAGACATAAAAATTCTAAGAATTCTTTTAAATGACAAACGTCTCATTGAGCAGACATGCTGCTATATAGTTCAATGCATACAGACCTTTAACCACTGCTACCATGAGAATTTTTTTAAAAATGCATATGCCATTCCACTATTTTATGTTTTAATTCTCTATGAGAAACTCTCTAGTTATAAATTTTCATCTTTAACCCAACTGCTTAAAGTTAGAATATTATATAAAATAAAATTTTCTTTCTTTAATTATTTGGAAAAGCTACAGGCTCTGCACATAACCTTTCTTTATACACACATGCACAGATCCCACTGCTCTTACGTTATTTTCAAAAACTGCCGCTATTAAATAATTTCCAATAAACATCAATAAAACTAATGTTTCTAGAGCTCTCTGAAAAAAGTGACTTGTAGTCTTAATTTTGTATTTCACTATAAAGTTCTACATAGTTTTTAAAAAAATTAATGACGTGAAATAAAGTCTATATCGTCAAATCTCAAGTTGGTAATCAACATGTTTTAGGAAATGAATAATTAGTAGCCATCCCAATAATTTGTAATGAATCTGGAATTTCCCCAGTACCTGGAAAATAGCCAAAGTAATCCCCTTCAAAAAGAGAAAGTTGTCTTTTGTAATGCTGAATATGAACCACTCCCTTTCTGTTCAGGTGCTCCAGAAGCCCAATTTTCAAGTGATCATGTATGCTCACTATTTTAGTAAACCGGTAACTAGAATAGGAAAGAAAACATACTTAATTTTTGATTACCTAAAGCCTTTGAGTTGTATAACTCATTCTGTAACTGATCCAAATGTAATGCCCCTCACAACTTTTTAATAAAAAGTAGCTATACCTTCAACTAATCAATACCAAAAATAAAAACCCATTCTAAAATGAGGAAAACATTTTATTATGATTTACAAAATAAAACCTGAAGTAATCCATGGTTAAAGTAACCTCAGAATACCCAAAATTATTTTTTCTGGATTTTAAGATTAGATGAATAAAGAATTTTCATATTTGTCACGTTACTCTTTTTCAATTTGTCACGATGATAGTAAAAATATTCTGAACAGGAACTATACGATCCTGAAGCATTCTGTTAATACAGGGATATTGGCTATAGTTCTGTAATTAAATAGATGAGGCAGGAAACTGATACAGACTTTTACAATGAAGAACTACAAATTGAAGCCTGCCCCTTCATCAAGTAGAATTTAAAAATGAGTTCTTTTTAAGACATCTATTTTATCTTTTGTTACTTTTTTCCCTAGGAAAGGCAAATCTCAATATATTTGTGAGATCAAGTCAAAAGCTTCACCACCTATTTTGAGAAAGCAAATACAACCATAGCCCTGGTTTTCTACTTTGCATTGCCAAATCTCTCTTTAAGTTTTCTTTAAAGAACATATTTAGGTAAATAAAATATGTGAATATAACTTTCCTTTTATTTATTTTTATTTTTAAAATATATTTTATTGATTATGCTATTACAGTTGTCCCATTTTTCTCTCCTTTATTCCCCTCCACCCTGAATGCCCCCTCCAACCAGCACTCCCACCCTTAGTTCATGTCCATGGGTCGTACATATAAGTTATTTGGCTTCTAAATTTCCTATACTATTCTTAACCTCCCCTTGTCTATTTTATACCTTATTTTAACTATGTTTACCCCTCCTCCAACTAGTCAGTGAAAAGAGAACTGGCATATATTCTACTTAAAATACTGGAATTTTATATAAAGTAGTTTTAAATACAGCATTTTTGAACTGAACAGGAATGTTATAACATTATAACATATATCATGAATATGGTCAATACGTATAAGGCATGAATAAAATTAAACTTCATTTAAAGTCCTTGCTGTCACCCTCCTCTTCAAAGTCTATGGAATTTCTTCTCTATACAAAACTGGAATTCAATACAGAATATTATGAAAACTCTAGAAAATATGAGAACTAAATAACAGGAAACATTTTGTTGGCTAGCAAAGAAATGCCAATGTTCCACCCTCCCCTTCATCTACAGAACTGAGAAAGGAGAATTCTAGGTATGTCAAAAAGACTACTCTGTTATTTGCCATGGGTACATCATGTAACTAGAGATATTGGTGTTAAAAAGTCACATTATGTAAAGACCACTGATTTTCATTTTAAAAGCTAAATGAAGAAATTGGAGAGAAGAACCACTTTCAATACAGATAAATTTGAAAATTTCTATGATAATGATTACACCAACAACAATGCTATAAAGTTTCTGGTATGTGTATTTCAATAAGGCTTTAAAATTCTTCTTTCTTTAAACTATAACAGCAATTGTCTAATTTCTTTTCTTTTTTTAAGTAATGGGGTATTTTAATGAGGGATTTTAAGTTTAGATATTCACTTGATGAGAAGCTGCTTAAACTAAATGGTCCTAATAACATTAATAAACATCAGTGTTATATTTATTTTAAAATCTAAAGCTTATGAATTCAATTTTAATGTTTAGTATCTTATCTACTATCACATTAATAATGAAAAACTGGCTAATAGTGAAATGAATGTTAATATTTTAGGCAGGCAAGGTAGTCAAAGGGTTTAAGAAAAAAACAACAATAGTTCCCGTCAGGATGGAGGCATAGGTAGGAACCCTTTACATCCTTGTACAACCAAGAGGAGGATAACAACCAATCTAAAATCAATAAACAACCAAAAGTGCCAGAAAATCAAACTGCATGGAACTCCAACAACCAAAGAAGTAAAGAAAAAAATCAATCAGAACAACCAGACTGGTAAGGCAGCAGACCGTGTGGGTGGGGATGGCTGAAGGCAAAATTGAGAGCTTTCATTTGGAATGGAAGGGCAGTTAAAGTGCTTCCCAGATAAGGTCACGTTAAAGGAGTTCATTATCACCAAGCCATTATTATATATAATGTTAAAGGGACTTATCTAAAAAGATAAAAAATATGAACATTAAAATGACAACAAACTCACAACTATCAACAAAGGAACCTAAAAGAAAAGAAAAACAACGAAAATGAAAACTAAGCAAACAACTAGAACAGGAATAGAATCAGAGAAATGGACATTACACAGAGGGATTTCAGTGAGAAGGTGGAAGGGAGGAATAAGGGGGAAGAGGTACAGGGAAGAAGCAGTATAATTAGTAGGCATAAAATAGATGGGGAGAGATAAAAAATGGTATAGGAAACAGAAGACTCAAAGAAGTTACATGTACAACCCATGGACATGAACTAAGGCGGCGGGGGGGAATGCTGGAATGTTGGGGGAGCAGGGAAGAGGGGAAATAAAGGGAGAAAAATTGGGGAAACTATAATAGCATAATCAATAAAAATAAAAAATAAAGAAAAAATAAAAAACAATAGTTCTTTATAATTTTGTTTGTGTTCAGTCTCTTGCACTTAATATTCAGTAAAAATTTTAAAAAATAAATGACTATTAAGAACTATGTGATTTGTTGATCTTTTAATTCTCCTGTAGAGGCATGCAGGAAGAAAAATATTTTTTTTAAAGATTTTATTTACATGTTTTTAGAGAGAGGGGAAGGGAGGAAGAAAGAGAGGGAGAGAAACATCAGTGGGTGGTTGCCTCTCACACAACCCCAACTGGGGACCTGGCCTTACAACCCAGGCATGTGCCCTGATTGGGAATCAAACTGGGGACCCTTTGGTTCACAGGCCCATGCTCAATCCACTGAGCCACACCAGTCAGGGCAGAAAAAGATTTTTAAAAGTTTAAGTGACTTATCACATTCTTTAAGAGAAACCACCAAGTTACAATTCTCTATCATTTCATTACCCTCTACTTAAGGTGAGTTTAAAAAGAAATTTAAAAACCACGTGTATGAACAGCATGAACCATTAAGATTCCTGATTAATTTCACAATCAAAAATAACTTTAAATTTATCTAAATAATCACTCAACAAACATTAAGAACAAAAGATTATTTCAAGAGTCTCAAGAAATACAGAAGTAATGTTCTTAATTTTTCCCCATATCATTCACCGAACTCATTCAAGGAACTATTTGCATGGTTGTGGTGGGGTATGCTCTGTGAAGCTGTGATTAATGCAGCAGCCCAATCCATGCGCTACAGGTCAATTATACTGGTGGAACCTAAACTGTCGTATTTCTTGGACTTTACATATACTGGTAGGTCTCTGACCCTTTAGTTGCAATAAGTAAATATATATATTATGTGCTATAATTCTTTTCATAACTAATGTGCTCCTCAGGAGTTTCAGAAAGCTCCGGAAATATCATTAATCTGGTACTGGTCAAGCTATAAACATTCCTGGCAAGTTTTTCTAATGCAGTATTTCTCAAACCATCTATGTGGAAGTAGTACTTTTTTTTTTTTAATTTCCAAATTGTCAAGACTGAGATACTTTAGTAAAAACAATAAAAATGAACCACTAGGGAAATGCAATAAAAAAAATACCCCCCAAAAGCTCCATTTTTAAAATTAGGTTTAATAGATATAAAATTATCCTGTCAAACTGTTATAAAAGTTTTGGACCACTTATCTTAATTTCTATACTTATTTTATTGCTGACAAGCACTGTCTCATTCATAGACACATTGTGAGAAACAGTGTTCTAATGTACTTACTATTATCTGAGAGAATACCAATCATTGGGGATATAAAATAAAACCAAAGACGGTCTCTACATTCATGATTCTCACTAAGTAATAAATATTTGTCAGAATAAAATGAGAGAGAAAAGGGTGGATGGGGGAAATGTAGGGAAGTAAACTAATGAAGAGGAGACACTATACACAAAGAGGCTTGAAACTTAATTCCAAAAATATTCAGTTTTGGCTAGAGAGGTAGATAGCGTTCAGTTTGACTTTTATACTTAAGGTGATGGGAATGGGTTTTAAACAAGGAAGTAACAATCATATTTTCATTTGAAAACAATGACTCAAAGCAGTCTTCTAAGTGGAAGGGAAGAGAATGATGGAACCAAGAGGTGAGTTCTAGCTGTATTTCAATAGTTCACATAAAAATGCTCAAATATTCAAACAGTGTACTGACAGGAGAAGAGAAAATAAATGGAAGTGATATTTAAGAGGTGGTAGAATGAGCAGAACTTGGACTAGTAAGTCTCAGATTTTTGACATGAATTACTGGGTGGATGGTTGTACCTACAAGGGAATGTAAGAAAAGAATGAGATCTCTGTGGAACAGGTTCAGTCTTACTGAGTTACAGTAACTAAGGAGAGAGAATTATGGTTGAGACAGATTTGTGACTTGTCAGTTCTAAGTAGACATTAACTTCTCAAAGCTAAATAACCCAGCAAACAGGTCAAAAGTAACCTTATAAAAAGCAATTTCTATGGGGTGGTATGGCAGTCATAGTAATAAAATAACAGCAGTTAATAGTTATGTACTGCTTACTGTGTGCCAAGCACTTTACTCTCATTTAATATATGGAGACTAAGAAATATCCAACTTCATATCCAGCTTCATATCCAACATCACACAACTAATAAGTGAAAGAACTAGGATTTGAATACAAGCTGTCAGTATTACACTATAATAAGATAGGTATATTATCTTACCTATCTTATTATCAAGAATTTCCTTCTCAAATACTAGTAACATTTTGTCAAAAATTTGTCTTTTAATTTCTTTTGAAAACAGTTACTAAAATCCTTCTCCTGGCCAAGTATATAATGCTGAGAAAAGCCCTGGTCAATTACTAGATAATGATTTATAATACCTCAATTATATACCAAATCTGTAAAAATACACACACACCCATTCATGCATATATGATGGGGGAAGCAAAAAACCCAGAATTTATGTATAAAAACTGTGTATTTATTTTTACATGTTTAAACTTAAGTCACCTTCAAAGTATTCTCCATTTGATGCAATATACCTATTGAGATGTTTTTTCCACTGCTCACAACAGTTTTTGAACTTGTCAATTTTGATGCCTTTTAGTGCTTCTGCTGTTTATTGTTTCATCTCTTCCATATTAGCAAAACATTTCCCTTTGAGGACTTTTTTCATTGGGGAAACAAAAAGAGTCACTCAGAGTGAGATCAAGTGACTGGGGAGGGTAAGGTATGGGGGTCGGGTCATTTTTGGTCAAGCACAGTATGGGTAGGTGTGCTTATAAATCAGGCGTCATGAAATGGGCAAAGGGCTTGAGTCTTCAAAAAAAAATTCTACTGAAGTCAACACAGCCTCTCACAACAATGCTAGCTGTTACACTGATATAGATGGGTTTCTAGAGCACTGACCTAGTGGGGGAAGCCTGTACTACAAGGGGCCCACCCTTCAAAAGATAATTCTGGGTTTTTTGGGGTCCCTCCTCGTATACATAATGAATAGATATGTGTGTATGCATATTAGTGTGTTATGTGTCAATGATTCAGTTTAATCTCTCTAAAGGAAGGCCAGAGACATATTTTTAATCAGATAGAAGATATAACTATAAAACAGAGTGATTTTCCAGTCATCTTTGGTATAATTACTTTAGGAGATTATATTTGCTCCTTTGATATTGTCATGGCTTAAGATATTTTGGTACTTCTCTTTTTTGGAGATGGTACATATATGAAAAACTATCATTATCTAGCACACAGGAGGTGACAATATGTGTTTATTGAGTGTATGAACACTGTATTTTGTTACGGTAAAATAGATTTCTGTGTTGGAAAAGGCATAAGTTATGTTATAGTTGTACCTCTGGTAATTCATTGCTATTTTTATGAGTACATGATCACAACATAAGTCATAATGAATAATGTACTCTACCAAATAAAATCAAGACCCAATTCAAATGTCACCTTCTTGGTGAAGTCTTACTTATTTCCCAATGGCTTTCTTTGTCTCCACAACACTTGGCTGATCATGAGTATTACCATATTTATTTATGTCTATCTTATTCCCTACACCATGAACTTCTATAGGACAGGCACTGTCTTTTTCAACTCTATATCAATAATGTCTAGAATAATACTTGGCACATAGTAGAGACTCAATGAATATTTACTGATTAGCTAAATAAATTAGCCTAATTAAAACAAGAAAACTGGTTTAGTTGCTCTTAATTCCCTTGCCCCTTTCTCTCTCTAATCCGAGATGAACCCACTTATTTATTGTATGAACTTAGTAATCTACTTTATGCACCATGTAGCTGAACACTACTAGAGAAAGTCTAAAGTGAACAAATTTATACCATTCTAAATAGACCTCCAACTTCAGATGAGATTGCAATGTTGCCAAGAAATTTACTCTTTCATTTTTAGCTAATATATCTGGTTTTACATTTTCAAGATAATGGAAGTCGTAACAGAAATCCAGAAATTAGCATTCTTAATTTCTTTCTTCTTTCCTGTTGCAACAGCAGTATCTTTCCTGCACTGAAATGTATTTGTAAGGCTTTGTCCTGGAACCTCTTTTTTCTAGATGTTCTCATTTAGATGCAACATTTTCCCTGATTTAAATACAATCTATAACAGCTAGATTTCTGTTTCCAATCTAGGCTCTGGTCTGTATTTTATATACATCTGCCTATGACATATCTGCATGGATGTTTCATGGGTGTCACAAACTGTATAGGCCTAAAATTAACTCATAATCTCACCACAAATCTACTTCTCCAATTGCGTCCCTCCTCCTATCACTCCAATTTTATTAAATGGTTATCATTATGTACAAGTCAGAAAATAGAGACACACATTTGATTTCCTTCATGTTTCATTAATTTCACTGTCTTCTACATGCCTGACACTGTTCTAGGTAATGGAGTTATAGCAATTGACTAAAACAAATCCCCTGAGTTCATGGAGCATGTGTGTGCCTTGGAAGTAGGGGGAGGCAGATAAACAAATAGATATGAGGAAGCCCCCCCAGAATCAGAATTGTCTTTGGAGGGCAGGCCTCTTGTAGTACAGGTTTCCCGTGCTAGATGAGTGTTCTAGGAACCCATCTGTATCAGTGTACCAACTGGTGTTGTTGTGAGAGGCTGTGTTTAGCTTCAGAGGATTTTTTTTTTTTGGAAGACTCAAGGCATTGGCCCATTTCATGATGGGTGATTTACAAGCGCACCTGCCCACTCTGTGCTTAGTGTTCAACAGTTTTTGACAAAAATGGCCTGACCTCTGTGCCCTACCCTCCCCATTCACCCAATTTCACCCTTTTTTTTTTGTTTCCCTGATAAAAAAAAGTCCTCAAAGGGAAATGATTTGCCAATGTGGAAAAGGTGAAACAAAAAATGGCAGAAGCACTAAAAGGCATCAAAATTGACGAGTTCAAAAACTGTTTTGAGCAGTAAAAGAAATATCTCAGTAGGTATATTGCATCAAATGGAGAGTACTTTGAAGGTTACTTAAGTTTAAACATGTAAAAATAAATATGCAATTTTTTATAAATAAATTCTGGGTTTTTTTGGGTCTTCCCTCATGTAGGTCATGATTGATGTATGCAATATAGGCAGGGCAGTTACTAATGTATATACATTAGGAAAGAATCTGACTGATAATAGAAATCTAAAGGAAGTGAAAGAGCAAAGATATAAAATATCTGGAGAAAAACCTTCCAGGTATAGGAAATTTAAAGATGAGAGACCCTGAGTCAAGAAACATTCTTGGCAAGAGGGTTGGTGAGGATGGAGAAAAATGAACACAGAGAAAAGTGGTAGGAAATAAGATAGCAGGGGCTGGTTCATATAAAACCTATATTCCCTTTTAACGGCTTTAGCTTTTGTTGAATGAAATGAAAATGCATTTAGTGTTATAGACAAAGAGTAACAGGAAATGCCTTTGGTTTGAAAAGAATTGCTCTGGCTACTCTTTCAAAGAGTGACCATAGGGGTTAGTGGTATAAGCAGAGAAATGAGTCAGGAGTTAATTACAATAATCCAGATGAGATGATGATACCCTCGAACCTCCAATGCTTTTGTAATACATTAAAATCCAAATTCCTCCTACATGATCTGGCTTTTGCTTACTTCTTCAAAATACCACTCCCCTTCAAATGTTATTCCATAGGTTACTTAACTTTTGGTTCCTCAAACTTTCCCATTATTAGGGTCTTTGAACATGTTGTTTCTCTACCTAACATCAACTCTCCCCTGCCTAACTCACACCTATTATTTGGTAATAGCTTAAATGTTACGTAAATGACTCCCAATATAAATTAGGTAATCTCCAAGTTCTTGTTATTGACTCACAGCACTCCATTTTTTCCTCATCAGGATACTGACCATAATTCATGATTTATTTAGTGTTTATCTCCCCCACTAAACTGCATGGAAACAGATACTCTTTCGTTCACCATAGTATAATTAGTGCCTCTCAGAGTGAAAAGCACTTAGTAGGCCCTCAATAAAAATTGTTGAATAAATGAATGGATACTTCACATATGACTATCTGAAAAAAAATTACCTGGCTCAATCACCTACCATATTCTGAAGATAATGCTCTGAAAAACTTCAGTTGTTAAATATAAACTTCATCATCAAAGGAAGAGAAATATCCATCAGTGATATTCAGAATGATGAAAGCAATTCCAAAAGTTCCCGAATTGTTTAAAACTCTTACCATCAAATGAGTATTGTATATAACCTCCTACATAAACTGTTTTGAACTATACAACAGTCACACTAGTTTATGGAAGCATCTTGTTTTATGGGGGCCATATATTTGGCATAAACTTAAAAATAATTTTCATGTTCACATGACAATGTTATTAAACTAAATCCCAATAAACTATACACTTAAAAATGGTTAAAATAGTAAATTTTGTTATGCACATTTAACCAAAATAAAACATTTTAAAGCATTTCTTGTAAGTTGATTAGTATAACTTTGAAGATAGATTATCTAAGACTGTTCTGAATAACAACCTAGTTTTAACTCATTAATTAACTTGCCTTAGTGAATAACAAGTCACTTAAACTTCTCTTGCCTCAATTTCCTTATTAGTGAAAGAAAGATACCTTATGCCCTTACTCAAACACTGCTGTGAAAAGAAATTAAGAAACAATGATATGAAAAACAATGTGTACTATGAAAAGAAGGGTACTATTATTATCAGAGGCCACAGGTTTGTTACTGGGCTGTTAATATTTTCATGAGTTTATGAGAGTAACTTATTTTAAATATTATTAATTAAAGCAATGGTTTTCAGAAAACAACTCACTGACCTGTACCTCTGCCCAGTATAGTTTACAAATTATTGTACAAGGGTGACAGCTAGCACTGAGCAATGGATTTCCATATATATACTACTAACAGAATATTGAACTAATCATTCATTACTGGCAAAGTGACAATACTAATAAAGGTAATCATGGGTAACAACCATCGCCATAAACTATTTCTACTCGTGGACTAAAATATAAAGTAGATGATCTTAAGATAAATGACATTAAAGAAATACAATAGATGAGGGACTTTTAGTAATATATATAGCAACTTCAATTGGCTGGAATTTAAATTTACGTATTAATTTATGTAAATGTGTATTAAAACAAATACTAAAAGACAACAAAACAAGCCCTTAATGGGGACTTAGCATGGCTTTCTTTTTTTTTAAAGGCTCGATTAGACCAATATTCTGTATTTTCTAGTGCTATCATTCAATAATACCAATTTAAAATTTAGACTATAAGCCTGACACACTTTAGAAGGGTTCAATCATAAAATGTTAATGATGTTACTATACATTTTAATGAAGGAGAAAAACAGTACAGATTTTGACATCAAAGAAAACAGTTGATTTTTAGGTAATGAAAGTAAATCCAGACCACTTTTTCATTCCCTTTGATTTTTCGGAGGAGGGCAAACTTGTAGTTGCTATTATAAATTACAGATCGACACTTCTCATGTCTTCCTTTCAATTATAATTAACAATCATTTGAACAATTATTAAAATTAACACAAAATACTTCAGTGTAATCATTTCAATAACTGTTATAAGATGTGATTACTGTAAGTAATCCTAACTAATAAGTATATTTATATTAAATTAGTATTGATCTTTTACAGCCAGAGTAATGTAAAACAATTCTGTATTAGAACCATATTTATTTACAACTCCTTGAAATAACTCCATTTCCCTGTATTCTATATTCATACCATTTCCTATTATAGAATTAGGGTCAGACAAAATATTTAAAAGCCACTATTATCAGAAAAGCATTAATCCTAGAGAAATTTGTATATTAATTCAGAAGAATGTGAAGAGCTCACAAAAAAGATTGTTTGCCCCTATCTGAGGTTAAGAAAGGCATGTTTCCATGACAACAAAAATAATTATCCAAGTTACACAGGTGCAAAGCATTCTTTTAGAGACACAATTTCTCCCCCAGTTATAAAAATAAATACTTACAGTTATTCTACATAAACTCTTCCCCCAAAATAATCTGTCTGAGATTTCAGATTCTCTTTTATCACTCCTATTTCCCTTTTAAATGGGATCCTCCTCCCTTACCCTAGTTTAAACAATGGGAAAAGTAAAAACATTGGTATTTGTATTGAGAAACTGAATGGTTCTAATATAAGTAAGGTAGTTTCCCTTTATTTTATCAAAATGGAAAGAAGACCTGATCAAGTTGTCATTTGATTCTAATTTAACATATATTTGATGATAGTATACCACATAATTTTTGGCACATAATATGGAAGGAACTCAAATAATTGAGTTTAATTTATTGGATTAGATCAAAATCTGCCTTTGGAAAAAATACTTAAAATTTTTAGTCAGCCACATTCTCAGTTTGTCAGAAGAAGCAATTTTCTTCAAGATCCTGTTTTAAAATTCTTATGTCTCGGTGTTTAAGTGTTTCCTTTTTTTTTTTTTTGATGGAAACTATGCTCATTTATTTAACTACAAGTGTGGCTAATTTAATAAAATTAGAAAGCTACACGTTAAACTGGACTTCCAAGAATTGTTCCAATAAATACAAAAAGAATGTGTTAAGGTGAGAGTAGAAAAGCATTACATTAAACGTAAAGCTGGGAAGTACTGGAACACAGAAATAATAGCTTCAGTAATTATTTTCTCACTGTTTTTACAATAAAATGAGAACCTAGTTTCTTAAAAGAATGTTATTTCTGTGTATTATTCATTCTCTTTAATTAAGTCTTTAAAAGAAGTTCAAAACTTTCTATTTAAAATTCTTCTGAATTTACTGAATAAATTTTTTCCTAATCCATAGGGAAAAAAGTGACTTTAAAAAATGCTTGGAATCACAGCTGATTTTACACTGAATGACAGGAATAGGTTCTTGAGTACAATCACTTTTTTCCCAATGACTTTCTACAGTCTATTTAAGAAGCCCTATTAATTCCAAGTAAAAAGTTTGAAAACAACCATCTTACGCCATGCTGCTTTCCAGTAGAAAAGACCATATCACTCCCCTGCTTCAAATCCACTTGAAGAGTTGCTTCTTCCAGGAAGCCAATCATAAGCCTCCTAGGCCTTGACAATGAAAAAGAGAAGGTTGGAGTGCTCCTGAATCTACTCAACTAATGCTAATTAGAATTACATCCAATTAGAAAGAACTAGACATTTTCTCAATGGAGTAATTAGGGCACTAGAAAACTATTTTGTGAACTGTACCATGGGGACATGGTGGTGTGTGCCTGCAATCATTACTACTCCGGAAGCTGAGGGCAAGGAAAACCTGAACTAAAGAATTTTGCATTCCTTGTAGATTGAATATTCATACACAGTTTCTTGTTATTATATCTCTTGCCTATCAGTTTGCCTAGGGAGAACTAAACTAACACAGTTCAGAAAATTTATCATGTGATAAATACCATTGTTGAATAATATTAAGTGAAAAAGAATTAAAAGTACATTCAATTCTTTCTTCATTCACTAAGTCCAGCGGAATAAGACCTGTAGGAAAGAACATATAAAGGGACTATGCAATTTAGAATTTTTCCAGAGTCACTCTGCTTAATTCCTTGAGTTTAAAAACACAAAATAATAACCTAATACATACCTAATTCTTTTATGATGTGCCAGTCACTATCCTAGCACCTTCATATTCATCAACTTACTTAATACCCACAAAACCTTTAAGGTATAGGTACTATTGTTTTCATAGGAAAAATGACTCATAAAAATAACTTGTGTAGGATAACATAGCTAGTAAGTAGGATTGACATGTGTTTAATCTAGGCAGTGGAATTCCATAGTCTGTACTCCTAACCTGTATTATTAATTTTTGATGTGTTTTTTCTTTTTTCTAGCCAGAGTATGGTTTTTAAACTATTCTTTAGAGAACTGAGATCCCATGAGAATGCTTCTTGGGCCATTAAGTAAAGTAATAGAAAGCAGATGGGACTCTTGGCACTGAACACAACCAAAGCAATTTCACTACTTCTGTTTAAAAATAGACGATACAAATAAACTTCTCACAGTAATAATTAATAATCTTTGTAAGATGAGAATCTATTGTCCAAAAGCATCTCACATTTTTTACCTTAAATATTAACTTAATAAATTGAAACTACATGACAGTACTATACTCATCAGAGAAACAATACAAATACCTTTATATCAGAGAAAATCTTAAATATCAATATAATTAAACTGAATAATAACATCAAAACACACTGAGATTGGAGTTGTTTAGTTTTTAACAATGAGTGATCAAAAGATTTCACTACTTTAAGACTATTGATGGGTTAAGCATAACCTGTTGTCACATTACAAAAATAGGTTTCCTTTTCATACTCGTTTATTTTTAGATACACCAATACATTCTGATGTCCACTCACATTTTTAGGATTACTAAATTAACTTAAGAAATTATATTAAAATTTAAATTATCAGTATAAATGTTATTTCATAATATTTTCTGATGTTCATTAATTGTCTTCTATTTCACAGAAGTTATACAAAAACTTGGGAAAAAAACTACTCTATTAGTTATCTTTTATCATTTTCATCTGTTGACCTAAGAACATGTGTGTTTATAAAACAGAAAAAAGTCTACTACCACCATTTTATATTCCCTCTTATTTTCATTTTTCAGCTTGAGCACTTACATGTAAATCAATTAGAAATCATAAAAGATTTAAGAAAATAAAACTGAAGTATAGTTTATCTAATTCTGGATTTCAATTAAAAGTCAAAAGTAGTAAAAATAAAAACTCATTTTCTCTTCTCCAATTGCTTGGTGAGTTTTATTTTAGACAAATACAATTTCCAACCAAGATACAGACATAAAATATATCTGCTGCTTAAAATACTTGACTGAATTTCATTAAAAAATTTTTTATGTTATGATTATTGCCAGAAAATAACAAACTGTCACCCTAACAAACCTCACCCTCGTGGCTATCTCTGAGCTGAAATAGTACGTGTTAAGGTGAAACATATTAAGAGCGAGGGACAGCATTACCTCTACCAATTTATTGTAATGAAATTGCTGTGAACAGAGGCAAAGACTAATAAAATGAAGTCTGATATCTTAAAAGATATACGAGAGGCCCTGGCTGAGTAGCTCAGCTATCAGAGCATCATCCTAGTATGACAAAATTGTGGGTTTGATCCCTGGTCAGGCTCATATGAAATGCAACCAAAGAATTCATAAAGAAGTTCAATGACAAATTGATTTCTCTCTTTTTTTCTCTCCCCCTTACTCTTTCTCTCTAAAATCAATAATAATAAAAAATTAAAAAGAAAGTTAAAATGCCAAACCTAGCTCAACATAGCTGATTAGATGATTTAGTTTTAAAATATTTAAAATTCCATTTAATTATTTATTTAGAGAGAGGATAGGAGGGAGGAGGAGAGCGAAAGAAACATCAGGCGAGAAACATCAATTGGCGGCCTCTTACATTCGCTCAGACAGGGGCCTCAACATACACCCCAGGCACGCGCAACAATCGGTAATTGGGTAATCGAACTAGTGACCTCTGGCTCTGTGGGACAATGCCCAACCAACTTAGCCATACTGATTAGGGTGAATATTTAACTTTAATACTCATTTTTGAGAAATTACAGTTAACCATATGGAAACAAACAGTATATGGACTATATCAAAGGCACAGGAAACTAGAATGCAGTATTGCCTTAGAAGGAATGTAAGCCAGAGCCTCCCATGAATCATTAGCATGAATACTTTGTTTTTTTCTGAAAGACTCAAGTATTTGTTGCCTATGCTGTTAAAATATTTTCTTAATCCCTATGAAAAAGCACCAACATTGGTTTTCTATACTAGAATACTAAACATAAAGTCTCTAGACCCAAAGTAACTTTGACTGTTTATATAAAACATCTTACAGAGATGGTACTGAGGATGATTTTCAGTGATCAGGCTGAGTAGTCCAACAGATAGACATACAAAAAAAAAATTACAACTTGTCTGACCCATCCCTATCCCTGAAGTCTTGACACCAATGCCTTTACATCATTATCTAAGTATAACTATAAGGATAATTTGCTTTGGCTTGCTCTTCTCAGATTAGTTCCCTTTCTCCTCTTCCAGAAAAATAAAAATGTAATTGTTTATTTAATTAGTGCTAGGATCCTAGAAAAAACAATTTTGAATAAAATAACTCACATTAAGGTATAGACAATATTACTCATCAAAGAAGGTTTAAAGAAAGAGTTTATTAATATACACAGTATATGCTGAACAGATAGGCTATTTCCTGAGTGGTTCAACTGTACACCAAGAAATCAGAAAATAACCAATTATGATTACATTTTTAAAAGACTGCTAATCTCTGGTCTCCAGAGTTAAGACAGTTTAATTCTAATTTCCCAAGAATGCTACAAAGACAATGGTTAATTTAGGGAACTGGATTAACAATAATGTACAAAAAGATTTATTTAGAATTCTTGATGGTGAACAGTCCTATACATTTCTCAGATAGTCAAAAAGATATGTAATAATGTCCTTATTAATCCATACTCTGCACTTTACCTTTTTTAATATGTAATCTTTATCATATATATATATATTTCCCCCATTGCCATTTAGTTCCATTATACTCCATTCCCCCCAGGAATCAGCACACTTGTCCATGCCCATGAGTCCTTGTTCCTTTTTGCTCAATCCCTCCACCCTGTAACTGCACCCCCCGCCCCCTCCACTAGCTGTCATCTGTTCGCCACCTATGGAGTCTGCCTCCTAGGCATAGGAGATTCAGTATTAAATATGAATAGAGAACAGAAAAAATGGCAGATTTAGAAATAAAAATTCAGAAAAAAAGAGAAAACTTACCAGAAAAAAATTTAAATATCAGAAACAGTGTATCATTATTTGAGGCTTTTGAAAAAGAATTTTATTGTGAAAGGGGTAGTAAATAACCTGCTCTAATTTTATACATAGTGACAGTGATATTAAAATATACATGGATCTTGTTACTTCCAAATCCATCAAAGACATAAATATTTAACAAGTTAAATGGAAACAAACAGTATATGGACTATATCAAAGGCACAGGAAACTAGAATGCAGTATTGCCTTAGAAGGAATGTAACAAGTTAAACATTTATGGAAGAGGGTATAGACAGCAAGAAAAAAAGGGAAGCTCCATGGAAAGACAAAGGGAAAAAAGGGGCAGTGATCTCTTATACCCCCAAATTAAGAATCTTTAAGAGAAAGTGATGTGTTAAAACATGTATATAAAAGGAGGTCCATAAAATTTTCTCATTTTTAAAATCTTAATTTCACAGTACAATTAAAAAAGATTTAAAATAATTTTATTTAGAGTTAGAGGACTGGTGACCATAAAATATTTATTCTCTAACATTCCCACCAATGTCCAAAAATACCCAAGAGACTTCTATTCAATATGCAGAGATCTCACTAGCTTTCTTTTCAGACAGTCTAAGTTTTCTGTTTGGAATTACGTTTTTGCATGAATTGATATTTAGTCTTCTACTATGTGGTCATCAATCATATGCCACCTAATTGAGGAGTAAGATACTGATATTCTCCTACCAGCACCAGAATGAATGAGTCAAATGTGTATGCTTAAATATTTCATGTAAAAAGAAACTCTCAAAGCACATATAATACTCACAATGTGACATGTAAAACCCAACTCTACTCTTCTTGTAACCCTGATTTCCATGAAACACACAAGTTTCATATTGTTTGGAAATACCTACCTGAATAGCCGAGTTCATGAAACACGTGTTTCCCAAGTTACTTAGGCCACAGAGGCCTGGCTGCTCATTGTTTCTTCCAGGTTCTGAATAATCATAGTTCTTATAAGCAGTATATGATGGGAGACAATAATTTGAGTTTTTCACACTGGAAGAAAACAAAAAATATTTTTCATAATGCACCCAATTATTCAATATAGTTATAATGAATAGAGTATTTTAAACATATTGAGGTAGGTGGTCAGTCATTAAACTTTTTATAAAGCACTTAACTCAAGTTCTTCTTAAGACATGAACCTAAATCAAAATACTCTATTAATTAAGATATTACTCATACAATCAACAAAACTGTGTCATATACCACACCAACAAAAACAAACCACTATTATATCTTTCTACCCTTGATTAACTGGAGCAGCTTCATAGCTTGCTCCATTCTTCATTGCTCCATCAAATTTAAAACATTCAGACTTTAAACACCACCCGCAGCAATAAATCATCTCATTTATGTCCCTTTTACATCCTGCTACTGTAAGAGAACAGTAGAAACATGAGGAGCTGTACTTTAGTTACAGGCAAGAGCAGAATTTACAAGGCCTCTGTGACATCACTGTTCTGAAGATTCTATTTATAGTTTCTATGCTAGACTAGCAAAATCTAGTATTCAAATGTGGAAAAATGCCAGGGGAGAGCAGGAATGCAAAAATCAAATGATTCTAAGCGAGTACATTCTAGTAGTATTTGGCTTCTCTATTAGTTAGAATAATGCAGTTTATTTAGCTAGATACATAAAACCTCAGGATAATTTGTACTATCAGTATAATAAATACTAATCTTAAAAAAATACAATCTTCAATCCTAGTGAATCAAGGTAATTTTTAAAAAAGTAAGAAAATTCAATCATAAGTGAAATATTTTTTCTTTTCTTTCTTAAAAATATTCTATTTATTTATTTTTAGAGAGGGGAAGGGAGGGAGAGAGAGATGGAGAGAAATATCCATCAGTGGCTGGGCCTGCACCCCAGGCATATGTCCTATAACCAGAAACTGAACAAGCAACGACTTTTTGCTTTGAAGGATGATGCCCGACCAACTGAGCCACACAGTTCAGGGCTCCTCTTTCTTTTTACATGTAAAAGAAATAATTTCCTGGAAAAGGATGGAGTCTCCCTTAACTTTTAAGAGATTATTTTATAAAATATTTATGATGGATACTTTGTATATAATTCAAAAACATACTTTCAATTTTTTTTTTATTTCATTAGTACAAACCTGAACAAGACTCAGTAAGGTCATTCGCTAAAAGCAAATGATGACGTACATAAAAAGCAAAAAAATATTACAAATAAACATGACAATCTCAATTTTTTACAGTTTGTTAATGATATTTTTTAAAAGTTGTTTTTAATTTCAAATACATTGTATTGTAGCTTCTCTACTCCCAGTTCATTATTTTAACAGCTTAAGTGGACTGTGCCACAGCTGTTCTAACAAAGCCTCTAATAAACACACACACACACACACACACTCACTCACTCACTCACTCACTCACTCACTCACCCCAACAAGCTAAACAGGTAAAACACACAAAACCACATCAACCAAAATTACACGCTCAATGCTAGCCCACTAATACTTTTGCATTTAAGAAAACATACCTCTCCATTAAAAACAAAAAGACTGAGTCCCTGACTAAAAAAACAATCCACCCTGGGATTAACAAGAATAGCAGCATCCAAAGAAATACAACCTTGATCATCAAATTCAGAATTGCTAGTCTTGCAGCCATATGTGCGTTTATACTTAAAAAAAAAACAAATAGAATTCAAGCATCTTCTGGTTTTTACAGATCATTAGCCTTATAATTAATATTTTATTTTATATTTCCAGTAATTAATAAGGTACAAGGCAACTATTAGCAATTCAAAATATGTTCACCCAATGACTGATGACTGAATACTTGAATCTAACTTCAAAGACATGCAACAAAAAATTGAATCCTATTTTTTAAAAAAATTCTCTAAGTGCTAAAAATCAAGGTCTGCTATATACAAAGAAAGAAGCAAGGTCTATATTTTGTACACACTCTACACATTAAAAGCACATATATTCTGGGTATTAAAATATAAAATTTAAGCAGTCTATGAGTATACAGGGAAGGTATGCCCCAGTGCACGCTCATGCCTACACCTACATACATGTACGCAAACACATGCACATACACGGGTGCAAGTAAAAAGACTTAAAGCACATTTACATGCTTATTCCATAAGTATATATTCAGTTATCTGTCTCTCCCACACATAACATAAATGGGTGCTGGAAACCACTATTCTTTGTGGCAACAGGATGTGATTTGCTGCAATAGCTTTTCCTATTTACTGAGAAATGAACAAAAAACTTATTTACAAATGCAGTTTTTGCTTTTGTCTTTTAAAACCTGAATCCTTAGAGAATTTCTACATTTTAGTTTAAGTGACAGAGTAAGAATAAGCGATTCCCAAAGATTTGGATTGTCTAGATGTACAATGACAAAAACTGATGAACTTAAAATACTTTAATACTATCTTGATTAGTCACATACATTTTATGTGCTTTCTAAATCAAGTATTAAAGTATGTAATGGGAAATACCAAAACCAGCAGTTCTTTAAATACTTTGACAAAGTACATGGAAACTTAGGCTTGAAAGACAGATTCTATTTTTTCATGACTATTTCTGCATTTTTTTCCTAAAAAAGAGTATACAAGTACTCCATCCTATAAAGCTATGCTACTTCAAAAATAAATACAATTGTCATTAATCTTAACAGAAATTTCAATACTATACTAGATTAATTCTATCACCTTAAATATAAATTAAAAGTGTAACCTTTTTTGTAAAATTGAGCCCTTATCATTCTATAAAAATTTCAGATTGATTTTTCAATTAGCACTTGCATTTGACATTATAAACATTATACATCTATAATTTAATCCTCATAACTATAATTATGCTCACTTTGCAGTTAATGAAATGACACTTGCAGCAAGTACCCTGTTAAGAGCCAGATGGCTAGCTAGTTCTGGCACTCTCCAAAATCCATGTCCTTTTCCTGGCTTAATCTCTTATAGGGAGTCATTTCCATTTCAAATAAGAGTTTTAAATGAATTAACAGAAAAACAGAAATGTGTTCTGATGTGGAATGCTAAGAGTTGAGGCAATGAATACTTTAAGAAGATTTTTAAAAGGCAGTATTGTATCAAGGCAAATGTGGCAAGAGAGAAAAATGCAGGAAACAGAATGAATTTGGTACATATTAAAGATGTTCTTAAATTACAATCAGGGCAAGAACAAATGCTATATGAACAGGTAAAACAACTACATAGGGTAAACAAACAAAAGTCCAGCAACTTCTTCTTCAGAATATTAGTCCTTAATAAAATCTTTATTAAACATAAATAATTCCAAGTTTACTTTATTTCCTTTATAAGCAATTTTTTATTTCTGGAAATGAAAATGGCCCATCTCGGTATTGTATCAGTTTAATTCAAATCTTAAGTTTGTAAGTACATTTCATATTAAATGTACATTTCATATACAATGTATTAAAACTACTGACTTTAATATATACTCTTACTTGTAGAATATCTCCACATATATAGTTTCAAAAATGCCCATAATCTAAAAAGGTCATTACTCACTTTACATATTTTTAATTAAAGGAATGATGCCATTTCCATTTGAAGTCTTAAACTGCTACTTATTTCCACAAATTGAACAGAAATAAAGAAATAAATTTTAGGTGAAATAACTGTTTAGATATTTATGATAATAACATTTTTTGAAAATGGAAAAATACTTTGCATATTATAAATATTTAAGTTTCACTCCTTATTTAAAAAGGCAAGTGTAACTTTTAACCATGGTGATACCTCAGCAGCTACTTGCTTAAGGTTTCCTAATATGAAACAACTATTTTAGTGCCTAAAATAGACAAATATAAAAAGTTAAAAATATAATCTAGTCATAGGAGTAGAGTCATTAGTTAATCATGGTTTAAAAAATAAGAAAACACTCCAATTCTTCTCTTAGTATTTTCTGCAGTCAGAGTGGTTTTGAGATCAGATTTTACTGTCATATTTTTACTATGAGAGGGAAGACAAAACAGAAACACAGCAGACCACATATATTAACACGACTCTAGTCAAAATACAGTCCCTGTTCAGTAGTCTATATACAATGTTAAAAATCTCTCTGAAGAGTAACTATAAATACATGCTATACCTGGAACTGAACTATTTTATAGTAAATATCAGAGACATCCACAACTGTAGAAACACAAGTAATATTTTACCTCCTATATAAAATTACTTTTGATAAATTTAGTCATATAAAACATAAACCATATTAAAGGAAAGTATTTCTTTTTAGTCTTCTACCTGTGGATAAACATTTTTAAACAGAAAAAAACATACTATACTGCAATTCTGGATATTCATAGTGTCTTCATATTTCATTATTATACTACAATATATTATTTATTACACTATGGTGTACATATCTTTTTATGAATTACTGAAATAAGGAAATGAATGGTTTAAATCTTAACATATATGGCAAACTCTTCTCTAGAAAAGCTGACCTAGTATTTTGACTGAACGATCCTTACACAGATACTCATCACTTAATTTTTCCCAATGAGACTGAGGCGGGAGAAAGTGGGTGGAGATCTCTATGGTTTTAATTTGCATATCTTTAGTTACTAGTGAATTAGAACACTTAAAATGCTTATATATTTTAGTTCTTTTATTTTTATTGCCCAGCTGTATCATCTGCCCATTTTTCTAATTGTCTTAGAAAATTTCTGATTTTTATGAACTTGATATATTAAGAATATAAACCCTTAGTATTGCATTTGCATCAAGTATTTTTTCCATCTACTTGCCTTTTAATTTTTCTGCATTTGATGAAGAATAATTTAATTTAAAGTTTCAAAGGAAAATTCTCAATAGCGATTCAATTTTCCCTACGTTTCCTGGCTAACTTGCTTCATTCTCCATTAGTCTTAGAATGCTTTCTGATTACATTAAACTCATTTATATATAAGGGTCTATTTCTAGGCAGTCTTTTCTAGTCTACTGACCTGTAAGCATATTAGTGGGTCAGCAGTATGCAGTTAGAGTTCTTGTATCTTTATAATAGGTTGTGATATTTAGTAAGATGACTCCTTTCTCATATTTTCTTTCCAAATTATTTTGGCTAGTCTTATTATATATTTATAATCCAGATGCATGTTAAAATAATTTGTCAATTATCACCATGCTCCCCCTAAATATGAATTTTATGGGAAAACTAATTAAACCTATACATTTAATTAATGGTGTTATTATAAAGATTAGTTGTCCAATAGGTTTAGTCTTTTTGAATTTACTCTTTGGGATAATCAGATGCCATTTATGAACTGGATAAGCAGTATAGATATTTAGCTACGTAAATACTGTTAATACATAAACCACAATGTACTTAACCAAGAAATAAAAAGAGAATAGTCATGTCTGGATTAAAGTTCTTCCCATAATTTGACTGGACTAATTAAAATAAAGCTTTCTCCTTTTCTATAAAATGAAAACCATGCCAATTTTCTAGGTAATACACCCATGTCAGAGGATCTGGTAAGGTCCAAGTGATTTTTCAACTTTTTTTATTTCAGCAATAAAGCACACACTTTCACTAACTTTTATAAATTTCAGGATTCTGAATATTATTCAGGATGGGGCAAGGAACCTGTTTCTCTGAATGTTTTAAAAGAAAAAGTGATTGCCTTTATAATGAATGTAAAAACTTGTGTATGCTTTACAATTGTAAATCACTGATAAACACTTTTAAAAAATACTATATATTGCAGGTGATTACATATCGAGTTCTAAAATGACATCTGAAATTTATATTTCTTCTAAAAAACTGAATTCTAACAGATTTCTAAATGTATTTCAGTAAGTGTTTAGAATGTAAAATTCCAGAAGTGCTTTATTTCTTTTAGTAAATTACTGTATTAAATCAAGGAAAAGTTTATAATGTGTTCTTTCCTGAGAAGTTACTACTAGAAGATCTGACCAGTAATTTAAAAAAAAATCAGTTTTAATGCATTAAGACTTTTATCCTAAATTTTAGATACATGAAATTTTTTTGCAACCACAATAGGGCGATCAATTAAACAAAGAGTTCTTAAGATTCAGTGCTTACTTTCTGTTGTTGATGTTGTTATAATTATTTGATAGAGATGAAGGAGAGATCTTTGGTAAAGTTGAAAAATTGGATGCACCTGGGGACCTTTAAAAATATGAAAATGTTAAATTAGATAAAAATGCGGAATTTTAAAATTAATTATGAAATAAAGAAAAGAACCAATAGATGACAATGTATGTAGTAAATGAATGCTGGAAAACAGATTTATGAGTAAAATCACTATATATCTTTTGGTTTTCAACTTCCAATGTATTCTTTTATATAAAAAATAATAGTAAAAAGGGAAGTACTTTCAAAAGGAATTTATGATATTAAATATACAACTTGATATTATTCCCAAAGATTTACTAACCCAATAACACTATGAGTTCAGGTAACCACAATGAATATATTGCAATCAATAATTTCCTTAAATGAATAGAATTGAAATATTAATTTTTAAGGAAACGTAAATAAAATGCATTTTGTCTCAGTAGGTGCCATGACATTCTAATTATATATATCGGCACAGAGATACCTCTGATATACCAATTCTTTACAATGTAGGGAACAGAAACAGAACAGCATAAGAATTCAAAACATAATCCCAGAAGTAATATTTGGCCAAAGTTATCTCTGCAAACACAGAAGAGACATAAATATGACTGTATGCTGCATACCTCATTAATTCAGAATCTTTTTGGAGAAATCCCAGTTATTAGCCTTTATTCAACTAATGCTTTAAAGGCATTAATTTAAAATCAACACACCTGGTATAAAGTACTTAAAAGTCTATAGAAGATTTCATTTCCATTTTAACTTTATAAATAATTTAAATTTACTAGGCAACATTTAGCCATGGTCTGTAAAAAGACAACTTTCAATCTAGTATCTCAGTCATCATAAATTCTAAATTGGTGAGGCCCAAAGCGATCAGTTTTTAAAAAATTATTTCATTTCCTCTACTCAGGTGCTAATGAACAATGAAATGGCCAATGGGCAGGAAAGTACAGCTTTCAAAAAACTGGATTTCTTTAAATCTACATACTTAGAATACATTATGCAGAATAAATGATGGGTAATAGAATTTCTGGGGGATGATTTTTTTAAAGATTTTATTTATTTATTTTTAGAGAGGGGAAGGGAGGGAGGAGGAGAGAGAGAGAAACATCAATGTGTGGTTGCCTCTCATGTGGTCCCCACTGGGGACCTGGCCCGCAACCCAGGCATGTGCCCTGACTGGGAATTGAACCTGCGATGCTTTGGTTCGCAGCCCATGCTCAATCCACTGAGCTACGCCAGCCAGGGCTAGTAATAGAATTTCTTACATATAAAATATTTAATTTAATTTTTGACATTTTATGTATTATAAAATCTTGGTAAAAATTTTTCTTCATTTTAAAGGAGGTTCTTTTTGTTGATGCAGGCTGTATATAAGTAGATTACACTAAGACTTCTTTTTAGGTGCCTTTCTGAACAGAAGACCCTTACAACCAACCAAATTTTAATATAAAACAAGCTAGAAGATCTATTTATAAGGTCATTTAATAATCCTAATATTTTAAGGTATGCTAGTTTTAAAATATTAATAAAAATAAAGGAGTATCCAGGCATTTTTCCTTTATGTTTAGAATGCTAAATTAGAAAAAAAACCCTACATGTATCAGACATTGAGATATAATAAATTAAGGAGGTTCATTTTTCAAAATGTTTGACTATATTTTAATTTAATTCATTATAACTTTTCAGGGACATAGATATAACCCAAAATGTATCCAGGGATTTTACTTATAGCCAAAATTATGGAAATAAAGATAAATCACATCCTCCAATAAAGTGACTGAGGTACATATACAGGGCAAAAGTAGGTTTTCTGTTGTTCATATGGAAAATAATACAATAATTAATAATATAAGAACAAACTGTTTTGTGTACTCAAAACTGTAAACCTACTTTTGCCTCACCTTGTATGTTATTTTTTTTCTTTTTCTGTCCATCTGTGGCCTTTTTACTGTTCATTAACTACTCTATCCAAGGACTGTATTACAAGTTTCTATGAAATTAATTAAAACATCAAGCATTGATTAAATGATTACCAAGACTTCACCCTTGGTAAATAGTAGGAATACAAAGACAGACATTGTTCCTGACCTCAAATAGCTCACAAATTACTGAAAGAAAATGACACATAGGCAAAAATAACTATAAAACAGTATAAAAGCTATGACAAATTTTAAAATTTTAACAGAATATAAAATTCGGTGGGCAGTAACATGCAGTAATTTTAAAGTTATGTGCACAGAGGGGTAGGGGGAACTGAGAGTATTTCAGGTAGAAAGAATAGCACATGCAAATGTAGTGAACTACAGATATTATAAGGTGTTTAGGAAGTTAATAAATTCGGCTTGGCTGAAAGAGTAGGAAGAATGTAGTGATAGGAACAGAAGTTAGTTAGGTGGGTATGATAACAAAGAATCTTTCCTGTTCTTTGAAGGAATTCAGATTTTATCCAACTGTGCTAGGGGAAGTAGAAAGATTTTAGTAGGGTATCAAGGTAATCAGATTTGTGTTCTAGAAAGGTAACTCTTGGGGAAAAGAAAGACACTTAAGATTGGAAGATCATTTAGGAGACTATAAAAATAATAAAGGTAAGAATTAATAAAGGTTGGGGCTAAGAGAGTGGAATGGCAAGGGCAACATGTCTTGAATGATTAGGAAATGCTTCTCAAAGTACAGTACAGGGGGCTCTAAGATCCTTTCAGGGTGCCCATCTATGAGGTCAAAACTATTTTCATAACAATACCAACATGTTATTTAAATATTATTTGACCTTTTTCACTGGGTGAATAATTGCAGTGACAGCATAAAAAAAATGCTCGGTAAAACTGCTGCCATATTAGCATGAATTAAAGCAGTAGGACCAAACTATATACTAGAACCACTGTATTCTTTACTACATCCCCACCCCTGGAGTAGAAAATACAGTTTCACTTAATAATATCCATGTTAAAAAATAAAAATTATTAATTTTATTAAATTATGACCCTTATCTTCTTTTAATATTGTGTAACAAATTAGAAAGTTTTCAAAAAGCACATCTGCTACATACCGAAGTAACATGGTTATCGTGAAAAGTAGTGTGATTATCTGAATTTCAAGCAAACTAGCCCTTCTTCTCATGACACCACTCTTTTCACTGTTTTACATGAAAGGCTATCTGGTGGATGTTTTCTCAAAAATACAGGAAGGGGGCCTGTAACTTCAAGGAAAACAACTTAAAAGTATTTGTTGCCAATGATCATATTCAAATGTTCAACCCCAACAAAAGAACTTTGGAAAACTTGACTTGGTCACAGTGAGCTTGATAGCTTCCCACTACTCAAACTTTTCTTATAAAATTGGTGATGTTTTAACAAGTGTCATTTTAAAAATATACTGTATAATGAAATATATCATCATTTGGAATACCTGCATTACCCAGTGAATCAACATTCTCCACTGCATGAAGATTTTAATGGAATAGTATAAAAAGTTCATTGACCTGACTTTAAATTCCACATTGTAATTAAACTTTCATCATTAAACCACCACCAGCTGAGTTCTGATGTGGTATCAATCATCTGAAAAACTTCTCTCCCTGTACCAACATATATTTCTGTGAGGCTAGATATATAACCCAAACTATACATCTCAATAAACTGAATGCAGAAGCACTTAAGAGAATTTAGCTATCTTCTATTCAGTAAGATCTTAAAGAAATCTGCAAAAAGGTAAAGCAATTCTGTTGTCCTCAGTACTTTAAAAAGTTATTTTTCACAAAATATCTCAAAATATAATAGTTTTGTATTATTTACAAATACATATTTCAAAATTTATTTTGAATTTCTAAAATATATGTATCAATAGATATAAACCAATGACGGAAGTTCTTTGGGTCCTGAATTTGGGTCCTGAAAGGGTACTGAGATCAAAACATTTGAAAACTTTACGTTTAGGAGGTAGAATCTGTAAGACTTGGTGACTAGCTAAATAAGAGAAACAAAGGAAGAACTCAAGATGGTATCTGAAATAAAGAAGACAGGATATGGATATAGTTTAGGTTGAGGGGTGGGAGAATGCAGGTTAAAAAGATTTTGAGTTCAATCTGACATGGTAAGTTCTATATGATATTTAGGAAAAATCTGAAATTCAGAAGAGAGCTCTGCTGGAAATACAGAAAGGCACATCTGTGTCAGTTTGAGCCGAACAGGATTAGCAGAGTCCATCTGCTGATTCTGAGTGTATTATGGTATGAAAGGAGAGGTCCTCAGATGGAAATTTGTGGAGTATCAATTCATTTAAAGCATGAGAGGAGTTGCTGCATATAGTCAGTGAAATTGTATAATGCACAGTGCCAAGGAAAGTCTTTTACACAGATTGCAATGCGAACAATACCCTCAAGAGCTGTGTAGTATACAACCTGTACAACCAAACATAGCAGCCCAGGAGAGGAAGAGAGACAGCCAGACAGAGGATTGGTCAGAGAGGTGACAATACTACCTGAAAAACTACGGTATAATGGATTCAAATTCTTTAGAAGATAGTTACCAAAAGGAAGTTTTAAAGAAAGGTGAAATAAACTAGGTTAAAAAAAAGTCTAATAAGGAATAGTTAAGTATGGCCTTTTTAAAGAAACTGGCTATCAAAACAAAAATTTAAGAATGGAAGAATGGTATTTGAGGAAAGTTCATGGCTTTTTTTTTTAAAGATGGGAGAGATTTGTTTGCATTTATAGGCTACGGGAAGATGACTCTGGAAAAGAAACAAGAATAGATGAACATTATTTGACTGTCTACTGTATTGCAGTAGAGTGCTAACCATTTGTACAGGTATGAGAGAAAAGATAAAAGAAAAAGCAAAGTCTAGGAAGCATTGGATTGGGATAAATAACTGGTGGAGAGATTGTCCTCAAGTATCATGGAGATTAGAGAGAGGAGAGATGTGGTCCACAGGTCACTTTAAAATATAACACTTTTTAGATGCTGTTACAGATATTGATCACTTAGTTATTCTGGTTTTCACTTCTGACCTATTATATATAGCCCAATCTACCTAACATTTAGTTTTTTTTAGTGGCTGACTAGTCAGTCTATGGATTATCACCTGAGCCCTTTGGCTCTCTTCCTTTGATGTAATTTGGATTACATCATTAGTAATTCTGCTCTAATGGCTTTCTAAACAGAAGAGACAAAAACACTTAGAATATTACACATAGCTATTAAGCCATAGATTAGATACTAAATTTAACTAACCTAGTGTTAAACTAATTTTTGCTAGTTTGAGGCAGATATAAGGTGGTGATTTATAACAAGACAGAAAAAGGTAAAACATAAATGTAGCTAAAATAATTTCATAGAGAAAATTAAACTTTATCCCTGACAACTGAATACACTATTTCAATTTCCCTATTCTTGATTTTTCAATGAAAAGCATGCAATTCAAGACTAAGTTAAACTTCTTACTTCAAACAGAAAAATACATCTTATTCTTGGTAAATTAACTGAATATTTAACATACCAGTAAATCTAATACCATGCTGAGGAACCAAGAAACAAAAAAAAAAGAGAGAGAGAGAAAGAGAGAGAGGTCTAAAAGCTGACATAGCAAACATTATTTAAAGATTTAAATAGTTCATTTAAATTATTTAAACATTTTTATAGTTACTTTCAAATCTGACATAACAACCCAACTTTGTAGAATCTAATGATTATAAAACAAAATTATCTTTAAAAAACCAAGAGCAACTTGAAACTTTCCCAGTTTTTAACAATTATGCTAAGATAAATTCTTAGAGAAAAAAATTACATCTCTTGAAAAATTAAACAGTTTTACTGCTGTGGGATACAGATTAATTCAGTTCAATAAGCAGTTGCTACATTTGTTTCTGCTTTTGTCAGGAAGGGTGTTAGGAACTTAAAGATAAATAAAGTGAGTTGAAGGGAATTTATATATAAATTGCTTCTTATAACTTTATTTTTTGGTCCTTTTTTTGACTGCTAGTTATGGCATTTTTATTTTCAACTTCTTATTATAGACATTTCCAAACATACACAAGCCCTCATATACCTTATATCAGACACTCAGCTTCAAAAACTAACACTCTGTCACTCTTATTTATAATCTCCTCAGCCTCCCTTCCCCCATGTCTTTGCTGGAATATTTTAAAGCAAATCTCAGACATTCATAATTTCACCTGTAAACACTACAGTATTTAACCATAACAGGTAACAGATCTTTTTTTTTTAATACCATTGTTGGTCCCAATCTAATAGCTCATGTTCAGTTTTATCTCAATTTTCTCAAAGTATCTTCTCTACTGAAACTGGTTAGTTTGAATCAGAATCTTAAAAAAGTCCATAAATTTGCAGATTAGTTATAATATCTTCCAAAGCCCTTACTGCTCCTGTCAACTAAATTCTTCTCTGACTTCATCTTACTGTGACTATGTCCATTTTCAATTTGTCCTGATTTCTGTATCTATTCCTATAGTTAACTTTGACTTACACAGGTTACTGTAAATTGCTCAATTCCTTTTTGGAACAAATCAGGGGAGAGAGGAAGAAATAACAGTCAAGAATTGTCTGTGAGTACCTGTGAATATCAAGCATCTATGTGAGAACTGTGCACTTATATTACATTCATTTATGCATAAAATAACTGTCTAAATTTTCTAACTTCAATTAAATTTGGAAATGACCTTTAAAAAAAGATTTTATCCATTTTATTTTTAGATAGAGGGGAAGGGAGGGAGAAAGAGAGGGAGAGAAACATCGAGGTGTGGTTGCCTCTCGTGTGAACCCCCACTGGGGACCTAGCCTACAACCCAGGCATTTGCCCTGATTGGGAATCAAACTGGTGACCCCTTGGTTCACAGGCCAACACTCAATCCTCTGAGCTACACCAGCCAGGGCCAAATTTATGTACTTTCATAGAAACATTAAGAGTGTGATTTCTGTGAATTATACCTCTTTTAGTGTCAAAAACAGAACTGCATAACTAAATCTACTAAGGTTTCAAATAAGCAGAGGCCATCATGCTTATAAATACTTAAGAGGTCTCAGCACAATTTCTGTTAAAAAGAAAACAATACATGATAGAAGTTTGCTTATATTTTAATAATTTTCAGTCAAGTAAGTCTATCTACTATTTCTAAATCCATTTCTACAGTTATCCAGTAATTATGTACGCAAACTGGACTTAATTACTCTCTAAAAATTCTAAAGCATACAGTAAGTTTTTCTATTTGCATTTAAACAGGTATTGTATGAAGCTGAAAAAGACAGTGTAAAAAAAAAAACAACCCAAAACCAGAAACAGAATATTGCAGAGTCACCTAGGTGGTTATTATTTATCCTGACCAAAAGCAGTATGCAATGGTTTTATTTATAAAGTGCTCCCTTTCCCCAGGCACTCAGGGACAGAGTGCTGCAAAAATACTAAATGGCACTAGATATAATTTATAGTTTATAGTTAGTGCTTCAGTCACCAAATTGGAATTCTGTTAATCAGGACAACACAGATGGTAGAGGGAGAATGTGTGAGTAAGACTACTGGCTTAGTTTTCCATTTGATTTTTTCAGCCTCTCATGTCTTATCTGGTTGATCTGTGTTTCTTCTCTGGTTGCTTTCTAGCCCATGAAAACTGCCTTTTTACAATCATCAATGACCCTTGCCTTTTTTTCACCAGATACTCAATAATGTCTTTTGTCAATATTTTTGAGCAATTAATGAAGATGTCTGAATTAAATCAACTTTCTATGATACTCTCACGAGAGGAATTTTTACTTATTTCAGAAAACCAGCAACATTTGCAGTTTTCCTGTAATTTTAATAATCTCTAGGGCATTCTTTGAAATAACTATACCGAAATGAAACAATAAGCAAAAACAGTATAATTTATTCAAAATTTATTAAAGTTTTACCTTAGTTAGAAGTTATAGCTAAGGAAGAAGAAGGTGTTAACATTAAACAAATTTTCTGAAATTCTATTAGTAAGGGATAATCTATTGATTAGTTTCTCCTCTCTTTAGTACCATCCAGTTTTCTACAACTATTCTACTTTAAAATAATTTTTTAGAAATACAATTTAAACTAGCTACACATCCCCAACAAGTAGGTTATCACCTGATAACAAAATCTTTGGAGAGTGGTCATACTTTAACAGAAAAGAAAAGCAAACTCAAGAGGATTTATAATTTTTCTAAGGTGTCATTAGAAAAGACAGTGATTTTGAGAACTCTTAAGAAATTACACACTTCAAAGTAGATTAGAAATGAAAGTTCTGGAAAAAACTAATCACTTGAGTATTTTTAAAATATGATTTAAATATATATGATAAAAATTTCAAGTAACATTTTGATATCTAGAGAAAAATCTAGACAGAAAACTTTTTGAGTTTTTTTAAGGTAGGTTTTAGATTTCTTGTAAGATTTTGAGTTTTTTAGGTTATATACATTTTTAAAAGTTCAGGACATGTTTTAAACAAAATTATAGTCAACCCTTAACATTCTAAAACATGTAGCACTTACTCTCAGTTAACTAGTCCAAAAGTTTGTGCTTCAGCTAAGGATATATGATCTCAATTCTGATCAAAATGGGCCTAGTACAACTTTAGTACCTTCAAAGCACTTAAGTTCCTCTGTTTTCAGCGGTATAAAAAAGTCAGATAAGACACTAACATACTTTCTCTTATGCTTACTGTAGTGGTATTCTTACATTTTGTTGTTCATAGCAGCACCTAAAATGCAGATTCCTGGGCCCATGAAAGATTAATATTCTGCTAGTCAGGGGTGAGGACCCTGGAAGCTGCTGTCTATGGTGGTTTACATATCACACATTAAGAAATACTGCCTACAGAATTTCTACCAAATCAGAAATTCCTGGGATGGGTCTAGAAAACTGTGTTTTAATAAACTCAACAGGTGATGCTTCTTTCACCATATTACAGCTTTTAATAACTTTCCCTCAACATTTTAAAAAGATTTTATTTATGTATTTTAGAGGGAAAGGAGTGAGAAAGAGAGGGAAACATCAATGTGCTAGGGAAACATTGATAGGTTGTCTCTTGCATGCCCCCAACCAGGGACCCCGCCTACAACTGGGGGATGTGCCCTGACTGGGAATCAAACCAGCAACCTCTCGATTTCTGGAATGATGCTCAACCCACTGAACTACACCAGTCAGGGCAATTTTTCCTCAACTTTTGATGCTCTGTGTAGGAACTGGTAATGTGCTAAGTTGTATGAGCACCCAACAGATCCCAGGTTAGGGATGTTTTATTAACTAGAGTCTCCATATTAAGGACAAGGAGATGTCTCCTGACAGACATGATGGAAACTTCGAGTGTACAAAACAGGCTGTTCTGTATCTCAATATCTTGAAATTTCTTTCTTGAGGGCCTAAAATTAAATGCCCTACGCTGGAGCTGAATTTGTCTAAATTACATGTGTTTATAATGTGACTTCAATAAATATACAGGATTCCACTTTTTTTTTGAAACAGGTATTCATCCAGAAAAAAAAATCTGTATCCTTATCTCAATTATACACATATAAATAAAAACAAGTGTCGATTCCTCAGCCTTTTTTTTTTCCTTTTCTAACCGGTACTCCAATCTTCCTACACTTTCAGTGCTATTTCTATATTCTTAAACATTTTTATACAATATGTTCTGTTCTTTAATATAAATGTACATAAATGGTACTGTAGTAAACTTAAATTTACATAAATAGTACTGAATTAAAATTTCATTTTGTTTTTATTTTTCTTCTCTTAATTTTATGTTTTAAAACTTATCCAGCTTTAAAGATTGCACCATTATTACTTCTACCTGCTACACTGGTATCCACAGTACACCACCATTCTTCTTTTATTGAATTAATTGGGTTGACATTGGTTCACAATACCATACAGATTCAAGTGTACAACTTAACAAAACATCATTCATACACTGCATCTTAATCACTGTTGTGACAGATACTTAAGCTAAATCCCCCCTATCACTGCCACAAACAATACAGCTACAAAGACTGTGCCATCAGGGACCTGTGTAAAAATTCCACTGAGTGCTGGGTCAGAGGGCTTAAGCATTCTTGATTTAGCTGAACACTGACTGATTTACAGAATGGTGGTACTAGTTTATATTCCCACCATTATACAGAAGACTTCTCTTACAACCCTCTAAACACTTTGTATTGGCTATCTTTTAAATTTGCATCATTCTGATGACCATTAGGTTGTATCTTACACTTTATTTTAATTTTTCTAATTATGGATGAATTTGTATATATCCTCATCCACCTGTTAGCACTTGGACTTCCCCTTATTTAAACTGTCTATTCCTATCTTTTACTTTTTATTTTTAATATGCATTTTTTAGATTTTATTTATTTTTTAGAGTGAGGGAAAGGAAGGGAGAAGAGGGAGAGAAACATCAATGTGCAAGAGATACATCAATATCTCTCGCCCACCCCCAAGTGGGAACACTGCCTGAAACCCAGGCATATGAACTGACTAGGAATCGAACCAGTGACTCTATGGGTCACAGGCTGGCACTCAATCCACTAAGCCATACCAGCCAGGGCACTATCATTTATTTTTTAAAAAGCTTTTTTTGCTCTTTTTCTCTGTTGATTTATAGCCGTTCTTATATATTGTGAATATTATTCCCCTGCAGATTTTAAAATTTTCAAAACTGACATCTGACTTTTAATTTTGTGTATGTATGGTACCTTTAACAGAAACACTTAATTTTGATGTAATCTAATCCATTAGTTTTCACATTTGGTTCTGTGACCCCTAAGACATAGCTGGTCTCCAAATTTTCTTATCAGCTTTGAAGTTTTACATTTCTTCTTTGACTCTTTATTCCTTCTGCAGTCTGTCTTAGTATATAATGTCTAAGATACTGATCCTGCTTTCTTTTTTTCCCCACTTTTAATAAAATTTAAGTACCTATCTGCTTTAGGAACCTGTTTTGCATTGCCTAGTAGTACAACTTATAAAGTTCTCATATACACACACATAAGTTCCTCTGAGCTAACTAGTTTGTTCCAGTCTACTTGTCTTTTGCTAGCATCATATTTTTTTATTACTATAGCTTTGTAGAACTTCTTATTATCTATTAGATCTAGTGCTTCCTCCTCTTTTGTCAAAATTTACTTGGCTATTCCTGGACCTTTAAGGTGTATCTTAATTTCAAAATGTGTGTGTAAAGTTTTTTCAAAAAATTAAATTAAAATTTTGAATAGGAGGCAGTGACATGACAGATTTAGAGAAACAGGCATTACTAGGTTAATGGGCAAAGTACCTGAATAGACACTTCTCTAGGAGGACATACAGAGGGCCCATAGGTATATGAAAGGATGCTCAGCATCACTAGCCATCAGAGAAATGCAAGTTAAAACCACAACGAGATACCACTTCACACTGGTCAGAATGGCCTTCATAAACAAATCAACAAACAGTAAGTGCTGGAGAGGTTGTGGAGAAAAGGGAACCCTAGTGCACTGTTGGTGGGAATGTAGACTGGTGCAGCCACTGTGGAAAACAGTATGGAATTTCCTCAGAAAACTAAAAATGGAACTACCTTTTGACCCGGCAATACCACTGCTGGAACTGTACCCTAACAATGCTGAAACCCCAATTCAAAAGAACCTGTGTACCCCAAGGTTCATAGCAGCACAATATATAATAGCCAAGAGCTAGAAGCAACCTAAGTGCCCATCAGTAATTGAGTGGATCAAAAAACTATGGTACACTTACATGATGGAATACTACACAGCAGAAAGAAAGAAGGAACTCCTACCCTTTGCAACAGCATGGATGGAACTGGAGAGCATTATGCTAAGTGAAATAAGCCAGGCAGTGAAAGACAAATACCATATGATCTCATCTGTAAGTGGAATCTAATCAACAAAACAAGCAAGCAAAATATAACCAGAGACAGTGACAAAAAGAACAAAGTGACAGTAACCAGAGGGGTAGGGGTAGGGGGATAATGGGGAAAGGTAGGGGGAGGATCTAGTCAAGGAACATGTATAAAGGAGCCATGCACAAAGCCAAAGGGGGGTAGGATTGAGGATGGGGGTGGGTGGTTTGGGGGAAAATGGAGACCACTATACCTGAACAACAATAAAAAAAGAAAAACATATAATAATGCTTTAAAAAAAGGCATATAGTACATAATACTTTGTCTTTTAATAAAGTTAGAGATTTTCACCATGAAGGTTTTATACATTTCTGATTAGGTTAATTTTTGTTATACTATTTTCTAAGTGGGTTACTAATGGTATTTAGCAGAGATCAGAAATCTATGGCTCGCAAGCCAAATTTGGTTTGCCACATGGTTTTGTAAAAAAAGTTTTACTGGAACACAGCCATACCCATTTGTTGACATAATGTCTATGGCTGTTTTAAAACTCTATCAGCAGAGTTATAATTGAATCAGAGATCATATGATTCACAAAGCTGAAAATACTTACTATCTGGTTCTTTATAAAAAAAGGTTGCTGACTTCTATATAGAAAACACCTATTAATTTTTACAGCTTAATCTTATGTTAGAGTATCTCACTGAATTTTCTTAGTTCTAGTCTGCTAACTGTATTTGGATTTCATGTAGATAACCACATAATATGTAAGTAGAAAATTTTATTACTTTGTTTAACTTCCAGTCTTATTTGGCTTGTGTTCAAAATGTCTCAATTAAATATAATGTTTACTATACACTTTGGGCATTTAGGCTTTATCAAATGAGCAAAATTCCCTTTTATTCTTAGTTTTCTTAGAGTTTATTCATACACAACTGATAATTTCAAAATTGTTTTTATATTCCAATAAACTCATTTGACAATGAGATATTATTATGTGGTATTTCTCATATTTTATAGTGAATGAATACTTAACTTTTCATGTTTTAATATTTGGGTTCCCTATTAAACTGGTAATTCAGTGAATGGGACTTAATTGCACTTTCATGCATCTCTAGTGTAATACACCTTCTTTTGCCAGTATTTTATTGCACATGTGTTGTGTGTTGGGTATTATTTAAGAAATTGTGTTTTCTCATAGAAAAGAAAGTATTACAGCTGTTTAAGTAAATAAATATGGTATTGTACTAGTAGATAGAGATAATAAAAGAAAATATATAATTAGTTCAACCTTTCAGGTGAAATTTATAATTTTAGGGCCAAAAGATCTCTCAAATCTTTGGAACTCATGGTACTTTCTGTCAACCCACAAGCAATTTTGTAACATCAAAAATTATTTAAAGCTGTAACAAGTATATAACAATCTAAAGGTAAAGTAGAAAAGAAAAATTGTAGATCTGATCTAAAGACTAATGTGGCCCTGGCTGGTGTGGTTCAGTGGATTGAGTGCCAGCCTGAGAACCAAAGGGCTGATGGTTCAATTCCCAGTCAGGGCACATGCCTGGGTTGTGGGCCAGGTCCCCAGTAGGGGGTGTGCAAGAGGCAACCACACATTGATGTTTCTATCCCTCTCTTCCCCTCTATCTAAAAGTACATAAATAAAATCTTAAAGACTAAATGTGAATATTCATAAAGATATTCCTAACTTCTAAAACTTCATCAAGAAATCTACATAATTCTACCATGTGCTTTTTATATTCTTTTTATAGTAAATTCTACCCTTGTATTATATCCAACTGAGTAGAGTAAGAACAAAATGTAACTAATGTATTTAGGCATGTTCTCATGAAATTTAAATTAAAAAACTTTACACAAGGTAAAAAGGATAGAGAACCATTCACTAAAAGTGCATTTTAGCTTTGAAGAAAAGTAAGTACCAGATCTTTCTTCTCTTTTATTTACTACAGCAATCTTCAACCTTTTGCATCTCATTGGCACACTTCAACTAATTACTAAAATTCTGCAGCACATCAAAAAATATATTTTTTGCCAACTTGACAAAAAAAGGTATTTTGATTCATTCACACCAGAAGGCTATTGTTGTGATGGTTGTTTTTATTTTTTTATTTGGCAATCTAAGGGAAAAAAGGTCAGTGCCCCTGAGTAAATAGTCAGGTATTGCCTGTTTTAAAAATTCTTGTGGCCAACAGTGTGCCATGGGGCACACCAGTTGAAAATTGCTGATTTATTAGATTAGCAAATACAAAATTATTATTAATTTAGTTGAGTCACTATTTTAACCATTTCAAAATACTGGTCTACAATTTTATTAGAAAACCTGGAACTCCAAAAGCTCTAGAAACTTAAAAATTTTTTCACAGTTCATTTGAGTATAATCTAACATGAACTAATGAGACTATTTATAGTCCTTATTATCCTATTTAGTGTAAATACTTGCTGAATATTAATGTGTTTGATTATGACAGGTCCCCCTGAACTCTACTGAAATATAAAATAATAGGTGGCATATACACCATATTTATTTCTCAAAGGCTTATTTATTTTTTTTTAAATTTTATTTATTTATTTTTAGAGAGAGGAGAAGGAAAGGAGAAAGAGAGGGAGAGAAACATAGATTGGTTCCCTCACACCCCACCCCCCAACTGTGGGGACCTCACCCACAACCCAGGCAAGTGCCCTGACCTGAAATCGAACCTGTTACCTTTCAGTTCTCACACCAATTCTCAACCCACTGAGCCATAGCAGCCAGGGCTCAAGGGTTTAAAGATATAACTAGCCCTAAGTGTTTTTAATAATGGAGTATAGATCCTAGACCAATGTCATGAAGCTCTTCCCCCAAGATTTCTTCTAGAAGTTTTATGGATCTGGGATTTATTTTTAAATCTTTAAACCACATATCTGATAAAGAATTAATATCCAAAAAATATGAGATACTCCTACAATTCAACAGCAAAAGAAACCAAATAACCAGATTAAAAAATGGACCTATGACTTGAATAGACATTTCTCCAAAGAAGGCATATAAATGGTCAACAGGTATATGAAAAGATGGTTAACATCAGTAATCACTGCAGAAATTCTTATTAAAACCAGGAGATATCCCCTCACATTTATTAGGTTGCTATTATCAAAAGAACAAAAGATATAGGCTAACAAGAATGTGGAGAAATTGGAATCCTTACTGTTGATGAAAATGTAAAATAATGCAGTTGCCATGAAAAACAGTAGAAAGTTACTAAAAATAAATAAAAATAGAAATACAGTATGATCCAGAAATCTCACTTCTGGGTATTTATCCAGAGGAACCGAAATCAGTATCTCATCGAGATATCTTCACTCCCATGTTCACTGCAGTACAATTTACATCAGCTAAGATATGGAAACAACCTAAATGTCCATCAACAAATGAATGGTTGTAGAAAATGTGGTATATACATAGACTGGAATATTATTCAACCTGCTGTACATGATAACAGGGATGAATCTGGGATATACTATGCTAGGTAAAATTAGCTTGTCACATTAGGACAAATACTGTGTGATTCTACTTATATGAAGTATCTAAACTAGTCAAATTCATGGAAACAAAGTAAAATGGTGGTTACTGGTGGAAGGAAGAAATGAAAAGTTAGTGTTCAACAGGAACAGTTTCAATTATACAAGATGAACAAATTCTAAAGATCTGCTGTACAATGATGTGCTTAGAGTTAACAAGGCTGTGCTGTGAACTTCAATATTTGTTAAGACAGTAGATTTCAAGTGTTCTTAACACAATTTAAAAAAAGTTAAAAAGATTTCTAATTTTTTCATCCCTCATTACTATCAAAAGCAATCCTTATACTCTTGTATCTCTACTTATGCTTCTATATTCTGAAACATTGATTTTAACAAATAAAAATATTACTTTCATAGCAGAATCATTATGATAATGTTCTTTTAACAGACACTTAAGAACATCACAAACTTAAAACAAAATATTAAACAAAATGTTTAACAGTGATTTAACTGTATTAGACAATATAACATTTATAACCTTTATACTATTCCTCATTCTGTAAGAAATTTGAATTGGAAGCCTTTTTAGTAATAGAATATTAAATAGAAATATTTAGGTACAAATTTAGATAACTCCTATACTGAAAATAAAACATTAAAATATAAAGAATATATGTACAGCACACAATTAGATTCTATCATTCTGGATTTCATCATCTCAAATCAAAGGCTTCTAAATCATGCAATATGCCATAAAAAGTGGAAGCACTTACTTAGGAGTAGAAGGACCCCTTGGCCATGTTCCATCTTCATTTTTCTGTTCTATCACTAACACCTAAAAATATGACACAATAAAAGAGTGTTTTTCTTAACCTCAACGTTAAAAGAGTTTTAGAAGACTAGCTGGATTCACTAAGAAACTAAAGTAACCCTGTTGATTAATTAAAGGACACAGCAGACAAAGTGAAGAGATATTTGCATTTTGGTTCCAAAGCTGGGCAAAGGAGACAAAATTTAAGGAGTCAATTATAAGACGTAAGGAACTGCAAACACACACAAAGAGATACACATACACATAAGGAAGAGGGCTAAGGATCACTCATTTTGGGAGGCAAACTCTTCAATAATATATTTTTGTTTCACTCCCTAATAAGAATACTTATAATTTTAGTAAAAAAAATTTAAAAGTCCAGGGCAGTGTTTATTTTATCATTACTCAGAAAATAACTTGTAAAATCTGGAAAACTGAATGTACATTTTGGGAAACGTTCCTATTTCAAAATCTGGTAAATGCATTCCTAGCAAGAAGATCAAATTATTTTAATTCTCGAAGCCTCAGTTTTCTAATGTACATATGATAGAAATAATAACAGCCATTACATAAGATCAATCACTGAAAAAAGTTAAAGAAATAACACTATACATTTCAAATTGTACTATGAGCTACCTCAAGGCCTAATGAATGGTAACCAAGGAGAAATATTTATTCTCTTGGCAGCCAAGAAAGAAAGAGATGGCTGGCAAGAGGGGAGTGTTGACTAACCAGTAAAGTTACAAGTTCCTCACTCCAGCTTCAGTCAGGCAACTCTCCTTTGAATTGTAAAACATATTAAATTTTTAATATTTCACTTAAGAATATAATGGCTAAAATAAGTATGAAAATCACTGCTTTTATATCTTATTACAAGATTTGACATATAGTAAACATTTACTAAAAATTAAGTTTCTTCTGTTCCTTAGAATTTTTAACAACTTGTGTCATATTACTGATGTCAATAGTAATTTTAAATAAAACAAAGCAAAACAAGACAAAATCTTCCATACATTGGAGCACCAGTCTCTGTGTTAGGTACTAAAAATAATAAAAACAAAAATAAATAAGACAGAAAGTCCAATCAAAACCAATACCTCATAGTCTAGTAGAGGAGCTCAATATATAAATAACTGAAGTACATACTGAACAAAAGACATACATAAATTATTATGGAAGTTAAAGGAGTAACTTTTTCTCCAAACTAGAAAAATCCTGTACCTCAAATAGATATTGATAAAAATAGATCAGAAAGGCTGAAGAGATGATTTTACATCTGAGCTGGAAATGAAGGACTAATAATCTGATCTACACTATATGACAGAACAAATGGTTAATATGAATATTTTGATGTTAAAAAAATTTTTTGCTGACTGGATGCAGGGACTGGAAAGAAGGCCTCTGAAACAATATGTAGGAATGCACAAGAGGATGAACAACACAGTAATGGTTAGGGCACAAGTGGTTCAGTTTGGTTTTGTTAAAGTGTAAATCACAAAACAAGGATAATCTAAAGATGATGGAAGATTGGCAAAAGGTCAAACCATAACTTACAAGCTGTGTTAAGGTGCTTGGACTTTATTCTGTAATTGTTAAGGAACTAGGAAAGGTTTATGAAAAGAAAATAATAAGGTTTACATTTTAGAAAGAGGATTCTGATAGAAATACGGAATATTGAGAGTGGACATGCAAAACACTGGAGGCAGAGGGATCTGTTAAGAAAGACAGGGGCTGGGAATGACATTGAGAGTAATTCAAGAAACAATCAGAAGATAGAATCAGTAGGACTTGCTGATTTCTCAACACATTCATTTATTTGGGTTATATCATAAAGAATGAAGAAGAAGTTGATACCTTCCATGGGAGCTCATAAACTACAGTTCACTTAGCTCACTGACTGCATTTAGAAATAGTTTGTTGGAACATAGCCATTTCTATGTTCACATATCCTCTCTAATGGCTATTTTTGTGCTACCTCAATGGCAGAGTTGTAGTTGTGAGAGAGGTCATATGGACAGCAGAGGGAAAAATATGTACTATTTGATCCTTTACAGAAAGTTTGCTGACCTATCTTATTAGCTGGTTTTTTTTTTTTTTTGATGGAACATGGCTTCTTTTTTATATTCAAGTTCAAGAAGGGAAACAGAAGGTATGGCTATTATCCAGCAGGGGAAGAGAAGAAATGAATTAGAAAAAGGAAGCCAGAGCCAGTAGAACCCCACACAGATTACCAGGATATCCAAAAAAAGTTTGTGACTCCAGAAAGTTTCATGTATGGTATGCTTAAGATAAATAGCACTGCTAAACAATACCTGTCCTTGGTATAAACCAGCATCCTGAATGGTGCTGTCTGGTTTATTCAGAGGTTCAAATGTATTACTCATGTATTTGTTCCACAATCTGGTCTCCTTTTCATCTGGAATATTGAAGATTTTTCTTATTTCCTTTTCAATTGTATCTAGATTTAAGGAGAAAAGATATATAAATATAATAAACCTTTAAATATATACCACATAGAGCTAAGTGTTCACCAGCATAAAAATCCTGAATTTAAAATATTGATATGATAGTAAAAACAGATGAACAAATATGTAAAAAATATATAAAAAAACAATAAAGAAGGTGTGCTTTTTAAAGAACAAAATGTAATTATAACTGACAGATGATTACTTGGGGAAATTGAGATCTCAAAAGGTATAGGAGTTTAATCATATAACATCACATTTTATGTCACACAAGATAAACTTTAAATTTTTATACATTATAATAAACTTTTACTTTTATAATAAAGCAACATACTTTTTCTGATGATATACAGGAGTTAGAAGAAAATAAAGTATGATTCAGAGATGTTACAAATGAAAAATATTTTTAATTGTAACCAATTTCAGAACACTTAATATTAAACTGAATATAACTTACAGTTTAAATAGCTAACTAAAAATAGAATATATGGCAACAAAAGAAAGGGCCTTCTTTGAAGGGATACCTGTATTGGTCAAAATTTCTTGTTTTGAAGGTAAAACCATATATTTTACTTACTTATAAATCAATTATGTAAGTGGAAGAAGTCTTTTTTATTTTTTATTTTAAACTGGAGCAGCTTAACCTACTATAGAATAAGACAGGAATATCTACATATTTGAGAGAACAAATGCAATTAAGCTTCAATACCACATAGTTAAGTAAATCTTTAAAATTTTTAAGAATTAGAAAGATACTAGAAAATACTATTAAATCCATTGAATTCTGGTCAATAACTTGCTTGACTTATACTCAAGTATACTAATTAAAATTTGAAATATGAAGAAATATAAAATACCTCTAAATTTTAGAATACTTGATTAGTTTTGAAAAAAATACATTATTTACAAAATACTAAGCCTACATTTTCTCTGAAGAAATACAAACACCCCTGCCTATTTTACGTAATTAAATTTAGTCCAATAATACTGTTTATGTTCTACTTAGCAGCTAATGTTCTTTAATAGTCTTACAGTCAATAAGATTTTGATTAGGGCATTCAATTAGCAGTACATCTTACAGTGTAACTTAGAGCAAATTAGAACATTTAAATAATTACATAAATAAATATACTGCATGTTATTTTGGGGGAGGGGGTAACTTTTTTTTATTGAAGTATAAATGTATACAGAAAAATGCACAAAATTATCAGTATATCATGAAAAATTTCCAAAGTGGACACACAATGTAAACAGCACCCAAATCAAGGAACAGAACATTATGTAGGAAGGAGGATGTAGGAAAAATCTGAGGAAGGGAAGTCACTGCAGTTTTTCTATAAAACTGAATATTTTTCCTTACTGGAGAAATAATTCTTGATCACTGCAAAAATTCAGAAAATACAAATATAGTACAAGTAAAATGTTTCCCTAAAGATAAGCACTGTTAACATTTTGATATTTCTTCTTTCAGACATTTTTTTCTATTAACACACAGATATTTATGCACATAATCTAAATGTACAAACACATATTGGAATTTCTTCTTCAGGGAATTTTGCAATCTACCCATACATAAGGAACATTATAGGCAGAAGGTGTAATGCAAAGGCCCTGAGATGGGAATGTATTTGAAATTTTTTAGAGCAGCACTGTGCACAAATGTGACTTAAGTGAGAAAAGCAAGGTAAAAATGTGAACATAAAGGTACTCATGCAGGGTCATACAGAACCTTGTGAGTTATGAAATTATCCTACTTTATCTGAGTAGAAGGAAAGCCACTGCAAAGCTTTGATCAAAGTAGGGAAATGTTCTAACTGAACATTTTAAATGTTCATTTTGCCGTCAGTGAAGAACAAACTGGAGTACAGGTATCAAGGGGGAGAGATTAGGCTAGTTCAGCAATCCAAAACAAGGTGGTAGCGGTGGGAGCAGTAGAAGCAATCTTAAGTGGTCAGACTAAGACTAGGTTCTGAAAAAACTGCTAAAGAGGACATACTCCTAGATTACAGGCAGAGTGAAAAATAATAAGTTTAATTTCATATTTATTTGGGGATTCTTGTAAGACACAAGTGAAGATATGGAATTATGGAAAAGTTTTGGATAGAAGACATACATTTAAAAGACATCAATATACAGAAAATTATTGAAAGCCAGCAGACTAGAGGAAATCACCAAGAAAAAGAGGGGAGATTCAAGGACGAAGCAGGAGACACTGATGTTTTGAGATCAGGACTATATAGAGTATCTCAAAATGGACTCTGAGAAGATGCAGCTAGTGAGAACATATGCCCTGGAAGCCACATGAAGAGAAAGTGTTTATTGATGGCATAATTAGTATGTTAACATTCCTGGCAGATTATAAAGACATGGAAGACTCTGAAATTAGCATGGCATTTATCGATGCAGAGGTATTAAAAACTATCACAGAAACAGGACCAAGGGAGTGGTAGGCTTGAATGTCTGATGTATTAGGCTCAAAAGAGAATGGCAGCAGAGGAAGTGGGAGCCAGAAAGCAGAATGCACAAATTGAGATTTGGCAAGTGCACTTTTAGATAGTGACAGTCTATGGGAGTTAGTGGCTGAGTCTGGGTGCAGATCAAGATCACTGGAGGGTGATGTCACTCATAGCTGGGATATAAAACTGAAACTGATAGACACAGACAATAGTATGGTGGTTACTACAGGGTTCGGGGTTGGAGGAGTAGCAAATAAAAAGGGGGCCAAATATATGGCGATGGAAGATGATTTGACTTTGGGTAGTAGGCATACAATAAAATATACAAATCATGTATCAAAGAATGCACACTTGAAACCTATAAAATTCTATTAGTCAATGTCACCCAATAAATTCAATAAAAAAGAATATCAAGGTATTGAGAGCATGTGTATATTTTCCCCATATGTTAATCTGATTCCATTAGACAGTTAATAAAAAGCATACAGAGGCAGACAAATATTAACACAGATAAGAGAAGACTGTGACATAGATTTCTAGTAAAAACATTTGATGTTAAAGTTAGGCAATTCTATTAATAAATCTTGTAAACATAAAGCATTTTTCAAGAAGTTCTGTAACAAAAATTATTTTTTAGTGTTGTAAAGCCAAAATTTATCTTTCTTATTGGAACATTAAATATACATATATATTAATTTAGGAAGAAAAATATTCAAAGGCAAAGTATTTTGGTTCTGAGTGTGGTAAATTAATTAGATTCTGCTTATGGCTACTATCATTTTAATTATAAATCAACATAGGTATTACTAGTTGAAAAAGGAACACTTTATTAATTTGGTAAAAAAAAACAGGTATTTATATTTCTTAATTCTTTTTATATATTTATATAGCCATATTTTATGTACATAGCTATTTTGATTATTTTAATCACAATTTTTAAAAAGACTAGAAAGGAAATAATATATTCCATGTTTTCTTTCTTAGTACCCAAATTCTTTGTTTCAAAACTTACTTCAGAAAAACAAAATCAGCCAAATTAACACTTGCACAAATGGTGTATGGCAGCAATTAAGACACAAGGTTCTGATATAAAATCCCTCATTATGGAATTAAAATACTGGCTCTATCACTAGGAACCAGGGTGAACATAGGTATGTTACATAACCTTTGGAAGCCTCAGCTTTACCACCTAGAAGATGACAAAACAGCATTGAAGTTTAAATTACAAATTCCTCTAAAGTTCCTAATATGTAGTAAGTATTCAATAACTACTAAGTACTATGATAACTAAAACCATAAAATCTCTAAAATTCCCGACTTGGTTAACTTTAGTAATTTTTGCAAAACTTTTTGCACAGAAAGCAAAGTTGCTCTAATCTAGACTTTCAAATTTTTAAAACTAAGACTTCCAGGAAGAAATTATGACCTAGTATTCACATACACATATTGATTTTTCTATTGTAATATTTTCTATTCCATTCTCTTTACTCCACAGTTTAATGACTAAGTATTAATAATGCAGTTTGAAACCATCATGCTAATAAAAAATGTTTTACCTACAAAAATTCAGCTCATATACAATTTTAAGGCATATATTCAATACATGTAGTATTGAAAAGTATTAGTAAATGTAAACTACACTTATTAAATCTATAAAAATAAAACTTTTTATTTATATATTTTATCCACACCCAAGGATAATAATGCTTTTTGATTTTAGGCAGAAGGGAAAGAAAGGAAAAAGAGAGGGAGAGAAACATCCATGTGAGAGAGAAACATTGACTGGCTGCCTTTTCTACACACCCCTATCAGGACCAAACCTACAACCTAAGCATGTGCCCTGAATGGGAATTAAATCCATGACCTTTCTGTCTGCAGGACACCGCCCAACCAAACCATACTGGGTAGGGCCAAATCATAAACTTTTTGAAGCAGAAATTCTTTACAAATTGCATTATTTCCTTAATAAATTCTTACTTAGAACTTAATGTGAAAACTCCATAATGCTTGTTCTGAATTTAGAAATCATACTAACTGCTAATTTTCATGTAAGTTTTAAAATATTATTCAGTAAACTAATGTTCTAAACTAAGATTCTGATGATCTCATTTTATATATAATTTTCCTATAGAAATGAGGTAAGAGAAGAAAATATTAAATTTCAAAGATAACTAAAAAACATTATTTATATCAAGTATTTTAAGAGGTAGCTTCTCATTTATATTCCAATTGGCTTAACATTTCAGAGATTAGCCTCTGAATTAATTTTAATAGACTATCCTCCTTGGTAGACTTAGATTCTTACTGTGCACATTTTCATATCATATTTAATGTAATTTTATATACAGTAGTCCCCCTCCTTATCTACAATTTTGCTTTCTGCAGTCTGAAAATATTAAATGGAGAATTCCAAAAATATGCAATTCTTAAATTTTAGATTGCACGGGTTCTGAGTAGCATGACGAAATCTCGTGCTGTCTGCTCTGTCCTGCCTAGAACGTGAATCATTCCTTGTCTGGCACATCCTACCAGGATATGTTACCTGATGTCCAGTCACTCTGCAGTTGTCTTAGTTATCAGATCGACTGCTATGGTACTGCAGTGCTTGTGGGTCAAATAACCCTTATTTTACTTAATAAGGGTCGCAAAGTACAGGAGTAGTGATGCTGGAAATTTGGAATGCTAAAGAGAGCCCATAAAGTGCTTCCTTTAAGTGAAAAGGTGAATATAATACCATTAAATATTTTGAGAGAGACCACATTCACACAACTTTTATTACAGCATATTGTTACAACTATTCTATTAGTTATTAGTTATTACTGTTATTAATAATCTCTTACTGTGCCTAATTTATAAATTAAACTTTATCATAGATAGGTATGTACAGGAGGAAACATAGTACAAGGATATACAGGGTTCAGTATTATCCCTGGTTTCAGGCTTCCACTGGGGTACCTGGAATATATGGCCCACTGATAAGGGGGCACTAGTGTATTATGTTGAAAACTTTGAGTATTTAGTATGTGGAAATGTTTTCTTTTCCTAAATATGTTCCACAAATCTAGAAGTTGAAAACTTATTTTTTCATAACAATATGATAGTTATATATGGAATTCCTAACATTTTAAGCATTCGCTTAAAAAAGATGACTGAGCTTATTGAAATTGCATCTCAAAATTATAAATGTCCAAGCTAAAATAAAGAGGGTAAAGATAAAAAATTCATACATAATATTTTATTTGGTGAAAACATTAGGAATGACCAAGCATTGGGTATTGAAGGATGATATTAATTTTATGAACAATATAGCTTAAAAGTATTTTCCTGCTGTGAAATAGGTAAGTGGTAAAAAATCATTTGAATGACTTATGAAATTCATAAATACATTTATTTACTTTTAATCAAAGGGTACTTAATGAGTGGCTCCAACAAGGGAAACTATACAGTGCTATAATTCATAAATGTGCTAACCTCTCTTCGTCACTTAGGTGTGCTGCATTGTTATCACCACTGTCCACTTACATTTTCGAACAAGATGAAATTATTATCATCAATCTTGATTTCCAGTAACTACCTCTTATAATTTTTATTTTAGGGTGTTTTTTATCAAAAAGTACTATAATTTTTTTATTAAATTACTAATCATTTATTTAGAAATCATTTTATTCAATATATTCTTGATCTGAAATTCAAATGTAACTTTTAAATAGAATGAAAAAATTTAGGTATATTCCATTTACATATGTAGATAATGAATATATATAGACATATAGACACATAAATATATACAGGGAGTTAGGTACACTTATATTTCAGAGTATAATTCTCCAATCTTCTCCCTATAAAAGTTCTACTTTAATGTATAATCCTGTTACAAGCAAAATATACATTTCCAATGCTAAACTAAAATTATTTGATTTTTTTTAAAAAAGTAAAATGGCACAAATGTTAAATTCATCTAATAATGTAAAATAGATTTAGAACTATAAATAATTCAACTGTAGGCTAACATATATTGCATCAGGCTTAGAAATCTATAATGTTATGTATAGACCCTTAAAATCATCACCGTCCTGGTAGCATATAATAAATAGAATTATAATTAAATTTCTAATAGCAATGATTTAACAGAGAGGATCTTGCTTTACCTATTGTGTCAGCTTTGCTAAATCTTCGGGTTACAACATTGCTCATGTTTCCATTTTCACAGAGCTTCAATTCTGTGAGATATACTTCTACTTTGCAGTGCTTGACAAACATACCCTGTTCGACCACCTAAAAAACAAAAAAAACCAGTGTCAGCTACAGTGTACTATAATTTCATTGTCTCTAATAGAATACAGTTCTCTAAAGAGGTTATAGGAAAAAAACACAGATCTCCAACAAAAAAACAGTAACAAGTAAAATATATCAATATAAGATAAAATATACTGAATATTTGAAAAAGCAAGAAACACTTTTGGGAAATTTAACATTTAACAGAATATGAATAATCATATTAAACACTAATAGTTTAGAAAGGTATTCAACTGACTATGAAGATACTGAATACATTCAGTATTTATGAAAAAGTCTACTCAAAATATAAATATAGCTCTGATTAAAGATACAGACATAACTTAGAGCTTTTCATACTTGATTTTAAGCGAAAAACCTTGTAAAATTGAGTTTTATACAATTTAAGTTAACAATGGTTGTATCAGTCTTTACATTAAAATATTTTACAATAACTCCAAATTACTGCCGCGAAAATATTCATCTGTGCCCTGTAACTGACATGTTAGTTTTTCATCCTAAGATGACTTTGTTTGACCTTTAAATGTACACTTAGTAGTTCTATGCAACAAATGAAAAAAAAGCTGCTAAGCATGCAAGCAATAAAGCAGAAATACAGAAAATATGCATATATCAGGGTCACCTTTTTAATAAGTATATTTCCTTTTGATCTTCTAAAGGTTAACTGTAGGATTTCAGTCATGAATACTGTTGCTGAAAATAGTCATCAGCCTGATATGTGATACATTAGACAAATATGGCAAAAGGGAGGCTCCAAGTGACTCTTGTACTCACAAGCTTAGCATCAATTTAGTAAGCAACTTAAAAATTTCTCTTTTACTCGTATGGAAATTGTTTAACCTCAAAAAATTCAAATTTAGTTTATTTAGCACTTAATGTCCAAGGCAACACAATTTTTATGATACTATGTCATATATATTCTCCTATTTCACTTCTAAAACAGGTTAGCAGCCTGCACCTCTCCTTCTATTAATTAACTTAATTCATTTCACAAACCAATATGTAAATCACTTCTCTTAACTAATGTTTTATCTCTTATGCTCATTTATTTTGAAGTTAAGAATATAGCTAAAGATATTGCTTGTAGCTATATCTAAGTAGAAAAACTAGGAATCAAATATTAGCATCAATTAAAAATTTCTCCTCTAAGACTCAGTATCTGAGTAGCAATCCTAAAATAATATTATATTAAGATAGCTACTAATCTTTGATAAGTTGCTAAAAACTACAGGCCTCATTTTTATGGGAAAAAATGAAATGAGCAACAACAGGTCAGATAATGAAATAAAGAAACAGGATAAAATAACAAAAATATGGAAATCCCACATAATGATTTATATTGAGGTATACAAAATATTTTTAAGACAATTTTCATAACACTAATGGGTATTTTCCTGAAAAATACCTGATGATTTAACTGTCAGAAAGTCATTGTAAACAGTGAAAAAAAACCCATCAGGATTTCAAAATCTACACTTTATGGGGATTCAGAATTTTTTCATTTTTTCTTCTCTCTAGCAATATCTTACACTACTAAAACATTCACTATCACTACTTATATTTACTATATTTATTTATATTTATTATGTTACTACTTCTAAAAGTAGTGTATTAAAAAGCTATTCTTTTAAAGAAAGTATCTTTGTCCTCCAACTATTTCCATTTGAAATGGCCACACCATACGAATGACTGAAGCTTGAATACAATGGCACCACAGCACAGAAAATCATCATCATATTTATGTAGTAGTGTTATAGTTTTAATTATTTGTTTATATATAACACCTCCTTTATTTGTTTACATCAAGTCTCCTATGTTCATTAAAAATGTTTGCACTGAAAATAATCATTTAAAAAAGTGGCTATGAAGACTAACAGAAAGAAACAGGCCTACACAAATAGGAAATAAAGTTATATTTACTTATTACTATAACCATTAAAATAATGCATTTGAAATTCAAGACTGAAGGTGAATATTCAAATAGTTATGTTTCAGAATTAGAGGTGACGGTTAAAATGGGTTTTTTTGTAAGTGAAATATAATGTTATATTCCTATGAACACGGAACAAGCATAAGATGAAATAATTCCCTGTCTGAAATATAAGACTATGGTTATATAAAAATATTTCCATTAATTCAAGGCCTGCACTCCAAGTGTCTATTTCTTTTCTTTTGGAAATAGAAAGGATTTTCTAAAGAAATCTGTTCCTCTACAACAATTTAATAACACTAGGCCCAATGGACACATTTACTATCTTTGAGGAGTTAGCTACATTCATTTTTGCAGCACTTACGAAGCATCTATACTTAGTGCTAGGCACAACAGGTGCATTAGATCTAGGCTCTGGAGTCAGAGTGAGAGCACCTAGTGGTAAAGACAGAACAGCACAGAAGTATAACACAAAGATGAAATAATAGTTTTTAATACATAACAAATTCTACATATTATTTTCTATCCACAAATATTACAGGATGTGTTTCGTTTTCAAAAACAAGGACTGAAACATAACCATAATAGCATTATCACAACTAAAATAATTCAATTGAATCTCCTAATATCAAATATACAGTCAGTGCTCAAATTGTCTCTCCTGTCTCATTTTAACATAGTGTCTCAACCAGGATCCAAATAAAACCTACACATTACACATGACAGATAAAGTCACTTAAATAGAGAACTGAACAGTTGACCATCCATCTCTATATTCTTGCAATTTTTATTAAGGCTACTTAATAGATGGTGAAATATATTCTAAAGATGATGTAAATGGTATCTAGTTACCCCTTTTTTGTGATGGTGGTAGGCATAAATTAATCAGTGCATAGATCAAGATGGGCAAACTATGACCCATAAACTAAATCTGACTCACCATCTATTTTTTAAAAATAACATTTTACTTGAACACAGCCATGCCCATTCATTTATGTATGGTCTATGGCTGCTTTTGCACCCCAAACAGTAGACATGAGTAGTTTCCACAGAGACTATTTTGGCCCACAAAGCTGAAAATATTTACCATCTGTCCCCTTACAGAAAAAAGTCTGGTGACTCTTCTAGCCATTAATTCATTAGGTCTTTTTAAATTATGCTCAGTAACATTTTGTAATTTTCAGTGTAGAAAAGCTGTTTTTGTTGCTTTATTCCTAAGTATTTTGATCTGTTATAAACATAACTTCAAAATTCAACTTTATTTGCTGGTTACATCCACCTAGCTGCTAAACTTAATTCTAATTGTGTATCAGTACAATTTTTTAAAATTTTCAACACATAAAATTATATCTCCTAGACCATTACAATTTTATTTCTTCTTTTTCAACCCTTATCTATTTTAGTTCTTTTCCATGCATTACCATACTGGTTAAAACTTCTAATACAGTTATCCTTGTCTTGTGCCTGATCTGAGAGGGTGAGCTTTGAATATTTTTATCAATAAGTGTATCTGCATAGTTTCTACTCCTAGTCTTTCATTTCTAAGAGTTTAAAAAAATCATACATAAATACCGAATTTTACCAAATGTTTTTCTGCATCTATTGAGGTTATTTTTCTTCTTTATTTAGCTGCTATCAAAATTACAAGTAATTTTCAAAGTTAAATGAAAATTGCATTTGAGCTGTGACCAGTGTGGCTCAGTGGGTTGGACATTCTCCTGAAAAGTGAAAGGTTCAAGGTTGGATTCCTGGTCCGGCACATGCCTGGGCTGTGGGGCCATCCCTTATCAGGGAGCATGCAGGAGACAACCAATTGATGTTTGTCTCACACATTGATGTTTCTCCCCCTCCCTTCCCCTCTCTCTAAAAATTAAATAAATAAACAAATAAATACCATCTGAAAAAATGCAGTTTAGCCATTTATTGACCTTTTTATTTATTGTTTGATTTGGCTTGCTAAACTGTGATTTGAAATTAAGCATCTATGTTCATGACTAAGACTAGCCTGTAATTTTTTTAAAGATTTTATTTATTTATTTTTAGAGAGGGGAAGGGAGGGAGGAGAGAGAGAAACATCAATGTGTGGTTGCCTCTCATGTGGTCCCCACTGGGGACCTGGTCTGCAACCTAGGCATGTGCCCTGACTGGGAATCAAACCTGCGATGCTTTGGTTCGTAGCCCATGCTCAATCCACTGCATTACGCCAGCCAGGGCTTAGCCTGTAAGTTTTATTGTAATGCCCTTCAAGGTTTTGTGTCATGTTTATGCTAGCCACAAAATAAGCTGGGAAGCTTTCTATTTTCTGAAAGAGAATAGGATCGGTATGCTTCTTCCTTAAATATTTGGTAGAATATCCTAATGAAATGTTCTGGACCTGCATTTTTCTTTTTGGGAAGATTTTCATTTAACAATTTTATTTCTTTAATCACTAAGTGCCATTCAGTTTTGCATTTCTCACTGTTTCAACATTAAGCTGTATTTTTGTAGGAATTTGTCCATTTCAGCTAAAATTTCAAATTATTGCATAAAGTTGTTCAAAACATCATCTTTTAAAAAATCTTTAGGCTCTGCTATGATGTCCCCTTTTCATTACTAATATAGATTATCTGTGCCTATTCTCTTTTTATTTTTGATCAGGCTTGATAGGAGTCATCTTTATTTTATTGGTCTTATTTCAGTTTTTATCAAGAGTAAACTTTGTTAACTTAGCGCATTTTTTTTCAATTTCATTAGTGTCTGCTATACATTATTCTTTCTTGACTAGGTTTAATTTCCTTTTCTTCTTGATTTTCAGACTTTCTTCTTTTCTAATATATGCATTTAAGCTATATAAAGTTCCTTCTAAGAATGGCTTTAATCACCCTTTTATGCTGTATTGTTATTCTTTTTCAGTTGAAAATATTAGACAATTTTAGAATAAAGAAATCTGTCTTCTGCACTAAGTGCTATGCAGTCACCGGGTCATGAGAGTTAATCACATTGTTCACATCAGCTTCCAAACTCACTCATGTGGTTGCTGGCAGGCCTCAGTTCCTCTCCAGCTGTTGTCAAAGACTTCACTTCCTCATCATGTGGATCTCTGTAGGCTGCCTTCATGGCACATTGTTTCACTCAGAGTGACTGACCCAGAAGACAGTAAAAGAGCACTCCTGAAGTTAGAACTACCCGTATAAACTAATCTCAGAATTGACATACTATCACTTCTGCCATATTTTACTAGTCACACAGACCAACTGTGGCCCAGTGTGGGAGGTTACAATACAGTGTGAATACCATGTGGTGGTGATCACTGGAGAGTACCTTTGCAGCTGGCTATCACAGTCTACCCTCATCCCATTATAACACCAACTCAAAGTTCAGAAACTTCTTATCTATATCTAATCCAGGTGTAGACAAAGATCCTTGGAGGTAGTTCCTTAAGCATCTTGATTACAGTTCCCCTTAATCTATAGGCATGTGGACTAAGTTATAAGTTTTCTGTCCCACACATACCCTGAATAAAATGATGGGACATACAGAAGATAATCTTTTATATATTCCTGTAAAAACAGGGGAAAAGAGGAGGTACATATGAGTCAATGGCCTATAGCAATTCTGAAATCCACCTGGGCAAATACTGAAAAGATCCTTCAATAGGACTCACTTCATAACACTAGGTTCTGCTTTCTGGGTCATGTCTTTTTCATAAAAAGCTAATACATATTTGCAGTTGAGTAAATTCTTTGTCTGATTTCTGTTTGTAGAAGTCTGGGAGGTCAAAAGCCTCTTTCATTTTACATTGTCTCTGCAGTTCAAGATGGCAGTGGTTCTTGGAAACACTAGGTTTCCAGTGGCTCTCATTGCAGTTCATTCCATTAGACAAAAGTCACACACACAGAAGTTCTCTCTACCTGGAGTTTATGCTGAAGAGCACAAAGCCTTTAAGATTCTTATAAGCCTTATTGTTCTTAGAAGCCTGAATGTTAAGAGAGGGATGAAATATACTCTAAAATTCTGTTTTTTCCTTCTATCAATTGTGCAGCCTAGTTTATTACATAAATAAAATGCAAGATAGGAGAAGAGGAAGGAAGGAAGCTGTAGATTAAAACAGACTTAAAATTAGGTATTTATATATATTTACCAATACTAAGTACCTTCATTCTTAGCAATTTTTTAAAAATTAAATTTCTTGGGGTGACACTAGCTAATAATACCATGTAAGTTTCAAGTGTGCGATTTTGTAATACCTAATCTGTATACTGCATTGTGTGCTCACCGTCCAGTTTATTCTCCCTTTATCACCATATAGTTCACCCCCTTCTTCCCTTTCTTCTCTCCCACTCCACTTCCCCTCTGGTAACCTTCATATTGTTGTATATGCCCATAAGTTTGTTTTGTTCATTAGTTGCTTTCTTCTGTAAAAAAAAATAAGTGAGATAAAGATTTATTCAAGGGTCTTACAAACTGAGAAAACAGCTGGACAAAAACCCAGAGTGTTCTGAAGAAGAAAGTTGAGAGTTCTTATAGTAAAAAGTACATTCTAAAGAAATTATCATTCTTGCATTCTTAGCTCTAGGGTTGGTCCAGGATGATTATCAAGTCAGGTATTGGGAGGTCTGGTCATGTCCAGTGGTTTGGATAATAGATGCCAGAAGGGTATTAGATGGCCTGGACATCTGAGTCCTTCTGAGAGTAATCAGAAGTTTATTTGAAGGTTGGTTTATGTCCAGATGTATATCTAAGTATTGCTGCAGGACAGCTGTGTGCACCGTGACAAATCACTCAACCTTTGTGAGCCACAGTTGTCCCATCCGATGACATGCTCAAAGGTGACCAGAGCAGGCCTTAACCTGGAAAACTCAGGTGAGGTGTTGTCTCTTGCTCAGTTTTATATCCCACATACGAATGAAATCATGTGTCCTTGTCCTTTTCTGTCTGCCTTATTTTGCAAAACATGATACTCTCATCCATCCATGTTGTCACAAATGGCACTATTTCATCCTTTTGTATGGCTGAGTAGTATTCCATTGAATACTACAACTTCTTTATCTAATCATCCATCAAAGAACTCAGGTTGTTTCCATGTCTTGGCTACTGTGAATGAACAGAGATGAGTACATATATCTTTACGAATATGTTTTCAAATATTTCAGGTAGATACCCAGAAACGGAATTGCTGGGTCACCTGGTACCTCTATTCTTAATATTTTGAGGAATTTTCATACTGTTTCCATAGTGGCTATATCAGTTAACATTCCTGCCAGCAGTGTGTGAGGGTCCCTTTTTCTCTACGTTCTCCTTAACTCTTGTTATTTCTTGTCTTATTGATAATAGCCATTCTAACAGGTGTGAGATGGTATTATACCTTTTTAAAAGTTTTTTATTTACTTATAGAGAGAGGGGAAAGATGGGGGAAAGAGGGAGAGAAACAGCAGTGTGTCACAGATGGTATCTCTGACACATCAATCAGCTGGCAATCAAGAGGCATCAATCAGTTGCCTCTTGCACACCCCTAACCAGGGGTATGGCCCGCAACCCAGGCATGTATGTACCCTGACCAGGAATCAAACCAGCCACCTTTCAGCTGGCAGGCTGATGCTCAATCCACTGAGCCACTCCAGCCAGTTCCACACTATGGTTTTCATTTGCACTTCCCTTTTAGCTAGTGAAGTTTAGCATCTTTTCAACTTCACTAGATAAAGGGGAAAGAAAGGCCTGTTGTTTGAATAGAGTCGTGAGGCATCATCACCAACTTTTCTGAGTCTTTTATTTAAGATTTTATTAATTTATTTTTAGAGAGAGGGGAAGGGAGAAGGAGAGGGAGAGAAACATCAACGTGTGGTTGCCTCTCATGTGTGCCTACTGGGGACCTGGCCTGCAGCCCAGCTATGTGCCCTGGCTGGGAATCGAATCAGTGACCCTTTCATTTGCAGGCCAGCACTCAATCCACTGAGTCACACCGGCCAGAGCTGACTTTTCTGAGGTCTTAACAATGAGTTTTATAGTCACACATAGGCTTCAACTTTAGACCATATTTTCCTGAAAGTGACTTGAGTTTGATCTTTGCTCAGAGAACTTCTTAGTTTTAGCAGTCTGTCTTCTGGAGAGGCTAGAAATCTTCAAAACTAGGAAGTCTTTGTCCTTTTTTATTTACAGTCCTTTCTTTAGCTTCTCTCTCTCTTCTGACATCTGAGTATAGCAGCAGAAGAGGAAACCAGGCAGTACTTTCAATGTTTTGGCAGATTGTTCAGTTCATTAGATGTATTTTTTTTACCTTTCAATTTACTACAATTATCATGTGGCTAAACTTTCTGCGACCTTATAACAGAGACCACTTTCTTCTAGGTTTTAATAAGACTTGTCTCACTTTCTTTTAAGTCCTCATTGGCACCTTTCTCGAATTCTGAAATTCTATTACCAATTTATTCAAGGCTCTTTAGGCTTTCATTAATACTCTTGTAAATTCTAATGGCTTTTATCCATTGCCCAGTTCCAAAACCACCATCACATTCCAAGTTATATAGGCAGCACACTACTTCTACTTACCAAAATCTGTATTACCTATCTATTGCTGCATAATAAATTATCCCCAAACTTAGTGGCTTCACAAAGCATACATGTTACATAGTTTCTCAGGTCAAGAATCTGGAGCAGCTTAGCTGGCTTGTTCTGGCTTAGGGTTTCTCATGAGATTATTGTCAAGCTGTGTGTGGGCTGGGGCTTCAATTATTTGGAAGCTCAAATGAGATAGGAGAATTCACTTCCAGGGTCATTCATGATTGTTGGTAGTCTTCTGTTGCCTTCTTGTCCAGTGATCTCATTTCCTTACCATATGAGGCCCTCCACAGGCTGAGTATACAGATGAATTTTCCATATTGAGAAATGAGAGAGAGCATGAGGGTGTGTGCACCCAGGATGTAAGCTGAGGTATCCTTTATAATCTTTTTTTTTTTAAATAAGGTATAACTGACATAAAATATTGTTAGTTTCAAGTGTACAACATAGATTCGATATTTGTATAGATTGCAAAATGATCATCGCAGTAATTCTAGTTAACATCTATCACCATGAGAGTTACAAAATTTTTTCTTGCGATGAGAACTTTGAAGATCAACTCTCTTAACAACTTTCAAATATGAAATACAGTATTTTTAACTACAGTTACCATACTGTACACTACACTACATCTCCATGACTTTTTTATAACTGGAAGTCTGTTTCTTTTAATCCCCTTCATTCTAAAAAATCCAGTCTTGACAGTGATATGCCATAACATCCTGCTACATGTTACTGGCTACACAGACAAATATGATACCAAGACCTTGGTACAGTGTTAAAAGGGAACTACCCAAGGATGTGGATATGAGAAAGATAGGAGGTGAAGATCACTAGGGGTCATCTTGGAAACTACTATATTAGCCTATATGCTAATATTGTTGTGTACTTAAACTTTATATATATTTTCATCCCTGTAAGAAATTACGACTATTTTAAACAGGCTGCCTTAAGATTTATTCACAATATTTACTTTTATCAGTCTACATTTTTCCTGTGTGTCCAAGCTTCCATATGAAGTAGTTTTCTTTCCATTCTGCAGACTGTTTTGTATTTCCTTTAATTCAGGTCTCCTGGTAACAAATTCTATCGATTTGTCTATCTCCAAATGGCTTTTTCTAAAGGATCTTTTCTTTAGTTATAGAATTCTAGGTTACCAGTTACTTTTTCTCAGCATGTTGAAATTTTTTTGCTTTCATCTCTTTTGAGAAATCATTTTTTTGCCATATCCTTACTTTGAAGGTAATATTCAATATATCTTTTTGCTGGCTACTATAGAAATTCTTTTTCTCCTCATTGAATTTATTGGGTGACACCCATTAATAAAATTATATAGGTTTCAGGTGCACAATCCTACAACATGTCATCTGTATGCCGTATTGTGTGTTCATCACTCCAAGTCAAGTAAGTCTCCTGTCTATCACCTTTAATCTCCCCCTCCCCACAGTAATCACCACACTGTTGTCCATGTCCATGAGTTTTTTTGCTTTTCTTTCTTTTTTGCTCAATCTCTCCACATCTTGCAATCCAGCCACCTTCCTGACAGAAATATCTTTTTACCTTTGCTGGCTATGGCTATGTTTATATTTACTGGCTGTGGTTTTATTTATATTTTTTTCAGCTTGGGATTCACAGAATTTGAGTCTTTAGCATGATGACTTTCATTTGTTTGGGAAAATTCTCAGCTATCATTTACCTCCAGGACTACTTCTACCCCATCTTTACTCTCCTTCTAAGAGTTCACTCATATATATGTTCAACTTATTCCCTGTATTCCATGTGTCCCTTTGCCTTTTTAAAATTTTCCATTCTTTAGTCTCTCTAAGCTTTAGTCTGTATATTTTATACTGATATTATCATTTACTTTACAAATTCTGTCTTTGGTTCTGTTTAATTTAGTATTTTACCTAAACATTGTCCTTAATTCTTAATTTCTACATATCATTCAGTTTTAGAATTACAGTTGGTTCCTAACAGTTCTGTCCTTCTTTTCAACTCTTTTATATTTTTTAATATAATATACATAGCATTTTAAAGTCTCTGTCTGATAACTCCATTATCTGGATTCTTATGGGTCTGTTTCTGTGGTCTACAGTTTCTCTTGGATTTTAATTTCACTGTATTTCCTGTTCATTTGTTTGTTTTTTTAATTGAATGTATGACATTAGAAATGAAACATTTTAGAGATGATCTGAAGCCCAGGAAGATGATTAACTTGTTTCTGCATAACAGCTAGGGGTATTACCAACCCTAGATTCCAATTAGAGACTAGTAAAAGTCAAAGCTGGGCTTCAGATCCAGTCTGAAAGCCAGTCTATTCTTTAACTAGTTCCACTAGCATCAGAGTCATGAGGTTGTAAACGGGAATTCCCAGAATTATTGATTTAATGGAGGAAGACACATTTTAATAAAAACTCCAAGTAATTTTATGCATACTAAAGTTTGAAAATTACTTAACAGGTTGAGTAAATTTCACCTACTTTAAAAAAAAATAAATGTACGATCTCCTAGCAGACTTGTTAGATGTTTTTCTTTCTACCTGTGTGAAGCTTTCATAATTCTTTTTCTTTTTTGCTTAACTTTGCTTATCAGACACAGACCTCAAGAAATGCTAATAAAACCTATTTGAAAATGTAATGCCAATGAAGTTGTGGTTGATCTATTTACCATTAATAATAATGATTTGTTTTATAGTATGCTACATTTATTTAGGAAAAAATGTATCATTCAGGTTAAAAGTAATACAGTTTAAAACATTTGAAGAAGATATTTCAGACACAGATTTTCCTTTACCCCAGAAATTAAGTTCTTCTAGACTGTTTTACAGGTAATTAGTTTATCCTTCAAATGTTCAAACATTCAATTCTCCAGAAATATAGATAAAAGTATAGACCTTTTTATACATATAAGGCTAGCATTCCTAATAGAGAGGAATCCTAATTTTGAAATGACTATAAGAAAAAGCTGAGTGAAATTAAGGAAGTGAACTAAATCAAAGGCACATTCTACTTAGAAAACAACATTCGATCCCAACCTAAAGCATAAATATACAAATACAAATAAAAATAGTTAATACAGCAATTTTGTAGCAGCAGTTCCAAATAAATCCAAATATGGTTTGGTCTACCAGAAGTTTATACCTATATGTTACATAATTCATCTTTTTAATTGTTTCCATGTCGGGGGAAAACCCCAAATAACTATTCTCAGAGATTCTGGTTCTCCCTCCAACTTTTCTCTTCACTCCCCTCCTCATCCAAATACATTATCAAACACTTGTGTAATGCTGGCAGATCTAATTTAAGCATTTGGTATTCTTTTACTATTGCAATACCCTCACTTTCATAAATGACTTTTTAGACCCAAAAAGTAAAGAAAATCATTCCTTTTAAAATCTTCTAGACTATAACTGTAAAGCTTTAAAATGAATGACATAAACAATGACAAAGATATATATATTTTCAAGTTTTTTAAAAAAATTATGCTGCAATATTTTTCTTCAAGTTTTAGTTTCTTATTTTTTAATTGTTTCATCAAGAAAGCAGTGCTGCCTTGGCCAGTATGGCTCAGTTGGTTGGAACCTTGTCCCATATACCAAAAGGCTGGGGATTAGACTCCTGGTTAGGGCACATACCTAGGTTGCTGGTTCGATCCCTGGTAGGAGCACATATGAGAAGCAATCAATCAATGTTTCTCTCTTACATCGATGTTGCTCACTCTCTCCCCCTTCCTCTCTCTCTAAAATCAATATATATTTTTGAAAAAAGTAGCGTTGCACAGTGGTTAAGAAAAGAGTCAGGCTGCCTTAATTTGTAAACTTATGTGACTTTCTAAAAGGCCCTGAACCTCTCTACTTCCCTCATTTCCTCATCTATAAGATGGAGACAAAAATACTAACCTCACAGGGTTTTCTGTGAGAATTAATTTAGTTAATAATGTATACAGTAGCCCCCTATTATCTGAGCGGGAAACATTCTAGGATCCCTCCATGGATGCCTGAAACCACTAATAGTACTGAACTTACATACACTATGCTTTTTCCTATACATATGTACATACCTATGATAAAGTTTATTTATAAATTACACACAAAAAGATTAACAATAACCAATATAAAATAGAACACAAAACAATATACTGAAATAGACACGTGAACGTGGTCTCTCTCTCAACCATTCTAATGACTGAAAAGGCTACTAACAGAGTAACAGGTAGGCAGAAAATACAGCATAGTTATGCTGAACAAAGGGATGATTCACATCCCAGGCAGAATGGAGTGAGATAATGTGAGATTTCAACATGCTATGTAGAATGGTATGCAACTTAAAACTTATGAATTGTTTAGTTCTGGAATTTTTCCATTTAATATATTTTTTAAAGATTTTGTTTATTTCTTTTTAGAGTGGAAGGGAGGGAGAAAGAGAAGGAGAGAAACATCAATGTGTGGTTGCCTCTCACACCCCCTCACTGGGGACCAGGTATGTGCCCTGACTGGGAATCAAACCAGCAACCATTTAGTTTACAGGCCAGTGCTCAATACACTGTGCCACACCAGCCAGGGCCCATTTAATATTTTTGGATCATGACTGACTGCAGATAACTGAAACCACATAAAGTAAATGGTAAATAGTAATCCCTCTATATGTGTTAGCTGTTATACAGTGTACAGTAACATTTTGATAATCTTTATCTCAAATATAATTGGCAATGCTTCAAAAGTCACTGAATTAAGAATAAAATGTGAATTATTAAAACATTTTTAATCAGTTATTTTTAATATGTACCTTTCTTGCTATTGGTTCCTGACCTTCCATCAATGTGTACCAGCTGACAAGTTTATTCCAGCCCTCAGTTGGCAATAGTATGTAATCCAATTCATCAATAAGATGCTCCTTAAGTGACTGGGCATCACCATCTACAAAAGAAAAAACAAATTCAATATATAAAAAGAAAAAATGGTACATACCTCTAAATACTCTGGTTATAGACATCACAAATTACTTAAACTCACAAATACTAATTTAAGTATTTAAATAAACTTTGAAGAAAGCACTGAAAAGATTCATATCTAACTCTATATACTCCAAAATACACTGTTGCTTTAAGAAATTACACTGGTTAGCATTAGTAAAGCAAAGGAGTTTAAAAATATAATTTTTCTTGTATTAGGCTCTTAAAAATATAATAAAGTGTAATTGTTACCCAAGCAACCTTGAAAAAGAGTGTTTCCCAAATATTTTAAGTATCAGAGAACCCTGACATGGTAACTGTGGTCATTCCAGCATTAGCTGATGAAGGAAGCTCAAAACAAGTCAATATCCTATCACAATGACGCCAAAGCACATGGAGCTGGAAACCGTGATGGAAATCACAAAAGGATATCTTGTGAACCAACTCATTATTCCAGAAGGCCCATAATCTAGACTCATCTCCAGAGCTAAAGTGGAAGTAGTTTTTCAGATGTGGTTCTAATTCTATGATCCACTTTCAAAATGCTGTTTAAACTAAAAATTTAATATAGGACAGGACAGAGATCTTGAATTATATTATACCTACACATCACAGTCTTAATCTCAGATTCATTTATTATAATCAAGTCCTTTACTTCAATTTCAAAAGTATACACAGAGAAATAGCTTATTAAGTTACTGAAAACATAAAGGAGGTTCTCTCATTCTGAGACAGTCTTAAATTATCCAACATGGTAAAACAAATTGTTTCTGGTAGCATTTCAATAATAAGACCATACTATTCTTATTAGATATAAGAATATAAATTAAGCAAGAAGCAGGAAAAATCCTGAAAGGATTAAGAGAAAGTTATTTATTCTATCTATGATTAATATGTGGTCACAGAATCATACTATACTTTGAGAAAACAGGTTTCATCTAGAGCAGAAATGGGAAATCTCTGAATTTTATCCTATGCACTTCAACAATGGATGCAAATGAACCATTAAATTTTAAGCTCAGGGGACTTGCGACCAAGATGGAAGCGTAGGCAGATACACTGTGCCTCCTCGCACAACCAAAGGAAGGACAACGACAATTTAAAAACAAAAAACAACCAGAACTGATAGAAAATCGACCTGTATGGAAGTCCAACAACCAAGGAGTTAAAGAAGAAACATTCATCCAGACCAGTAGGAGGAGCAAAGATGAGCAGCTGGGCAGAGAGGACTCGCAGCAAGGTGGTGGCTGGAGGACCCGGGCAAAGGCTGCAGCTGGTGGGTAAGGCGGGAGCTGGCAGACCCAGTGAGGTGGCGGATTGTGGAGTGGTGCTCCCACATTCAAGTGAAGATAAACTGGGAGGAACAACTGGGGAATGAGACAGACCACACAACCCAGGGTTCTAGCATGGGGAAACAAAATCTCAAACCTCTGACTGAAAACATCAGGGGGCGTTGAGGCAGCAGAAGAAACTCCCAGCCTCACAGAAGAGTTTGTTGGAGAGACCCACAGGGTCCCAGGATGTACACAAACCCACCCACCCAGGAATCAGCACTAGAAGGGCCCAGTTTGATTGTGGGTAGCAGGTGAAGTGACTGAAATCCAGCAGAGAGTGGAGCAAGCGCCATTGTTCCCTCTCGGACTCCTCCCCCATATACAGCGTCACAACTCAGCCATGTGGGTTGCCTCATCGTGGTGAACACCTAAGGCTCTGCCTCTTATTCATAACAGGCGTGCTGAGACAAAAAAAAAATGGCCTAAACGAAAGAACAGATCAAAGCCCCAGAAAAAATACAACTAAGCTATGAAGAGATAGCCAACCTATCAGATGCACAGTTCAAAACATTGGTAATCAGGATGCTCACAGAACTGGTTGATTTTGGTCACAAATTAGATGAAAAAATGAAGGCTATGCTAGGTGAAATAAAGGAAAATGTATAGGGAACCAACAGTGGTAGGAAGGAAACTGGGACTCAAATCAACAGTGAGTACCAGAAGGAAGAAAGAAACATTCAACCAGAAAAGAATGAAGAAACAAGAATTCAAAAAAATGAGGAGAGGCTTAGGAACCTCCAGGACATCTTTAAATGTTCCAACACCTGAATCACAGGAGTACCAGAAAGAGAAGAGGAAGAGCAACAAGTGGAAAAGTTATCTGAACAAATAATGAAGGAGAACTTCCCCAATCTGGCAAAGGAAATAGACTTCCAGGAAGTCCAGGAAGCTCAGAGAGTCCCAAAGAAGTTGGACCCAAGGAGGAACACACCAAGGCACATCATAATTACATTACCCAAGATTAAAATGAAGGAGAGAATTCTAGAATCCACAAGAGAAAAGGAGGCAGTTACCTACAAAGGATTTCCCATCAGACTGTCAGCTGATTTCTCAAAAGAGATCTTACAGGCAAGAAGGGGCTGGAAAGAAGTATTCCATGTCATGAAAGGCAAGGACCTACAGCCAAAATTAATCTATCCAGCAAAGGTTTCATTTAGAATGAAAGGGCAGATCACGTGCTTTTCAGATAAGGTCAAGTTAAAGGAGTTCATCATCACCAAGCCCTTATACATGAAATATTAAAGGGATTTAACCTAGAAAAAGAAGATAAAAAATATGAACAGTAAAATGACAACAAAATCAGTTATGAACAACCACACCTAAAACAAAAACAAAAACAAAAACAAAAGCAAACTAAGCAGACAACTAGAACAGGAACAGAATCACAGAAATGGAGATCACATGGAGGATTATCATCAGGGGAGTAGGAGGGGGAGAGAGGGGAAAAAGATACAGAGAATAAGTAGCATAAATGGTAGTTAGAAATATAAAGGGGGAGGTTAAGACCAGTATAGGAAATGTAGAAGCCAAAGAACTTATATGTATGATCCACTGACATGAACTAAAGGAGGGGAATATGGGTGGGAGGGGGTGTGCAGGACAGAGGGGAATAAAGGGGGGAAAAATGGGACAACTGTAGTAGCATAATCAATAAAATATATTTAAAATATTTTTAAGCTCAGTTTTTAAAAACCTTAGTTATAATTTTTAAATTCTTGATGAAAACTGATATTTTTAGGATGTTCTGAAGGTGAAAGAAACTTAAATATTCTAAACCCCTATATGGATAATGTACTATGAGACATGATACAACAGATAACCATGTTATTTCAGTCAATCAGCAAAGCGATCCTATAAAATAGGTATCTCCATTTTAGATTAGAAAAATATATTAAGGGAAATTGAATAACTTGCCCAAGATCATATATACAGAAAACTGCAGGTACAGAAAAAGATGTTATTATAGAAAATAAAGCCTATTATCTCAATTGATTTTTAAAACACTACTATGAAGTAAGTATCTCCATTTTTATTAGTAAACAGATTCATATATTGATTAACTTGCCTAAGGTTACACAGACAGAAAATTATAGACTAAATTCAAGTACAAATTGTTTTACTCTAACATCCATTGTCTTTCACTATAACAAAATGCCTCAAAAAAAATAAAATGAAGTTTAAAATTAAGATTTCTATGCACTTTTCCACAATAAGAGTTTGAGTAAGTGATTTTATTATACACCAGAATCTAAATAGTTATTTGTATCCAGTGGACAAAATAAATTATTTTAAGGGGGGAAACACCCCTAAACTAAACACAGAATGGCTGATATTTGTTGCTTTTGTGTTTACAGATATACAAATAAACTGCATGTATTTAAAATACAGTTTGATAAGTTCTGACATATTGATACCAGTGTGAAACCATCACTACTATGCAAATTATGAACATATCCATCACCTGCAGAGACATCCTTGTGGCCTTTTGTAATCTCTCCTTTCTGTCCATCCAGGTCTACCACCCTATTGCCAGAAAACCACTTACCTGTGTTTTGCAACTATAGATTATTTTGCATGTTTTAGAATTTTATATGAAAATTTTGTCTGCTTTCTGTTACTATAGGCAAAACTGCAGTTTCTATATTCTTAGATAAAAATAGTATGTACTGCTTTGTGTGGCTTCATTTATGCCAAATCATCATCTTGAGGTCCACTCATGTTTTTATGTATCATATAGTTCAATCCTTTTAATTGGTGAGTAGGATTTCATTATATAAATATACTATAATTTGTTCATCCATTTGGCTGTTGATGGGCATCTTGGTTTGTTTCCAATTTTCTCTATGACAAATAACATTGCTATGAACATTTGTGTACAAGTTTTCATATGGATACATGCTTTCATTTTCCTTGGGTGAATGCCTAGGAGTGGAATGGCTGGCTCCTATGGTAATATGTTCAGCATTTTAGGAAACTGCCAGGTATTTCATTCCCAGAAACAATATATGAAAGTTCCACTTGCTCCACATCCTTAACACTTGGTATGGATCAGTCTTTAAATTTTACTTATTTTAATACATGTATAGTGGTACTTCATTGCGCTTTTAATCTTTATTTCTTTAATAACTAATGATGTCAAGTATCTTTGCATATGCTTTTTGAAAACTTCTCAGGTGAAGCCATCTGTTCAATTCCTTTGCCCACATTTTCCATTGGACTTCATTAATGCAAAGATCCAAGAATACATACCAGTGCTCCCTAATATAAAACATTTTGTATCCATTAGAAAAAACAAGGTACAACACAACATTCCCCCTAAATAATAAGACAGTGCTTTCTAATTTACATTCTCCACTTGAAGGTTTAAATAATAAACCTTTATTACATCATTAATGAAAAAAAATTTGTTACAATACTGACTAACTTTGACAGAATAATCTGAGTTCACTGGGTCAAATCTATAATACAAAGAAATTTCTGATTTACTGATTTATCTACATTAACATTTTCTATATTACATACATTGACTATAACATATTGAAATGAACGCATTACAACTTCACTGAAAGAATGAAATAATACCTTTGAGAAGTCCAGAGTTATCAATGGGTCCGGGATATACATTTTGATCTCCCATCTGGTATTTGTCCCAACTGTCAAAGCCAACATATTTTTTCCACTGTTTGAACCAGCGACTATCAACCAGGTACCTAAAAAAACAAAAATCAGTAAAGGAAAATGAAAAGCTGTTCTGAGAACAGCACAGAAGCTATTTTCTGATATTTCATTTTATATTAAAGTATGTGACTACTTCAAAGAGAATAATTTCAATGTCACAATATTTGAAAGGAAAATATTTTTCACTTGTATAAAGTATTATTTCTATAAATATCTACTACCAGAAGATAGGTAGTAACATACACATTTTTAAAAATTACTTATTACTACTTCTAAATATGCAAGTAACAGCTCTTCATTAAAATATCTGCGAACTGAACAAAAATTTCAAAGGTAATCATAAAAATCAAAACAAATTTTAAAACTCAATGTGATAAAATATAAAGAAATAAGAAAAATGGTTCTTTTGCAAAAAAGTTACAAATACAGTACATTAATTTATATTTTACTTTATCTTTTTTGGAGTAAGAAAAGCAATTATTAAAGGTAAGAGTGATTATAATAATTACTATCGAAGTTTTTAAAAAATAACTTTAAAAATAATTAGCTTCCTTACCAAAAAATGTTAATAGCAATAATACTGTATCCAACTGTTTCTCGCACAGTAGTAAATTTACTAGGACAAGCATTTTTGATTGATTTAAAAAGTGTTTACACCAAGCATTTTAAGCATTAATAAAACAATATTCATATTATTTTCAAATACCTAGGTTTCGTTTTTCATCAGATGACCAGTGACAGAAAAAGTAAAACAATGGTTCTTTAGCAAAGAGAACATTAAAAAAGTCATAAGTGTAAAGAACTTTGGCCCTGACGGGTGTGGCTCAGTGGACTGAGCAGTGGCCTATGGACCAAAAGGTTGCTTGCTGGCTTGATTCCCAGTCAGGGCATACACCCGGGTTGCAGACCAGGTCCCCACTTAGGGGTATGCAAGAGGCAACCGACTGATGTTTCTCTCGCACGTCAATTTCTTTCCCTCTTTCTCCCTCCTTTCCCCTCTTACTAAAAATAAAGATATAAGATCTTTAAAAAATCATTATTTCTTTTATTCTAAATACACTGTATCTACTATGAAATACTACTCTGTTACTAGTTCCTAATTATTTTAATTCTTTTCCAGAAACATTTACCCATATTGAACCAGGTTTAACCACAAAATCAAAAGTAAAGGTTAATAAGATGTGTAGAGCCCATATGTATAATAACACAGGTAACCAGGGTTTTAGATCACCATTCTGATGTTTCCGTGCTCACTACATACAGCATTATAGGAATAATGTTATAATTATGTCTGAAAGTCTTTGAGGCAAATACATCAACCTAACAAAAACCCCAAGTTCTTACAGAATATTCATTAACTGTTGAGTTCCCTAAAAGTGGACATGGCAGAATTTCTATACCTGAGTACTCCAAACCCACTATTATGGTTATGCAACTGAAAGTCCTCAAATCGTAAAATCTGGGATTTATGAGGGAAAAAAAATTTGAGAGACTAAGTCATAAGAAAATCCTGTTTCTAAAATAAAATAGTATCGACTAGCAATGAGTTTACATGTTAAATTGATAATAAAGAAAATTTTACTAAGCTGTATTTCACCCACCAAAAATGTTTTACTTTCTCCATTGCAATTTAAACAAACTATTCAGACATTTCATTTGCTTTCTTTGCAAATAAATATCATACTAAGTAGCCTTTCCTTTATTTCATTCATCTTCTTTTCTATCAGTGTTTCACTTTCATAGGCTTAATTACTTTAACCCTGATACTTTTTAGGGCAAGTTCTCCCTGCTTGTTTGTGCTGCAAATTGTCTTAACTATCTTTGTCCATTTGTTCTTACACACGAATATTAGAAACAATGTATCAAATTCCACACAAACATGCACACACAAAAAACAGTTTAAGATTCTGATTGGAATTGTGTTGAATTTATAGATTAACAATAATATTATAATTTAAAATGTCATTTATAAAACTTCAAAAACTATTAGAGGTATACTATCAAAATTCTATTTTTATTTATTTAAAAGGTATTTCTAAATGATGAGACTTTATCTCCAAAAGTACTTAATAATTCTTCACAGTTATAGTGGATATTTGCACTGGGCAGTATTCATCTGATGCTATAATATGATACTATTATCAAACTCTTCCATTTGATGAATATTTGGCTGCTTTCAACACTACCTTCAATTGCAAAGGAGCATCATACTTATATTACAGGCCACCTATATCTTACTTGTGGAATTTTGTGGCATGGAAATATGAGGGAAGTAGAAAAAATAGGAGCATCTATTACAGAAATATTTAGTTTTCTTATATTTACTCATGAAAAACAATAAGTAGACAAATAAATACAAAATTTTATTTTAAGACATTAATACATAGATATGCTGTCCTATAAAAACACTACTCCTAATCTATGAATCTGCCACAATCCCAATTCTTTATTTTTTTTTAATCCTCACCCAAGGATATGTTTATTGATTTGAGACAGAGAGGAAGGGTGGCTGGGGAGGGATAGTAAGATGAAGAGGGGTAGGGAAGCAGGGAGGGAAGCAGAGAAAGAGGGAGAAAGAGGAGAAGAAAAAGGGGAATAGAGAAAGAGAGAGAGAGGTAGGAGGAGGAGGAAGAGAAGAGAGAGAAACATTGATCAGTTGCCTCCCAGACATGCCCTGACTAGGGATTGAACCCACAACCTTTTGGTGTATGGGACAATGCTCAAAAGACTGAGCCAACTGGCCAGGGCCCAATTCTTCAATGAAAACTAATAAAAGTCTAGAACAGAATCAATAGCTCACCAAGATGACAAATAAGTGAACAGAGACCTGAATTTATACATTATCAACAGCACTTTTAATCTTTGGTTATATTCTTACGGAACAGATAAACTCAATTTTAGCTTGAGTTTCTTTTTTGGAAAAGTTGTAACTGTTTGTAAAGACTGATATTTCATGACTTTTATTCTTCACAAATAGTCATAATTATGATTAAGATGAAAGCTGAACTCTTAACATTGCCTATAAGTCTTACATGATCTGCTCCTCCCTACCTCTCTAGTCTCAGCTGGTACCATTTATCTTTGTGGGGAGACCTAGCTATAAGAGCCTTCTTTCAATTTCTGGACAATGTCCTGCCTCATGGCTCCTTCTGCCTGGAATATTCTTTTATTGCTTTCAACACCTAGTTAACTCCTATCATCTTCTAGATAGCCTAAATGTCACTTTCTTGGGGAATCCTTCCACAAGCCTCTCCCTGTTTCCTCTCAATTTGGAGAAAACAAAACAAACAAACCAAAAAAAAACCAAAATGGCAATCTCAGTCTACTAGATATCAAGACTTTTATTAAATTACAGAAATTACTTAATAACATCTGCCCTTTACTCTTGGGCCAGGCACATACTTCCAAGTGCCTCCCTATATTGGCTCATTTACTCTATCCAATGAGATAGGCATTTTAAAAATTTCATAGGCACATAGAAATTAATTTGCCCAAGGTTACAAAGTTAGTGCCAGGCCTGTGATTAAGAAAATGTGATATTGGCATAGGGAGAAGCAAAAATACCACTGAAAACAGCACAAAGAAACAAGAACCAGGCTCATATATGTGGAACTATGATGTACAACAAAAGCATCATTACAAACTAGCGGGGAAAGATCTGGCTATGTACATGGGAAAAAATTAGAGCTCTACCTTGCACATGCAGTCAGCTCTACTCTAATGCTTGTTTCAAAAACTTGAATGTGTTAAAAGTGGTAAATGTATTAGGGAGTATCAACACAAATTTCAGTGTATGCTTAACCACTGTTTCACCCACAAGGAGGGCTAGGACTAAGATGAGGCAAGTAAGATAGATGCCTAGGGGTCCTAACAAGGAGTGTCTCCTTAAATTGTATACCCTAGGTGCTTTCCTTGTCATCCTCTAATCTTAACTCTGAAACAAACCTTAGGTGAATATACAAAACTACTAGGTGTGCTGAGCCACACATGAATGCATAAAACACACACACTTCAATCATCTACCTAAATTCACATGCATTATGAACCACATATTCCACAACTGCAGTTATAACTTCTTGACAGGTTTCAGATAAACTTACCTCCACCACATCACAACTTATAAACTGCAAACCTTCTGAATCCCACTACCACAAATAAGCTTTATCTTTTTCAAAATAAAATATATTTTTGTGGTACTTATGCATTTCTTAACCATTTAACATATGTAAATCTGTGCTACCATTTTTAAGTATATATTTTTTAATGTGTCATTGAAAAAAATTTTTGAGTGTTGTGCACCAATCCCATTTTCCTCATATGCCCTTGTGGCTTTTATTGCATGATTTTGTACATATATATAGCATGGTGATTTTTAGAAACACATGTTGTATTACAGAAAAACTACGTAAAAATAAATTATAGTATGATTAAAAACATAAATGTGAAAGCAAAAGTATAATTTTTTAAAAAGGTATAGGAGAAAGTCCCTGTTACTTCAGAATAGATGAAGAGTCAAGACAAAAAGCAAAATGCCTTAAAGATAGTTTGATAAACTTGCCAAGGTTAAAATGAAAAGACTCTTTTCAGCAAATATAACACCAAGTAGAAATAAGACACAAGAAGATACTTATATCACATGTAACCAACAAAGGATTAGAATACATGAACTCCTTATCTAAAAAGAAAAGGAAGAAAAAAACGGCAATTCACACAGCAGGGAAACAGAATGGCCTCTATACATATGAGATGTTCAATCTCATTATCAATAGGAAAAATACAAATTAACATACTACTGTATCATTCTCATGAAATTAGTGAACAGCACATGCATGCACATGCAGTAACAACAGTAAGAGTGAAAAAAAATGTGTAGTAACAGAAATGCATATAGTGTGTCAATGGGAATGTCAGTTAGAACCCTCACCTGAGAGAATAATTTGGCAATATCTGTTAAAAATGAAGATGTGAATACCATATAATCATGTATTGTCACTGCTAAGTTTTATCCTACAGAAACTCTTTTTTTTTATTTTAGATTATTCAGTACAGTTTCTATCCTTTATTCCCATTTCAGCCCACCCACCCATCCCTCCCATTTCCAACCCCCCTAGTTTTGTCCATGTGTCCTCTATATTTGTTCCTGTAAACCCTTCCCTCTCACACTTATTTACATGAGTATAACTATAAAAATATATACTGCAGAATAATTTGTAAGAATAAAAAATTGAGAAAAACCTAATACTCATTATTCATAACCAGAAATATTACACAAAAACTGAAATAAAAAATACAATTACATGTATTAACATGAATAAACTCTCATGCCATAAATAATATATATTATTTACAGATCCATGTATATTAGAAGTATAAAATAAAGAAAATAATAAAAATCAGTTTCAGGGTAGTAGCTTCCTCTGTCAAGGGGTGGGAGGGGGATGGGATTAGGGAAATATAAAAAGATTCAACTGTATCTTTATTGTTTTTTTTAAACTAAGGTGTACAAAGATATTTTGTTACACTGTTCATTGTACTCTTCTGTTTTTGTGAACTGTAACATTACGTTATAGTTTTTTTAAACTAAGAGGTGTACATAGATATTTTGTTATACTTTCTTTTGTACCTTTTTGTCTTTGTGAATATGACATTAAATATGATTAATATTTTCTATTTAACACAGAATAATGGTATATATATATATCTTCACATACATGCACACTATGAATAATGTTGAGGCCAATAAAACTGATAAAGTGACAGTGAACAAATGAAGAGAAATCTAAAGCATAAAAATAAGTAAAATAACTATAAATACAGCTTAGGTTTTTTTAAACTGGGATAAAAGTATGTAGAGCAAAATATATAAAATGCAGAGTTTTAGTTTGACTTTATTTTGAAAAAGTTCATAATTTTACATTATCTCATATTTATTTTTTATAATAAATTCTCTCTTCCAAACTGATGAATTTGCATTAAGTTTTAATAAGAAATTACATAAGCCTTGAAGAATTTCCTTTGGAAAAGCATGATTGAGAAAGCTCAATCTACCAAATTATGATTCTGATATATACTAATATATTCATTTTCAAGGAATCATTTCCTTTTGGGAACTAGAGCAACCAGTAAGTAAGCCAGAACAGTAAAAATAACTGGATGACATATCACAAGAAAAGCAAAGCATATAAAGTAGAGGAAGTAGATTATTACTCTTGATATTTGGGAAGATAATATAAGCAAAAGAATCATTCAAAAAAAAATCCCAAAACTGACATACTGATTTTAGGTTGATCAACCTTTAGTATCAAATATTAGATAAACTATAGACTTGCCACCATCTAAAATTCACCTAAATACTAATGTGCAAACATTTAGATGGCTCGAAGTACAGAGTAGTAATTAACTGCTTTATACAAATGGGCAATTTTTTTTTGCACAAAAGAAATCTATACTTTATGGATGAGACTAAAGGTGAAATATTTCTGAATAACACTGAGCCATCTGACTATGTTCCCAGTATAAAAAAAGCTATGAAGTAAATGTACTAAAATATGATCAAGATCACTTTATGACTGAGGCCTCTGGGTGTGGCTTAATCAGTACCACTTCCCTTTGTTTCAGTGGTTTGCAAGATTTTATGAGGGTGCCTCATACTTGATCATTACTCATGATTCCCATATAACACTATTCAATATAAAAAGTTTTCTTATGTTAATATTATCTGGGTTCAAAAATTACTAAGGGAAATCTCATGGACATTAAAGATCTATAGTCTTCAACCTCTAAAGTCCTTCAAAGATGACCCACAATCCTTTAGCATATGTCCAGTACAGCCTTCTCTACTTTCAATAATAATTTGAAACTTTTGCCAGTCTAAGTCTCTAAACCATTAGATAGAATACACAACCTTATGCCTACTTTTCAAGGAAGTCAGAACCCTCAACTTTTTTTCTTGTTCCACACCTTAATATTAACAATCTTACCTGATTCCCTTGTATATCAGTGGAGGATATAACTCTCCTTAAATCCAAGACTAATAATTTTTGTTCCAATGCTCTGAATCTGATTTCCTTCTACCTTCTTGAAAACTTACCACAGTTAACAGTCCCTACCTATTGTTTATCCCAGTATCTACTGGAAGTCCCTCCCACCCTCCCTTCCTCTCTTCCCTCCTTCCTTCTCTCTTTCTCTTTCTATTCCACCAGCATATAAAAACAACCATCTACTTTATCCTTCCTTCCAAACCACCTTCCATCTCACATACTTATTTCCTCCTCTACTTACTCCCATTTTTCCGACTTGTCCTTGCAGCCAAGTTTATCTTTTCTCAACCCTCACTCTTCAACCTGGTATGATAGGTCTTTCTACCTCAATGGGCCCTCAAAAAGGCTCTCACAGCCCTGACTGTGTGGCTCAATTGGCTGGGCATCATTCTGCAAAGTGAAAGGTTGCAGGTTTGATTGCTGGTCAGGGCACATGCCTGGGTTGCGGGTTTGGTCTGGGCACATAGGAGAGGCAACCAATCAATGTTTCTCTCTCACATCCAGGTTTCCCTCCCATTTTCCCTCCCCTCCTTTCTCTCTAAAAAAGAAATAAAATCTTTTTTTTAAAAAAGGTACTCACAAAGTCACCAACTACCACCCTAACAAATCCAAAGGATCCATAATTTTATGTACCTTGTCAATCCTTTTTAAAAAGTGATTCCTGAATAAGACAGGGATGTCTGTTTTCACCACTCTTATTCAACATAGTTCTGGAAGTCTTAGTCACAGCAATCAGACAGGGAGAAGTAAAAGGCATCCAAACAGGAAAGTTACACTATCATTATTTACAGACGACATGATATTGTACATGGAAATCCCTAAAGACTACATGAAAAAGCTACTAGAATAAATGAGGAGAAAGCAAGAAAACAACCCCACTTACTATTGCAATGACAAAAAATAAGGTACCTAAGTATAAATTTAACCAAGGAGGTGAAAAACCTGTACTCAGAAAACTATAGGACACTGAAGAAAGAAACTGAGGAAGATACAAATAAGTGGAAGCATATGCCATGTTCATGGATTGGAAGGGGTAACATCATTTGAATGTCCATACTACCCAAAGCAATCTACAGGATTCAATTCAATTCCTATCAAAATACTAATGGTATATTTCACAGAGCTAAAACAAATATTCCAAAAATTTACATGGAACCAAAAGACCCTCAATAACCTCAGCAATCTTGACAAAGAAGAACAAAGTTGGAGGTATCACAATACTATCAAACTATACTACAAGGCCACCGTGATCAAAACAGCATGAGAACAGGGATAGAGATAATAGGAACAGAACAGAGAGCCCAGAAATCAATTCACGCCTATATGGTTAATTAATATTTGACAAAGGAGACAAGATACAATGGGGTAAAGACAGTCTCTTCAATAAATGATGTTGAGAAAATTGGACAAATACATGCAGAAAAATGAAACTAGATCATTAACTTGAACCATACACAAGAATAAACTAAAAAATGGATAGAAGATTTAAATATAAGTCATGAAACCATAAAAATCCTGGAAGAAAACATAGGAAGTAAAATCTCGGACATACCTTGGAGCAGTATTTTTTCTGATAAATATCTCAGGGCAATGGGAAAAAAAAAACCCACAATGGCAATACGTCAAAATCAAAAGCTTCTGCACAGCAAAAGAAACCATCCACAAAATGAAAAGGGAACTCACTCTATGGGAGAACATACTCACCATTGATACATCTGGTAAGGGGTTAACATCCAAAACATATAAAGAACTTCTACAACTCAACACTAGGAAGACAAACAATCCAATTTAAACATGGGCAAAGCACCTGAATAGACACTTCTCCAAACAGGACACACAGATTGCCAAAAGATATTGAAAAAATGCTCAATGTCACTAAACAGCAGAGAGATACGAATTAAAACCACAATGAGATATCACCTCACACCCCCCAGAATGGCTACCAGAAATAAATCAACAAACAAGTGCTGGCGCGGATGTGGAGAAAAGGGAACCCTAGCGCCCTGTTGGTGGGAATGCAGACTGGTGCAGCCACTGTGGAAAACAGTATGGGATTTCCTCAAAAAATTAAAAATTGAACTGCCTTTTGACCCAATGACCCCACTGCTGGGAATATATCCTAAGAATCCCAAAACACCAATTTGAAAGAATATATACACTCCTGTGTTCCTTGCAGAGTTATTTACAATATCTAAGATCTGGAAACAGTCCAAGTGCCCATCAGCAGGTGAGTGGATAAAAGCAGCTGTGGTTCATTTATAAAATGGAATACTACACAGTTGTAAAACAGGGAAATCTTACCTTTTGTGACAGCATGGACTGACCTGGAGATTATTATGCTAAGTGAAATAAGCCAGTCAGAGACAGACAAATACAAGATGATCTCACTTATATGTAGAATCTAACAAAATAAACTGATGAACACAATAGAAACAGAGGCATGAGACCTGGAACAGATGGAGAGCTGTCAGAAGGAGGGCAGAGAGGGGGATAAAAGAGAGCGCTGGATAAAAGAAGATGAAGGGATTAGCCAAAGAACATATACGTATAACCCATGGACATAGGCAATAGTGTGGTGATGGCCAGAGGGAAGGGGGAGCTAGGGCTGAGAGGAAGAGGGAATGGTGGGAGGAATGGGGACATCTGCAACATCAGTGTCAAAAATAAAAATAAAGGAAAAAAGTTAATTTCATTTTTTTAGGGGAATACTTTTTTAAAAACATTCTCTTCCTGTTTAAATATTAATAGTTCTCTGATTTCCTCTTCTCTTAATGTGTATACTCTACAATAATACTGTAATTCATATCAGTAATTCCAAAATCAGTGTCCCCAGGCCAGTCCCCAAGTTCTTGAACATATTTCCAGTTTCTACTAATCCATGTCAACTTGGATTTTTCAGACATCTCAACCTTCAATCATCAGTGATCTTCCTACTTTCAAATGTACTTCTCTAGTATTCCTTCAATAAGTGGTGTCATAAGTAATTGAACATCCCAAGCCAGAAACCAGAAATATTCTATATTCCTCTCTCACCCCATAACACCTAGTAACCAAATCTGTCCCTTTCCTCTTTATTCTCAAAAAAGCACCTTAGTTTTGTACTTACCCTTCCCCATTATTTTTAATGGCATAAATTACTGTAACAGCTGCTCAATTTGTCTCTGTTTAAGTTTGCCTTCTTTCAATTGGTCCTCCATTCTGCTGCTACATTTTATTTTATTATTGTATTTTTTAATCACAAGTTGCCAACAGCACTTTTTTTTCCCACATCCTGTTCTGCAGCTTCCTTAGCTTTTTTTGCCTGGATTCCAAAGAGTCAGGCATTGGTATAGGTCATGCAGAAACTGGCTAAACAGCTTCAAGTTCTTCTCCTCTGTGATGACCCTGACTTTCTCCTTATAGACATTCCATATAGTCATGACTGCTCTTGTCAGCTAGGTGGCCAACTTGAGGTCTTCAGCAGAACTATCTTCCTTGTTGGGGCCACAGACTGTGTGGGGAAGAGGATGAGTAGAGCAATATTCCCTCAGCTGCTGTGCATTGGCCTGTAGGGACTTGGGTCTCATTCAGCCTCCTTGGGTCCAAAGAGGTCCAAAGAGATCCCCAAATGGTCTGGGTCACCATTTTGTGGATGTCAGTCACCCTTAACAGAGGTTGCAGCTCCTGCTGCTAGCACTTTGGTGTGGTACCTCAGCATCTCACTATGGGCCTGATGGGTCCTGCCCCAGGGTGCACAGGGTGATGGGCTCTTGGCTTGCTGGCCTTGTGTCTGCAGACCTTCCACGCAGGCTGGTTAAACCACATGGCAATGCACCATGGCCAGTCTTTGTGGAAGTGGAGTTTCAGGATCATGCTGTTTTGGCTGGGTGCCACGGCTGCTGCCTACCTGCCTTTTGGAAGAACAGCCACCCCCAGAAAAGCCACAGACATTTTAAAAAGAAATATCAGTCCTCTATGTAAATTAAAATTCTAATATCACATAACTATACATGGTTTATATTTATATAAAGTTTTTCTCTATAGAGTGCTTTTACATTAATTAGTTTGTCATTAGAATAACTTTTACCAAGGTCACATGACACTACTGAGTGAGTATGCAGGGCCAGTTTTCAGTATGTACTCTAGTTTTCAGATTCTAAGATTCATGCTCCTTCTACCATATTCAACTTTATTTTAAATCCCATATATTTAGCAAAGACTAGAGGTATAACAGATGCTTGGTAAAAATCATACATCACACCCCCTCTTTATGAAATGCTAAGGGTCCTTTTTATAAAGTAGCGGAAAAAATACAATGTTATCACCAAGTTATAAATAAGAATGGACATAATTAAAAGGAGTAATCTAGAAATTTTTATCCATTTTACTTATGAACAAAATGAGTATTTTCAAAGAGGGCCTATCAGGAACTTAGCAGTAAAGCCAGATATGACAGTCATGTTTTCACCTCAATTAAGACTACATGGAAAAAAACACTATAAGAGTTTTCTTGAATTGTGGTAAACACTAAATTGCAGATCAATTTCTTCACACCCATTCTCAATTTGTGGTCATGATTATTTTTGCTTGTAAGTATCTTAACTGCTGAAATCAGACTTCAATAGATATGAACTCTAAATTTACTGTAGAAAAGTACTAGCCCAAAATTCTTCCTCTGACATTACTTGCTGTGAGGTCTTAAAGAAGTTACTCAGCACTAAAACCTTCAGACTGTGCTTAGAAATGGAAATTTATTCATTCTAAAAACATTTACTGGAGTATGCTATTCCATATGAATAGGTGGTTATCAAAATAGCCCAGGTCCCTATGTTCACGGAATTCAGAATCCAGTGAAGAAACAGTACATAATTAAGATACATAGTAAAATATCATTGTAAATGGTGTGAACAAAAGAACAAGAACTATGAAAGCATTAAAAAGGGCCCCTATTTAGAAGTAAAGTCTCTTTGAGAAAGTAACATTTTGGCCTATGAATAGGAGTTATTTCAGGAAGAGTAAGGGGGAAAAAGATGTCTATACTGACGGAACACTATGTGCTTGGGCCAGAACAACTTGGAGAATTTGGTATTTGGAGGAAATTTACTAAATGAGGTTGGTGTTTATGACCAGGGGAGGAGAAATCCTAGGATGGAGAAGTGCTCTGGGGCTAGACTATATATATAGTGCCCTTTAAGGTAATAATAAGGATTTTTTTATCCTAAATGTAATGAAAAAAGATGGAAGGGTTTTTAGAAGGGAAGAGATATGATTTGACTTGCATTTCACAAAGACCACTGGGAATATTTTATGTGATTGTTGAGAGGATCAAATACATGGGAAATGATTAATAAATAAAAAACTCACATACAGTTATGTTATGAGTAGTTTTAAAAGGTCTAAATTGTATGGTACTAAATACTCTGAAGTCATCAAGAAAGACAATTTTAGTGCAGTCTGTATAGAATGATTCAATGGCTCCAGAGAGGCCAAGTCAATTTTAGTACTCCAAATAAATCTGAGTTAAGTTTTAGACAGTCTTCAAATGCAGAAAAGCTACATTAAAAACTAAATAGGCCAGAATTGGGTGGGAGGGTCATAGGGGAGTTTGTGTGTGGGGGGAGACAAGGGAGTTTCAAAAGTTGTTTAGTGTTTTTAGATATACTAGAAGCATATTTAAGAAAGATATATAGGGACCAATAAATGATTCAGAAATAGTCCTTGATACAGTTTAAAAGTAGTACATGGAAACGAGTAAATCCCAATAGCAGAATTTAGGAAACCACAGTTTATTATTATTATTATTATTTAGCATATGTTCACACTGACAACTTTCAGATAAGAAGTCCATAATGCTTAATTACCTAATGTTGACATAAAATATAACATTGTTTATTTTTTTAAATACTACCTTTCTCTCAGCAAAGGAGGCATAAGACAGTCATTCTTTTACAACAAAAAAATCCACAAAATCATCAACCTAACCCAATGTACCACACTTAATCTCAGAACAATATAACTTTCTTGTGCAAAATTAATGGCATAAACAATTCTGTATGTTATTTTGTTAACTCCCTGTGACTAATCTTCTCATTTATTGAAATACTGTGTAAATTAAACTTGAGTAGTAATAGCATTAAACCATTTTTAATAAAGGAGACATCGATAATATCTAGCATTTTACCAAATATTTCATTGAATTTTCTTTAAGTACCACAAACTAAAATTAAGATTTTTATTGTTTCAGTAAAACTTAACCAAATAAATCTATGAAGTTATTTTAAATAAGCAAATGGCTTGGTCAATCATCCCTTTATATCTTAAGTTTTAGATTTCAAGCATTTCCAACCTATTTTCTGCTCTGCACATTAAATTCATCAGTTAGCAAGAACTCATTTTTATGACCTCTTTTCTTTTTACATCTAAACTAAAACACGAATAAGGAACTCCAGAAGGAGGCCAAGTAAGATTGTGAAAGTGAAAAGAAAACCCACAGATAGGGAAGAAATTTTGCAATCATCCATTGGATAATGAACTTGTATTTAGAATCTGTAAAGAAGTCTTGAAACTCAATTAATACAAAGACAAATAACCAAATTTAAAAATGGGCAAAGGATCTAGACAGGCATTTTGCCAAAGATATACAAATGGCCAATAAGCACATATGAACAGATGTGCAATGACATCAGCCATTAGGGAAATGCAATTCAAAACAGCAATGAGATACTACTACACACCAACTAAGATGGCTATAATCAAAAAGACAATAACATGCTTCCAAGGATGTGGAGAAGCCAGAAGCCTCATGCCCTGCTGGTGGCAATGTAAAATGCTGCAGTCACTTTGGAAGAGTCTGTCAGCTCCTCAAAACATTAAATATAGGGACCCAGCAATTCCACTCCTAAGTATGTAACACCAAGAGAAATTAAAACTATGACCACACAAAAACTTGCACACAAATGTTCACAGCCAAAAAATGTAAACAACACAAAGGTCCATCAATTCACGAAGGGAAAAATTCAATGTGGTCTGTCTAATGAAATGTTTGGCAATAAAAAGAAATAAAATAGATACATACTACAACATAGATAGACCTAAAAAACATTATGCTAAGTGAATGAAGCCAGACATGAAAGTCACATGCTTTCATTTATATGAAATACTCAGAATAGGTAAAGCTATACAATAGAATGTAGATTAGTAGCTGCTTAGACTAGAGCAGGGGGAGTTGGGGAGAAGTTGGAGGACTGCTAATAGTAGGGGTATCTTTTAGAGATGATAATATTCCAAAATTGATTGTGGTGATACATGCATGACTCTGTGAATATATCCAAACCTGGTGAATGGTACACAAATTTTAATGTGAATTACATAATAATAAAGCTGTTATACATCTTTTTAAAGGGTAGGATTATTAAAAATGATTTTACAGAGATTAGTTTTGAGTAGGTTTTGAAGTCAGGAACTGGTAAAATGTATTTGAAATAATATGAATGATGTATAAGGCAAGAATAAGTAAATAATTTGCAGGAAATGGGACCCACCATCTGTATATAATAAACCAGAGCTATATTGGTTAGAAATGAAACTACTAAGACTAGAATGCTAACCCAAGGCGACCCAGAAAATTCTAGGAGTAACAGGTGAACATGGTGTTTTACTAAATGACAAAGATGTCACTTATTGATTTCAATACTTCCAAGTATTCATCCCTCAAAAAGCTGCTTCCATAATATGGGTATGGCTCTATCACTCATATGCAGACAGGACAGTTGAAAATGCAGGCTTTTAGAGTTGACTGGCTAAGTTAGAATCTCTGCTCTACCACTGACTGAGTATATGGCCATGTGTAGTGAAATCTGTACCCCAGTTTCTGTAACCGCAAAATGAGAATACTCACTTATTTCATATATATAAAAAGCTGTTAACATAGTAAATGAGTGGTAGCCATAGCTAAAACTATATGGTCCATATAATATTTAGCTATACTTCCTCCGAGAATCAAGTTTCCTCAGCTTGAATTCCATTCAAATTTATGAATATAAGTTTTCTACCTTAAAGATAAATATCTTGATTAAACTGTTAAACTTTGTCAAGCTGTTCAAGTATACTGTTAAATAATATAAAACAATCCGAATGATCAGGTCTTTTTTTTTTTTTTTTAACCACAATCACTTCACCCTTATCATTCCTAACCTTTTCGTTTTCCACTAAAGGAAACTGATGCTCTTTTCACTGAAGTAATTAATTTTGTGTCTAATGTTCTCAGGTTTTGATTTAACCAACTCTCTAAAACTTAGAATAGTCTTGCCTCAAAGCCACTCTTAGACTTGCTTGTAAGTCTTGGACTTCCTTCACAAAGGAAGCCTTTTTATGGCTACTTCTGCTAAACAATTTTCCCTAACAGTAAGGAATTATCTGCTAATATCTGAATCTTCTCAGTGCTAAAAAGAAGGGGGCATTAGCATTCTTAGCTCCCCACATGGAAAAGAAAAAGTAGTTATTGCCCTCCTTTTCTTTTTGGAGAGCTATAAGGAAAACATGCAGCATCCCACTGATGGAAGCAGAAGTGTTCTAGGCATAATGAAATACAGGTTAATCCTACAGAGGTTTTCTGCTTATGTTACAGGATGACCTCTTTACTTCTTTTTGAGGAAACATTTTCGACATTCTCTCAGATACATCATTTTAATATGTATCCAAAACTGAGGTCACTTAATAACAGTTTTATTCTAGGTTTCTTTAGTAGTGACTTCTATGTAACCTGGATGATGAAATGAAAGGAACTACATTCTTGTTTCAAGAATAGATGGAGAAAGAATCAGGAGAAATGGCTTCAAGGGAATAAATTTAATGTAGAGTATGACTTACAGTGGTAACTGAGGAAATGGAATAAAAGGCACAAACTGAACCTATATTACTCAAGGAAGGAAAACAAAAACTAGCAACTGTTGAAAATTTCTATGTGGGGACTAACAAGGAATAGGTTACTAGTTTAATGACTTAATGAAATACTATTTGAGTTATATCTGAGTACTGACTGACAAGCATGAAACATTTTTAATACTAAGAAGATGTTAATATACCCAGTGTTTTAAATCACTATAAACTATGTACTTAAACCTAAACTGGCTCTGAAATTTTCAAACAACTACAAAGGTAAATAAGGGCACTTACTTTAAAGGCTACACAGTATAAAGCATTTAGTATAGTGGCTAGCACAGAGTAAGCATTCAATAAATGTTCACCAGTGCTGGTATTATCACTTGCAAACCACATGTTAAACCACCTGATTTCTCTGACTTCAGATTCCTTATCTAAAAGAAAAGACTATAAATACATACTTGATCCTTATTTTGAGGATATTGCAAAACACATACAAATATTGCATACAAACACACTTCTCAACCATTCCCTTATCTCCATGCCAATATAGCTAATGGTTTCCATTCACTTTTATAAAAATCATGGTTTATTAATAAAGTGATTCTCAAAATGAAAAGAAAAATCAGTAAATTCATGTAATAAAATGGATACACCTAATGACTAAGATGGAAAAACTGACTGTTGTACTAGCAGTAATGCTACTCAGAATGTCAGTCTTCCAGAAGTATTAAAGACAATAAAGTCATGTATCTTCTACTATCTTAATTCAAATGTCTTTTACTTTGAAAATTTACTCAAAGTTATTTCTGAATAAAATCAGTTGGTAAACATGGAACATAAAATACCAATCATTCATATCTGCATTTTCTGGCTAGGCTGTTCCTCTGGACTCATAGTCCAAAAAGAGAGACTTAAGTATTTGTGGCTTACTGTAAACTTTCAAAATACAGGCAAAGTACCAAAATACTATCTTACAAGTCCTTATTAACTGCTTGGTATGTTATTTCTGTAAAACTATAGAAGGAGCCACAGGGTCCCTAATAAAAGCTTATGATAACTGATAAACAATTAACACCCAAAAATCTCAATAACAAATGATTCCAGTTAACTTAGTTTAAATGCACTTTTGGATCAAAATGACGTTCATTCTACATATTCAGTTAATCACCTATTAATCTTTTTTTAAAAAGATTTTATTTATTTTTAGACAGAGGGGAAGAAAAAGAGGAGAGGGAGAGAAACATCAATGTGTGGTTGTCTCTCGTGTGCCCCTCACCAGGGACCTGGCCTGCAACCCAGGCATGTGCCCTGACTGGGAATCAAACCGGTGACCCTTTGGCTCACAGGCCCGTGCTCTATCCACTGAGCTACACCAGCTGGGGCTCAACTATTAATCTTTAAACATATTTTAATTTCAAGAAGCAAGATATTAAGATTCTCTCTGCATTCTGCCATACATAAAGTGAAGATTCACAAAAGATGAGCTGGAGAAAGAATGGTAGAATTGTGCCACTAAACTAAAAGAGATTCCATTTAAAGAGAAAGAAATAGCGATTTTTTTCTTTTCAAAGTGAAACTATATTTTAAAATGCATCTTGAAAATAAGAGGCAGTGTAGTACAGTGATTTTAGGGCCTGAATTAAAGTCCTAGACTATGTACGTGGGTTCAAATCTCAGGTATATCAGTGTGTGAACACCTCTCTGAGCCTAGAATTCCTATTCTGTCAAATGTGAATTGTGGTTCTAAGTGAGATAACATGTGTAAGTACTAAAACAGTAATGTAGCATGGTGTTTTTAAATGTAATATTGTAGGTCATGGTCAGACAAACGTTTTCTTCTTATACTTATGTGCAAGCAAGATTAATTGTTATCACAAAACCATTTTGTTAAAAGACCATTTATTTAATAACTTGCATGTGCTAATGGGACACAGTATGATGTAAAAAAAATTAAGTCTAAATGTCACAAAACAGATAAATAAAATCACTGGCTAAAGCTCTGGATCATCTTGGCCAGACAGGGTATATCAATCTTGGATTCACTAACAATTCAGAAGTGATTTTCAAACTATATGAAAATTAAATTTTTTAAAAATGCTTTTCTCAATTTTAAGAAACTAAAATTTGAAAAATATGCTTTAATGTCACTTTTTCTGCCCTTATTTTCACCAATTTACCAACACTAAGTAAGTTTTGCTTTCTGGTTTCATTTCCTGAAAATGATGTAATCATACCTTATTTTAGTGGTAAACACTTTGGCACAACTTAAAAAATTTTTAGCAGTAACAGTAATGTAAAAATTTCTTTAGGAAATGTATACTAAACAAATTGAAGTTCATATTGATTAACAGTGTCAATTTACATTATTAACTGATGTGATTATAGGTTGTTTTCTGTTAGTGTAAATCAAAGTTGTACAACATAAGGGACCATATAAAATAAAGCCTCAAAGATTTCTAAGTAGAAGAGTATGAATGGAAGGAAAGCTCTAAAAATGAAATCAATGTCTCCTATTTAAAAACCTCATTGATCTGATGGACTATTCCTTGGCAATTTATTGAAACAAAAATATCATATACCTTTTAAATGACTCTCAATACAAATTACAGTTACTCTCTGACATGTAAAATTTAATTTGTAAAGTTAGCTATGTGCTACCACTGAACATACTTTCACATAAAAATTAGTGGAAATAATTGGTAAATGAATGACATTTAATAAAAATGGGAAAATAAAGCAGAGATTTGGATGATTTGTAGTTATCTGTTTATTTATACATAATAGATTTGTTTTAAAAGATATCTCCAAAGAAATTATTCCATAACCCCCAACTTGTCTTTGAAACTCATTTATTTAATTACCATCCCTTTAACAATGTTCCTCTACCCCTAATATACTTACATGGAATGCACTTTAAATAAATTTTCCTTTTGTCTCATTAGGAAAAACCACCAGGTATCTGAAGATTAAGTTATCTTACATTCATCCTAAACTAAATAACTCTAGATCCTTTATCATTTTTCTATAGTTCTTAAATTCTAAGAATCTTGTTTATGGTAGCTGAAACGCAGATCAAGAAACAGCATTATGAGACTACTGCTTTACTCCTTCTAGTGGAAATCAGTGTTATTTTCATACCTTACCTCTTTAAGAGGTATCAATTTTGACTTTTTAGTCACTACAGAGTCTAGTACCAAGCATATCATAAAATTTGTTTTTCTTCATCTCGGACCATGTAACATTATTTTCAGCTCTAGAAAGTCAGTTCGCAGATAAAAATCATTCACTGTTTACAAATAAACAAACTCCAAAATCCATTAAGAATAAAATCTTTATTTACCCTTGCCCAGGTGTTAGTTTCCAGAGTACTACTAGACAGTCCTTATCTGCAAAGTGCTCACAACGTAATTGATAAAATGTATTCATTTTAATAATATGACTATAACATCAAACATCAGTAATAAACTTTCAAGAATAAACTTATGCTAAACCTACCATTTTTTTCTCAACAATCCAAGCAGTCTTTCCAAAATAGTTATATACACATACCAAGACAATATTCCATTTGCGTACGGCCCATTTCAGTTTAAAAAATAACACAGGATTTGCCCAAATACCCAGGAAAGACTTCCAAAGATTGAAAAAATGTTAAAGAGAAATAATTTTTAATGTCTTAAAAACTCATTTTAATGAGTTACAAAAACATGAGCCCAAGTAACAACTAAATTATAAATATCTTTACCAGTTCTGTATTTGTGGATAATTAAATTATTCACCTTAAAATTCTGAATCAAACTTCTCCTTTACCTTAGTTTCTTTTTTTTGATAGGTTTCACCTGCTAACTGCAAGTGAACTGGCTCACATGTAAACCAAACTGGTCTCTGCAACTCCCCAGTATCATCTTGCTTCTGCATTTTTTTCCCTTAAAATATGTAGGGAAATCAGAGTAAGGAGAAAAATTTTGTTGTTAAATACCTGGTATTCAGTTTCCCTGTCTTTAAAATGAAAGCACTAAAATTTATGGATTTCCTCTATTTACTCTTTAAAATGATTAACTGTCAAAAAGCAAAAATACTTTCATTTTAAGAATACCAAATGTTCATCAGCAGACGAGTGGATAAACAAGCTGTGGTACATTTACACAATGGAATACTACTTGGCTGTAAAAAAAAAAAAAGACATTTTACCCTTTGCAATAGCATGGATGGACCTAGAAAGCATGCTAAGTGAAATAAGCCGGGCAGAGAAAAACAAGTACTGTATGATTTCACTCTTGTGGAATCTAATGAGCACAATGAACTAACAAGCAAAATAGAGACAGACTCATAGAGAGCAGGCTGACAGCTGACCATGGAAAGGTGGGGCTGGGGATGGAGAGATTGAGCAAAAAAAAGAAAAAAACTCACAGACATGGACAACAGTGTGGTAATTGGGGGGATGCCCGGAGATGAAGGTGGAGGAGGGTATAGAGGGCATAAATGGTAATACTCCCATACCCTCCTTAACTTGTGGTAGTGAACACACAATACACTGTACAGATGATCTGTTGTAGAATTGTGCACCTGAAACCTGTATAATTTTGGTAACCAGTGTCACCTCAATAAATCCAATAATAAAATGAAAATACCAAACTTTAAAAAGTTTAATGCCCACATATATTGCTATCATCTTGTAGTGCCAATACCAACGATCAGTATTAACAAAAACATTGCATTAAAGAGAAGTAATAGACATATAATATTCATATTTTAAGTTATAGATTTCTATTTTATGGAAATCCACATTTATCTTTTTATGAGGTGGTAATAGTCCAGGTGAATTAAGAATTTTTAAGTGCTCTTTAACAAACAATAGGAAGCAAGGGTTGATTTAATCTTTTTTTTTTTAAAACAATCCACAGACCAAGGTGTTTCATTAATGTCCTAGAAAATGTCCCATTTCCCCACAGTAATAAACATCTTAGGAATATTCCAATATAAGTAACAATTATTAAATTTTATTTGTTGCAGCAATGTAACAAGTATATGTTTACATCCTTGGAGATTTGTTACATATTTAGTATGAAGCCTAACTAAATAAGAAAAAAAGTATCAAGACTTAGATCAAAGTACTTCAATTCCAGTCCCAAATCTGCCACCTACCAGCTTACTTAAAAATGATACTAAAACCACAGTATTGTATCAAAAGTAAATGGCAGTAATAACAATGTAACTAAAATTTAATCTTATCTTATAAATAGAAGAAATCATGTTTTAGAATATTTCACTGAATCAAGGTAAAATCCATACAATGAAATTATGATTGTCCATTTTCATAGGTAAAGATACTTTAAGTGTAATGACTTAAATTAACTTTCTTCAAAGTCATACTGCAAGTTAGGTGGTGGAACGAATTCAGATCTAAATCTAATGCTGCTTCCACTAAGCCATATTGGGGTACACGAAAAAACTCTGTAAATTAAACACCACTGTTATGGGGAAAATGGAAAGTGAAAACAATTTTTAAAGAGGCACATCATCTTTCCTAATAAACACCACTTTCTGTTTATGTTACACATTCATATATTTGTCATTTTGGATACCACTTGATACAGCCGACAAGTATTAAAATCACCATACTTCCTTCAGTATATTAAGTACATCCTTTGGTATTTTACAAGTTTGTATTTTACTAGCAAGTGACTTACGCCTCAAGTGGACTTATCTACTTTTTGCAGGCCTACGTTATGTTTCAAAAGGGAGGGAAGGGCTGCACTTCTAAGAAATGCTGCCGGTTCTATCAAGCCTCTACTGAAGCTCAAGACCACGTGGTATCTCTCCGAAGCCTAAGGTTTCCTACTCCTTCCTCTCCTTCTTGACAAGGAATTAGAAACTAAGATTTCCTTCTCTTAAGTGATGCCCTGACACATGCCACCTGTGTAGTACGAACCGCAAACATCCTGCAGCCTGCCTCCCGGAAGAATACAAGAATGAGAATAATAAGGAACTTGGATACCGACAATGCCGGGAAAGGAAATGACTGGAGAAGTACAGCGGGTGAGAGGGTGATAAGCCGCAGGACCAGGACCTGTCAAACACTTAAGAGATTCACGCCGAACGCCTGTAACCTGTCGTTCGGGAAGGCCTGAAGTGGGAGCGGCACTACCGGAGGAAGGAGGGCGAAGGGAACTACACGAGCCCGAGCCACCGCCGCCGCTCCTGCCGCTGCCGCTCCCTACCAGCCTCTCAGCCTGTCCGGACAAGCCACGAACCCTGGCCCTCATCTTGGGTCCAATCTTTGCCCCAACATTTCCAGAGTGGCCAAAACCCTGCTGCCCAGGGCGCCGCCGCCGGACCTGCCCGCACCTGTCACTAGCGAAAGATACCAGCCCGCAGTTCCCGCCCGGCTCTCCACCATCCTACGGCAACCGCAGCCACCTCAACCCTTTTCCCTCACCAGGTGTCCCCTTTCCGGAGCGAGGTTTTGAGCAGCGTCGCGATGTCAGAACGCTGGATGTCCAGATCCGCCGCTCCGCCTTCCGCCATCTTCTTCCACTAGCGGTAGCGGAGGCGGTAGCGACGGCGGCACGCCACAGAGCATTGTGGGAATGGCGTCCCACGGCCCCTCCCAGTCGGCAGGTCGAAACCAAAAGAGACGTAGAGGGGTGGTGCGGCTCGGTACAAGAGCTAACCCTGGGACCGAGTTGAGTGCACTGCCTTGGTGTGCTGCCCCCCTCCCCCGCACCGGGGCCCTGCTCGTCCAGCATTTCGCTTTGGCTCCTTCCCTCCCGGGACCACCGGGTTTTAACTCTCGATGGGGACCTCTGTCCTCTCTCGTTTGACCGGTGACACTGACCCGTCCATCTTCGACTTCTGCCTTCTCCTACCTTTTTACAACAGACGCCTGAAAACCCTTATTTGTGCACAGGGGAGGGTGGAGTGGGGGGCGTGGAGACGGCTGAGCTATGGCAAAAATTTGAACAGCTCCGTGGCTAATCTTTTTGTTGCCGGTCACAGAACTTAAGCTCGATTTGGCCCAAGCAAAAAGCAATCCGAAACCAAACGCTTGGCCGCAATGCCTTTCCTGGGCTCCTGCCTGCCGTAGGTGGAGAGCTTTTATACGCTCTTTGTGCTGCCTCCCCAGGCACACCCAGACAGCTAACCTGCAGTGAAAAACATGTTCCAGTTGCTCCGTGAACACGGCGTAAAACATGTATCGAATAATGCCAGGTACTAAAGGAGAAGAAACCATCTAAGAAACACTATCATCCTGATGTCATAAGTAACGTTTTCTTTGCCACATCTTCCCATGATGTGTGTACACCTGAAAAGAGAATACCAACTTTTATTTGAAGTCAATGGTATTATAAATGGGGAAATCGAGTTTCTCAAAAATCTAATGCAAAGGTCACAAAGTAGAGACGCAAGCTTTTAACCCAAGTTACAAAGCCCACATACTGTTTATCAACTAGAGCACACTCACTATTTCTTACAAAAACCTGAGCTAAAATATAAACCGGGCTGCATTGGCTTCATCTTTTTTCTTTTTTTTAAACCTCTATACACCTGGTGGCTACTACAGAGCTGCCTAACATACCAACTACCTAAGTATTTGCTTAATAAATGAATTGTGGCAAAACTGTATTTCCAAACATAAAGTCATACAGCTATTTTACTTTAAGATAATAGAAATAATGTGAAAAGTCAAAAGATGGATAAGAATTCTGGTATGATCTATATGTTTTTCTATTTTTAATTTCTACACCAATTCATTTGGTGGGAATGCAGTAAAGGCGGGTGTAATTATGCTAGTAAGAAGTACTGAACTGGTTTAAATGAAAGCAGTATATGTATAGAGAAGCATTATGATTTGTGCGTATCAGCATTATGATTGCTTATGTTCTTCATAATAACATTTTGCATTATCATGTCATTCTTGAGTTGAGGGTCTGAAAACAGCTTCTAGTTACTGTTATTTCTTATATTATTTAACTTTTCTTTTGACAGGTTAAAAATTAGACTTTTTCTAACCAGGACTACCACCAAAGGGTCACATTTCTTGCTCCACTCCCCTCACTTCCTTTCCCAGCCAACCTCTGAAAGATAGGCAAGTAAATTTCCAAAGAGAGGCAAGGTGATATGAGAAGAATATTGGAGTCATGAACATGAGTTCAAATCTCACCTCCACCTGCAAAGTACTTACTGTAACTTTTATTTTAATCATAAAATTGAGGATAGTAATACCTACCTTAGAGGATTCTTATGAAGATTAAATGAAACATATGTTTTTATTGTCTGGGACATAGTATGCAGCCAATAAACACTTATATTGTTTACCGATGACAGGATGAATTACGACATACAGTATACAAATTATATCACAATAAAGCTATTGCAAAAAATCATTACAGACTTTGAAGGCAAAACCATGCTATCATTTTATAAACATAATTGAGAAGTGATGCTTTATGTACACTCTGCTGTCCAATGTCCTTTCAGAGAAAATGCATATTTGAAATGCCGAAACCTGTTTCCACGCAACAAAGTAAAATAACCTTTCCTTCATTTGTATTATGTTCAAGGCACTGAGTTACCTGGATATAGATATGCAAGTTCAATGTCAATTTTAATTATACATCAGATTTATGAGGTTATATTGTAGATATATTTAGTTACTTTCAGAGTCAGGAAAGAAAGAATAGCTATAGTATTTTACCAACAAGTACCTAACAAATAGCAACCCTATGAGGTATTATTATTATTCCCATTCTGTAGATTAATAATTGAAGCAAATGGCAGAACCCAAATTTGAAACCAAACAGTCTAGCTCCAGATTCTAGAAGTTTTTATTTTTCTACTGACCTTTATGATCTTAATTATAGCAATAAACTTTCTAGTGAATTCAGTTTACTAATTTTTGGAAATTCTATTTATTTGACTTATGCTTCTGTTGTCAATTATGACGAGAAATAAGAATTGTTCACAAATACTAAATTGTTTAAGATCCACATCTCTTAATGAGTAAATGGATTATTGATTAGGTTATTACTTTCTTTTGAATCACACAGATAATTGAATATAAGCCATAGGTTACATCTGTTTATTTGGAATGAATGCCTTTATTGACACTTGCCTTAGTAATTTTATAAGAACATATTATTTGCTTGGTGATTGTCTTACCTTCTCAGTCTCAGACTCTAGATACCCTTCTTGATTATTAAAAATTTAACCTATAGCTTTGAGAAGAGGAGTATGCTGAGTTCTTTAGAAATTGGGTTGATATGAGCAAAGTGCACCTTACATAAAAAGACAGAATAGATTTTGAAATAAGAGGTGCTCTAGGAAGGATTCCTTGATTTCCCCATTAATTCCCCTCTCTGCTCACCAATGATTAAATGATTCCTTTCATAAAGGTTCTTGTATTCAAAATTAAGAGGTAGGATGTCAATGTGACCACTCGAGGAGAGAGTAAGGCTTAAAACTAAGGTGTCACATAGACCAATGGAACATATTAGAGAGCCCAGAAATAAAGCCAAGTCTCTATGGTCAATTAATATTTGACAAAGGTGGCAGAAGCATAAAATGGAGTAAAAATACTCTCTTCAACAAATGGTGTTGGGAGAGCTGGACAGCTACATGCAAAAAAATGAAACTCGAGCACCAACTTACACCATACACAAAAATAAATTCAAGGTGAATAAGAGCCTTAAATGTAAGTCATGACACCATAAAAGTCCTAGAGGAGAACATGAGCAGGAAAATCTCAGATATTCCATGCAGCAGTATTTTCACTGATATGTCCCCTAGAGCAAGGAATAAATAAATGGGATCTCATCAAAATAAAAAGCTTCTGCATGGCAAAAGAAAACAGCATTAAAATGAAAAGAGAACCAACCATATGGGAAAACATATTTGCCAATGATACCTCGGACAAGGGCTTGATTTCCAAAACATATAATGAACTCACACGACTCCACTCCAAGAAGCCAAACAACCCAATTAAAAAATGGGCAAAGGACTTGAACAGACACTTCTCCAAGGAGGACATACAGAGGGCCCAGAGACATATGAAAAGATGCTCAGCATCACGAGCCATTGGAGAGATGCAAATTAAAACCACAATGAGATACCACTTCACACCAGTCAGAATGGCCATCATAAACAAGTCAACAAACAAGTGTTGGAGAGGTTGTGGAGAAAAGGGAACCCTAGTGCACAGTTGGTGGGAATGTAGACTGGTGCAGCCACTGTGGAAAACTGTATGGAATTTCCTCAGAAAATAAAAAATGGAACTGTCTTTTGACCTAGCAATCCGCTGCTAGGACTATACCCCAAGAATCCTGAAACACCAATCCAAAAGAACCTATGCACCCCAATGTTCATAGCAGCACAATTTACAATAGCCAAGTGCTGGAAGCAACCCAAGTGCCCATCAGTAAATGAATGGATAAAAAAACTGTGGTACACTTACACAATGGAATTCTGTGCAGCAGAAAGAAAGAAGGAGTTCCTACCCTTCTTTCAATAGTATGGATGGATAGTATGGATGGAACTGGAGAGCATTGTGCTAAGTGAAATAAGCAAGGAAGTGAAAGAAAAATACCACATGATCTCACCTATAAGCGGAACTTAATCAACAAAACAAACAAACAAGCAAGCAAAATGTAACCAGAGATGTTGAAATAAAGAACAAACTGACAGAAACCAGGGGGAGGTGGGAGAGGATAATGGGTGGAAAAGGGGGAAGCGTTTTTAGGAACATCTATAAAGGACACATGGACAAAACCAAAGGGGGCAGGATCAAGGGTTGAAAGTGGGGATTGTTGGGGTGGGGGCAGTGGTGGGGGCAAAATGGAGACCCTGTACTTGAATAACAATGAAAAATAAACAAAAAACAAACAAAAAAAAAACTAAGGTGTCAAATGAGAGCCACTTTTCAGCTTGGGATAGGTGAGAAAGATAAAAAGCACTGCAGTTTTTAGTGAAGCTGAATGGGAAGAATGTACAAAGAATTCCAGGACATGCTTTGCCTACCTCACAATTTGGTTTGGTGCTGGTTACATGAGCCTAGGGAAGAATCTGCCAGAATCAGCACATCCCCTGAGGAACAATGATTGATGACCTAGCTATCTGTTTCTCAACTCTTCCTAACTTTGGTCTGCAGAAACCACTGTTTCATTTTTTCATTCCACCTTGTGCTTCCTCTACAGTTATTTCCTCTGATAACTCCCTCATCCCCCAAATTTTATTTACCACTCTAAAGTCTTCATTTTTTTCTCTTTTGTAATTTTATAACTCCTTTCTCCCTTAAACTCTCTGAACAACAAAAGGCAGTGGAAAGATGGGGGAGTAGTGCAAACACCAAAACAGCATGTAGTGCAATGCTAAATCCGGCAATGATATTTTGAAATGAGATAGGAATAAAATTCAGTGTTACCATGCAGTATTTAAAACTTAAAAAAAAATACAGAGGCTCCTTATTTTAGACAAAGTCTAGGTCCTGATAAAGAGGGAAAGAAAGCCGTGAAATGAATACAGTGTCTTGTACAAAGGGCCAGTATACTTGGATTTTGACTCTGGCACAGTGCCACTAACTAGCTGGGTAATGTTGGCCAAGTTTTTTAATCTCTATGAGCATTAGTTTTCTTATTAAAAATAAGGTGATTAGACTCTTGCAGAGCTGAAACTTACACGCCTGCAAGGGTTAGATATAGTTAACATAAACGGGCGAAGCAAATACATTGTAAGACAATAAGGGGTTGTGGGGACTCTGATGAACTGTCTGCCCCAACTAAAAGCTTTTTAAACTACAAAATAGTAACAACATAAACGGTATGTTTTTTATTCTCCTAAAGGACCTGGAACGTTTCATTTTAACATGGCCATGAATTCTGTGAATTGATTAATCTGAGTTGCTACACGATATTCTCTTGTTTTGGAAGCACATGCCGAGTGCTATGAAAGCTGACACCACTTGGGAGGTTGATGTCAGTCCACTCTATAGTAAATACTCACTAAATGATAGTAGAACTAAACTGAATTGAATGAAAAAAATAAATCAAACAGTCTTATAGGTTTAGGATTATAGCAAAAAAAATTTCTTAATAGACAGTATGTCTTTGGGGATCCTAGATATTTAAAATGAAATATATGTGTACAGTGGGAAACTTCCAAGAAAGAGTTTGGATGTCCTGTCCAACCAAGAGTGGTATATATAGATCAAATCAAGGTTAATAGTAGGGAAAATATGCATGTTATATTTTTGTTATTTGTTTTGAATATTTATTGACAGATTTTGAGGTTAAATATATTATTTATACTTATTGACAAATTTCAAGGTTGATAAAGAACCACTTCATGAAAAAAGAAAAAATATTAAGCAGCCTCTGGGTCCTTTCCCAAACTTCTTAATAATGGATGGACTTTAGAAAACTAAATCGTTTCAAACATGCTGATCTTTTGTTTTAAAGGACAAGTTAAATTACACAAAATGTTGATCTTAACTTTATATACTTGATCATTGTTACTTAAACTAGTTTCATGCAAGAGTTTAAAAATATTTTTTTTATGTTCATGGATCCTGGAAATCTACACATCAAAGTGAAGTAGAGAGGTGTGTAATGATCCAGTAATTCTGCAACTATACGGATTCCAAAGAGATTAACTTGGTTTTCTTCCAAGAGCCGACTGAATTATTCAGGTTTTCTCTTTGGACACTCCTTTTCATTTTAGCTTAGACAGCAAAAAGATTAAACTGCTTACAAAGAATTTTAGAACAATATAAAAGAGCAGGGCTTAACATATAACTGTATGTTCTGGGAGTGATACAAACATTGAATGAGACATTTTTTCATGATGTTATCTTCCAAGTATCTCTAAGTAGTAGGTGCTACAGACCCTATTAAAGGACTGTTAGAAGACATCAGAAAGGAAGACAAAACAAATCTAGTGATTTCACAAATATATTTACCAATGCTTTTTGTTGCTAACCAGCGTGGTTCTTTTTAGGTCTTTTGAACTATGTCAATTATGGATTTATTAATAATTACTGGCCCAACGATACTATGTGATACATGGGGCCTAGTTTCTATAGTAAGGGATTCATGAGATGTGTAGGAAATAATAATACACCTCTACCTATAATTTAAATTACTTAATGTTTATGGAAATGTAATAGAATATAGTGGAAAGATTATACATTTTAGAATCAGAAAGACCTATATTTGAATCCCTCACTCCGCTGCTTGCTAGTTCTGTGATACTGAAAACTTTAGTTTCTTCACCTTCAAAATGAGAATAATAGGCTTATTTTATAGGATTCAGTCAAAAGAGAATGAAATACTGACTGTGAAACTTGTAATAGAGTTCAGCATGTAGTAGCAATTGTCAGTTCTTAATGGAACAACTTCTATCCCCAGCCCTCTAGGATTTCTTAATTTCAGTAAATTAAATGAACAAACTCTCATATAGCTCTCAGATACTATAAATGGCATCACTTTACTAGGATTTTTTGTTCTTAAAAATTGACAATTTATTCAGTAAAGAGGCTGGCTTATATCAGTGGGTTGGTTACATATTCAATAATTTCTTCAATTTGCTATTTCTACATTATTCACTTATAGTCCTTTGGGCTTCTTTTTTTTTTTTTTTAGTAGATAAGCTGTATTTCTGTTAAAACACACAAACACAAAACACTAAGAACTGTATTTGATTGATGATAAATATTTTTAGTAAAAGTACTTATTTTTTCTATTGAAAGAGGTGTACTGCCTATATAAAACACCTAATTTAAGATTTGTTAGGCTATTAGTGTTTAAATATATCATATAAATATATACTATAGCATATAGATTTTTATAATTAGAAATAATGTTTAAGCAGAGTGAATTAAATAATTGTATCGTGTACCACACATATTTCTCTATGACAATTTAAATGTGTAATAATTTGCAGACTATCAAAATCTGTTCACTTTATATTTTTAAGGATCCGAATTTGTTTTTTTTTTCATTTTTTGTATTCACCCCAGGACATGCTTATTGACTTTAGAGAGAGGGGAAGAAAGGGAGAGACAGGGGAAGTATCAATGTGAAAGAGAAACATCCATCAGCTACCTCTTTTCTGTGTATCGACTAGTACCAACTTGAGACTGAACCTGCAACCTAGGCATGTGCCCTGACCAGGAATTGAACCTGTGACCTTTCAGTTTACTGGCTTTTGCTCCACCCAATTAAGCCACACCAGCCAGGGCAAGCATCACAGTCTTTATTATTGCATTTAAGGATCTCCGCACTGGAAAATATTACTATTAAAATTTTATTTCATTTTGAGAACACTAAAAAGAGACAAAGATTTTTTTAGGCTACTGTCATGCTCAAACTTTAGTTACATAAAAATCAAGCCCTTACTATATGAAATGTTAAAGGCACTTGTCTAAGAAAAAGAAGATCAAAACTATGGACAGTAAAATGACAACAAACCCACAACTATGAACAACTGAACCTGAAAAACAAAAACAAAAACAAACTAAGGAAACAACTAGAATAGGAACAGAATCACAGAAATGGAGATCTCATGGAGGGTTATCAGTGGGGAGAGGGAGTGGGGAGAATGGATGAAAAGGTACAGGGAAAAAAAAAAAGAAAAGGTACAGGGAATAAATAGCATAAATGGTAGGTACAAAATAGACAGGGGGAATAGAGAAGCTGAATAGTATAGGACATGGAGAAGCTGAAGAACTTATATGTATGACCCATGGACATGAACTAAGTGGGAGGAATGCTGGAGGGAGGGGTGTGAAGGGTGGAGGGGGATAAAGGGGAGAAAATGGGACAACTGTAACAGTATAATCAATAAAATATACTTAAAACATTAAAAAATTATAAATAAATAAGTTTCTATTGTTCACAAGCCAAAAAAAAAATCACAGAGGGGATATGTAAAAATGGCACATTCTTGGATACCTCCCAAATCAGAAAATCAGGAGATCAGAATTAGGAATTTTTAGTGTTGAAAGCTCCCTAGATGATTTTGTGCAGTTAAGTAGTCCTCTGAGAAATCTTGACTTTTAGAGAGCAAGACTACAACATGTTTAAATGAAAGCATAGGTAATTATTCTTTTTGTGATGGTGAATCCCACCCTTGTTCAACCCCAAAATGAGCTTAAATGCTCTTTTCTTCCTGGGCCCATGTTTCTTCTGTTAGCACAACATGCCTAAGGACCATCTTGGGGACCCATGGGATAGAAAACATGACTTTCCTAAAAAGTACTGAAAGTTCTTATGTATTGTTTATAAAACTAACTCCTTTGGACTCTCATATTTTGACAGGTAAGAAAGAACGTAACATGAGAATCAAAGGAGTCTTGAGTAAACAAACTATTAGATAACACACAGATACTACGGCACTATGAAGATGGCTTTTAAACTAAGAATGGTTAAATATAATTAAGTTTAAGAGGAAAAAATCTAGAAAAATGCTATTTAGAGTTGCATGTCCCTTAACTAGAGACAGAAGGAATTGAAGGAATTTGGTTAGCAATAATTAAGATTTCCTGTTTGGGAGTTACTGCCAAATAATTCAGGGAATCTCCTTTACTAATATATTTAAAAGTGTAGTTGATGTTTTCTTGTTCAAAGTCAGGGCTTTTGATTTGTCATCCTGATATCTAATTTAGCCCTACTTATCTAAAATAAGTGTTGAGGAGATAAGCTCTCATTCACTTTCTATACCTCCAATAGTAAAAGGCAAACTTTTGAAAGGACAAAGAAAATTAAAGATCAACTGTTTGAAAATACGAAGTAAATATTGTGTTTTTTTTAAAGATTTTATTTATTTATTTTTAGAGAGGGGAAGGGAAGGAGAAGGAGAGAGAGAGAAACATCAACGTGTGGTTGCCTCTCATGTGGTCCCCACTGGGGACCTGGCCCGCAACCCAGGCACGTGCCCTGACTGGGAATCGAACCTGCGATGCTTTGGTTCGCAGCCCATGCTCAATCCACTGAGCTATGCCAGCTAGGGCCGAAGTAAATATTGTTTAGATAATATCTAAAATGGCTGATATACATGAAGGAGGCTAAAGGGGACAATCTAAACAAATGCTTGATTATTCAAATTACAAATGGGGAAGAAAAAGAATCTTTGAAAACATAAATTTGTAGAGTCAGAGTCAAATGATCCTGGAACTCAATGGACCTATAGCAATTATCTTGTTTAATCTTTACCTTTTGGGTGAGCAATTTAATACCTAGAGAGATTATTACTTACCAAGGTCGTAAAGCTAGTAAAAGGTAGAGTGAAGAATAGTGTTCACATAACTTGACTCTTATTTCATTGCCTTTACTGCAATATCACACTGATTCAGTCACTCTATATATGAGCATTCTTAATGTAATATGATTAGCTACTAAATTGGAAACTGTACTGACAATGCCATCAGTCATGGTACTCCCTATGGTGAAGATGTCTTACTTTCCCAAATGTACGTATATTCCCCTTGTCTTGCATAGCAATAGAAATTTCAGCTAAACAACATGGCCCACATAAACACACACTATGGATTTAAATGACCATGCATTAACTCAATGTATACAATCTAATGCCTTTTAGTGTATTCACAAAGCTGCACATCCATCACAACAATCAATTTTAGAATATTGTCATTGCCCTCTTCCCAAACCCCATATTGCTTAGCTGTCACCACAAACCCCTTTTCCTCCAGTCCCAAATAACCACAAATCCATTTTTTTTCTCTATAGATTTGCCTATTCTGGATGCTTCATGTAAATAGAATCATCCAGTATGTGTTACTTTGTGACTGACCTCCTTGATCTAGCATAATATTTTCAATGTTCATCCATGTTGTAGTATATGTCAGTACTTCATTATTTTAAATGTTGAATCATAATAATAATTCCATTGTATAGATATATCACATTTAATTTACCTAAAATTGATGGACATTTCAATTGTTTCCACTTTTGGTCTACTATGGAAAATGTTGCTATGAACATTTGTGTACAAGTGTTTGTGTGAACATATGTTTTCATTTCTCTTGGGTATGTACCTAGGAGTGGGATTGCTGGGTCAAATGGTCCCTCTATGTTTGGTCATTTGAAGAATTGTCAGACTGTTTTCTGAAGTGGCTGCACCATTTTACATTACCACTAATAGTCTACAAGGGTTCCAAATTCTCCACATCCTCAGCAACTCTTGTTACTATATCTTTTTGATTATAGGCAACCTCATGTGTGTGTGTAGTGGTAGCTCATTGTGGTTTTGATTTGCATTTCCTTGATAGCTAATGATGTTGAGTATGTTTTCATTTGCTTATTGGCCATTTGTGTATCTCCCTTGGAGAAATGTCTATCCAGGTCTTTGGAGAAATGGAAATGTCCATTTTATAATTGGGTTATTTATCTTTTTGTTATTGAGTTGTAAGTGTTGTTTATATAATTTAAATACTAACCCTTTTCAAATAGATGACCCGTAAAAATTTTCTTCCATTCCATAAGTTATCTGTTCACTTTTTTGTTGGTGTCCTAAAAACAAAGTTATAATTTTGATGTCTAGTTTTATCTTTTTGTTGTTCTTCTTATGTAATAGCTAAGGCACCATTCTTTAATTCGAGGTCTTAAAGACTTCTGTTTTCTTCTCAGTGTTTTTTAGATTGGGATCTTACATTTAGTGTTTGATCCATTTTGCATTAATTTTTGTATGTGCTGTGAAGGAAAAGCCCAATTTAATTCTTTTCTATTATAGAAATCAGTTGTTTTAGCACCATTTGATGAAGATATTATTTTTCACCCATTTAATTGTCTCAGCACTCTTTTTGAATGTCAATTAACCATAACTGTGAACACTTTCAATTCTATTCCATTCATCTCTATTTTTATCTTTATGGCAGTGTCACATTGCCATGATTACTCTAGCTTTGTAATGTTATGAAATTGAGAAATGTTATTCTTTCAACTTTGTTCTACTCTGGCAAGATTGTTTTGGCCATTCTGGGGTCCCTTAAAATTACAAATGAATATTAGAATTAGATTCTCAATTTTTTGTGAAGAAGTCATCTTGGATTTGGATAAAGATTACTTGGAATTTGTAGATCAGTTTGGTAGATATTGTCATCTTAATGATGTTCTCTTCCAGTTCATGAACATGGGATCACACCCTGGTTTCATAATCTTCCTTGCAAATATATGTGGCCATGATCTAGGTTGTGTTTAATAGAATGTAAGTGAAAGTGACATGTAAAATGTGTTATTCATTCTCTTAAAAGGAAAGATCATGTTTATCACATCTCCATTCTCTTCCCCCTTTCTGCTGACTGAAAATTGGAGATAGTCATGGCAGCTAGAGTTGCCATCTTTTCCTGTAAATTGGAAGCCCCCTATTGATAATGATAGAGCATCCAGCTGTGCCGCCCCCTGCCCCCCCAACTGTGTACATGGACTTCTAGGTGAAAGAGGAGTTTCTCTCTTGCTTAAGACACTTATTCTGGGTCATTTTGTTACTGTAGCCTAACCTGTATCTTACCTAATATATTCTCTTAAATGAACACTCTTTGCTATTAGAGTGTCTTATTTCCATGTAAATTTAAATACAAATACTATTTTTAACAGTGTAGTGGTTTATGATTTTCAAATTGTCTATATATATTCATCTTATTTTATTTTAACTGTAACTTCATAAAGTGTGAAGGAATGATACTTTTCCATTTCATAGATGAGGAAAATGAGGCTCAAAGAGGTTAAGTGGCCTGTTGTAAGTCATTTAGCTATTAAGCATAGAGAACTATAATCTAGGTTTCGGCTACTCTAGTGCACTTTTCACCCCATCATACTTAGTTTTCTATAACAACTATATTATATATAAAAAAACCCATTTATTCAATCAACAAATATTTTTGAATACTTGTTACTCACTTTGAGTCCTAAATCAACTACAATTCCTCAAACACAGAATTTCAAAGTAACATTAAAAGAATATTCACTTACTGATCTGTTTTGCAATGTTATTATTTGTTACTTTTGCATTATTAATTTATCAATTAGACCACTTTAATAGACCTTTATACTTGTCATTGGTGCTTAGATTATCAGTTATCTGTTTGCAACTTTCCTTTCTCAGTCAGTCTAGAGAAGTGCTGTTTTCTTCCAAACACTCATTTATTACATAGAACTGAAGTAATATTCTAAGTCATAGTGCTGGTGTAGCACTATAATGCCTAAGATATCTGATAAATAAACAATTCTCATACAAGAATTTGGAAATCTGGAAAATTTTGTCAACATGGTTTATCTAATCCATGTTGAACCAATAGAAATGGTAGATAAGATTAGATCTAAAATTATTCAGTTATGAAAAAACCAAGTATCATAAATAAAAACAAAAATAAAATGTAAATAATAATAGGCAAAAATTGTCATTATATATGACCATTATACATGTATGGGAAAGGGATACAGATCAGAATGTAGAACCTGCTGAATGGAGGTTGTTAACCTAATGATATAGAAATAAGACAAAAGCAAGTGAAAATCACCAATAACAACATTATTGCACTCTAGCTCTCATGGAATACCATAGAAAAAATACCATCTACAGAAGATAACATAAAAACTTACAGTGTACTAAGAAAAAAAACGACCACTTGAGTCAGCATACCCAACAAGAAAATTAGTATCCTAAAAACTGTAAGTAATGCAAAATCTGAAAGAGTCTATAGAAATAAACACATTTAAAATTATTATAAACAAAAAAATAGAAACTACAGTAAAAGAAAAGAATGTGCAAAAATGAAAACACAAATTAAAAAAAGGAACCTCTAAACTTATGAATATAAAATTCAGTTAATAAAATTAAAATCTCAATGAATAGGGACCTTAGTCAGCTTGGGCTGCTGTAACAAAAATCCCAGAGACTGGGTGATTTCAACAACAGCTTTTTTTTACAGTTCTGGAGGTTTGAGGTCTAAGGTCAGGGTGATAATGTCCTGCCGAGAACCCTTTTCTGGTTTGCAGGTGCCACCTTCTGCCTGTGTGCTCACAATGCTGGAAAGAGCTCTTCTGTCTCTTCCTCTTTTTACAATAGCATTAATCCTATCATGAACCCTTCATGAATTAATCTAGCCCTAATTACTTCATAAAGGTCCCACCTCTAAATCCCATAACACTGGGGATTAAGGGTTCAATGGATGTATGGGGGGCACTGACTTTTACTCCACAGCACAGGTTAAATTACAAATAAGATTCAATGAAGAAAAAATTCATGTATTAAATCTTGATCTGAGAAAATTCCCCTCTATTAATTGGCTTTTGCTGTTCAACCAACCATCCATATACTTGGTGGCATTCAGCAATTAAACTTTCATTTATTTCTTATGAATCTATTGCAACTAGAAATGAGCAGATCTAGTTTAGACTCAACTAGCTTTGACTCTAAGATGTAAGTTGAATCCAAGTATGGTCTACATTTCTGTCATTACAAGGACCAGTGGTTGTCTTACTCATGTTCTTCTGATGGGAAAAGATGCAGTGCAAGGGAGAAGGCCTAGCCATACAGCACATCACAAGCCTTTGGTCCTGTCATGTCCATCAGCTTCCTACCAGACAAAGGATGTTATGTGGCCAAGCCCCAAATCTACCAGTGGTGAAGTATATTCCTCTGTGGAAAGGAAAAGGGTAAGAATGACTATTTGTTGAACTATGTTTTAAATCTAATCTACTACAGTCTGTCCTTTTAGTCGCAAATATTGGTCATCAACCATATGTAAAATATATTTATTCCCCTTTCAAGACACCCCCAAAGTCACATTCAATCATAACATCAGATTTAAACTTTAGGATCACATAATTTATATACAGTTTAGAGTAGCATCTCCTTGTGATTCAAAATGTAAAGGATAAAACATCTGCTTGCATACATTCAGTATATGATGGAACAAGCATATAGTAAACACTCCCATTTTAAAAAGAGAAGAATAAATTAACGTAATTAAAACCACAGTGAGGTGTCACTTCACACCTGTCAGAATGGCTATCATAATAAATCAACAAACAGCAAGGGTTGGTGAGGATGTGGAGAAAAGGGAACCCTAGTGCACAGTTGGTGGGAATGCAGACTGGGGCAGCCACTGAGGAACACAGTATGGAATTTCCTCAGAAAATAAAAAATGGAACTGCCTTTTGACCCAGCAATCTGCTGCTAGGACTATACCCCAAGAATCCTGAAACACCAGTCCAAAAGAACCTATGCACCCCAATGTTCATAGCAGCACAATTTACAATAGCCAAGTGTTGGAAGCAACCTAAGTGCCCATCAGTAAATGAGTGAATCAAAAAACTCATACATTTACACAATGGAATTCTGTGCAGCAGAAAGAAAGAAAGGAGCTCCTACCCTTTGCGACAGCATAGATGGAACTGGAGAGCATTGTGCTAAGTGAAATAAGCAAGGAAGTGAAAGACAAATACCATATGATCTCACCTATAAGTGGAACCTAATCAACAAAACAAACAAGCAAAATGTAACCAGAGATGTTGAAATTAAGAACAAACTGACAGTGACCAGAGGGGAGAGGGAGAGGGATAATGGGGGAAGATAGGAGAAGGGTAGTTAAGGAACATGTATAAAGGACCCATGGACAAAGGCAAGGGGGGTAGGTTCAAGGGTGTAAGGCAGTGATGGGTGGGGTGGGAGAGCATAGTGGCATGAAAATGGAGACAACTGTACTTGAACAATGATATAAATAAATAAATAAATAAAAATTAAAAAAAAGAAAAGTCAGGGATATTTTCTAAAATGAGTAGAATGCTGCCAATGTGCAATGAATACTAAATAATAGCTATAACGATTATGAGAAGATTGCTACCTAGCCACCATGTCAGTTTTCTGGATTTCCACAGTGTGGTTAGTTTTTGGGAGTTCAAGTCTCTGGCATTTAATCACACAACAAAACAGATGATCAGTCCATGAATGTTAACCTTTACAAACAATCATGGGTCTATACTGCTGTTTGGTTTAATTGACTGAATAATGTTTAAAAAATTACTTCATTTACTTGATAAACTGCAATGGTTATGGGGTTTCATTCCAGCCTAAAGATACATGATATGCATTTATAAATATGGAATTATGCAGTTCTTAAAGCCAAATTTGTTAGTGCTACCTTGCAGGTCCAGCATCATAAGTACAAAAGCATATTCTTGCCATGCTTCCTCTATCAGTGGTATTACTAAGTGGAGCAGCTTAACATTCAAATATAGTCTCTATATGAAAATATGTAATGAAAAACTGATATCCTGATAGTCTTTCTTATTATGTAAATTTTTCATAACTTTGAGTGTTTTTATTTTCTTAACATCTTAGTATTTATAATCTGAATAACATTTAAAATCTGAATAATTTAGCTTATAGTTGGCAAACAATTTTATGTAAAGCACATATTTGTTATTTACTTTTCAGGTCACTGACTCATTTAAAAGGACTTTTAAATGAAAATGGCTCTTGAGAAAAAAGTGACTTATTTTTAAACAATAAGTTTTTGATGAGAGTTTTACAAGGTTAGTTCTTACTGCTTATAGATAATATTCACATAGGATATGTAAATTTCAATTTATGTGAACTTTGCTGCAATCAAAGTATTATATTCTCTCAGACTAAGAAGACTTTGTTTTATGGATTTGTAGTCACAGACAAGGTGGGTGTGAAATTAAATTTTAAAATTGAAAAAAAATTTAAAATATAGGGAATTACACAAAGTAATTAAACATACACCTCTGAAATGACTACAAAGAATCCTGAATAGTTAACATTTTGTCATATTTGCTTTCTTTTTATGATATAGTGACTAAAACATTGAGGATAAATTAGAGTCTTTGGCCCCCAAGCCAGTCCTATTTCCTTCCCCATTCCCCATAAACTTAATGTATGTCCTTCTGTTAAAATGTTGTAGTTTACACATATGAAAAATGTATTCAGATAAAATATATAATATTGTTTTATGTTTGAAACTTTATGTAAATGAATTTATCCTGCGCAAGTCATTTTGTATTTGCTTGTATTAACCAGTATTGTTTTTGTGATATATTCATGTTGATAAATGTGTATATGTAAGTAATGGATTATTTTCATTTGCTATATGATATTCTGTCATTGAAACATACTATGTTTTATTTAGTTATTTTCCTTCTGCTGGATATTTCAGTTTTGGCCAATATTTTGCTTTTACAAACAATACTGTAATGAACATCCTTATGTATATCCACTTGAAACATGAATGAGTTTCTCTAGAGTATGTATTTAAAAGTAGAAATGTTCATGTTAACCTCCCTGACCTTCATTTACTTATTCCAAAAGTATTATACCCATATAGTATAGGTAAAAAATGCATGCTGTTAAGAATATATTATAATAATTTAATTCTCTTTTTCTACTTTCTTCTGCTTCTCCCTGGAAGCCACCACTTTCGACTGTTTTCAGAGTTGATTCTGATATTTATTTCCATTAAACATTGGGTCGACCAAAAAGTTCCTTTAGTTTTTTCCGTACAGTGGCTCTAGTAGTGCTCAGTTATGTTTAACTTCATTTTAAACAATTTTGTTAGCTTATGTTGTGACAGTTGTCATATCAGTGTGCATTTAAAAAACCATCAAAATTAGTGAATTTTTGAGCAGCCATTTTAATATTGAAGATTGAAGAAAATATGCAACATTTTAGGTATATTATGCTTTATTATTTCAAGAATGGTAAGAACACAACTGAAAAAGCAGAGACTTGTGCAGTGTGTGGAGAAGATACTAGACTGAATGAATGTGTCAAAGTGGTTTGTGAAGTTTCTCGGTACTACTGACATTTTGGCCAAATAACTCTTTGCTGTGGGGCTGTCTTATGCATTGGAAGATGTTTAGCAGCATCCCTGCCCTCAGCCCACTAGAAGCCAATAGCAGGAGATAGTCAACATACTTAAAATATCCAAATCAATAAAGTTATTGATGAAAATGAAAAATGTGTCATTTATTTTATAGAAAAAACTAAACAGACTTTTTGACCAACTCTAATATGTACATACTGGCATTGCTTGATTATTAATCCTGGAGATCTATTGTCTTCCTACTTGGGGACATAAAAACTTCAGTTCATGACAGCTTCTCATTTCTTCCTTCTACTCTGCTATACAATTTTGTATCTCGACTTTGGTTATTAAATTTCTACCTGCATTTTTTGACTATGTAAATGTTGATCACTACTGAGCCAAGTGTTAAACTATGCTTTTATATCTATGTTGTCCTTCTTTTTCCTTTTTCTGAAGTTAATAATTGCTTGATTTCTCATTTCATTCATTAGTTTTCTTTGAAAATTTGGCTAAATGTTTCCCATAGTACCAAAATCTCCATAAAATCTATCTCAATATCATTTTTGTTAGGCCTACACTTTTAACACAATTTACTTGTTGTATTTTCAATGAACACATCTGCTGTCCTGCTGACCTGAATTGGTTGCAGTCTCTGCTTTGATGCTCACTGTTGCCTTGAAACTTCCCTTTGTCACCATTTTTGGAAACGCTCTTTGCTTTCCTTTCATCTTCTTTCTGGAGCTGGACAGAGAAAGAGGAGGACAAGGATCCCGCTGCTCAGTTTGAATTCTTTTCATCACCTTCACCTATGCCTGATAACCTTCACATTGATACATCTCTGTGTTTCCAGAAAACAGACGCATTTCTCTCTAGGGACTGGGGAAGGGCAGCTGCCTGCTTCCTTGAGGAAAAGGACATGGGGGTCAAATTACCAGCTGTACAGTCTCAGACACAATCCTGTGTTTTCAGCTCCTTCTCTGCATCACTGCCTCTAATTCTTGAGCATTTCTGGGGTTCTGAGGGTAAGGCAGCTTGCTTCTCTGCTTCTTCCAGTATATGCAAAGATATACTTTGTGTTTCTGTTTCTTGTTCTCCTTGTTGCTTCAGATAATTTTCAAATGGGGAAGCAGAAACATCTCCCCTTCTTTCTGCCGTGGTATATTGGTTCTTCTAAGGACCTGGAAGTTGGACTTTCATATTCCAAATAACTACTGTGGCAGCAGTTGATGGAACCAAATTAGGAACCTGACTGAGACATCACTAAATTAGACTTGAAATTGCCTGAGAACAACAACAAAAAACCTAAATAAAATTTCTGTATCAGGTAGCATAAGAACATAATGATGAAAAATTAAATGAATGTAAAAATAAATAAAAGTGTAATCACTTTTCAAGATGACAAAGATATTTCTGATTTCTCCTTTTGAAAAGTCATCTCAAAACAATAAAGAGAAGAAAAATAATAAAACCCAGTCTTTATCTGTGATGCAACTAAGAGACATTTTTGTATTCCCAAACGACAGTAAATGAAGACAGGAAGCAGGTCAAATCTAAGCACTTGCAGTGGAAATACCAACGGGAGGCAAGTTTGCTGGATGAGATGACCTCAATTTAATTTTACAAGTTTATATTTCTTTACTCTCTTACATGTCCTTACTGTTTAAACCAAAATGGACCCTTCAGTTTCCCAGACTATATTTTTATTTCATATCTTCATGCTATACAGTAACAGATGCTGTTCTTGCTGCATAGAATAATGATTTTCAACCTTGGCTTGTGCGTTTTGGATGGGGGGTGTTGAGAATTGAATATTTTCCTGGTGATCTAATATACACTGAGGATTAAAAACCACTGATCTGAAATGTCCTCACCACTCCTTTTCTCTTTTCCCTGCAGGCTTCTCTGTAGCCAAATTCCACTCATTATTTCTGGTCATCTCAAGAACAACCTCAAACTCTTCTTGCTCCTCTTCACCCTCCATTGCCCTATTCAGGTATTATTTCTTCCTCCACTGATTCTCTGTATCTCTTCATTTGGACACTTCTTAAAGTACACAGTATGTTCTTCCATGTGGAAGAGTTATACTTACTCTCCATTTCTGTCCTCCCCATGCTGTAGATCTCTGAATGGACTGAGCATTTATTTATTCATTTTTACAACTCTCAAATCATCTAGCCCAGGGACTTACATATAAGTGGGTCCTCAATAAACATTTGTTACACTGAGTAATTCAAATCTTTTTGATGAGGTGCTTGTTTTTAATTGAAAAAACTGAGATTTGAAATTTATGGGATGTGATAATAAGGGTGCAATTAATGGCAGGTCAGATGCATGATTATTTCATGTCTGAGTGTACAGGTTAAAATATTGAAAGTCTGGCTAGCTGTAATGTTTCAAACACAAAGTTACATAATATACAAATCTTGAAGAGTTTACCCAAGTCTACAACTTCTAATTTCCTATGTTGCAAAACAACTCTCAAATGAGAACCACCTTTAATTATGATAGATCTCCACAGCCAATAATTATAGAACCTATTAAGTAGTATTTGCTGACTAAAAAATTACACGACATTGGAAACAGGAAATAATGGTGCAATATGTCAAAGCAATAGTCTCATTATTCATACTTCTTGAGCAAGCTGGCCTTTGTCTGTTGAGTCCACTTGGGCTGAGGGTTAGTTAAAAGTTCCCTGAATCTGAGAATTATGCCTGGTCACTACTGGAGGTATACTTGGTGCTATAATGGTCATACTTTCCTTTGATTAGCATTCAAGACAAATTAGTCTTATAACATCAAAATAAACATGGTGACAGTTACAGTCAAATAACAATGACCAGCACTCTCCATTTTTACTGCTTCTTTAACCTCTTTTGGTCCCAGGCCCCCTAGATCTTCCTCATTATCAATGTGCTACAGAGGAAGCACGATCAGTTCCACTTTACTGCTTGGTGCTGATGCACACCAAACCCCAAATCAGACATCCTTCCTCAAGGAGTTTATCTAACATGTGGCATAGGTAGACAGAATAAATCTTTATAAGATACATTTTATAATGGATGCTGCTCCTCTGGTCCACCCGCTCTAAAGGCCAAAATTTGAATAAAATAATCAAATGAGATCTATCTAATTCACATATCTATTTATCACAATTCCTAAAGGCTTTATTTTTATCTCAGTATTTAATGATAATAATAAAAATGACACTAACAATAATAATACATTGTAAATTAAAAGCTTATGTGAGAGCATTACCATTCTAAACTATGGAATAAGCTACATTAAATTTACTATTCAGTAAATATATATTAATATGCATATATTTACTATATAGTATAGATATTATGTGTTATATTATATATTTACTGCATATATATATAAAATACATATATAATATGTATATGACTGGAAACTTTTTTTATAATCCTGTCTTTTATGGAAGTAGATCTTTAGTGTCGTTGAGACAAACATTAGTTAATTGTTTTGGTTACTTTTTTCTGTGTAACAAAGCACTCCAAATTTAGTGGCTTAAAACAACAACTGCCATTTATTTTATTCTTGAGTCTGCAATTTGGGCAGGACACAGTGGGGATACCTGTTTCACGAGATGTCATCGGGGTGGCTTGAGTAATTCAATGGCAGGGAATGCAAATCATCTGAAGATGCACTTATATATCTGACAATTGATACTGGCTGTTGTCTGGGACTTCAGTTAGGGCTCTTGGTTAGATGGATCGTTTACAAATGGCCTTTCCATGTGACTGTTATCGAATGGCAAGTGGGGTTCTGCTGCCCACTGCTACCCTCTAAGCAAAATTCTGGAGGCAAAGGTTTGGTGATAAAGGAAAGGAGTCTTTATTCAAAAGTTACAGTTTTGGAATATCAGTTTTCCACATGCATTAGTCACTTAGGCCTATCAATTAAGGCTAAACTCTTTAACTCTTTAGTTAAACTTTGAGAAATACAGGCAGTTACAGACTAACCATCTAGGCATCCTTAAGGAAGAGACCCTCAGAGCCTGTCTCTGCCCTTCTTTTATTTCAAGTCTTCTTGTCCATAATTCCATGCACTCTGGAGGTGTTCAGCTTCTCAGCCAATCCTGTCCTAGATTGTTTACCATCGCCTGGAGCAACCTCCTCCAACAGCCCCTCCCTACTTCACCCCCCCCACCACCCCTCCCCATGATATGATCTGACCTCTCTGTGTCTTGACTGCTTACTCTTCTCACAGCCTGGAGGCTGGATTCAAAGAGAGAGGATTTCACATGAAAAGATGCTCAGTATTGCTAGCTATCAGAGAGATGCAAATTAAAACCACAATGAGGTACCACTTCACACCAGTCAGAATGGCCATCATAAATAAAACAACAAACAAGTGCTGGAGAGGTTGTGGAGAAAAAGG